>CM051244.1:19985929-20585929 GCA_027917425.1 Gastrophryne carolinensis
TTTATTTTTTTTTGTACAACTACTACTACTACTACTACTAATAATAATAATAATAATAATAATAACAATAATAAATAATGTTCCATGACGATTCAAAAAGTGAAAATATCCTTTTCTAGTTCTACACTCTAATAGGCAGAGGCTTTCGCCAAATGTATTTCACAAGTTGGGTGGGTTTGGGTCCGCTTTAATATAGCAAAGCTTAATACAAATGTTGGCCTGAGGAAGGGGACAAAGAGGAGGGACTCTCCTACTCCATTCAGCCCCATCTATTCTCCTCTTCCTGTCCATCTCCCTCCCCTTTCCCTGCTTCCTTTTGTTGTTTTTTTTTCTTTCTTTAAGAAAGGATAGCGTCAGGTAGCGCCTGGTTAATGACAGGTAGCGACAGGTAGCGACTGGTGAACGCCGGACACGGCACGCAATTACACATTTATCAAGCAGAATCTGTTTAGCGACTGGGATAGCGCCATGTAGCGTCTGATTCATCGTTTTCACAGCCTCAGCGAACAGCGCCGGCGTGCAGCCTTACACAGCGCCAGGTATGACCTCTCGCTACCTGTCGCTCTCCCATACATTTCAGTGGACGATCCTTTTCTTCTCTTTAAACTGTGTTTTTTTTTTTTTTTTAAATCACAAATAATTCTGTGACCTCTTCTGGCATTGAATAAGCAGTTTTTTCATATTTTTTTCATTTTTTATATATTTCCTCAGAAATGACATTACAGGTCTGCCATTAAAGTGTTCATGTTACAATGTTGCTACAATGTAATTCCATATGTTTTCGCTTTGTTACTAGTGGAAAGATGCTGGAAAACAGACTTTAAACACACCGCCTCCTGCGCTCTGGGCTTCAGAGAAGCATTTTTCAGCGCCAGAGATTTGTGAGGCTGTTTTTTTGCTGAATATGGTGTGAGTCTGTCGCTATGAGCAGTCGCTAACATGCGCTCCCATACAGCGCTGTACTGGTCAAATAGCGACTCCTCACAATGTATTCAACATTACTGCACAGCGACTGAGTCGCTATGAAGTAGCGACCCACGGCCGAGCACTGCGACTACTAGCGGGCGCTCTGAAAATGCCGCTACAGACGCTCATCTGTCACTACCTGGCGTTAGTGATGAATCAGCCTGCCCGAGCCTTAAAGCAGGCCAATACTGTATCTGTTTTCCCTCTAAAAGGTGCGGGTGTTGGTCCACGGGCATAAGGACAGTCTGAAAGCTGCACCCCCTAGAACGCCAAAAATACTTTGCGGACAACATTGATTGATGGAGCACCCTGGCGCATTGACATTGGGAATAAAAGAGGAATAAAAAATGAATAAAAGGGAATAAAAAAGGAATAAAATGGTAATAAAAAAAAATAAAAAGGGAATAAAATAGAAATAAAAAAGGAATAAAATAGGAATAAAGAGAGAAAAAAGGGATTAAAATAGGAATAAAAGAGGAAAAAAAAAAGGGAATAAAATAGGAATAAAAAGGGAATAAAAGAGAACAAAATAAGAATAAAAAGAGAAAAAGGGGAATAAAATAGAAAATAGGAATAAAAAGAGAAAAAAGGGAATAAAAGGGGAATAAAAGAGAATAAAATAGGGGAAAAAGGGAAAAAAATTGAAAAAAGGAAATAAAAGGAAATAAAATAGCAAAAAAAGGGAATAAACGAGAATAAATAAGAATAAAAAGAGAAAATTGGGAATAAAATAGATATAAAAAGGGAATAAAAGGGGAAAAAATAGGAAAAGAGGGGAATAAAATAGGAAAAAAAGGGAATAAACGGGAATAAATAGGAATAAAAAGAGAAAAAAGGGCATAAAATAGAAATAAAAAAGGAATAAAAGGGAATAAAATGGAATAAAATAGGAATAAAAAGGGAATAAAATAGAAATAAAAAGGGAATAAAGGGGAATAAAATAGGAATAAAAAGAGAAAAAAAGGAATAAAATAGAAACAAAAATGGATTAAAAGGGAATAAAATAGGAATAAAAAGAGAAAAAAGGGATTAAAATAGGAATAAAAGAGGAAAAAAGGGAATAAAATAGAAATAAAAGGGGAATAAAAGAGAACAAAATAGGAATAAAAAAATAGAGAAAAAGGGAATAAAATAGGAATAAAAAGGGAATAAAAGGGAATAAAATAGGAAAAAAAGGAATAAAATAGAAAAAAGAGAATAAAATAGGAAAAAAGGGGAATAAACAGGAATAAATAGGAATAAAAAGAGAAACAAGGGAATAAAATAGAAATAAAAAGTGAAAAAAAGGGAATAAAATAGGGGGAAAAGGGAATAAAATAGAAAAAAAGGGAATAAATGGGGAATAAATAGGAATAAAAATAGAAAAAAAGGGAATAAAATAGAAATAAAAAGGGCATAAAAGGGAATAAAATAGGAAAAAGGTAAAAAAAGGATATAAATGGGAATAAATAGGGAAAAAATAGGAAAAGAGGGGAATAAAAGGGAATAAAATAGGAATAAAAAGAGAAAAAAAGGGAATAAAATAGAAATAAAAAAAGGAATAAAAGGGAATAAAATAGGAATAAAAAAGGAATAAAAGGGAATAAAATTGGAATAAAAAGGGAATAAAAGGGAACAAAATAGGAATAAAAAAGGGTTACATCATAGTCTATCAGGGGTGACAGAGCCTGTTACCACGAATGCCCTTTTTCTTCCATTAAAATAAATAAAAAACAAGCCTGGCCGGATATTTCTTTATGCCGTGTGTATAAGTGACCCCTCCCCCCGCCATCCAGCAAATGATTATGGATTTCTCATAATATTTATCACTGGGCGTTTTCCACGATAGTGCTCCTATAAGGGGGCTTTGGCTTGGTTCTGAAAGATTTCTCATACTATATTGTTGTTTAAAGTGGAACAAAACCCGGGATTTGGTCCTTTCCCCCGGGACACCCCGATCGTGGTCACGTCGTCGGGCAGGCTGATTCATCACTAACGCCAGGTAGCGACAGATGAGCGTCTGTAGCGGCATTTTCAGAGCACCCGCTAGTAGTCGCTGTGCTCGGCCGTGAGTCGCTACTTCATAGCGACTCAGTGGCTGTTCAGTAATGTTGAATACATTGTGAGGAGTCGCTATTTGACCAGTACAGCGCTGTATGGGAGCGCATGGTAGCGACTGCTCATAGCGACAGGCTCACACCATATTCAGCAAAAAAACAGCCTCACAAATCTCTGGCGCTGAAAAATGCTTCTCTGAAGCCCAGAGCGCAGGAGGCGGTGTGATTAAAGTCTGTTTTCCAGCATCTATCCACTAGTAACAAAGCGAAAACATATGGAATTACATTGTAACAACATTGTAACATGAACACTTTAATGGCAGACCTGTGATGTTATTTCTGAGGAAATATATAAAAAATGAAAAAAATATGAAAAAAATGCTTATTCAATGTCAGGAGAGGTCACAGAATTATTTGTGATTTTTGGAAAAAAAAAAAAACAAGTTAAAAGAGAAAAAAAGGAATCATCCATTGAAATGTATGGGAGAGCGACAGATAGCGAGAGGTCATACCTGGCGCTGTGCAAGGCTGAACGCCGGCGCTGTTCGCTGAGGCTGTGATTATGATGAATCAGACGCTACATGGCGCTATCCCAGTCGCTAAACAGATTCTGCTTGATAAATGTGTAATTGCGTGCCGTGTCCGGCGTTCACCAGTCGCTACCTGTCGCTACCTCTCATTAACCAGGCGCTACCTGACGCTATCCCTTCATGAATAAGGGCGTAAGCCAGCGTCTATTGCCAGCGGGCCAGTTGTGCTGGGTTTTGGTCCACTTTACCTATGCTGCAGCCCTGAATTCTGCTCCCTGAGGCTCCTCCCACTCTCATTGCTTCCCGAGGATTCTTCTTGAACTCTCTCTTTTAGAGCCCAAAATATAATCCAAGTTACTATAACTAAGAATCAAGAATAACCGAAAGCGTAAATACGGAAGAAAAGCCGCAAAAAACACCAAAGAAATAAAAGGCCTGGAACCCGCTGGAATGCAAGAATGGTCTTTTCTTTCTTTCTTTTTATATGTAAACTATTAATATTGACATTGATTTTGAAAATGCCAAAAACAGTGACCGATATAAAACGATAATATAAGATAAATACTATGGGGGTTATTCATGAAGGGATAGCGCCAGGTAGCGGCAGGCAGCGTCTGGTGAACGTCGGGCGCTGTACGCAAAAACACATTTATCAAAGTGATTCTGGTGAGCGACTCTAACAGCGCCATGTAGCGTCACATGTATTATTACAGGCAGGTCAGTGTATAGCGCCTCTAACAGCGCCATGTAGCGTCACATGTATTATTACAGGCAGGTCAGTGTATAGCACCTCTAACAGCGCCATGTAGCGTCACATGTATTATTACAGGCAGGTCAGTGTATAGCGTCTCTAACAGCGCCTTGTAGCGTCACATGTATTATTACAGGCAGGTCAGTGTATAGCGCCTCTAACAGCGCCATGTAGCGTCACATGTATTATTACAGGCAGGTCAGTGTATAGCGCCTCTAACAGCGCCATGTAGCGTCACATGTATTATTACAGGCGGCTCAGTGTATAGCGCCTCTAACAGCGCCATGTAGCATCACATGTATTATTACAGGCAGCTCAGTGTATAGCGCCTCTAACAGCGCCATGTAGCGTCACATGTATTATTACAGGCAGGTCAGTGTATAGCGCCTCTAACAGCGCCATGTAGCGTCACATGTATTATTACAGGCAGGTCAGTGTATAGCGCCTCTAACAGCGCCATGTAGTGTCACATGTATTATTACAGGCAGGTCAGTGTATAGCGCCTCTAACAGCGCCATGTAGCATCACATGTATTATTACAGGCAGCTCAGTGTATAGCACCTCTAACAGCGCCATGTAGCGTCACATGTATTATTACAGGCGGGTCAGTGTATAGCGCCTCTAACAGCGTCATGTAGTGTCACATGTATTATTACAGGCGGCTCAGTGTATAGCACCTCTAACAGCGCCATGTAGCGTCACATGTATTATTACAGGCAGGTCAGTGTATAGCGTTTCTAACAGCGCCTTGTAGCGTCACATGTATTATTACAGGCGGCTCAGTGTATAGCGCCTCTAACAGCGCCATGTAGCATCACATGTATTATTACAGGCAG
This sequence comes from Gastrophryne carolinensis, assembly GCA_027917425.1. Lineage (NCBI taxonomy): Eukaryota > Metazoa > Chordata > Amphibia > Anura > Microhylidae > Gastrophryne > Gastrophryne carolinensis. Next base: position 19,991,049 of record CM051244.1, read on the forward strand.
CTCAGTGTATAGCACCTCTAACAGCGCCATGTAGTGTCACATGTATTATTACAGGCAGCTCAGTGTATAGCACCTCTAACAGCGCCATGTAGCGTCACATGTATAATTACAGGCAGGTCAGTGTATAGCGCCTCTAACAGCGCCATGTAGCATCACATGTATTATTACAGGCAGCTCAGTGTATAGCACCTCTAACAGCGCCATGTAGCGTCACATGTATAATTACAGGCAGGTCAGTGTATAGCGCCTCTAACAGCGCCATGTAGCGTCACATGTATTATTACAGGCAGGTCAGTGTATAGCGCCTCTAACAGCGCCATGTAGCGTCACATGTATTTTTACAGGCAGGTCAGTGTATAGCGCCTCTAACAGCGCCATGTAGTGTCACATGTATTATTACAGGCGGCTCAGTGTATAGCACCTCTAACAGCGCCATGTAGCGTCACATGTATTATTACAGGCAGGTCAGTGTATAGCGTCTCTAACAGCGCCTTGTAGCGTCACATGTATTATTACAGGCGGCTCAGTGTATAGCGCCTCTAACAGCGCCATGTAGCATCACATGTATTATTACAGGCAGGTCAGTGTATAGCGCCTCTAACAGCGCCATGTAGTGTCACATGTATTATTACAGGCAGGTCAGTGTATAGCGCCTCTAACAGCGCCATGTAGCGTCACATGTATTATTACAGGCAGGTCAGTGTATAGCGCCTCTAACAGCGTCATGTAGCATCACATGTATTATTACAGGCAGCTCAGTGTATAGCGCCTCTAACAGCGCCATGTAGCGTCACATGTATTATTACAGGCGGCTCAGTGTATAGCGCCTCTAACAGCGCCATGTAGTGTCACATGTATTATTACAGGCAGGTCAGTGTATAGCGCCTCTAACAGCGCCATGTAGCGTCACATGTATTATTACAGGCAGGTCAGTGTATAGCGCCTCTAACAGCGTCATGTAGCATCACATGTATTATTACAGGCAGCTCAGTGTATAGCGCCTCTAACAGCGCCATGTAGCGTCACATGTATTATTACAGGCAGCTCAGTGTATAGCGCCTCTAACAGCGTCATGTAGTGTCACATGTATTATTACAGGCGGCTCAGTGTATAGCACCTCTAACAGCGCCATGTAGCGTCACATGTATTATTACAGGTGGCTCAGTGTATAGCGCCTCTAACAGCACCATGTAGCATCACATGTATTATTACAGGCAGCTCAGTGTATAGCACCTCTAACAGCGCCATGTAGCGTCACATGTATTATTACAGGCGGGTCAGTGTATAGCGCCTCTAACAGCGTCATGTAGTGTCACATGTATTATTACAGGCGGCTCAGTGTATAGCACCTCTAACAGCGCCATGTAGCGTCACATGTATTATTACAGGCAGGTCAGTGTATAGCGCCTCTAACAGCGCCATGTAGTGTCACATGTATTATTACAGGCAGGTCAGTGTATAGCACCTCTAACAGCGCCATGTAGCGTCACATGTATTATTACAGGCAGCTCAGTGTATAGCTCCTCTAACAGCGCCATGTAGCGTCACATGTATTATTACAGGCAGGTCAGTGTATAGCACCTCTAACAGCGCCATGTAGCGTCACATGTATTATTACAGGCAGGTCAGTGTATAGCACCTCTAACAGCGCCATGTAGCGTCACATGTATTATTTCAGGCGGCTCAGTGTATAGCGCCTCTAACAGCGCCATGTAGCGTCACATGTATTATTACAGGCAGGTCAGTGTATAGCGCCTCTAACAGCGCCATGTAGCGTCACATGTATTATTACAGGCTGCTCAGTGTATAGCGCCTCTAACAGCGCCATGTAGTGTCACATGTATTATTACAGGCTGCTCAGTGTATAGCGCCTCTAACAGCGCCATGTAGTGTCACATGTATTATTACAGGCAGGTCAGTGTATAGCGCCTCTAACAGCGCCATGTAGCGTCACATGTATTATTACAGGCAGGTCAGTGTATAGCACCTCTAACAGCGCCATGTAGCGTCACATGTATTATTACAGGCAGGTCAGTGTATAGCACCTCTAACAGCACCATGTAGCGTCACATGTATTATTACAGGCAGGTCAGTGTATAGCGCCTCTAACAGCGCCATGTAGCGTCACATGTATTATTACAGGCTACTCAGTGTATAGCACCTCTAACAGCGCCATGTAGCGTCACATGTATTACTACAGGCAGGTCAGTGTATAGCGCCTCTAACAGCGCCATGTAGCGTCACATGTATTATTACAGGCAGCTCAGTGTATAGCGTCTCTAACAGCGCCATGTAGTGTCACATGAATTATTACAGGCAGGTCAGTGTATAGCGCCTCTAACAGCGCCATGTAGCGTCACATGTATTATTACAGGCAGGTCAGTGTATAGCGCCTCTAACAGCGTCATGTAGCGTCACATGTATTATTACAGGCAGGTCAGTGTATAGCACCTCTAACAGCGCCATGTAGCGTCACATGTATTATTACAGGCAGGTCAGTGTATAGCACCTCTAACAGCGCCATGTAGTGTCACATGTATTATTACAGGCAGGTCAGTGTATAGCGCCTCTAACAGCGCCATGTAGCGTCACATGTATTATTACAGGCAGGTCAGTGTATAGCACCTCTAACAGCGCCATGTAGCGTCACATGTATTATTACAGGCAGGTCAGTGTATAGCGCCTCTAACAGCGTCATGTAGCGTCACATGTATTATTACAGGCAGGTCAGTGTATAGCACCTCTAACAGCGCCATGTAGCGTCACATGTATTATTACAGGCAGGTCAGTGTATAGCGCCTCTAACAGCGTCATGTAGTGTCACATGTATTATTACAGGCAGGTCAGTGTATAGCACCTCTAACAGCGCCATGTAGCGTCACATGTATTATTACAGGCAGGTCAGTGTATAGCGCCTCTAACAGCGCCATGTAGTGTCACATGTATTATTACAGGCAGGTCAGTGTATAGCACCTCTAACAGCGCCATGTAGCGTCACATGTATTATTACAGGCAGCTCAGTGTATAGCACCTCTAACAGCGCCATGTAGCGTCACATGTATTATTACAAGCAGGTCAGTGTATAGCGCCTCTAACAGCGCCATGTAGTGTCACATGTATTATTACAGGCGGCTCAGTGTATAGCGCCTCTAACAGCGCCATGTAGCGTCACATGTATTATTACAGTCGGCTCAGTGTATAGCACCTCTAACAGCGCCATGTAGCGTCACATGTATTATTACAGGCAGCTCAGTGTATAGCGCCTCTAACAGCACCATGTAGTGTCACATGTATTATTACAGGCAGGTCAGTGTATAGCGCCTCTAACAGCGCCATGTAGCGTCACATGTATCATTACAGACAGCTCAGTGTATAGCGCCTCTAACAGCGCCATGTAGCGTCACATGTATTATTACAGGCGGCTCTGCGTATAGCACCGTCGCTCTAGCTTCCAGAGCCAGGTATTACCTTTCGCTACCTGTCGCTCTCCCATACCTTTTCTTTTCTTCAGTTTTTTTTTTTCTCTCCAATCATTGTGTGACGTCTCTTGGCTGCAAACAAACACTTTTATACATTTTGGGACTTTTTATATTTTTATGCAGAATTGTCATTACAGGTCTGGCACTAAAGTGTTATTGTCACAATGTTATAACAATGTCATTCCATGTGTTTTCGCTTTGTTACTGGTGGATATGTGTTCAAAAACAGACTTTAATCACACAGTGTCTAGCGCTCTATGCTACAGCGACCAGATCCAGGGCACCGACGCTGTGTGTGTCCTTTTTTGATAAGTATGGTGTGGAGCGCTGAGAGTCGGTCGCACTGAGCTGGTGCTACCTCTCGCTCCCTGCAGCGCTGTACTGGTGTTACAGCGCCCAACGTACATCACATTCATCAATGCCGGCCGAGTTACTACAGAGACTGAGGCGCTCTGTTACAGCGCCCGATACCCGCTTACAGCCTCTATTAGCGGTCGCTCTAAGCGCCGCTATACAGACGCTCATCTGCCGTTACCTGGCGTTAGTAATGAATCAGCCTCCAGGTAATATAAAAATGAATTCGCACATATCCCATATGTGGTTAATATATCACAAATGTCATGGTGAGTCTCTTGGAAGCCTGGCCTGGGTGGCTGACCCCGGATTTGCCCCCGAGGCGAGCCATCGCCTCCCTGACACAGTAATGATAGCCGGATCGATTCCCCCCCGAATGAAAATGTTCCTGTCCTGTCCTAATTATAACCTTGCTAAATGGGAATTCTGACCCAGGAAATTGATCCAACTGACTTCATAGGGTCTGGAAGGAGTAAGTTGTCTAACAAGATTGGCAGCACATGCCCCCGGGGGGCGGCCGGGGTGTTTCCTCCAGACGGGAACTGCCGGCGTTGATGAACGTGTGCTGACATGTGTGTTTGGTTACGATACTAGTTAACTACAGGAAACGTATCAGGAAGACCATCCAAGCTGTAGCTATGCCAAATGATGAATTACCTTCGTTTGGTCCTGCATGGGTCTAACTCTGCCTTGGGTCTAGCTCTGCCATGGGTGTAGCTCTGCCTTGGGTCTAACTCTGCCATGGGTCTAACTCTGCCATGGGTGTAGCTCTGCCATGGGTCTAGCTCTGCCATGGGTCTAACTCTGCCATGGGTCTAACTCTGCCTTGGGTCTAACTCTGCCATGGGTCTAACTCTGCCTTGGGTCTAACTCTATCATGGGTCTAACTCTGCCATGGGTCTAACTCTGCCATGGGTCTAACTCTGCCTTGGGTCTAACTCTGCCATGGGTCTAACTCTGCCATGGGTCTATCTCTGCTATGGGTCTAACTCTGCCATGGGTCTAACTCTGCCATGGGTCTAGCTCTGCCATGGGTCTAACTCCGCCATGGGTCTAACTGCATGGGTCTAACTCCGCCATGGGTCTAACTCTGCCTTGGGTCTAACTCTGCCATGGGTCTAACTCTGCCATGGGTGTAGCTCTGCCATGGGTCTAGCTCTGCCATGGGTCTAACTCTGCCATGGGTCTAACTCTGCCTTGGGTCTAACTCTGCCATGGGTCTAACTCTGCCTTGGGTCTAACTCTATCATGGGTCTAACTCTGCCATGGGTCTAACTCTGCCATGGGTCTAACTCTGCCTTGGGTCTAACTCTGCCATGGGTCTAACTCTGCCATGGGTCTATCTCTGCTATGGGTCTAACTCTGCCATGGGTCTAACTCTGCCATGGGTCTAACTCTACCATTGGTCTAACTCTGCTATGGGTCTAACTCTGCCATGGGTCTAACTCTGCCATGGGTCTAACTCTGCCATGGGTCTAACTCTGCTATGGGTCTAACTCTGCCATGGGTCTAACTCTGCCATGGGTCTAACTCTGCCATGGGTCTAACTCTATCAACCCACCCATGCTTAGAGCAAAAAAAATGGGTAAGACCCATAACCCATAATGCCAAATGTAACCAGGAGCTTCTAAGCTTTGATGTTTCTCCTGATTAGAGCATAAAAATGGATAAGACCCATAACTCTACTGTACCTACAACCTACGTTTGGTCCATGCTTGTGGACACAGCCCAACACCATCTACAATGTTTGTATCCATGGCCTACTTTTGGTTCCCCATGGGTCTAACTCTGCCTTGGGTCTAACTCTGCCATGGGTCTAACTCTGCCTTGGGTCTAACTCTGCCATTGGTCTAACTCTGCTATGGGTCTAACTCTGCCATGGGTCTAACTCTGCCATGGGTCTAACTTTGCTATGGGACTAACTCTGCCATGGGTCTAACTCTGCCATGGGTCTAACTCTGCCATGGGTCTAACTCTGCTATGGGTCTAACTCTGCCTTGGGTCTAACTCTGACATGGGTCTAACTCTGCCATGGGTCTAACTCTGCCATGGGTCTAACTCTATCAACCCACCCATGCTTAGAGCAAAAAAAAATGGGTAAGACCCATAACCCATAATGCCAAATGTAACCAGGAGCTTCTAAGCTTTGATGTTTCTCCTGATTAGAGCATAAAAATGGATAAGACCCATAACTCTACTGTACCTACAACCTACGTTTGGTCCATGCTTGTGGACACAGCCCAACATCATCTACAATGTTTGTATCCATTACCTACTTTTGGTTCCCCATGGGTCTAACGCTGCCATGGGTCTAACTCTGTCAACCAACCCATGTTTAGGGCAAAAACAAATAGTTAGGACCCATAACACTATTGAACCTACAATCCTACTTTTGGTCAGTGCTTGTGGACACAGCCCAACACCATCTACAATGTTTGTATCCATAACCTACTTTTGGTCCTGCATGGATCTAACTCTGCCATGGGTCTAATTATGTCAACCCACCCATGCTTAGAGCAAAAAAAGGGGTAAGACCAATATCCCTACTTTTGGCTCAATGGTCCCCTGTTTAAAATGACTCTTCTGCTTATGGTACCTTCCATGCATAATTTGAATTTCCTGTATATGCAACTTCTGGATTTTATAGTAAATGCCTGACCTGCTATGGGTCTAACGCTGCCAACCCACACATGCTTAGAGCTAAAAAATAGGTAAAACCCAAAATCCTATTGTACCTACAACCCATGTTTGGTCTAAGCTTGTGGACACAGCCTGACCACATGCTTCCATGACCTAGAGCTAAGAAATGGGTAAGACCCATAACCCCACTGTACCTACAACCTACTTTTTGTCCATGCTTGTGGACACAGCCCAACACCATCTACAATGTTTGTACCTATGACCTACTTTTGGTCCTGCATGGTCCTAACTCTGCCATGGGTCTAGCAAAACAAATGGGTAAGGCCCATAACCAATAATGCCAAATGTAACCAGGAGCTTCTAAGCGTTGATGTTTCTATAGATTTTATACCACACACAGGCTAATTCTATAGAGAAATAAAAGATAAAGGCCTCGATTCAATAAAGGTAGAAAAAAATTCTCATGGTAGTAAAAGATTCAATTCATGAGATAAAAGCCTGAGAATGTCACTGTTACTGAATCATCAGATAAGAAAACAATGAAAGTCAATGGCACTTTTTTACTCCAAGGAAAAGTAGAGAACTGTTTGCTCCTTTCTACACTGTAGTAAAAGCTGCCATTGACTTCCATTGTCTTTTTATCTAGTGATTCAGTAACAGTGACATTCTCAGGCTTTTATCTCATGAATTGAATTTTTTACTACCATGAGAATTTTTTTCTACCTTTATTGAATCAGGCCAAAGTGCCAAAACCAACATCCCAGTGTGGGTTTCTTTGACTTGTGCTTTAGACCCATAGCAATACTGTGCCTACAGCCCATGTTGGAGGACACAGACCAACACCATCCACAATGTTTGTACCCATGACCTACTTTTGGTCCTGCATGGGTCTAACTCTGCCATGGGTCTAACTCTGCCATGGGTCTAACTCTGCCATGGGTCTAACTCTGCCATGGGTCTAACTCTGCCATGGGTCTAACTCTGCCATGGGTCTAACTCTGCCATGGGTCTAACTCTGTCAATCCACCTGTGCTTAGAGCAAAATAATGGGTAAGACCCATAACCCTACTGTACCTACAACCCACTTTTGGTCCATTCTTGTGGACACATCCCAACATCATCTACAATGTTTGTATCCATGACTTACTTTTGGTCCTGCATGGTTCTAAGTCTGTCATGGGTCTAACTCAGGAAATGAAAATTATTCAGGGAAGGTGCCATAAGCAGAAGAGTCATTTTAAACAGGGGACCATTGGGCCAAAAGTAAGTTATGAGTAGGGTCATGGGTACGAACATTGTAGATGGTGTTGGGCTCTGTCAACCCACCCGTGCTTAGAGCAAAAAAAATGGGTAAGGCCCATAACCCATAATGCCAAATGTAACCAGGAGCTTCTAAGCTTTGATGTTTCTCCTGATTTTATACCACACACAGGCTTTCTATAGAGAGATAAAAAATAATGTGCCAAAACCAACATCCCAGTGTGGGTTTCTTTGACCTGTGCTTTAGACCCATAGCAATACTGTGCCTACAGTCCATGTTGGAGGACACAGCCCAACATCATCCACAATGTTTGTACCCATGACCTACTTATGGTCCTGCATGGTTCTAACTCTGCCATGGGTCTAACTCTGTCAAAACACCCGTGCTTAGAGCAAAAAATAGGTAAAACCCCAAATCCTACTGTTCCTACAACCCATGTTTGGTCCAAGCTTGTGGACACAGCCTGACCGTATCCTTCCATGCATTCTTGTCATGTCCTCTATACGCAACCTGGTTTTGGGTTTTATTGTAAAGACCTACTTGGGTCTAACTCTGCCAACCCATCCAGGCTTAGAGCTAAAAAAATAGGTAAGACTCATAACCCTACTGTACCTACAACCTACTTTTGGTCCATGCTTGTGGACACAGTTCATTACCATCTACAATGTTTGTGATAACCTATTTTGACCCACTGGTCTTCTGTTTAAAATAACTCTGCTTAAGCACCTTTCATGCATACTGTTCATGTCCTCTATACGCAACGTGGTTCTGGATTTTATTGTAAAGAACTGCATGCCAACCCATATGTGCTTAGAGCTTAAAAAATGGGTAAGACCCATAACCCTACTGTACCTACAACCTATTTTTGGACCCAGCCCAATGCCATCAACAGTGACCTATTTTTGGCCCAATGGCCCACCGTTTAACATGACTCTTCTGCTGATGGCACCCTTCATGCAAACCTTTCATGCCCTCTATACACAACTTGGTTCTGGATGGATCTATCTATGCTAACCAACAATGTTTAAGACCCATAACCCAACTATACCTACAACCCAATTTTGGTCCCTGCTTGTAGGCACAGTCTGACCACATCCTTCACGCATACTTGTCATGTCCTCTATACACAACTTGGTTCTGGATTTTATTGTAAAGACCTGCACAGGTCTAACTCTGCCATCCCACCCATGCTTAGAGCTAAAAAAATGGTAAGACCCATAACTCTACTGTACCTACAGCATACATTTGGTCCATGCTTGTGGACACAGCCCAACACCATCTACCATGTTTGTACACATGACCCTACTGATAACCTATTTTGACCCACCGGTCTCCTGTTTAAAATGGCTCTTTGGCTTAAGGCACCTTTCATGCATACTGTTCATGTCCTCTATACGCAACTTGGTTTTGGGTTTTATTGTAAAGACCTACTTGGGTCTAACTCTGCCAACCCATCGAGGCTTAGAGCTAAAAAAAATGGGTAAGACCCATAACCCTACTGTACCTACAACCTACTTTTGGTCCATGCTTGTGGACACAGTTCAACGCCATCTACAATGTTTGTGATAACCTATTTTAACCCACTGATCTCCTGTTTAAAATGTCTCTTCTGCTTAAGGCACCTTTTATGCATACTGTTCATGTCCTCTATACGCAACTTGGTTCTGGATTTTATTGTAAAGAACTGCATGCCAACCCATCTGTGCTTAGAGCTTAAAAAATAGGTAAGACCCATAACCCTGCTGTACTTACAATCTACTTTTAGTCCATGCTTGTGGACACAGCCAAACACAATCAACAATGACCTACTTTTGGTCCAATGGCCCACCACTTAAAATGACTCTTCTGCTTATGGCAACCTCCATGCAAACCTTTCATGCCCTCTATACACAACTTGGTTCTGGATATATCTATCTATGCTAACCAACAATGTTTAAGACCCATAACCCAACTGTACCTACAACCCGATTTTGGTCCATGGTTTTAGGCACAATCTGACCAAATCCTTCCATGCATACTTGTTATGTTCTCTATATGCAACTTGGTTCTGGATTTTATTGTAAAGACCTGCACAGGTCTAACTCTGCCATCCCACCCATGCATAGAGCTAAACATATTTCTCCTATAGCCCTATCTACCAATCAAGTTAGACGAACCGAGTGCTATGTTACTTAAGTACCGAATTATTGTTCAATAGACTAAAGCCAGGTTGAGCTCAAACCCCTATACACTTAAGGTGGTCCGGTATCTTCTGCTTAGACCTGCTTGAATCTATGTCTGCACACTCAGTCAGATTAAATATTTTATCAGTCAGATTTATATATTTTCTATGACCCTACCTACAGTAAATGTTATGCTATGTTATGCTATGTTACATAAGACTGTTATAGCCATGTTTTTACACTGAATGTTGTTTGCTATCTCCTGCTTGGATCTGCCTGCTTGGATCTGCCTGCTTGGATCTTGAAACTATTTCTGCAAGCCTATCCGAATTAATGCTAAAAATGAACCCTGAGCGGGGATTAGGGTCGTGTAGCTAAAAGGGTAGGGTCATTTTTCCCTCAATGACCCTACCTAAACCCTGCGTACGCCTCCACCGTATCACAAGAGACTGATGCTATGTTATGTAAGCCTACGACAGACTGTACCCATGTTTTAAATCATTCAGCTTAAGACACCTTCCATGTCAAATCTTTATATAAAAAGGGGCCATATCCCAAACCAAGGCCTTGTGTTGTAACCAAAATTTGAAGTCGATTTATCAGAACCACAATTACACTTGACCTGAACTAAATATGAATAATCAAGCTGCTGCAGATACCCAGCCCCTATCAACCAACCAGAAATCATAGCAGGCCTCTCTAAACTAAAGTCTCATTGGTTGCTATGGGCTGATGCACTTGCTGTCTACTGGATACGTCTGATTGATACAAGATCAAATTCCAGCATTGAGCACAGTTCCGGCACCTGGAAGCCACTAGATGCCATTGCTGGGCTATGGCTCAGGGCCAACAACCAGCATATGTGTGCTTGATTTAAGACCAAATCATGGAGCGGATAACAGCATTGTGTACCCATCTGATACCCAAATCTAAAGGAAAGTCACCACCGGGGCACGATTGCTGGACTCTGGCTCAGGCAACTGAGCTGCTGGACTCTGGCTCAAGGCAACCGAGCTGCTGGACTCTGGCTCAAGGCAACCAAGCAGGTTTCAGATTTTTGCTGAACTACTGGAGAAGATTGCTGTAAGGACAAATCCTAGAACTGAGAAGAGCTCATATGTGCCAGTGTGCCATTTCTGTAGGAAGAGCCTTATGCCCCACCTGATACCTGGCACCTAAATAAAAGTAGTTAACCGGGCACCATTGCTGGAAAAAAAGCCCTATGTCCCACCTGATACCTGGCACCTAAATAAAAATAATTACTGGGCACCATTGCTGGGCTCTGACTCAAACAACCAGGATTCAGATATTTTAGGAAAAGAATGGCTGATTTAAGACCAGATCCTAGAACTGAGAACACCTTTATACCCCATTTGATACCCAGATCTAAATGAAAGTCACCATCGGGCACCACTGCTGGATTCTGGCCCAAGACAACCAAGCATTTGTTCATATAGTACTAAAATACTATAGAAGATTAATTGATGTAAGACCAAATTCTAGATTTGAGAAGAGCTTTATGCCCCATCTGATACCAGAACCTGAATGAAAGTAAGCATCAGGTACCATTGCAGGACACACAAATAGGATTCATATTTTACTGAATTACTGGAAAAATATTTTGATGCAATAACTGAAAACAATCTTATGCTCCACCTGATACCCTGGTCTAAATAAAAACGTAGAAGAGTCTTACAGGTATGTCCCATCTGACACACGAACCTAAATAATAGTAACCATCAGGCACCATTTCAGGACTCTGGTTCAAACAGGCAACACTGCAGGACTCTAGCCCAAATCAACCAACCAGGATTCATATCTTACTTAATTATTGGAGAAGGTTGCTTGATGCAAGAACTGAAAACACCCTTATGATACCCAGGTCTAAATAAAAACTGAGAAGAGTCTTACATGTATGCCCCATCTGACACCCGAACCCAATAAAAGTAACCATCAGGCACCATTGCAGGACTCTGACCCAAAGAGGCACCATTGCAAGGCGCTGTACCAAAGCAAAGCAAAGAACCATATGCCCCATCTGATACCCAGATCGAAATTAAAGTAAACACCAGTCACCATTGCAGAACTCTGATCCAAAGCAGCCAACCCGAATTCATATTTTACTAAACTACTGGAGAAGATTGGTTGATGCAAGCCATAAAAACAGCCTTACAGTATGTCCCACCCAATACTCAAGTCTAAATATAAATTAAGAAGAGCCTTATGCCCCATCTGATACCCGGACCTAAATAAAAGTAACCTCCAGGAGCCATTTCAGGACTCTGGTCCAAACAGACAACACTGCTGGACTCTGGCCCAAAGCAACCAACCAATATTCATATTTTACTAAACTGCTGGAGAAGACTGGTTGATGCAAGCCATAAAAACAGCCTTATAGTATGTCCCACCTGATATCCAAGCCTAAATATAAACTGATTAGAGCCTTATGCCCCTTCTGATACACGGACCTAAATAAAAGTAACCTCCAGGAGCCATTTCAGGACTCTGGTCCAAACAGACAACACTGCAGGACTCTGGCCCAAAGCAACCAACCAATATTCATAATTTACTAAACTGCTGGAGAAGATTGGTTGATGCAAGCCATAAAACAGTCTTATAGTATGTCCCACCTGATATCCAAGCCTAAATATAAACTGATTAGAGCCTTATGCCCCTTCTGATACCTGGATCTAAATAAAAGTAACCTCCAGGAACCATTTCAGGAGGAGGAGGACTCTGGCCCAAAGCAAACAATGGAGGACTCTGGCCCAAAGCATTCATATTTTACCTAACTATATTAACTAAGGATTCATATTTTACTTAACTATTGGAGAAGATTGGTTGATGCAAGAACTGAAAACAGCCCACCTGATACCCAGGTCTAAACAAAAACTGAGCCTTATACCCCATCTGATACCCGAACCTAAATAAAAGTAACCACCAGGCACCATTGCAGGACTCTGGCCCAAAGAGGCACCATTGCAAGGTTCTGTACCAAAGCCACCAACCAGGATTTATATTTTACTGAACTACAGGAGAGGGCTGGTGGATGCAAGACCAAATCCTGGAAAGGAGAACAGTTTTATGCCAACGACAAGGTCACCCACTGAAGAATGTTGATGCACTAGTGTCAAGAGTTTAAAAGACTTACCATAAACCCCTTGACTATTGATGCCTTCCAAGAGAACTGTCAATAGCCCCAAGATCACGAAAGTTAAATCCATCTTCACGTTAACATGAACATATCCAGCCCAAGAGGACGCAGCAAGAGTTTCCAAGGAGCCAGGTACTGACAAACCACCCCAGGGGGGCGTCAGTTAAAATTCCAGCTCACAGGTGTCCACCGGTTACAATGCAGTGGAGGCAATAGCAAAAATAGTGCTGCTCGCTGTTAGCGTTTTAAGGTAGAGAGGATGGAGGGATGTCTTCTGTATTAGGACAGGAGGGAATATCCACAGGCAAGCAGGTTCAAGAGATGCTCCTTTCAATCCTTTGTCAGCTCCTTTATTGGGGGGGGGGGGGGGGGGTTAAAAAGTAACTCGCAGTGTTCCCTGGAGAGCAATTAAGAGAGCGTACTGATCGCAGACTAACCGAGACCCTCCAGATTTGCCTTCCCCCATGCCGTTAGTTGCCATTGCAAATGCAAGACCGAAGAAGATACAAGCAAGCAAGCCCTAAAAATAAAAAAAAAATAATAATAAAAAAATCCCAGATCCGTAGCAAGAGCCAGAGGGTGTCCGTAGGAAAAACGACGATCTCTCGCCTGATCACTCAATCCGATCCAAGCCAATGGTATTCAAGAGAAGACGTGTCCAGATCTCGGGCAGGAGCCCCCCATATGAATGGATGGAAGAGGAGCACAGGACCAGCCCCAGCTGCAGGAAATGCAAATGAAGCTAAACCTGGCTGGGAGGGATTGCAGCATATATTAATATTCTTGTCATTTTTTTTTTTTCTTTTTTTTTTTTTTGTGGCGGAATCCGAAGGGCTGCACTCCAGAGATCGGCTGATGGCAGCAGAGGGGTGGTCTGTGGAGGTCTCTTTTCCGCACCTGGCGTCCCTATGCCGGGAGGATCGGTGTATGTGTGTTAGTGTGTGTGGTGTGTGTGCGTGCGTGTGTATATGTATGTGCCGGTGTATGTGTGTGTGTATGTATGTGTGTATGTGTGTGTGTGTGTGCAGAGGCAGAGAGAGAGAGCAGGAAGGAGAGACAGAGCTGTGTGTGGTCACGTTGGGCTCTACGTGTAAAGGAGCTGGAGCTTGGTAGCCGCAGCCAGGCGACGTCAAAGCTGCGTGTCTCCCCCCACTCTACACCCCCACTCTTAACACCCTCCTCTCCCTTCCTCATCCTTCTCCCGGCATAGCTCATCAGTATGGGGAGCACAGAGGATGAGGACAGAGGCAGAGAGCAGGCATGCAGCGCCATGTGCAAGCACGGGGAGGGTGTCCCCCGGCCGCAGGATTAAGGCTGCTGATGCTGCTGATGCTGGTGCTGATGCTGATGCTGATGCTGGTGCTGATGCTGATGCTGATGCTGCTGATGCTGATAATGATGATGGTGACATTTGTGCTACCCACAGCACAAGCTTCTTGATCATTATGTGCCTCCCTCCGCCCCCATTAATCTCAGTACAGCAGCAGAGCGTGGGAATCAGGCTTAGTGAATGAAATGTGGGGTGTCCCCCACCCTCCTCCCCTTGTAGCTGGCCAGACCCCCGCAGCTGCAGAGGAAAAATAAAAAAAAGGGCCGACGTTACCGCTCTGTCACCATATACTTTACTAGGAATGACAAGTGACATTTAGGTTCTAACAAACATTCCAAGGAATTGGAAGCAGTATCTTAAAGGGGACCTGTCTTAGATCACATATTACAGTGCTGTTACAGATACATCAGATTGCAAGGGACAACCTGCAACGGTCCTATCAGTGCTATTACAGATATATCAGATTGCAAGGGACAACCTGCAACTGTCCTATTGGTGCTATTACAGATACATCAGATTGCAAGGGACAACCTGCAACTGCCATATCAGTGCTATTACAGATACATCAGATTGCAAGGGACAACCTGCAACTGTCCTATTGGTGCTATTACAGATACATCAGATTGCAAGGGACAACCTGCAACTGTCCTATCAGTGCTATTACAGATATATCAGATTGCAAGGGACAACCTGCAACTGTCCTATCAGTGCTATTACAGATACATCAGATTGCAAGGGACAACCTGCAACTGTCCTATCAGTGCTATTACAGATACTTTATTAAAGGGGGGTGGGAGAAGCTCAATCACTATTATTTACACAAAATTTTTATTATTATTCAGGGCCTGGGAACTAATTTACCGCCCAGTTTAACCCTCTCATCAACTAAATATCAAGCAACAAACATGTCTAGCTATGTGGAAAGACAGAGATTTGGTTGCATATATCTGCAGATACATGTGGAAGCCACACTGCCCCGGCAAGGCACTCTGTGTTTAGTGTGGCCCCTACTCTTAATTCTGAGTCCCCAAAGTTGGGACATGCAATGCAGACAAATATCTGAGAGCTACTCACCTGGGAAGCAGCCAGCCTCCCTCTAGAACACTTCACAGGGAGAAATCCATATTAACTGAATTCCTCCCTGCTTGTGCTCATGGCAATTCAAATGAATAAAGGGGGGTGGGAGCAGCTCAATCACTATTTATACAAAATTATTATTATTATTCAGGGCCTGGGAACTAATTTACCACCCAGTTTAACCCTCTCATCAACTAAATATCAGTCAATATGGATTTCTCCCTGTGAAGTGTTCTAAAGGGAGGCTGGCTGCTTCCCAGGTGAGTAGCTCTCAGATATTTGTCTGCATTGCATGTTCTCAGAATTAAGAGTAGGGACCACACTAAACACAGAGTGCCTTGCCGGAGCAGTGTGGCTTCCACATGTATCTGCAGATATATGCAACCAAATCTCTGTCTTTCCACATAGCTAGACATGTTTGTTACTTGATATTTAGTTGATGAGAGGGTTAAACTGGGCGGTAAATTAGTTCCCAGGCCCTAAATAATAATGTTGATAATTTTGTATAAATAGTGATTGAGCTGCTCCCACCCCCCTTTGTTCTATTACAGATACATCAGATTGCAAGGGACAACCTGCAACTGTCCTATCAGTGCTGTTACAGATACAGTATATCAGATTGCAAGGAACAACCTGCAACTTTCCTATCAGTGCTGTTACAGATATATCAGATTGTAAGGGACAACCTGCAACTGTCCTATCAGTGCTATTACAGATATATCAGATTGCAAGGGACAACCTGCAACTGTCCTATCAGTGCTATTACAGATACATCAGATTGCAAGGGACAACCTGCAACTGTCATATCAGTGCTATTACAGATATATCAGATTGCAAGGGACAACCTGCAACTGTCCTATCAGTGCTATTACAGATACATCAGATTGCAAGGGACAACCTGCAACTGTCATATCAGTGCTATTACAGATATATCAGATTGCAAGGGACAACCTGCAACTGTCCTATCAGTGCTATTACAGATACATCAGCTTGCAAGGGACAACCTGCAACTGTCCTATCAGTGCTATTACAGATACATCAGATTGCAAGGGACAACCTGCAACTGTCCTATCAGTGCTATTACAGATACATCAGATTGCAAGGGACAACCTGCAACTGTCCTATCAGTGCTATTACAGATACATCAGATTGCAAGGGACAACCTGCAACTGTCCTATCAGTGCTATTACAGATATATCAGATTGCAAGGGACAACCTGCAACTGTCCTATCAGTGCTATTACAGATACATCAGATTGCAAGTGACAACCTGCAACTGTCCTATCAGTGCTATTACAGATATATCAGATTGCAAGGGACAACCTGCAACTGTCCTATCAGTGCTATTACAGATATATCAGATTGCAAGGGACAACCTGCAACTGTCCTATCAGTGCTATTACAGATATATCAGATTGCAAGGGACAACCTGCAACTGTCCTATCAGTGCTATTACAGATATATCAGATTGCAAGGGACAACCTGCAACTGTCCTATCAGTGCTATTACAGATATATCAGATTGCAAGGGACAACCTGCAACTGTCCTATCAGTGCTATTACAGATATATCAGATGGCAAGGGACAACCTGCAACTGTCCTATCAGTGCTATTACAGATACATCAGATTGCAAGGGACAACCTGCAACTGTCCTATCAGTGCTATTACAGATACATCAGATTGCAAGGGACAACCTGCAACTGTCCTATCAGTGCTATTACAGATATATCAGATTGCAAGGGACAACCTGCAACTGTCCTATCAGTGCTATTACAGATATATCAGATTGCAAGGGACAACCTGCAACTGTCCTATCAGTGCTATTACAGATATATCAGATTGCAAGGGACAACCTGCAACTGTCCTATCAGTGCTATTACAGATACATCAGATTGCAAGTGACAACCTGCAACTGTCCTATCAGTGCTATTACAGATATATCAGATTGCAAGGGACAACCTGCAACTGTCCTATCAGTGCTATTACAGATACATCAGATGGCAAGGGACAACCTGCAACGGTCCTATCAGTGCTATTACAGATACATCAGATTGCAAGGGACAACCTGCAACCATGTAACTGCAGAGGAGCAAGCCAAGGCTGAAGCTTTCTGTACCATACACTTTGAGTGGACAAGTGATGCAAAACCAAATTAGTCGATCTCTACGTCGATGGTCCTCTCCCTGGGAGTTGAAAAAAAAATTATATTTTTGTTTAGCCGACACTTCGCCAACCCCCGTTTTTGCCGATCTTTTTCTATATCATACACATCGGCCCAAATCCCACCATTCTTGCAAAACCAAGTTGGCAAATTTCTCCATGGCAGTTGAAAAAAATGCTTTATCGCTTGATGGTCATCCTCTAGACATTACCCAATTGTATATTCTTGTCCCAGACTGGCCCTCCATAATAGATGGTTGTCCTCTATACATTTGCCAATTGTATATTCTTGTCCCAGACTGGCCCTCCATAGTAGAAGGCCGTCTTCTAGACATTTACCAATTGTATATTCTTGTCCCAGACTGGCCCTCCATAGTAGAAGGCCGTCTTCTAGACATTACCCAATTGTATATTCTTGTCCCAGACTGATCCTCCATAGTAGATGGTTGTCCTCTATACATTTACCAATTGGATATTCTTGTCCCAGACTGGCCCTCCATAATAGATGGTTGTCCTCTATGCATTTACCAATTGTATATTCTTGTCACAGACTGGCCCTCCATAGTAGATGGTTGTCCTCTATACATTTGCCAATTGTATATTCTTGTCCCAGACTGGCCCTCCATAGTAGATGGTTGTCCTCTATACATTTACCAATTGGATATTCTTGTCCCAGACTGGCCCTCCATAGTAGATGGTTGTCCTCTATACATTTACCAATTGGATATTCTTGTCCCAGACTGGCCCTCCATAGTAGATGGTTGTCCTCTATACATTTACTAATTGGATATTCTTGTCCCAGACTGGCCCTCCATAGTAGATGGTTGTCCTCTAGACATTTACCGATCGGATATTCTTGTCCCAGACTGGTCCTCCATAGTAGATGGTTGACCTCTATACATTTACTAATTGGATATTCTTGTCCCAGACTGGCCCTCCGTAGTAGATGGTTGTCCTCTATACATTTACCAATTGGATATTCTTGTCCCAGACTGGCCCTCCATAGTAGATGGTTGTCCTCTATACATTTACCAATTGGATATTCTTGTCCCAGACTGGCCCTCCATAGTAGATGGTTGTCCTCTATACATTTACCAATTGGATATTCTTGTCCCAGACTGATCCTCCATAGTAGATGGTTGTCCTCTATACATTTACCAATTGGATATTCTTGTCCCAGACTGGCCCTCCATAGTAGATGGTTGTCCTCTATACATTTACCAATTGGATATTCTTGTCCCAGACTGGCCCTCCATAGTAGATGGTTGTCCTCTATACATTTACCAATTGGATATTTTTGTCCCAGACTGATTCTCCATAGTAGATGGTTGACCTCTATACATTTACCAATTGGATATTCTTGTCCCAGACTGGTCCTCCATAGTAGATGGTTGTCCTCTAGACATTTACCGATCGGATATTCTTGTCCCAGACTGGCCCTCCGTAGTAGATGGTTGTCCTCTTTACATTTACCAATTGGATATTCTTGTCCCAGACTGGCCCTCCATAGTAGATGGCCGTCCTCTAGACATTCACCAGTCGGATATTCTTGTCACAGACTGGTCCTCCATAGTAGATGGTTGTCCTCTATACATTTACCAATTGGATATTCTTGTCACAGACTGGTCCTCCATAGTAGATTGTTGTCCTCTATACATTTACCAATTGGATATTCTTGTCCCAGACTGGCCCTCCATAGTAGATGGCCGTCTTCTAGATATTTACCAATTGGATATTCTTGCCCCAGACTGGTCCTCCATAGTAGATGGTTGTCCTCTATACATTTACCAATTGGATATTCTTGTCCCAGACTGGCCCTCCGTAGTAGATGGTTGTCCTCTAGACATTTACCGATCGGATATTCTTGTCCCAGACTGGCCCTCCATAGTAGATGGCCGTCCTCTAGACATTCACCAGTCGGATATTCTTGTCACAGACTGGCCCTCCATAGTAGATGGCCATCCTCTAGACATTTACCAATTGAATATTACTGTCCTAGACTGGCCCTCTATGGTAGATGGCCCTCCTCTAGACATTTACCAATCGGATATTCTTGTCACAGACTGGCCCCCCATAGCAGTTGGTTGATATCTAGACATTAACCAATCGGACATTATTTTCCCAGACTGGCCCGCCATATAAGATGGCCATCCTCTAGACATTTGGATAATATTTTCCCAAACTGACCCTCCATATAAAATAGCCATCATATAGACATTAACCAATCAGACCAGACTGGCCCTTCATATTAGATGGTCATCTTCTAGACATTGACCAATCAGATATCATTGTCATAGAGGGTCCTTCATAGTAGATGGCCGTCCTCTAGACATTTACCAATTGGATATTATTGTCCCAGACCAGCCCTCCACAGTAGATGGCCCTCCTTTGGACATTAACCAATCAGACTTTTTTTTGTACCAGACTGGCCCTTTATATAAGATGGTTATTCACTAGAAATTAACCAATCTGACATTATTGTCCCAGATTTGTCCTTTATATAAGAAATTGGACAACTGAACAATATTGTCCTTGATTGTCCTTCGTCTTTACTATTGTATTTTGTCAAAATGCCTTTGATTAGGGACACGACTTAGCTTGGGGCCGCAGAAATTATGAGCCCGCGTCTGGCCATCGATATAAGATTGGTCATCCGCTAAAGATTGAACAATCAGACATTGTTATCTTAGAATAGCCGTCCTTTTAAAGTGGAAAAAAACCCACCAGGGGCCGGCCTGGAATCTAAAAGATACCAGGACCGTCCACTGATTCCCCCCCCCCAAGGCATCCTAGATCGGGATGCCCCACTGTGTGAAACCCCTCCCCCCCAGGGTGCCCATACAAACTCACCTTTCCCCTGACTCAATGACACATGTGCAGGCTCTTGTCCAGTCAGATCCGTTTGTATTTTGGTTGAGGCAGGAGCACATGTGCCGCCGGGGCTACGGGTGGTGCAGCAGTGCACACTCCTCACTGAATTCAATCAGAGCATTCTGCTGAATGTTGTAAACACGGCAAAGGGCTCAGATTGGAGCAGAGCCCGCGCATGTGAGAGAAGAGGTCAGTATTATTAGGTCTTCTAGGGGTGGTCACACATTTTGGGATGCCCCGGGGGCACAGAACAAAACCCAGGAAAGTCAAATTCCTAAGTTTTGTTCTGCTTTTAAATAGGTATTAGACAATCAGACATTATTGTCCTAATCTGGCCTAACTTTTATGAGGTTTATCCACTGAAGACTTGAACAATCGGATGTTATTGTCCTAAACCGGCCTTTCTTCTAAGATCAGTCATCCAATAGGAATGAAGCTATCCTTAAACCGGCCTTCCTTTTAAGATGGGTCATCCAATAGGAATGAAGCAAGGGTACATACTATCCTTAAACCGGCCTTCCTTCTAAGATGGTTATCCAATAGGAATGAAACAAGGGTATATACTATCCTTAAACTGTCCTTCCTTCTAAAATGGTCATCCACTGAAGACTTGAACAGTCGGATGCTATTGTCCTAAACTGGCCCTCCTTCTAAGATGGGACATACAATTGGAATGAAGCAAGGGTACATACTATCCTTAAACCGGCCCTACTTCTAAGATGGTCATCCACTGAAGACTTGAACAGTCGGATGCTATTGTCCTAAACTGGCCCTCCTTCTAAGATGGGTCATCCAATAGGAATGAAACAAGGGTACATACTATTCTTAAACCGGCCCTCCTTCTATGATGGGTCATCCAGTAGTAATGAAACAAGGGTATATACTATCCCCAAACCGGCTTCCTTCTAAGATGGTCATCCACTAAAAACTTGAACAATGGAATGTTACTGTTCTAAACCGGCCTTCTTTTTAAGATGGGTCATCCAATAGGAATGAAACAAGGGTACATACTATCCCCAAATTGGCCCTTCTTATAAGATGGTCATCCACTAAAGACTTGAACAATGGGCCGCTATTGTCCTAAACCAGCTTTCCTTCTACGATGGGTCATAAAATAGGAATCAAAAGTCTTAAAGGAGCCACAGCACTCAAACCAGTTAGCTTGCTGACCAACCTACAATCTGTCTCTAAACTTGGTTAAAAACAGAGGGCTCGGTCACACACATCTGCAGAAGTATGCTTAAGCTGCACCACCAGCGCCAAGGTGCCCCTGTGAGGTGCAGTCCTAACTCTAATCTCTGAGAGCCCCATTTGGGACACACAATGCAATAGATAAATTGGGAGCAGGCTTACATGAGGTTGCCCTAAACCTCTATTACATTGTATGTCCCAAATGGGGCTCTCAGATATTAGAGTTAGGACTGCACCTCACAGGGGCACCTTGGCGCTGGTGGTGCAGCTTAAGCTTCTGCAGACGTGTGTGACCGAGCCCTCTGTTTTTAACCAAGTTTAGAGACAGATTGTAGGTTGGTCAGCAAGCTAACTGGTTTGAGTGCTGTGGCTCCTTTAAGACTTTTGTATCCTAATTGCCCTGCTAACGTGCACCTCCCAGGTTAGTTATAAAATGGTCTGAGCGGCTGCCACCCCTCCTTTGTTTCATCCAATAGGAATGAAATAAGGGTGCATACTATCCCCAAACCGGCCTTCCTTCTAAGATGGGTCATCCAATAGGAATGGAACAAGGGTACATACTATCGCCAAACTGGCCTTCCTTCTAAGATGGGTCATCCAATAGGAATGAAATAAGGGTGCATACTATCCCCAAACCGGCCTTCCTTCTAAGATGGGTCATCCAATAGGAATGAAATAAGGGTGCATACTATCCCCAAACCGGCCTTCCTTCTAAGATGGGTCATCCAATAGGAATGAAATAAGGGTGCATACTATCCCCAAACCGGCCTTCCTTCTAAGATGGGTCATCCAATAGGAATGAAACAAGGGTACATACTATCCTCAAACCGGCCTTCCTTCTAAGATGGGTCATCCAATAGGAATGAAATAAGGGTGCATACTATCCCCAAATTGGCCCTACTTCTAAGATGGTCATCCACTGAAGACTTGAACAATCGGATGCTATTGTCCTAAACCGGCTTCCTTCTAAGATGGGTCATCCAATAGGAATGAAACAAGGGTATATACTATCCTTAAACCAGCCTTCCTTCTAAGATGGGTCATCCACTGAAGACTTGAACAATTGAACATTGTTCTAAACCGGAATTTCTTCTAAGATAGGTCATCCCAGAGGAGTAGCTAGGCTTTCTGGCACCCGGGGCAAAGAATCGAAATGGCGTCCCCCACCTGTGCTCAGGCCCACCTTTGGCACCCCCCTGACCTGCTGCACCCGGGGCACATGCCCCACCTGCCCCTCTCTTACTACTCCCCTGGATCATCCATTATTTTCCAAAACTGGCCCTCCTGTATGATGGTCACCCCATTTTAATTGGGCCCTATTTTTCCTAAAAGGGCCCTCCTCTGTGATGGTCATCCACTAGAAATGTAACAATTGGTCTAAACTGGCCCTTCCTTCTAAACTGGTCATCCATTAGAGACTGAATAACTGTACATTAATGTCCTAGGTTGGCTCTTCCTTTAAGATGGCTCGTACACAGAAGGTCAAACAGTGGGACATTATTGTCCTAAACTGGCCCTTTCTCTGAACTGGTCGTTCATTAGAGACTGAACAATGGGACATTATTGCCCTATTGTGGTCCTTCTTCTTTGATGGTCATCCACTGGAGATTGAACAATTATGGGACATTATTGTCCTAGACTTGCTCCCCTTTTAAATTGGGTCATCTATTAGGAATAAAAACAAGCATACATAACTGTCCTAGACTAGCCCTCCTCGCGAGGTGGTCATCCAGTAGAGACTGAACATGGGACATTATTGTCGTTTAGGTGATCAAAGGAGTCCATTCAGATTTTGCCCAATGAGGCAAGGAAATCTGAATGGAGCATCAACGCCCCTGCCTCTAGCTGTGCACGTGTCCACCTCCAAGGCCTAATGTGGGTGTAACCATGTCAGACTAGGGAGTCAAATAGACGATCTGGAGGGTTTCACACAGCCGGGCATCCCAAGTCAGCATGTCCCATAAAGAGGTAGAGCAACCCTCCCAAAAGTCTTATAGACTTGAGCGGGGGTGTTGCTCCTCTTTAAAGTGGACCAAACCCTGTGATTTGATCCTCACCCGGGTGGCATCCTGTTTGGGATTGTGTGAAGCCCCTCAGTTCTCCCAAAAAATTCACCTTTCCTAGTTCCCAAAGTGCATAAACGGGCTCTCATCTGATTAGCACCGTATGCCATCCATATTAATGCCATGTATGTTAGTACCATGTATATTAATGCCATGTATATTAGTGCCATGTAAATTAATGCCATGTATATTAGTGGCATGTATATTTGTGCCATGTATATTAGTGCCATGTATATTAATGCCATGTATATTAATGCCATGTATATTAGTCCCATGTATATTAGTGCCATGTATATTAGTGGCATGTATATTTGTGCCATGTATATTAGTGGCATGTATATTAATGCCATGTATATTAATGCCATGTATATTAGTGCCATGTATATTAATGCCATGTATATTAGTGCCATGTATGTTAATGCCATGTAAATTAGTGCCATGTATATTAGCGCCATGTATATTAATGCCATGTATATTAGTGCCATGTATATTAGTGCCATGTAAATTAGTGCCATGTATATTAGTGCCATGTATATTAATGCCATGTATATTAGTGCCATGTATATTAGTGCCATGTATATTAGTGCAATGTATATTTTACCTGAGTGAAACAAGCTGCCTAATAAATCTGCACACCTTGATACATAGTCTGCATATCCTTAAAGTGGACCAAAACCCAGGCTTTTGACTATCCTGGGATTTGGTCTCTGCCTCCCGGGCACCCGATCGGGGATGTCCTGCTTTGTGAAACCCCCCAGGTCGCCCGAACAAGCTCACCTCTTCCCGGTCCTACGGCGCACGCACAGCCTTCTTGTCCAATCAGCACGCTCCGATCCGTCCCTTAGTCCAGGAGCTCGTCTGCTGCGAGTTGCGGCCGCATCCCCTGCTGCCATTTAACAGGGAGCGTGCCCGAGCCGGCTATTCACAAATTCCTGCTGAAGGGAATGCTGAAGGGATAGCGGGGATGCGACTGTTGGACAGGGAACGAAGGTGAGTTTCAGGCGACCTGGGGGGTTTGACACAGCGGGGCATCGCAAAACTGGATGCCCCAGGGGGAGCGAGTATCCCTGCCCTGTGTTCTAATAGACTCCAGGGTGGGTTTTGGTCCACTTTAAGCCACACCCACCCATTACACAAATACTGATCAATTGATCCAATAAGCATTTACATTTATACAGCTTAGAGCTGGAAAATAAGCATAAAATAAGGATATGGCTAACTTACTCACTTGCCTAATAATTGTGCACACAGTCTATTTTAAGGGGATTGTCATTAAAGAGGAACAAAATCCAAGAATTTCACCATCTTGAGTTTTGTTCCTCTCTGGTGGGGCGTCTTGATTTGGGATGCCCCGCTGTGTGTATCCCCTGAGATCACCCCAAATCTCCCCTCTACCTGTTTCCCACATAGGCTGCTCAGCCAATCAGCATTGCTCATTCCTGTGTGGCTCTGAGCTCAGTGCAGCAGGGGAATCTACACACCGGCCACATCCCCGCTCACCTCTAGCCATGTGCATGCTTCCTTGTGCGTCGGTCATTCAGAAAGGCCTGGCGTGGGTACACGCCCCCGGTAAAGGTAAGCTGGGGATACGACTCCGTAATGCAGCGAGGCCTCCGGGGAGCCAGTAAATCGGCTGATCTAGGGGGTTTCACATAGTGGTGCATCCCAGTTTGAGATACCTTATAAACATGGGGTAATAGGGTGGGTGGGTGTTAATGATAGGCTGGACATCAAAGTGACCCATCACAGCCAGACCTGGAATCTATAAGACTCCCAGTCCGTCTGAATCACTCTCCTGGAGGCATCCCAATTTGTGTGAATCCCCCCGAAACCCCAGTAAAACCTACCTGATCCCTGTTTCAGCAGTACATGCGTGGGCCTCAGCCACACTACCCCATACACTTAGGCAGGGGTGTGCTCGCACCATTTGTGACTGGGTTGCTAGAGGCGTAACACTTAGACTGGACATCCTGCACATCTAAGTGGACCAAAACCCATCACGGGCATCCCTGGAATCTATAAGACTCCCAGTCCACCTGATTCACTCTCCTGGAGGCATCCCAATTTGTGTGAAACCTCCTGAAACCCCAGTACCTACCTACCTGATCCCTGTTTCAATGGTACATGCCTAGGCTGCACTACGCCATACCCTTGGGCAGGGGTGTGCCCGCGCCATTTGTGAATAGGTTCCTAGAAGCGTAATCAGAGCGCAATCGGGAGCCCTGGACTCCCGATCAATCTGATTTGCTCTCCTGGAGGCATCCCAATTTGTGTAAACCACCGAAACCCCAGTAAAACCTACCTCATCCCGGTACATGCGTGGGCCTTGGCCGCACTACGGAATACCTTTAGGCAGGGACGTGCCCGCACTATTTATGTAGAACACTTAGACTGGACATCCAGCCATCCAAGTGGACCAAAACCCATTGCGGAGAGCCCTGTAATCTATGACTCCCAGTCCATCTGATTCACTCTCCTGGAGGCATCCCAATTTGTGTGAAACCCCCCGAATACCCATTACCAACCTACCTGATCCCTGATCCAATGGTACATGTGCGGGCCTTGGCATTACGCCACTACGCCGCACTGCGCCATACCTTTAGGCGGGGGCGTGCCCGAGCCATTTGTGACTGGGTTGCTAGAGGCGTAACACTTAGAGTGGACATCCATCCATCACGGGCATCCCTAGAATCTATAAGACTCCCAGTCCACCTCGCTCTCCAGGAGGCATCCCAGTTTGAGACTATATATATATATATATATATATATATATATAATTATATTATAAACATGGGGGGGGTAACGATAGACTGTACATCCATCAATTCCAAGTGGACCAGAACCCAATCTATAAGACTCCCAGTCCACCTCGCTCTCCTGGAGGCATCCCAGTTCGAGATACCATATATATATATTATTATATTATTATATACATGGGGTGGTAACGATAGATGGGGCATCCATCTATCCAAGTGTACCAAAACGGGCATCCCTGGAATCTATAAGACTCCCAGTCTGATTCACTCTCCTGGAGGCATCCCAATTTATGTGAAACCCTCTGAAACCCCAGTAAAACCTACCTGATCCCTGATCCAATGGTACATGTGCGGGCCTTGGCTGCACTACACCATACCTTTAGGCAGGGGCGTGCCCGAGCCATTTGTGACTGGGTGGCACAGGCATGGGGATTTAGCCGTCGGTGCCCTCTGGGCTGCCTTTGGCATAGAGACAAGCGTGCTGATTGGCCGTTCACCCGCGCATGCGCCGTACTGATACCCAAATCAGTATGCTGCTGGGGGGAGGCACAAAAGATAAGATAGTCTAAATCCCAGGTTTTGGTCCAAAACCCCGGGGTTTTGGTCCTTTCCCCCGGAACACCCCAATCAGGGTACCCCGCTGTGTGAAACCCCCCAGGTCGCCAAAACCAACTCACCTCTTCCTTGTCCTACAGTGCATGTGCGGCTGCTAGTCAAATCAGCGCGCTCCGAGCCACTGACGTCACGTCATCTAAGCCTTCATCTAAGGCCAGCGGCTCCGAGTGCACTGACGGCCACATCCCCCGCTTCCCTCTAACAGGGAGTGTGCCCGCACTGGCCATTCACAAATGCCTGGCCCCTAGAGGTATAGTGGGGATGTGGCTGCAGCTCACATATGCGCCGTTGGACTGGGAAAGAAGATTAGTGTATTGGGCAACCTGGAGGGTTTCACACATCCCGATTTTGGATCCCCCGGAGGGAGGGAATCGATCGGCCTGGATAATCTTATAGATTCCCAGGCCAATCGCTGTGGGTTTTGGTCCACTTTAAGATCCACCTGCCACAACACAATTATTTCTCTTGATTTGCGCACTTGATTATTTTATGTTTTCAGTCAAATCTAATAACTGCATCAACGATTAACTTTTTTTTTTTCTTTCCTCAATTGACTTTCAGTCATTTTTAATAATGTGATTGAAACACAAGTTATCGGGCAGAAAGGAAATTTCATTTCTAAAGAGGCAGGAAATTGATCTGATGAGATGAGGAACATATCTGACCGTTGGTCGATTTCATTTATTCGGGGGGGGGGCATAGAAAACTCCACTGGTGTGACAAGAGAGGGACTGGGAGGGGTCGTGCCTGTTATCTAGCAGTGGGCATGTGCAGGGGAGTGCTGTAGGGATTTGTGCACCTGTACTTTTATCCCCTTTCTTGTATACGCTGGCTGAAGTAGACAGACGTGCTCCATCTAATGTTCACCTTGGGGTACACTTTACTGGGGAGGTGGGGCAAACTCTAATACACAGTGGGTCAAAGTTGAAAAACTTTTCCATTTGTGACCTTACCTTGACCAATTTACATTTGTCGTTGAAATGTAAATTGTTCACAGATAGCTCACAGCTTTTATGCATCACGCTGCTGTGAAGGAGGAATGGGAGTGTAAAAAATGGTGGAGATGCATTAATTATTCCTCCTGCTGTGACGATAACAAACAAGAGGTGTCATTCTGAAAATTCTCCTGGATACCTGGTGAGAATTACATTGTGTTACGTGGTTATAGCCAGGGAGCACCTGATGTATCATCATTGTTTCTGTTGCAAAGTGTGAAAGCCTGCTGTTGAAATGTAAATAGATCACAGATAACTCTTTCTTTTAAAAATTCTGATGGCTCCCTGGTGAGAGGTACATTGTGTTACATTGTTATAGCCAAGTCATTGTTCTATTGTAATTAGCTAAGAAAACAGTTATGAGCCTGCTGTTGAAATGTAAATAGATCACAGATCGCTCACGGCATCTGTGATGTGTGCATCTCGCTGCTGTGAAGGAGAAAACACTGTGAAGGAGAACACACTGTGAAGTTTGTCTCCTATGTACAGTGGGCCAATAGTGGAGTTTTAAAAATGGTGGGGATGCATTATTTATCCCTCCTGCTGTGATGATAATAAACAAGAGGAGTCATTCTGAAAATTCTGCCAGCTCCCTGGTGAGAGTTATATTGTGTTACATTGTTATAGCCAGGGAGCACCTGACATATCATCATTGTTTCTATTGTAAAGTGTGAAAGCCTGCTGTTGAAATGTATATAGATCACAGATAGCTCACAGCTTTCTGTGATGTGTGCATCGTGCTGCTGTGAAGGAGGAAACACTGTGAAGTTTGTCTCCTATGTACAGTGGGCCAACAGTGTAAAAAATGGTTGGATGCATTAATGATCCATCCTATTGCAGTTACAACAAACAAGAGTCATTCTGAAAATTCTGCCAGCTCCCTGATGAGAGTTACTTTGTGTTACATTGTTATAGCCAAGATGCAACTGATGTATCATCATTGTTTCTATTGGAATTAGCTGTGAAAGCAGTTATGAGCCTGCTGTTGAAATGTAAATAGCTCACAGCTTTCTGTGATGTGTCCATTACACAAAACACTCTGGTGCTCAGCACCTTGGACAGGTACCTTCTAGTTCTCCTAAATACACACAGTGTGTACAGTGCACCCTCTAGGATCAGCACCTTGGACAGGTACCTTCTAGTTCTCTGATATACACAAAACACTCTGGTGCTCAACACCTTGGACAGGTACCTTCTAGTTCTCTGATACACACAGAACACTCTGGTGCTCAGCACCTTGGACAGGTACCTTTTAGTACTCTGATACACACAGAACACTCTGGTGCTCAGCACCTTGGACAGGTACCTTCTAGTTCTCTGATACACACAAAACACTCTGGTGCTCAGCACCTTGGACAGGTAACTTCTAGTTCTCCTAAATACACACAGTGTGTACAGTGCACCCTCTGGGATCAGCACCTTGGACAGGTACCTTCTAGCTCTCCCATACACACACAGCACACTCTTCTTTGACTTGACGCCTTGGACAAATACCTTCTAGTTCTCTGATAAACACACAGAACACGCTGTTGCTCAGCACCTTGGGAATATAACTTCTAGTTCTCTGTTATATTTATAGCACACTTTGAAGCTTAGCACCTTGGACGGGTACATCCTAGTTCTTTGATACACGTACAGAACACTCTGTTGCTTAGCACCTTGGACAGGTACTTTCTAGTTATCTGTTATACATACAGCACACTCTGGAGAGTAACACCTTGGACAGGTACCGTCACAAAGCACACCCTGTTGTGCAGCACCTTGGACAGATACCGTCTAATTCTCTGTTATACATACAGCAGACTCTGCAGATTAGCACCTTAAACCAGATACCTTCCAGCTCCCCAAAACTCACAGTAAACTCTTTTTTGACTCAGAACTTTGGACAGGTACCTTTTAGTTTTCTGAAATACACACATGAACATGCTGGGGCTCAGCACCTTGGACAGGTAACTTCTGGTTCTCTATTATACATACAGCACACTCTGGAACTTAGCACCTTGGACAGGTACCTTTTAGTTTTCGGAAATACACAAAGAACAAGCTGTTGCTAAGCACCTTGGACATGTACCATTTTATTCTCTGTTATACATACAGCACACTCTGGAGCTTAGCACCTTGGACAGGTACCTTCTAGCCCCCTGATACACACACAGCACACTCTTTTTTGACTCAGCACCTTGGGCAAATAACTTGTAGTTCTCTGATATACACATGAACAAGCTATTGTTCAGCACCTTGGAACAATACCTTGTAGTTCTCTGTTATACATACAGCACACTCTGGTGCCCAGCACCTTGGGCAGGTACCTCCTAGTTCTCTGTTATACACACAGAACAAGCTGTTGCTCAGCACCTTGGACAGGTACCTCCTAGTTCTCTGTTATACACACAGAACAAGCTGTTGCTCAGCACCTTGGACAGGTACCTTTTTATTCTCTGTTATACATACAGCACACCCTGGAGCTTAGCACCTTGGATGGGTACCTCCTAATTCTTTGATATACACAAAGAACACGTTGCTCAGCGCCTTGGGCAGATACCTTCAAGGTCTCTGTTATACATACAGACCACTCTGGAGATTAGCACCTTAAAGTGGACCAACACCCAGGGGGGATCAGCCCGGGAATCTATAAGATTCCCGGGCCGATCAGATCCCTCCCCACGGGGCATCCGAAATCAGGATGCCCCACTGTGTGAAACCCCGCAGGATGCCCAGAAACCTTACCTTATCCCCGTTCCAACTGCGCATGCGCGAGCCGCGGCCGCGTCTTGCGCTTCTCTCTAGCAGGGCGCGCACCCGCTCCGGCCGTTTGTGAATGGTGGCGCGGGCGCACTCCCTGTTAGAGGGCCTCCAGCGTGCTCAGAGATGCTGTGGTTGTCCGTCGCTTGTCCGTACATACCACAGAGGCTCTGAGCGCTCTGATTGGATAAGCGCTCGCGTAGGAGCGGGGTGAGGTGAGTTTTTTAGGGCGATCTGGGGGGTTTCACGCAGCGGGGCATGATAGGGGATGCCCCGCGGAAGTGGACCAAAACTCAGGATAGTGAAAATCCTTGGTGTTGGTCCACTTTAAAACAGATACCTTCTAGCTCTCCGAAACACACAGCAAACTTTTTTTTGACTCAGACCCTTCTCTGAAATACACACCGAACACACTGTTGCTCAGCACCTTGAACAGGTACCTTTGAGTTAATTGATATACACACAGAACACTCTGGAGCTTAGCACCTTGGACAGGAACATTCTAGCTCCCTGATACACACACAGCACACTCTTTTTTGACTCAGCACCTTGAGTCGATAACTTTTAGTTCTCTGATATACACATGAACACCATGGAAAAATACCTTGTAGTTCTCTGTTATACATACAGCACACTATGGAGCATAGCACCTTGGACAGGTACCTTCTAGCTCTTTGTTATATGCACAGAACATGCTGTTGCTCAGCACCTTGGACATGAACTTTTTTATTCTCTATTATACATACAGCACACTTTGGAGCTTGGCTACATCTCCGTAAATATCAAATCTCAGGGTGAGCACACCAATCAAGAGACCATAAGAATAAAGGGTTCTCTTTCAAGAGGTGCCTTCCTTATTATAAAGGACCAAAAACAATATAAATACTGGGTAATGAAACGCACACCAAACAGTTGCTTTTATAATGCTTCAAAATGTATTTAATCAAACCAAAATCTAGTGACAGTGAGACCAATAAAGATATGCTGACATGCTCTAAACATTGTAACATTATTTCCATTAGGCAAGACAAAGGATACAGTAAACCAGTGAGTGGTAAAAATATGGTAAGCCCAGAGGAGTAGTAACATCTAGAGAAAGATATGTGTTTGTCTTAAACTTTGTCTTAAAACAGAGATGATAAAACATTTTACCTTATAGTATGCTTAGCAATAAGATGTTATTCTCACTCAAGCAAGTGGGCTTAGTTAGCACAGGTACACTGTCAAGGAAAATAGGAAGGTACCCCAATTGCATAATATATACAGAAAGTATAGTGTAAGCAATGTTCAGATTATAAAACAAAAGGACACCGGGAGAAGCCTCCCCTGAAGAGATACTGCTCCAAATAGGCTGCACCACACATAAAATTTAATCAAATAACACAGTTTATTGTTATAGACTACACAAGCTATACAATACACAACACAATTAAAACCAATACAGGGACTCATTTCAGCTGGCTGATTGCTAATGATGCAAACATAAAAGTACTGAGAGTACCACAAAGTGGACCAAAAGTGCTGTACAAATATATCCCCAAATGCACACAAATCTAAAATAACAGCCATATCAACAACTCTGTTGAGATTATAAAGTGCTATGAATAGCGCAACAGATGATAAAGATAAATAAAAAAAAAAAAAAAAAATGAAGAGATACTTAACAGCAAATAAACAGCAGACCAGCGCCCTGTATGTCAGAACCATCAATGGTCTTTATAATCTCTTTTAAGACGTTTGTTGCACTATTCAAAGCACTTTATAATCTCAATAGGGTTGTTGATATGGCTGTTATTTTAGACTGTGTATTTGGGTATATATTTGTATAGTACTTAGCACTTTTGGGCCACTTTGTGGTACTCACAGTACTTTTATGTTTACATCATTAGCAATCAGCCGTCTGAAATGGGTCCCTTTATTTTGGTTTTAATTGAGCTTGTATAGTCTTTAACAATAAACCATGTTATTTTCCCAGTGAGGGAAATCTCAAACTGTTCTTTTTAGAGCACCTAGGTAGGGAGAGTCAGCAGCATCAATGAGGGGCAGCTAGGGAGGGACATAGAAGCACCTCTGCCTCTAGTCCTTATTGCCCAATCTGTGGCCAATCTGATCTGATTTAATACAACTGTGGCCAGTCTGATTTGATGTAATAAAACTGTGCCCGATCTGTGCCCAAACTTATCTGTGTCCAATCTGTGGCCAATCTGATCTGATTTAATACAACTGTGGCCAATCTGATCTGATATAATACAATTGTGACCAATCTGTGCCTAATCTGTGGTCAATCTGATCTGTGGCCAATCTGATCTGATTTAATACAACTGTGCCCTGTCTCATCTAAGCCCAATTGAATTGTAGTGGGTGAGCATTTAATGCAACATCTGATCTGTGTCCAATTTAATCGCATAGGTTTCTTTGTCCTTAACTGTCCATCAGTATATGAGCCACCTGTCCACTGAATTGAATGAAATGGACTCCCTCTGCCCTTTCTCATCCAGTCACCAGAATAAACAGAATTCTTTTAGGGAGAAACAAGATGTATATCTGATTCACTGCAGAGCCAATGGCGAACGCTAGGTGGTGTCCCGAGGTCAAAGGGCCTAAGACTCTACGCTATATCTAACAATAGGACAATGCCCCAGCGAATGATAGGTAGCGCCAGTTAAGTGCGTCCAGCGCTCGGCACTGAAGCACGCATTCCAGAAAAAACTACACTCACCCAGCGCCGGCGCTCTAAAACTGGGCGCTCTAGCGTTGAGCACCAGAAACTGTGATAAAAGTCTGTTTCTCAACACACATCCATCAGCACCAGAGCGAAAACATATGAAATGACATTGTTTCTACACTGTGACAATGACACTGTCAATGCCCGACCTGATATAATACAATGGCTGACCTGCACATACAATTCTGAATAAAAAAAAATAAAAATAAAAGTGTTTGGCTGCCGGGCAGGAGAGGACACACAATGATTTGAGCCAAAAATTTTAAAGTTTACTCATACACAACCGAATGAAACCCCATTGAAATATATGGGAGAGCATTACTGAGCGACAGGTGCTACATGGTGCTGCTGAACAGACAGCGCCGGCACTTTACACTGAGCCACCGCTAGTGATACATGTGACGCTACATGGCACTGTTAGAGGCGCTCAGCAGATTGGCTTTCTTAAATGTGGTTTTCACATACTGTGCCCGGCGTTCACCCGACACTACGTGGCGCTACCTGGTGTTATGGTTTCTTAAATAACCCCCCACAGTACACACACTGAGGATCAGCACCTTCAACAGCTGCCTTCCAGTTCTCTGTTATACATACAGCACACTCTGGTGCTCAGCACCTTGGACAGGTACCTTCTAGTTATCTGATATACACAGTACACTCTGGTGCTCAGCACCTTGGACAGGTACCTTCTAGTTATCTGATATACACAGAACACTCTGGTGCTCAGCACCTTGGACAGGTACCTTATAGTTCTCTGATATACACAGTACACTCTGGTGCTCAGCACCTTGGACAGGTATCTTCTAGTTCTCTGTTATACACAGCACACTCTGGTGCTCAGCACCTTGCACAGGTGCCTTCTAGTTCTCTGATATACACAGTACACTCTGGTGCTCAGCACCTTGGACAGGTATCTTCTAGTTCTCTGTTATACACAGCACACTCTGGTGCTCAGCACCTTGGACAGGTACCTTATAGTTCTCTGATATACACAGTACACTCTGGTGCTCAGCACCTTGGACAGGTATCTTCTAGTTCTCTGTTATACACAGCACACTCTGGTGCTCAGCACCTTGGACAAGTACCTTCTAGTTCTCTGATATACACAGAACACTCTGGTGCTCAGCACCTTGCACAGGTGCCTTCTAGTTCTCTGATATACACAGTACACTCTGGTGCTCAGCACCTTCGACAACTGCCTTCCAGTTCTCTGTTATACATACAGCACACTCTGGTGCTCAGCACCTTGGACAGGTACCTTCTAGTTATCTGATATACACAGTACACTCTGTTGCTCAGCACCTTGGACAGGTACCTTCTAGTTATCTGATATACACAGAACACTCTGGTGCTCAGCACCTTGCACAGGTGCCTTCTAGTTCTCTGATATACACAGTACACTCTGGTGCTCAGCACCTTGGACAGGTGCCTTCTAGTTCTCTGATATACACAGCACACTCTGGTGCTCAGCACCTTGGACAGGTACCTTCTAGTTCTCTGTTATACACAGTACACTCTGGTGCTCAGCACCTTGGACAGGTACCTTCTAGTTCTCTGTTATACACAGTACACTCTGGTGCTCAGCACCTTGGACAGGTACCTTCTAGTTCTCTGATATACACAGTACACTCTGGTGCTCAGCACCTTGGACAGGTGCCTTCTAGTTCTCTGATATACACAGCACACTCTGGTGCTCAGCACCTTGGACAGGTACCTTCTAGTTCTCTGTTATACACAGTACACTCTGGTGCTCAGCACCTTGGACAGGTACCTTCTAGTTCTCTGTTATACACAGTACACTCTGGTGCTCAGCACCTTGGACAGGTGCCTTCTAGTTCTCTGATATACACAGTACACTCTGGTGCTCAGCACCTTGGACAGGTACCTTCTAGTTCTCTGTTATACACAGTACACTCTGGTGCTCAGCACCTTGGACAGGTACCTTCTAGTTATCTGATATACACAGTACACTCTGGTGCTCAGCACCTTGGACAGGTACCTTCTAGTTCTCTGTTATACACAGCACACTCTGGTGCTCAGCACCTTGGACGGGTACCTTCTAGTTCTCTGATATACACAGTACACTCTGGTGCTCAGCACCTTGGACAGGTACCTTCTAGTTCTCCAAAATACACAGAGTGTACCATCTGTGGCTCAGCACCTTGGACGGGTACTTTCTTGTTATCTGAAGTGATGGGCGAACCTGGACCGAAAAATTTGGGATCCCAAACCCAAACACGGATTTCAGCCAGAAATCCGTGTCCGAGTTCAGAGTCCAGCCCAGAAAGCTGGTTTATTGACTACTGAGCAGCCCATCAACCCACTTCACCTAATGGGGCATAGCATGGCTGCTGGCTCCTATGAGTGGGTACACTCTTAGTGCCAGCTGGAACTAGACGAGTCCTCACTCATGGGAGCCAGTGGCCATCTTTATGTAGCCACTGCTTACAGCAAGAGGATTGCAGGGTGAGGTGAGTAAAAGCAGAACTCTTCACACTCCACACTCCAAATATACACAGCACATTTTATGTGGATCGGCACCTTGGACAGCTTTAGTATAGGGGGATGTGCAGGCAATATAGGAGAGGGAGTGAGTGGATATGGGGGCAGTATACATGATATAATAGCCCATAATGTAATGTTCTTCTTAGTTGGAATCACATTAAAAAGCTATTTCCACAATGCACCATGGGAGGTGGTTTCATCTCTTTATCTATTGAAGTCAAATCCTTGATGTGAGTATGTGGAAGTACAGTAAGGGACCCTCATGGATGAATATGTGTTACTATGAAGCGACCTTCCTTCATTCACAGCACACTCTGCTCTCCTGAGGCTTGTATGTCTGCATGTGCTGCCTTGTCTTTGGTGTGGTCAAAGCATGGGACCATGGAACAGTCCCTCAACACTTTGGACAGGTAACAACTAGTTCTCCTAAATACACACAGTGCAATATGTGTGGCTCAGCACTTTGAACAGATACCTTCTAGGTTTCTGTTATCCACACAGCACATACTCTGGAGCTCAGCATCTTGACCAGATCCCCCATAGATCTCTGATATACACATAGTACACTCTGGTTCTCGGCACCTTGGACAGGTACCTTTTACATAGTAATATAGTATGTAAAGCTGAACAAGAATTTAGTCCATCAAGTTCAGCCTGTGCATATGAGAAGATCTCCTACCAGGGGTTTAGCAGCCATAGCTGGTAATGTTATTACATGTAAGGAGGGCATCCCGGCCACTATAGATCTCCTTCCAGTGGTCTAGTAGCCATAGCTGGTAATGTTATTACATGCACAGAGGGCATCCCGGCCACTATAGATCTCCTTCCAGTGGTCTAGTAGCCATAGCTGGTAATGTTATTACATGCAAGGAGGACATCCCGGCCACTATAGATCTCCTTCCAGTGGTCTAGTAGCCATAGCTGGTAATGTTATTACATGCAAGGAAGGCATCCCGGCCACTATAGATCTCCTTCCAGTGGTCTAGTAGCCATAGCTGGTAATGTTATTACATGCAAGGAGGACATCC
Source organism: Gastrophryne carolinensis (assembly GCA_027917425.1). Lineage (NCBI taxonomy): Eukaryota > Metazoa > Chordata > Amphibia > Anura > Microhylidae > Gastrophryne > Gastrophryne carolinensis. The sequence goes on from CM051244.1 coordinate 20,028,156, forward strand.
CAGCCACTATAGATCTCCTTCCAGTGGTCTAGTAGCCATAGCTGGTAATGTTATTACATACAAAGAGGGCAACCGGCCACTATATATATCCTTCCAGTGGTCTAGTAGCCATAGCTGGTAATGTTATTACACACAAGGAGGGCAACCTGCCACTATAGATCTCCTTCCAGTGGTCTAGTAGCCATAGCTGGTAATGTTATTACATGCAAGGAGGACATCCCGGCCACTATAAATCTCCTTCCAGTGGTCTAGTAGCCATAGCTGGTAATGTTATTACATGCAAGGAGGGCATCCCGGCCACTATAGATATCCTTCCAGTGGTCTAGTAGCCATAGCTGGTAATGTTATTACATGCAAGGAGGACATCCCGGCCACTATAGATCTCCTTCCAGTGGTCTAGTAGCCATAGCTGGTAATGTTATTACATACAAAGAGGGCAACTGGCCACTATAGATATCCTTCCAGTGGTCTAGTAGCCATAGCTGGTAATGTTATTACATACAAGGAGGGCAACCTGCCACTATAGATCTCCTTCCAGTGGTCTAGTAGCCATAGCTGGTAATGTTATTACATGCAAGGAGGACATCCCGGCCACTATAAATCTCCTTCCAGTGGTCTAGTAGCCATAGCTGGTAATGTTATTACATGCAAGGAGGGCATCCCGGCCACTATAGATCTCCTTCCAGTGGTCTAGTAGCCATAGCTGGTAATGTTATTACATACAAGGAGGGCAACCGGCCACTATAGATCTCCTTCCAGTGGTCTAGTAGCCATAGCTGGTAATGTTATTACATACAAGGAGGGCAACCGGCCACTATAGATCTCCTTCCAGTGGTCTAGTAGCCATAGCTGGTAATGTTATTACATGTCAGGGGGGCATCGCGGCCACTATAGATCTCCTTCCAGTGGTCTAGTAGCCATAGCTGGTAATGTTATTACATGTATATAGGTAGGGGGTGGGGGATATGGGGGAAATATAGGGAGTGGGTGGGGATGTGGGGGAAATAAAGGTCCATGATGTGTAATGTTCTGACCATACTGACCAGCTCTTTCCACAATGGATTTCTCTGAACTGAACTAATCAAGCTAGAATTCAGTCCTAAAAATGGATTACGCACAAATCCGAATTACTTTGGTATTTGTGTTGATTAACTTCATGTGATCCCCATCACATAGAGGAAGCCACATGGAAAGAGTCCTCCCCCCCCCCTCCCCAACTGCCAGCCGATAAGCCAGCTTGGGGAAGCCCACTCGCCGGCTAAGGAGTCAGTCGGAGGAAGCCCCCCAACCAGGCGCTGGCAAAGAAGTCAGCGAGTGGAAGTCCCCTCCCAGGAGGTTTAGCAAATCTCTAGGGATAGCGGCTTACTAGTCATTAGCCAATAAGTCAAAAGGAAAGCCAGAGGAAACACGTTTTATCACCCCCGATGGGTAATTTCTGGTCCGGCGCCATGACTCACTCGTTGCCACCACTTGCATTCTGCTTACTGGGGGTTAGATAAAGCTACTCGCTTGTTGCCACCCTTCGCATAACACTTACTGGGGGTTAGATAAAACTACTCGCTTGTTGCCACCCTTCGCATAACACTTACTGGGGGTTAGATAAAACTACTCACTTGTTGCCACCCTTCGCATAACACTTACTGGGGGTTAGATAAAACTACTCACTTGTTGCCACCCTTCGCATAACACTTACTGGGGGTTAGATAAAACTACTCACTTGTTGCCACCCTTCGCATAACACTTACTGGGGGTTAGATAAAACTACTCACTTGTTGCCACCCCTTGCATAACACTTACTGGGGGTTAGATAAAACTACTCGCTTGTTGCCACCCTTCGCATAACACTTACTGGGGGTTAGATAAAACTACTCACTTGTTGCCACCCTTCGCATAACACTTACTGGGGGTTAGATAAAACTACTCACTTGTTGCCACCCTTCGCATAACACTTACTGGGGGTTAGATAAAACTACTCACTTGTTGCCACCCCTTGCATAACACTTACTGGGGGTTAGAGAAAACTACTCGCTTGTTGCTACCCCTTGCATAACACTTACTGGGGGTTAGATAAAACTACTCGCTTGTTGCCACCTTTTGCATAACACTTACTGGGGGTTAGATAAAACTACTCACTTGTTGCCACCCCTTGCATAACACTTACTGGGGGTTAGATAAAACTACTCACTTGTTGCCACCCTTTGCATAACACTTACTGGGGGTTAGATAAAACTACTCACTTGTTGCCACCCTTCGCATAACACTTACTGGGGGTTAGATTAAACTACTCGCTTGTTGCCACCCTTCGCATAACACTTACTGGGAGTTAGAGAAAACTACTCACTTGTTGCCACCCTTCGCATAACACTTACTGGGAGTTAGAGAAAACTACTCACTTGTTGCCACCCTTCGTATAACACTTACTGGGAGTTAGAGAAAACTACTCACTTGTTGCCACCCTTCGCATAACACTTACTGGGGGTTAGATAAAACTACTCACTTGTTGCCACCCCTTGCATAACACTTACTGGGAGTTAGAGAAAACTACTCACTTGTTGCCACCCTTCGCATAACACTTACTGGGGGTTAGATAAAACTACTCACTTGTTGCCACCCCTTGCATAACACTTACTGGGGGTTAGATAAAACTACTCACTTGTTGCCACCCTTCGCATTACACTTACTGGGGGTTAGAGAAAACTACTCACTTGTTGCCACCCCTTGCATAACACTTACTGGGGGTTAGAGAAAACTACTCACTTGTTGCCACCCCTTGCATAACACTTACTGGGGGTTAGATAAAACTACTCACTTGTTGCCACCCTTCGCATAACACTTACTGGGGGTTAGATAAAACTACTCACTTGTTGCCACCCCTTGCATAACACTTACTGGGAGTTAGAGAAAACTTCTCGCTTGTTGCTGCCCTTCGCATAACACGTACTGGGGGTTAGAGAAAACTACTCACTTGTTGCCACCCTTCGCATAACACTTACTGGGGGTTAGAGAAAACTACTCACTTGTTGCCACCCTTCGCATAACACTTACTGGGGGTTAGATAAAACTACTCGCTTGTTGCCACCCTTCGCATAACACTTACTGGGGGTTAGAGAAAACTACTCGCTTGTTGCCGCCCTTCGCATAACACTTACTGGAGGTTAGAGAAAACTACTCACTTGTTGCCACCCCTTGCATAACACTTACTGGGGGTTAGATAAAACTACTCACTTGTTGCCACCCCTTGCATAACACTTACTGGGGGTTAGATAAAACTACTCACTTGTTGCCACCCTTCGCATAACACTTATTGGGGGTTAGATAAAACTACTCACTTGTTGCTACCCCTTGCATAACACTTACTGGGGGTTAGATAAAACTACTCACTTGTTGCCACCCTTCGCATAACACTTATTGGGGGTTAGATAAAACTACTCACTTGTTGCCACCCTTCGCATAACACTTACTGGGGGTTAGATAAAACTACTCACTTGTTGCCACCCCTTGCATAACACTTACTGGGGGTTAGATAAAACTACTCACTTGTTGCCACCCTTCGCATAACACTTACTGGGGGTTAGATAAAACTACTCACTTGTTGCCACCCTTCGCATAACACTTACTGGGGGTTAGAGAAAACTACTCGCTTGTTGCCACCCTTCGCATAACACTTACTGGGGGCTAGAGAAAACTACTCACTTGTTGCCACCCTTCGCATAACACTTACTGGGGGTTAGAGAAAACTACTCACTTGTTGCCACCCTTCGCATAACACTTACTGGGGGTTAGAGAAAACTACTTGCTTGTTGCCACCCTTCGCATAACACTTACTGGGGGTTAGAGAAAACTTCTCGCTTGTTGCCGCCCTTCGCATAACACTTACTGGAGGTTAGAGGAAACTACTCGCTTTTTACTTTAAGGAGGTCCATGATGGGAGAGTACATACTTTAAGGGTAAAGGTCCTGGAAAGGGTGACTTTAGGTCCCCAAGGAGGAGATACTACAAAGAAACTATTGGCTAGGGAGGCCTTAAAAGGATCCCGAAGGGGGTAAATGATAGTTGGGGCGTCTCTCTGTGCACAAGAATCTAGTATTCTACATATCTTTAGAACTATGTAAAAAAGGAATGATAGAGGAAATATTAAATTAAATGTCATATCCATGATTAATCATAGAAGGGGTTGCGTGTAATACTGAAAATAAATTAAGGGCCTTATTCATGAAGGGATAGCGCCAGGTAGTGCCTGTACAGCGCCAGGTAGCGGCAGGTAGCGGCAGGGGAACGCCGGACACGGCAGCAATTACACATTTATGAAGCCGAATATGGTGAGCGACTAGAACAACGCCATGTAGCATCTGATTCATCATTATCCCAGGCTCAGCGTACAGCGCCGACGTTCATCCTTGCAGAGCGCCACGTCTTACCTGTCGCTACCTGGCGCTCTCTCATACATTTCTATGGACAATCCTTAAATCCCTTTCCTGATCCCAAATTTTTTTTATTTTCCTTTGGATTAATAATATTTTTATGCATAATTGTCCTCACATGTCTGGTATTAAAGTGTTCATGTTACAATGTAATAACAATGTCATTCCATATGTTTTTGCTTTGTTACTAGTGGATAACTGTTAAAAAACAGACTTCAATCACACAGCCTCAGGCGCTATGTGCTACAACTACACGATTTTGAGTGCCGGCGATGTTTGAGGCTGTTTTTTTCATGAATGTGGTGTGAGTCAGTCGCACTGAGCTGGCGCTACCGTTCGCTCCCATACAGCGTAGTACTGCGACTCACACATCATATTCATCAATGCTGGCCAGCGACTGAGGCGCTCTGAAACAATGATCCATGGCCGAGCACAGCGACTACTAGCGGGCGCTCTGAAATCCGCTCTACAGACGCTCATCTGTCGCTACCTGGCGTTAGTAATGAATCAGCCTGCCCGTGAAAGGGAATGATAGAGGAAATATTAAATGAAATGTCATATCCATGATTAATCATGGAAGGGGTTGTGTGTAATACCGAAAATAAATTAGGATATAATAATAATTGTATTATCAATTTTCAGAACATGTTAATATTTCTTGTGGTTTTTTTTAATCATATTGGTTACAAATACAATTTTAATGTTGTGGTATTGTCTCTAGTGGAGGGTCATGTCCTGTCTTCTCTCTCCCCGATCCCATAGGCTGTGACATCTATGGCTAATGTAGTGTTCCCCTAGGGTCCCATAGCTCATTGATGATTGGGGAAGCAGCGGTGTACAGGAGGCGGCAGGCTCTTAGGGGGTTATTCATGAAGGTCTAGCGGCAAGCAGCATCTAGTGAACGCCGGCCACTGTACGAAAAACCACATTTATGAAGGCGATTCTGGTGAGCGCCTCTAACAGCGCCATGTAGCGTATGCTTCATCATTACAGGCGGCTCAGGGTATAGCTCCGGTGCTCTAGCTTCCAGAGCGCCAGATATTACCTTTCGCTCACTGTCGCTCTCCCATACATTTCAATGGCCGTTCATTTGCTTGTGTTCATACAGCGTGTTTGACATTTTATTTTTTTATTTTTTTTTGCTCCAGTCATTGTGTGACGTCTCCTGGCTGCAAACAAACACTTTTAGAAACATTTTTGACTGTTATTGTCACAGTGTTATAACAATGTCATTCCATGTGTTTTCGCTTTGTTACTGGTGGATATGTGTTCACAAACAGACAAACAGACTAAGAGGCCGATTCATTAATAGCGCCAGGTAGCGACAGATGAGCGACTGTAGCGTGATTTTTTCAGCGCCAGCCAGTATTCGCTGTGCTTGGCCGGCGTTAGCTTGATGACAGCGACTCAGTCGGTGTGCGGTAATGTTGAATACGGGCTGGGGGGTCGCTGTTTCACAGGTTCAGCGTTGTATGTGAGCGCCTGACAACGAATGGCCAGAGCGAACGGCTAGCTTCATATTCATTAAAAAATCACGCTCCGAATGTGCTGTCGCTGTCCATTCCTTGTTTAAACCCCAGAGCGCTGGCGGCGATGGGTATTAACTAGTTTTTAACCCCTAAACAACCATATTTTTTGAATGTAACATTATACATGTTTTTATAATCATTTTGTAATATGAATACATTAATCTCAGACCTGTTAGATCAATTCTGCACAAATTTTTTTTACATTTTTTTTTAAATTAAAAATAAATCCTAACATTGCAGAAGTGTTCTCCGAATTTTTGACATAAAAAAAAAAAAAAAAAAAATTAATACCAATTAATTAGGAATAATTATAGATTGCTCCATTGAAATGCATTGGACATCGCCAGGGAGCGACAGCTCATACCTGGCGCTGTGAGGGAATTTGCAGCGGCGCTGTTCGGTCCAGGCGGCTTCATGATGAATGCCGCGCTAGCCGTCGCTCTCGCCGGCGCTAGCCTCATTTTGCTTGATAAATGCGTCATTGTGACCGCCGCCGGGCGTACTTGAGTCGGTAGTCACCGTTAGCTGCCGCTACCTGGCGCTCGTCAGACACTACCTGGTGCTAGCCCGTGATAAATAAGGGCCATATACATGTTATTTATGTTAATATTTATTTATTTATATATTTATTGATTGATTTTAATATTTTATTTATATATATATATATATATATATATATATATATATATATATATTATTGATGCTAATATTTATTTATTTATGAATATTTTTTATTGATGCTAATGCTTTGTTATTTATGTATATATTTATTTATTTCTGTAAATATATATATATATATATATATATATTTTTTTTTTTATTTACTGATGTTTATATTTTTTTATGGATATATTGATTTATGTATTTATCTATTTGAATATTTATTTTATTTATTTTTCTGTGATTTTTTTGAGCACTTTCCCTACCCCATTGTGTGCAGGGCAATCTCCCAGGTGTTACACCCCCCCCCCCCCCCCCCGATTTGACCTCTGAAACCCATACAAAAAATGAAAAAATGTTTTTTTATTTCTGTACTTCTTTAATTTTTGTGTTATCTGTTATTATTTTGAGTACTTTTCCTCACCTATTTTGTGCAGGGCGATCGCCCAGGTATTACCCCTCGATGTGCAGCCCTCCAGCCCTTGCTAACTCCATTTTACAACCATTGCAACCATTGTGGTCCCCAAATTTGCATCCCCATTACCTTCACTGGGATTCGGGTTTAGGTGGCGTCCGTGGACCTGAAACGAACTTTAGTTCGGCCCAACTTGTCGAACCCGAACTTCAGCAGGGGCTCGCTCGTCGCGACAAATAACCTTCTCCTCCAAGGCTTGGGCATCAAAATCATTACAATGATGATGATCTGGATATTTTACGACTGACTGATTGACGGGGTCAAAAGGTGACCTAATGGCCGCGCTGCTTATTTGGGAGTCATCGTAATAATTAAATTGAAAGCTAAGCGATACAGAACCGTTAAATACATTGCGGAGGAGGGAGGCTTAATTGATTCGCACATTATCACAATGGTTCCATGCGTTGCCAATTCATCCCCCCACTCTGCGAATGCCACGGTGTCCTTGTATGTTCCCATGATGCCTCTCTGCAGAAGACAATGGCTGTACTAGTAGGTGTCTGTGTAGATGAGACTATAAAAGTGAGAACAGAAAAGAAAATGTTCATTGTTTAAAGATTACCTCTGTGCGTTGCATTGGGGTATAGTATAACATTGCATTGCTCACCTCTTCGCACCATCGACGCGGCCTATAGAAGTCCATTGCGGGGCAGATAAGGGCAGTACTTTTAATTGGTTGTAATGTCCTATCCTTACTGTATAAAACATAGCACAGGCAAAATGTGATATAACAAAAGGAAAGATGCAATACAGAAAGTCCTATAGCTATAGAGAATGATGCAGCACCGAAAGCCCTATAGCTATAGAGAATGATGCAGCACAGAAATCACTATAGCTATAGAGAATGATACAGCACAGAAATCCCTATAGCTATAGAGAATGATACAGCACAGAAATCCCTATAGCTATAGAGAATGATACAGCACAGAAATCCCTATAGCTATAGAGAATGATACAGCACAGAAATCCCTATAGCTATAGAGAATGATACAGCACAGAAATCCCTATAATTATAGAGAATGATACAGCACAGAAATCCCTATAATTATAGAGAATGATTCAGCACAGAAATCCATATAGCTATAGAGAATGATTCAGCACAGAAATCCCTATAGCTATAGAGAATGATTCAGCACAGAAATTCCTATAGCTATAGAGAATGATACAGCACAGAAATCCCTATAGCTATAGAGAATGATTCAGCACAGAAATCCATATAACTATAGAGAACGATACAGCACAGACAGGTATATAGAATAAAAGCCTCCTTACCCCAGTGACCTGGCATTAGCTTGATGGGATGCCAAGGAATAAGGAGGGGGGGCATTGTGGGACTCGGAGGGACCCATCCTACACTTAAATGCGGGTCTCACTGGCTTGTATTCAGGGCCCATGCTCTGTGTGTGCACTTTGGATGAGCTATACATAGTTCTGTCCTTGGGGGGACCTGTGCCCACCTTCACTACAAATGCTGAAAGGGCAACTGCAATAGCGGTTGATCACTTTCAGCAGCAGAGCAGTGCCTGCCGGACCAGGAGGGAGCCACCGTCCCAGCAGAGAGGACGCCCCCCATTGGGGGACAGATGAAGGAAGACGCAGAGACGGTGAGTATTTTGGTTATTTTAAAACTGCATATTTTTTTTACTGTTTAGTAGGGACCCCTTTACCTGTTTACAGGATGCAGAGGCCGGAGCTACTATATCCAGGAGTACCGAATGCCAGATACTGGGGACTATCCGGCCATAGGGCTTCCAAATCGGGACTGTCCCCGATCCAGCTCATCACTAGCTGTAACGTTTGAAAATGTGAAGAATTTCGGGGGTAGGGCACTGTAATATTCTGATTTTGGAGTGCAGCAAAGCTTTCAGTAGGAAGGAGCGGGTGACCTATCCTTGCTTACCCATAACCGATCTTTAACTAGCCTGATAGAAAATACAAATCTTTACCCGGTGCCAAAAATAGGGCCCCTATGTGCGGTTACGCGCCTGCCGTTACCAGTGTTACCATCACAGAAAGCCCTATAGCTATAGAAAATGATGCAGCACAGAAAGGTATACCCCAGCAGCCTGGCATTAGCTTGATGGGATGCCAAGGAAGGAGGAGGGGGGACATTGGGGGACAGATGAAGGAAGACGCGGAGGAGGTGAGTATTTCAGTTATTTTAAAACTGTATTTTTTTCTCTTTAACTGTTTGTGAACAAGTAGGGACCCCTTTACCAGTTTATAGGATGCAGAGGCCGGAGCTATTATATCCAGGAGTACCGAATGCCAGATACTGGGGACTATCTGGCCATAGGGCTTCCAAAACGGGACTGTCCCCGATCCGGCTCATCACTCACTGTAACGTTTGAAAATGTAAAGAATTTCGGGGGGTAAGAAGATTGTAAAATGTAAAATTCTGATTTTGGAGTGCAGCGAAGCTTTCAGTAGGTAGGAGCGGGTGACCTATCCTTGCCTGCCCATAACCGGTCTTTAAATAGCCTGAGAGGAAATACAAAACTTTACCCGGTGCCAAAAATAGGGCCCCTATGTGCGGATACGCGCCTGCCGTTACCAGTGTTCCTTTCGAATAATATTACAGAAATATATTAACTTAATCCATTAACAAGCAGAGCGGCGTGTATCGCCGAGTAGGACGGCAATCTCCAGCCCCATAAATCATTTAGTGCTTTATATAATGTGTCAGTTAATTTGAAAGTCTTGATGCGTTATAGCTCCAGCGTGCCAGGCGGAGGCCCTGCCCATGCAAACAGCTTAGATTAACTAGGGGCAATAGCACCTAAAAAAAAGACACATCAGTGTAGGAGGAGCTGTTCTGCTTCAGCGGGTTACTGACAGATGTTTGATTTAAATTTCAGACTTCTTTTAGGAAAGGATTAACATGAGGCCTGAATCAGAGCCTGCCCGTGAATGCTCGTTTTTTTTCGGGAACTGATCTCGTATCATTCACAGCGCGTCCCGAGAAAAGTTAGCTCACGCATAATTGGTTTAGCCGAGTATTTCCGGTATTTGTCTCAGAAGTTTTTACCTGTTTATATTAAAAGCCACGGTGTTGATATAAATACGCTTAAGAGTAAGAAATATATAGAAAGGTATAAGGGTGTATATTTATTTATACGAAGATACTTATAGATTTATGGAGTTATAAGCAAAGTCTACATCCCACAATGATGAAAAAAAAAGTACCTCCACCGGATAGTGTCATGCTCTGACACAAAGACGATTTCCGAAACCAACAAGGGGTGCAAGGAGATACAATATCTGAGTGGGAAGAAAAAAAAAAAAAAAAAAAAGAAGTTTTTACCTGTTGTCGGATGTAACTTGTTCTCTGTGTGATGGTTGTACGGGAATGCCGGACACCCTTCTCTCTTAAGCCAGGTAATCCCCAATCTCCACCGCCTCTTCTGCCTTTAGACAAGTCCCCGCTCACTGGAGACGCGGATTGTGCCTCTCCAGACTCGGTTACCCCCAGGTCTTATTTGGCGCAAAGATTACTGGCTTAAGGTGGAGATGGATGAACAGCAGGGTATCCCAAAGCTGGATGCCGGAGTGGATAGGTTTGAGCGTGGAAACCAGACAAGAAAAGTCCAAAACAAGCAGGGGTCAAAGCCGTGTGATCACAGAGCGCAGTATCCGAGGGGTTAAACGTAGAAGGGTCAAAACAAGCCAAGGTCAAACCAGGTGGGCACCGAAACGCAGTATCAAAAGGATCAGGCAGAGACGTAGTCAGACAGGTGAATGGTCGGGGCAGGCAGCAGACAAGGTTGGTCAGAAAACAAGCCGGATAATAACTATAAGCACGGTTCAGAAAGCACACCCTATAAACCAGAGGCTATAACGGGCACTGGAGGATGGGGCCGAACAGTATTTAAGGGAATACTGGCCAATGGGAAGGGGAACCTGGTGATTGGTGATCGGGGGGGAAATGTGCTGATTGGTGCCACTGTGATCAATTTTCCAATAGGAGTAGTCCCAGGGACTGGACCGCCCAGGCCAGACGAACTGTCCAGTCTCTGGGTCTATCCCCCACCCAGGACAAGGTGATAGGCCCCTTTAAACTTGCCCCCGGTGGATGCGCTGGGAGCAGCGTCGCCGAGGGGCATAAACAGAGTGTGGCTGGCCGGGCGCGCTCCCTGCCGGGAGGGAAACGCCCACGCCGGCTGAGGAGACCGAGGGGCCGCCCGTGCCCACCGAGAGACCCCCAGAGAGGCCACCGAGCCCAGCCGGCGCCGCGCCCAGTGCCTCAGAGCGGCGCACGGAGACAGCCGGCCGACGGGGCCGCCGGAAGACTGGAGGCTGAGATCCCCTGGATGACGCACCGCGGGACAGAGGACGGGGAACAGGTAAGATTCTAACAGTGGTAGTGCTGAATCCGAGAAGGAAGAGAACTTTGGCAGGGTTCGGGGCAGCCGCCTTACACCCACACCCTTTCTTCTTGGCCTCACTGGTCGGACCCCTCATCTCTGGGTGGGCTTGAACCCAGCTCCAAAAAAAAATATCATTTTGTAAAACATGTCACTCATTACCCTGAAAGCTGAGAAGTTCTGACTGTAGAACTTCTGCACCCAGGGCCACTTTGGCCATTTGAGGTACGACCAGTGCTACATTATTTGGGTGAAGGTGTAGGGCAACGTCCCCCCGCCACTCACATGGCCTGCCACTTCCTCTACCAACGTCCTCTTTTCATGTGTGTTGGGCTTGAAGTCTTACCTGCAAAGAACCAACAGGTGTACATTGTTAGCGTATGTCCTCTGTTTGGGTCTCCTTTAGCTCCACATGCAAGCCCCTGGCCCTTTATGTAATCTTCTGGGACACTGCAAGCACCCAAGCCTCCTATAAGCTAGAGTATGGCAATGCTAACTAATCCATTTCTCCCATGCCATAATATTAGCGGATTGCAAGGGCAGGCGCACTTAGGCCAAAAGGCGCACCTACCTCTCCACTCTGCTACTATTGTCGGATAAGACTCGTTGATCATGGCCAGCAACAATGCGAAGCCAGCTCTACCATCCCACAATAGTAGCGCATTGCATAGAAATGATGTCATGATTAAGGACCTGTTGTCCGAAACGCGTTGGCATTAGGGCTTATTGTGTACATATTCATCTATGCTGTGACCTGTTGGATTATTGATTTTAAACGAAGATAATAAATGCTGAAGGATTTTACAACATTTGCTGGCTGGCTCAATACTTTCTACAAGCATTGCATAGAAATGTCAAACCTAAATCACTTAGGCACCCCTGTGTCACATACAAACATGCCAGAGTGGTCCATGTGACAGCGGCAGCAAAGTACTGTGAGCCTGTAACGTTGGAAGGCCAGGCCTTTACTGTGGCTCCATGTGCCTTCACTCATATTTTGCAGTCACTCACCTGTTTGCACCTTGGCAGTGTGAAGCTTCCTCACTTCTCTGTCAGGTGCGGTGGTGCTGCTGGGTCTCCGACCCTGTCCGTGTGCAGTTGCAGGTTTACACGACCAGGCTCCCCGTCCTCCCGCTTAACAGAGCCACCTGATGTGCGGACACCGGTGCACGAAGCCTAGAGTGCAAGTCTAGAATGTAAGCTCTTGGGCTTAAATTTACAGGGGAGGCCGATTCATTAATAGCGGCAGGTAGCGACAGTTGAGCGACTGTAGCGGTATTTTCACAGTGCCCGCTAGTAGTCGCTGTGCTTGGCCGTTGTTCGGTTGTTGATAGTGACTGAGTCAATTTGCCGTAATGTTGAATATTGGGTGACGAGTCGCTATTTGACAGGTTCCGCGATGTATGGGTGCGCATGATAGCGACTGGTCAGAGCGACCGGCTCCTACCATATTCATCAAAAAATCACGCTCAAAATATTCTCGCGATGTGTTAAAAGTAGTTTTTTTAACCCCCAAACCACCATATTTTTGGAAACCAAAAATATATATATATTTTTTTAAGAATTTAGTAATATGAATATAATAATATCAGACCTGTAATATCAATTCTGCACAATTTTTTTTTTTTACCTTAAAAAAATTATCTAACATGGCAGAAGTGGTCACAGAATTTTTCACATTAAAAAAAAAAAAAAAAACATTAATAACAATTAATTATTAATATTTAAAGATTGTTCCATTGAAATGCATTGGAGAGCGCCAGGTAGCGAGAGGTCATACCTGTCGCTGTTCAAGGTCGGACGCTGGCGCTGTGGGCTGAGGCTGGAATAATGATGAATGAGTGGCTATATGGCGCTATCTCAGTCGCTAAGCAGGATTGGCTTGATAAATGTGTGATTGTGGTGGGGAGCCGGCGTTCTCGTGGCGGGGCCCGTCATTACCGGCCGCTCACCAGTCGCTACCTGTCGCTATTCCTTCATAAATAAGGGCCTAGGATTGACTAGTTATAGCCAAGTGTTAGCCCATTTTATAGGGCTAGAAAAACTTGGGTTTAAAGTGGACCAAAATCTAAGATCTATAAGACTCCTGGGCCGACTGATTCCCTCCCCCCCGGGGCATCCAAAATCGGGATACCCCACTGTGTGAAACCCCCAGGTCGCCCATAAACTCACCTTCTTTCCCGGTCCAACGGCGCATACGCATCCCCGCTATCCCTCTAGCAGGGGACCCCTATACCAGTTCACCAGGATCCGGAGCCACCATGGCACCTCCAGACTCCCAGACATATTGCCCTCACCCCCATTTGGGGAATCCTGGTGGCCATTGGGCCCATGGTGCCCATTATGCCCTACCAAAGGGCCTAGGGGCTTGTAAATGACAGGGTTACAAGCCCTGATGCTTGGTGTCCGGGCTGGCTGCCTTTGGGGGGAGGGGGGGTGGCACATTTATTTTAAATAACATTTAGAACAAAAGAAATGACACACTGACAGTTGAGTCAATAAAATGAAAGCCGCACAGAACTACATAAATTTTCGATGAAAACTGGTAAAAAAAAAAAAAAAGCTCAGGCATTTTAGCACTGTATAAAAATTGTATCTAACGAAAAATACTAAAATTATTAATGTCAGATGCCAGTTGTTAAAAATCATGTCACATCGAGTCGCATCATTTTGAAGAATCTCGCCCGCATAAATCCACAACTTTTTACGAAAAAAAAAAACATTCTTGCCCCATTTTAACCCCCTCCGAAAAAATTACTTTTGCAGTGATTTTTCGTTTGGAGGTCTCGCAACCAAACAGAAAATCACACCTAGAAAAAAAAATTGCTCTGCAGAATCAGGTGAGGGGCAGGGGGAGGAAAATGGACGAGAAAGGGTCTTTCTCACCAAAAATGGGCAGGCTGATTTATCATTAGCGCCAGGTAGCGACAGATGAGCGTCTGTAGCTGCATTTTCAGAGCGCCTGCTAGTAGTCGCAGTGCTCAGCTGTGGGTCGCTACTTTATAGCGACTCAGTCGCTGTTCAGTAATGTTGAATACATTGTGAGGAGTCGCTATTTGACCAGTACAGCGCTGTATGGGAGCGCATGGTAGCGACCGACTCACACCATATTCAGCAAAAAAACAGCCTCACAAATCTCTGGCGCTGAAAAATGCTTCTCTGAAGCCCAGAGCGCAGGAGGCGGTGTGATTAAAGTCTGTTTTCCAGCATCTATCCACTAGTAACAAAGCGAAAACATATGGAATTACATTGTAACAACATTGTAACATGAACACTTTAATGGCAGACCTGTAATGTCATTTCTGAAGAAATATATAAAAAATGAAAAAAATGTGAAAAAACTGCTTATTCAATGCCAGAAGAGGTCTCAGAATTATTTGTGATTTTTAGAAAAAAAATAAAAAAAACAAAAACCCCGTTTAAAAAGAAGGAAAGGTTCGTCCATTGAAATGTATGGGAGAGCGACGGGTAGCGAGAGGTCATATCTTGCGCTGTGCAAGGCTGAATGCCGGCGCTGTTCGCTGAGGCTGTGAAAATGATGAATAAGATGCTACATGGCGCTATCCCAGTTGCTAAACAGATTCTGCTTGATAAATGTGTAATTGCGTGCCGTGTCCGGCGTTCACCAGTCGCTACCTGTCATTAACCAGGCGCTACCTGACGCTATCCCTTCTTACATAAGGGCCACAATCTCGCAGTCCTCTGAATTAACCCCTATGGGCGAATTTAACTAACTAGGGTCTCTCTCTACTCCTCTGAGAGGGTTTTAAACCAGAGACGTAGCTAGCCTTTCTGGCACCCGGGGCTAAGATTCAAGCTGTGCTCAGGCCCCTTTTTGGCGCTCCCCTGACTTGCTACACCCGGGGCGCGTGCCCCTCCAGCCCCTCCCAGCTATGCCCCTGTTTAAACTTTATAAAATGTAGTTACCTTTTTCCACATCTGCCCCAATGAATCCAAGGCACAAAGGTGTTAGAAGAGCGCCATCTCCTTCTTTTATCAGTGTTTGAAGCATTGCACTGATGGGGTAATTTACTATACTCGCGCCATGGTACGCCATGTATGCTATCTACGCTATTTAGCACTGTCGAATGCAGGGAACAACGGGGAGGCCGATTCATTAATAGCGCCAGGTAGCGACAGTTGAGCGACTGTAGCAGTATTTTCACAGCGCCCGCTAGTAGTCGCTGTGCTTGGCCGTTGTTCGGTTGTTGACAGCGACTCAGTCGGTGTGGCGTAATGTTGAATACAAGGTGACGAGTCGCTATTTGACAGGTTCCGCGCTGTATGGGAGCGCATGATAGCAACTGGCCCTAGCGACCGGCTCCCACCATATTCATTAACAAATCATGCTCAAAAAATTCTCGCGCTGTGAAATGCATGTCTAAACCCCAGAGCGCTGGCGGCGATGGGTTAAAAGTCGTTTTTTAACCCCCAAACAACCATATTTTTGGAAACCAAAAAAAAAACAAGTATTTTAAAGAATTTAGTAATATGAATACATTAATATCAGACCTGTAATATCAATTCTGTACAATTTTTTTTTTTTTTTTACCTTAAAAAAATTATCTAACATGGCAGAAGTGGTCACAGAATTTTTCACATTTAAAAAAAAAAAAAAAAAAAAAATTAATAACAATTAATTATGAATATTTAAAGATTGTTCCATTGAAATGCATTGGAGAGCGCCAGGTAGCGAGAGGTCATACCTGTCGCTGTTCAAGGTCGGACGCTGGCGCTGTGGGCTGAGGCTGGAATAATGATGAATGAGTCGCTATATGGCGCTATCTCAGTCGCTAAGCAGGATTGGCTTGATAAATGTGTGATTGTGGTGGGGAGCCGGCGTTCTCGTGGCGGTGACCGTCATTACCGGCCGCTCACCAGTCGCTACCTGTCGCTATTCCTTCATAAATAAGGGCCTAACTGTCTAGTGGCATTTTGCTGTGTCTTTGCCAGGTAAATGTGTGCTGGTCCAGGCTGGAATCAGCAGACCTTATTCAATCTCCAAACAAGATGGCTTCAGTATTCAAGTTTACAAAGCAGGTCTCTCTATCCCAAAGCAAATCTCATCATCGTCCGCCTGTGTCCGTCTCCATTCAAGACACAATGGGCAGGCTGATTCATCACTAACGCCAGGTAGCGACAGATGAGCGCCTGTAGCAGGCATTTTCAGAGCGCCCGCTAGTAGTCGCTGTGTTCCGCAGTGGGTCGCTAGTTCTTAGCGACTCAGTCGCTGTGCAGCAATGATGAATACATTGTGATGAGTCGCTATTTGACCAGTACAGCGCTGTATGGGAGCGCATGTAAGCGACTGGTCAGTGCGACCGACTCACACCATATTCAGCAAAAAAACAGCCTCACAAAGGAGGCTGTGTGTTTAAAGTCTGTTTTTCAGAGGCTGTGTGTTTAAAGTGTGTTTTTCAGCATGTATCCACCAGTAACAAAGCTAAAACATATGGAATTACATTGTAATAACATTGTAACATGAACACATTACTGCCAGACCTGTAATGTCATTTCTGCAGAAATATATAAAACATGAAAAATGTTTTTTCAATGCCATAAGTGGTCACATTATTTGAGATTTAAAAAAAAAAAAAAAGTAAAAAAAAACCCAGTTAAAAGAGAAGAAAAAGATTGTCCATTGAAATGTATGGGAGAGCGACAGGTAGCGAGAGGTAATACGTGGCGCTCTGCAAGGCTGAACGCCGGCGCTGTTCGCTGAGGCTGGGATAATGATGAATCAGACGCTACATGGCGTTATCGCAGTCGCTCAACAGATTCTGCATGATAAATGTGTAATTACTGCCGTGTCCTGCGTTCACCTGTCGCTTCCTGTCATTAACAAGGCGCTACCTGGCGCTATCCCTTCTTAAATAAGGCCCTCAATTTGCATGCGAATGCACACATGAAACTAAGCTCAGGCCAAGCCAGTCTTCAGAACAAAGGAAGGTCTCCCACCATGCTGCAAAACCAACCATGTTGGCTAAACAAAAGGGATCATTCTATGTACAGTGCAATTTACATTTTTGATTGTATAAGACTTTTACAATTTCTTAGGGAACAAATTATATAGAAAAAATATCATAGCATTACAGTTGAATATGGCAAACGCAGCTTTCGTCTGACGAATCGGCCTTTTTTTAGTATAGTAAATGCATACCTCCCGAGTGTCCCTGATTTGGAGGGACTGTCCCTCTGTTGAGTCCATGTCCCCTTGTCCCTCGTTGTTCTCATTTGTTCCTCTTTGAGGTGTAACATGCAGATCTGCAGCAATAAATGATTCATTTGCCTATTCAAAGTGTTTCTGTTGTTGTAACTGTTACATCCTATCTCCTATCCATCCCTCAATGAGGGGGCGTGGCTTCATCCATCCCTCAATGAGGGGGCGTGGCTTCATTCATCCCTCAATGAGTGGATCAAAATACCTCCCTAATTTGGAGGGACTGTCCCTCTTTTGAGTCCATGTCTCCCTGTCCCTCGTTGTTCTCATTTGTCCCTCTTTGAGGTGTAACATGCAGATCTGCAGCAATAAATGATTCATTTGCCTATTCAAAGTGTTTCTATTGTTGTAACTGTCACACCCTATCTCCTATCCATCCCTCAATGAGGGGGGAACAATTGTCCCTCTTTCCCACCCTGAAAAGTTGGAAGGTATGGTAATGTAACCGTACATCCGGCGACCGGAGAAATCTCCATATTCAGGGATAGCTACAGAGATAGGATTATTAGAGCAGACAGTAATGACTAATAGCTGATGGGAAGGGAGGAGGCTGCTGGAGCATCTCTACATTCACATCATCTTCTGGGAGTGGAGTAACTGTCTGACCAACTAAGGCTCTTATTTAAGAAGGGATAGCGTCAGGTAGCGCCTGGTTAATGAGAGGTAGTGACAGGTAGCGACAGGTAGCGACTGGTGAACGCTGGACACGGCACACAATTACACATTTATCAAGCAGAATCTGTTTAGCGACTGGGATAACGCCATGTAGCGTCTGATTCATCATTTTCACAGCTTCAGCAAACAGCGCCGGCGTTCAGCCTTGCACAGCGCCAGGTATGACCTCTCGCTACCTGTCGCTCTCCCATACATTTCAATGGACGATCCTTTTCTTCTCTTTAAACCGGGTTTTTGTTTTTTTTGCCCAAAAATCACAAATAATTCTGTGACCTCTTCTGACATTGAATAAGCATTTTTTTCATCATTTTCACATTTTTTATATATTTCCTCAGAAATGACATTACAGGTCTGCCATTAAAGTGTTCATGTTACAATGTTGTTACAATGTAATTCCATATGTTTTCGCTTTGTTACTAGTGGATAGATGCTTGAAAACAGACTTTAATCACACCGCCTCCTGCGCTCTGGGCTTCAGAGAAGCATTTTTCAGCGCCAGAGATTTGTGAGGCTGTTTTTTTGCTGAATATGGTGTGAGTCGGTTGCTATGAGCAGTCGCTAACATGCGCTCCCATACAGCGCTGTACTGGTCAAATAGCGACTCCTCACAATGTATTCAACATTACTGAACAGCGACTGAGTGGCTATAAAGTAGCGACCCACGGCCGAGCACTGCGACTACTAGCGGGCGCTCTGAAAATGCCGCTACAGACGCTCATCTGTCGCTACCTGGCGTTAGTGATGAATCAGCCTGTAACTGTCACTGCATCTGAATGTGTTACAGCTCCAGCCCGCACACTTCTCTCTCCTCCTAAGGTATTGCAGCTATGCTTAAACAGAAACACCACCACCTGTGAGTCTATAAGACCAGGGCAGACGGCAGCATTCGGCATACCCGGGCAGGTGCCGGGGCTTCTGCACCTTGGGAGGGCCCATCTCATTCCCTCTACCCTGGGCAGCCCCCATGCAGGGAGCAGGGCCGTGCAGTAACCAGGACTAAGGACTGTCAACCAGGGGAAGATCGGCCATTGGGAGAGACTTTTCTTTCTGTCAGTGCTTCTATTCTTTGGCCCTTATTTAACAAGGGATAGCGCCAGGTAGCGAATGGTGAGCGGCCGGTAATGACGGGCCCCACCACGAGAACGCCGGCTCCCCACCACAATCACACATTTATCAAGCCGATCCTGCTTAGCAACTGAGATAGCGCCATATAGCGACTCATTCATCATTATTCCAGCCTCAGCCCACAGCGCCAGCGTCCGACCTTGAACAGCGACAGGTATGACCTCTCGCTACCTGGCGCTCTCCAATGCATTTCAATGGAACAATCTTTAAATATTCATAATTAATTGTTATTAATTGTTTTTTTTTTTTTAAATGTGAAAAATTCTGTGACCACTTCTGCCATTTTAGATAATTTTTTTAAGGGAAAAAAAATAAAAAAAAATTTGTGCAGAATTGATATTACAGGTCTGATATTAATGTATTCATATTACAAAATGTTTTTATAAACTTGTTTTTTTTGGTTTCCAAAAATATGGTTGTTTGGGGGTTAAAAAACTACTTTTAACCCATCGCCGCCAGCGCTCTGGGGTTTAAACATGCATTTCACAGCGCGAGAATTTTTTGAGCGTGATTTGTTAATGAATATGGTGGGAGCCGGTCGCTAGGGCCAGTCGCTGTCATGCGCTCCCATACAGCGCGGAACCTGTCAAATAGCGACTCCTCACCCAATATTCAACATTACGGCAAACCGACTGAGTCGCTATCAACTACCGAACAACGGCCAAGCACAGCGACTACTAGCGGGCGCTCTGAAAATGCCACTACAGTCGCTCAACTGTCGCTACCTGCCGCTATTAATGAATCGGCCTCTTTGTTTTTTTCCTTCTATTCATTTTTCTTCTTTTTCTTATTTCTTTCTTTCATGCATTTGTTCTACCACTCCTTGTCACTCTTTCTTTCAATTTCTTCTTTATTTCTTTATTTTTTGCTTCTATTTTTTCTGTTTCTTTCCTGTTTTCTTTTCTTCTAGTCTAGTATTTTTCTTGTCTTTCTTCTATTTATCTTGTATTTCTTTCTTTTATCTGTTCTGCTCTTTCTTTTTCTTCTTTGATTCTTCCCTTCTGTTATTTTGTTCTGCCATTCTTCTATTTTTTCTGTCATTCCTTTTTTGTCATTCTTTTGTTCATTCTTTCTATCTTGTTTACTTCTATTATTTCTGTCAGTCAATCTATTCTTTTTTTTCTTTTCTGTTTTCTTTCCTTCTAGTCTACTATTTTTCTTGTCTTTGTTCTTATTATTCTTTGTTTCTTTATTTTATTTGTTCTGTTTTTCCTTTTCTTTCTTGCAGTTTTACTTCTATTCTTGTTTCTGTCATTTTCTTTCTTTCTTTCTTTTTTCTTTCTTTTTGTCAGCCATTCTATGCTTTGTTTCTTTTATTCTACTTTTTATTTCTTTCTTTCCATCGACAGTATTCTTTGCTACATTCTTACATCTGTTCATTCTGCAATTTGTTTTCATCTTTCCTTCTATTATTTCTGCCAGTCCTTCTATTCTTTCCTTTCCATCTAATGTTCTTTCATCTTTCCTTTATTATTTCTATAAGTCCTTCTATTCTTTTATTTCCATCTAATGTTCTTTCATCTTTCCTTTATTATTTCTATAAGTCCTTCTATTCTTTCCTTACCATCTAATGTTCTTTCATCTTTCCTTTATTATTTCTATAAGTCCTTCTATTCTTTTCTTTCCATCTAATGTTCTTTCATCTTTCCTTTATTATTTCTGCCAGTCCTTCTATTCTTTTCTTTCCATCTAATGTTCTTTCATCTTTCCTATATTATTTCTATAAGTCCTTCTATTCTTTCCTTACCATCTAATGTTCTTTCATCTTTCCTATATTATTTCTATAAGTCCTTCTATTCTTTTCTTTCCATCTAATGTTCTTTCATCTTTCCTATATTATTTCTATAAGTCCTTCTATTCTTTGCTTTTTTTCATTTTAGTCTTTTTTTTATCTTCTAGTCTTTTTCTTTTCTTTCCTTTCCTCTTTTCCTTTTTTCTTTTTTTTATTTTTTTCTTTCCTTTAGTATTTCTTCTTCTTGATGCTGTCAGCCATGGATGCTGGAACAAACTTCTGTGGGAGGCTATTCCACAGATTTATAGTTCTTATGGTAAAAGAATGATTGTTGCCTCCAGAGATGGGCAGGCTGATTCATCACTAACGCCAGGTAGCGACAGATGAGGGTCTGTAGCGGCATTTTCAGAGCGCCCACTAGTAGTCGCAGTGCTCGGCTCGGCTACTTCATAGTGACTCAGTTGCTGTTCAGTAATGATGAATACATTGTGAGGAGTCGCTATTTGACCAGTACAGCGCTGTATGGGAGCGCATGTTAGCGACTGCTCATAGCGACCAACTCACACCATATTCAGCAAAAAAACAGCCTCACAAATCTCTGGCGCTGAAAAATGCTTCTCTGAAGCCCAGAGCGCAGGAGGCGGTGTGATTAAAGTCTGTTTTCCAGCATCTATCCACTAGTAACAAAGCGAAAACATATGGAATTACATTGTAACAACATTGTAACATGAACACTTTAATGGCAGAGCTGTGATGTCATTTCTGAGGAAATATATAAAAAATGATAAAATTATGAAAAAACTGCCAGAAGAGGTCACAGAATTATTTGTGAATTTTTGAAAAAAAGAAATAAACAAAAAACCTGTTTAAAGAGAAGAAAAGGATCGTCCATTGAAATGTATGGGAGAGCGACAGGTAGCGAGAGGTCATACCTGGCGCTGTGCAAGGCTGAACGCCGGCGCTGTTCGCTGAGGCTGTGAAAATGATGAATCAGACGCTACGTGGCGCTATCCCAGTCGCTAAACAGATTCTGCTTGATAAATGTGTAATTGCGTGCCGTGTCCGGCGTTCACCAGTCGCTACCTGTCGCTACCTCTCATTAACCAGCCGCTACCTGACGCTATCCCTTCTTAAATAAGGGCCTCAATCTTTTTTCCACATGGAGGGAGCGCACCCTTGTCTTTAGATTTATGATTTTACCTATTACCTATTATTTAAAATAGTTTTTCCCCGTGTTTTTTTTTTTTATATTAGCCATTTATATATTTATATAAGTTATACAAGTTAATCATTTCCACATGTTTGGTGTCTCTCCTCTGCTTCCTTTCTATAGTCAGAGCGTCCTTTCTATGAATGGGAGCCCAGAACTGGACGGCATATTCCAGGTGAGGGCGCGCCAGTGCCTTGTAAAGAGGTAAAATTACTCACCTGTCCCGTGATTCCAGGCCACTATTAATACATGATAATATCTTGGTGGCCTTGGAAGCAGCTGCTTGGCATTGCATGCTGTTAATTAGCCTGCTCGGTGCGAATCCATGTCAGTACCTTCCATGATGGCTAAACAAAAGGGATCATCCTGTATACAGTATAATTTTTAATTGTATAAGATTTTTACATTTTATATAAAAAACATCATAGCATTACGGTAAACACACGCTTTCGCCTGGCGCATAGGCCATTTTTAGTATAGTAAATGCATACCTTCCAAGTGTTTCTGATTTGGAGGGACTGTCCTTCTTTTGAGTCCATGTCCCCCTGTCCCTCGTTGTTCCTATTTGTCCCTCTTTGAGGTGTAACATGCAGATCTGCAGCAATAAATGATTCATTTGCCTATTCAAAGTGTTTCTATTGTTCTAACTGTTAGAACCTATCCATTCCTCTATAAGGGAGGCGCGGCCTAATTTAACAAACGTACAGCATACAGACCAGCTCTTCTATTAATCCGGTCCTTCACCCTGAATAAGAGTCTATGTTATATGTTTCCGCCCTGTACCTACAGATTGCCCACATTAATCTGGACCTTCACCCTGAATAAGATCCTATCTTATATGTTTCCCCCCTGTACATACAGATTGCTCACATTAATCTGGACCTTCACCCTGAATAAGAGCCTATCTTGTATGTCCCCCCCCCCTCGTACATACAGATTGCTGACATTAATCCGGTCCTTCACCCTGAATAAGAGTCTATGTTATATGTTTCCGCCCTGTACATACAGGTTGCTCACATTAATCCGGACCTTCACCCTGAATAAGAGCCTATCTTATATGTTTCCCCCTGTACATACAGATTGCTGACATTAATCTGGACCTTCACCCTGAATAAGAGCCTATCTTGTATGCCCCCCCGTACATACAGATTGCTCACATTAATCCGGACCTTCACTCTGAATAAGAGCCTATCTTGTATGTTTCCCCCCTGTACATACAGATTGCCCACATTAATCCGGACCTTCACTCTGAATAAGAGCCTATTTTATATGTCCCCCCCCCCCCCTGTACATACAGATTGCCCACATTAATCCGGACATTCACCCTAAATAAGAGCCTATCTTACCGTATTTTTCGCCCTATAAGACGCACTTATTTTTCCCAAAAGGTTTGGGGAAAATATCCATGCGTCTTATCGGGTGAAGGTGGGCAAAAAAAATAAGCGTCAGCCACGCCCACCACTATACCAAGCAGAGTGTTCACTCTATGCTGGCGCCGCAGAGAGGAGGCGATGGGGGCAGCTGTGTCTGCCGCCTTCTCGCGCTGCGGAGGGCCCCCATCGTCTCCTCTCTGCGGCGCCAGCATAGAGTGAACACTCGGCTTGGTATAGTGGTGGGCGTGGCTGACGCTCGAGCGTCGGCCACGCCCACCACTTTAACAGGCTGGGTGTCTGGCTCTGCAGAGAAGGCTGCCTCCGCCGCTTGCACTGTCCTTGCCATCTCTCCACGGTGCCAGCAGACAGAGACACCCGGACTTAAACAGCTATTCCAAGCCCGTGCGTCTGTGTAAAGACGGCGAGGACAGCGGGGAGGATTGAAAGGTGAGTTTACTTTTCTTTTTTCTCTTTTTACTTTTGCCTATGGGGGAATGGGAGGGGGGATGGATATGCCACACTACCTATATGGGATGGGGAGGGGGGGATGAATGCCACACTACCTATATGGGAATGCGGGGGGGGGGGTGCCACTCTACCTATATGGGATGGGGAGGGGGGGTGAATGCCACACTACCTATATGGGATGGGGAGGGGGGATGAATGCCACACTACCTATATGGGAATGCGGGGGGGGGGGGGGTGCCACTCTACCTATATGGGATGGGGAGGGGGGATGAATGCCACACTACCTATATGGGATGGGGGATGAATGCCACACTACCTATATGGGAATGCGGGGGTGCCACACTACCTATATGGGATGGGGGATGAATGCCACACTACCTATATTGGATGGGGAGGGGGGATGAATGCCACACTACCTATATGGGAAATGCGGGGGGGTGCCACTCTACCTATATGGGATGGGGAGGGGGGATGAATGCCACACTACCTATATGGTATGGGGGATGAATGCCACACTACCTATATGGGAATGCGGGGGGGTGCCACTCTACCTATATGGGATGGGGAGGGGGGGGTGAATGCCACACTACCTATATTGGATGGGGAGGGGGGGATGAATGCCACTCTACCTATATGGGATGGGGAGGGGGGGTGAATGCCACACTACCTATGTGGCAATGGGAGGGTGGGATGCCACACTGCCTATATGGGAATGCGGGGGGGGGGGGGTGCCACACTGCCTATATGGGAAATGGAGGGGGGAATACCACACTGCCTATATGGGGAATGATATGGGGGGAATGCCACACTGCCTATATGGGGAATGGGAGGGAGAATGTCACACTGCCTATATGGGGAATGGGAGGGGGGATGCCACACTGCTTATATGGGGAATGGGAGGGGGGAATGCCACACTGCCTATATGGGGAATGGGAGGGGGGAATGGCACACTGCCTATATGGGGAATGGGGGAATGCCACACTGCCTATATGGGGAATGGGAGGGGGAATGTCACACTGCATATATGGGGAATGGGAGGGGGGAATGCCACACTGCCTATATGGGAATGGGAGGGGGAATACCACACTGCCTATATGGGGAAAGGGAGGGGGAATGCCACACTGCCTATATGGGGAATGGGAGGGGGGAATGCCACACTGCCTATATGGGGAAAGGGAGGGGGAATGCCACACTGCCTATATGGGGAATGGGAGGGGGAATGCCACACTGCCTATATGGGGAATGGGAGGGGGGGAATGTCACACTGCCTATATGGGGAATGGGATGGGGGAATGCCACACTGCCTATATGGGGAATGGGAGGGAGAATACCACACTGCCTATATGGGGAATGGGAGGGAGAATACCACACTGCCTATATGGGGAATGGGATGGGGGAATGCCACACTGCCTATATGGGGAATGGGAGGGAGAATACCACACTGCCTATATGGGGAATGGGAGGGGGAATGTCACACTGCCTATATGGGGAAAGGGAGGGAGAATGTCACACTGTCTATATGGGGAATGGGAGGGGGAATGCCACACTGCCTATATGGGGAATGGGAGGGAGAATGTCACACTGCCTATATGGGGAAAGGGAGGGAGAATGTCACACTGTCTATATGGGGAATGGGAGGGGGAATGCCACACTGCCTATATGGGGAATGGGAGGGAGAATGTCACACTGTCTATATGGGGAATGGGAGGGGGAATGACACACTGCCTATGGGAATGGGAGGGGGAATGCCACACTGCCTATATGGGGAAAGGGAGGGAGAATGTCACACTGTCTATATGGGGAATGGGAGGGGGAATGCCACACTGCCTATATGGGGAATGGGAGGGAGAATGTCACACTGCCTATATGGGGAAAGGGAGGGAGAATGCCACACTGCCTATATGGGGAAAGGGAGGGGGAATGCCACACTGCCTATATGGGGAATGGGAGGGAGAATGTCACACTGTCTATATGGGGAATGGGAGGGAGAATGTCACACTGTCTATATGGGGAATGGGAGGGGGAATGCCACACTGCCTATATGGGGAATGGGAGGGGGGAATGCCACACTGCCTATATGGGGAATGGGAGGGGGAATACCACACTGCCTATATGGGGAATGGGAGGGGGAATACCACACTGCCTATATGGGGAATGGGAGGGGGGAATGCCACACTGCCTATATGGGGAAAGGGAGGGGGAATGCCACACTGCCTATATGGGGAATGGGAGGGGGAATGCCACACTGCCTATATGGGGAAAGGGAGGGGGAAT
The DNA here is from genome assembly GCA_027917425.1 of Gastrophryne carolinensis. NCBI lineage: Eukaryota > Metazoa > Chordata > Amphibia > Anura > Microhylidae > Gastrophryne > Gastrophryne carolinensis. The sequence continues at coordinate 20,054,682 of CM051244.1, forward strand.
GCCACACTGCCTATATGGGGAATGGGAGAGGGGAATGCCACACTGCCTATATGGGGAATGGGAGGGGCGAATGCCACACTGCCTATATGGGGAATGGGAGGGGGAATGCCACACTGCCTATATGGGGAATGGGAGGGGGGAATGACACACTGCCTATATGGGGAATGGGAGGGGGGAATGTCACACTGCCTATATGGGGAATGGGAGGGGCGAATGCCACACTGCCTATATGGGGAATGGGAGGGGGAATGCCACACTGCCTATATGGGGAATGGGAGGGGGGAATGACACACTGCCTATATGGGGAATGGAGGGGGGAATGTCACACTGCCTATATGGGGAATGGGAGGGGGAATGCCACACTGCCTATATGGGGAATGGGAGGGGGAATGACACACTGCCTATGGGAATGGGAGGGGGATGCCACACTGCCTATATGGGGAAAGGGAGGGGGAATGCCACACTGCCTATATGGGGAATGGGAGGGAGAATGTCACACTGCCTATGGGAATGGGAGGGGGGAATGCCACACTGTCTATATGGGGAAAGGGAGGGAGAATGCCACACTGCCTATATGGGGAATGGGAGGGGGGAATGTCACACTGCCTATATGGGGAAAGGGAGGGGGAATGCCACACTGCCTATATGGGGAATGGGAGGGAGAATGTCACACTGTCTATATGGGGAATGGGAGGGAGAATGTCACACTGTCTATATGGGGAATGGGAGGGGGAATGCCACACTGCCTATATGGGGAATGGGAGGGGGAATGCCACACTGCCTATATGGGGAATGGGAGGGGGAATGACACACTGCCTATGGGAATGGGAGGGGGAATGCCACACTGTCTATATGGGGAATGGGAGGGGGGAATGCCACACTGCCTATATGGGGAAAGGGAGGGAGAATGTCACACTGTCTATATGGGGAATGGGAGGGGGAATGCCACACTGCCTATATGGGGAATGGGAGGGGGGATGCCACACTGCCTGTAATAGGGTGTTTTAGCACAACATTTAGCTTGGAATATTTTTTTTCTTATTTTTCTTCTCCAAATCCTAGGTGCGTCTTATAGGGCAAAAATACAGTATATGTTTCCCACACCCTGTACATACAGATTGTTCACATTAATCCGGACATTCACCCTAAATAAGAGCCTATCTTATATGTTTCCCCCCTGCACATACAGATTGCCCACATTAATCCGGACCTTCACCCTGAATAAGAGCCTATCTTATATGTTTCCGACATCCTGTACATACAGATTGTTCACATTAAAAATCATCTAAACTGCATCTACTGCATTTTCTGAGCCTTTAAACATCCAAGTTGGTGGCTCATGGAACATCAGGCAGCCTGCAAACAGGAAGTGTCTTCTGACTGTGTCAGTGTCTTCTGACTGTGTCGCTCTGCATTCTGGGACTGCTGACCTTTTCCTGACCCCAGCTCTGCTCTGTCTGAGCAAAGCACAGCTATAACCCCGCCCCTTGCACCTTATCCCGCTCTCCTCTCCTCAGTAAGTGTGATGCGTCTGAGTCAAGATGACGGCGCCCGTATCCTAAAGTCCTGAACAGAGTTGCAGCCCAGTGGGAGAAAGAATAATAAGTAAGTGACTACTTAATATATATATATATATATATATATATATATATATATATATATATATATATATATTTTAGATGCTGGGGAATCATTTTTTAAGGGTTTAGGCTTTTCAATAAATCATGGTGAAGGTTCAGTTTAAGCTTTGTGGTGTACTTGTGATTCTGAGGCTTGGTACAGCGAGAGCATTCCATGCACCCAAGGTTAAGATAAGTATCGAAGAAATGAGAAAAATTGCTGCGCTATTATTACATCTTTACAACTTTTTAAAAAACAAAACAAAAACAAAATAGGTTTAAAAATTGCTCAACGTGCGTCGACCCAAAATATCCCTGTAGGTCCAAAGATTACCGTATTTTTCGCCCTATAAGACGCACCTAGGATTTGGGGGAGGAAAATAAGAAAAAAATAATTTAAACTAAAAACGCACAATTACAGACAGTGTAGCATGCCCCCCTCCCATTCCCCATATAGGCAGTGTGGCATTCCCCCTGCCATTCCCCATATAGGCAGTGTGGCATTCCCCCTCCCCATTCCCCATATAGGCAGTGTGGCATTCTCCCATCCCATTCCCCATATAGGCAGTGTGGCATTCCCCCTCCCATTCCCCATATAGGCAGTGTGGCATTCCCCCCTCCCATTCCCCATATAGGCAGTGTGGCATTCCAACTCCCATTCCCCATATAGGCAGTTTGGTATTCCCCCTCCCATTCCCCATATAGGCAGTGTGGTATTCCCCCCTCCCATTTCCCATATAGGCAGTGTGGCATTTTCTCCTCCCATTCCCCATATAGGCAGTGTGACATTCCAACTCCCATTCCCATATAGGCAGTGTGGCATTTTCTCCTCCCATTCCCCATATAGGCAGTGTGACATTCCAACTCCCATTCCCCATATAGGCAGTTTGGTATTCCCCCTCCCCATTCCCCATATAGGCAGTGTGGTATTCCCCCCCTCCCATTTCCCATATAGGCAGTGTGGCATTCCCCCCTGCCATTCCCCATATAGGCAGTGTGGCATTCCCCCCTCCCATTCCCCATATAGGCAGTGTGGTATTCCCCCCCTCCCATTTCCCATATAGGCAGTGTGGCATTCCCCCTGCCATTCCCCCATATAGGCAGTGTGGCATTCCCCCCTCCCATTCCCCATATAGGCTGTGTGGCATCCCCCCCTCCCATTCCCCATATAGGCAGTGTGGCATTCCCCCATTCCGTTCCCCATATAGGCAGTGTGGCATTCCCCCCCTCCCATTCCCTATATAGGCAGTGTGGCATTCCCCCTCCCATTCCCCATATAGGCAGTGTGGCATTCCCCCTCCCATTCCCCATATAGGCAGTGTGGCATTCCCCCCTCCCATTCCCTATATAGGCAGTGTGGCATTCTCCCCCCCCTCCCATTCCCCATATAGGCTGTGTGGCATTCCCCTTCCCCCATTTCCATAGGCTGCGTGGCATCCCCCTCTCCCCCCAATTCCCATAGGCTGTGTGGCATCCCCCTCTCCCCCCATTCCCATAGGCTGTGTGGCATCCCCCTCTCTCCCCCCCATTCCCATAGGCTGTGTGGCATCCCCCCTCTCCCCCCAATTCCATAGGCTGTTGTGGCATCCCCCCTCTCCCCCCAATTCCCATAGCCTGTGTGGCATCTCCCTCTCCCCCCATTCCCATAGGCTGTGTGGCAACCCCCCTCTCCCCCCAATTCCCATAGGCTGTGTGGCATACCCCCTCTCCCCCCAATTCCCATAGGCTGTGTGGCATCCCCCCCTTTCCCCCCAATTCCCATAGGCTGTGTGGCATCCCCCTCTCTCCCCCCCAATTCCCATAGGCTGTGTGGCATCCCCCCTTTCCCCCCAATTCCCATAGACTTTGTGGCATCCCCCTCTCCCCCCAATTCCCATAGGCTGTGTGGCATCCCCCTTTCCCCCCCAGTCGGCTTAAGTAAAAAAAAAAAAAAGTAAAACTCACCTGTCCGCTGACACTTTCGCTGAAGCGGTTTCGGCTCAATGAATCGGGTGGGGCGTGGCCTGCGCCGCTTCAACGCCGGCGCAGGCCACGCCCACCCGATTCACGGAGCTGACCGTAAGAAGCAGCGGCGGGCTGTGTCTGGCCCCGCCATTGCTATTGCTGTCAGAAAAGACAGCGATCGCAGCGGCGGGGCCTGGACACAGCGCCCGCCGCTCCGCCATCTGCTGCCATTTCCTGGGCACACGTGAGCACCCAGGTCAGGGCAGCAGGTGGGGGCGACTCGGTGCAGGCCACGTCCACCTGCTGCCCTGACCTGGGTGCTCGCATGTACCCCAGCCGGAAGAGGCAGCAGATGGCGGAGCGGCGGGGCGCTGTCTCTGGCCCCGCCATTGCTATTGCTGTCAGAAAAGACAGCGATTGCAGCGGTGGGGGCCGGGGACATAGCCCGCCGCTCCTCTGTCTTTATCTGGCCTCTTGCAGAGTGACAGGCAACGCGGGAGCGCCGGGAACGGAGTGAGTTTTTTTACATTCGCCCTATAAGGTGCACGGACATTTTCCCCCCACTTTTAGGGAAAAATAAGTGCGTCTTATAGGGCGAAAAATACGGTAATATATGTTAATGTGGCACAGAGCAAAAGGCAAAACTAAACTGAGCTCTCTAGAGCCCCAGCATATCCCAAATATCCAAGTTCAATCCACAGACGTCCCAAAGTGCATGAACTTTCCCAAGGTGGTGGTTAGAATCACTCCACTTCAAGCACCATCAGTGTATCCTTCACCTTATAAAATGCCCTCTTACCAGAGGTTGGTTTATATATACGCCTTAGACTGGCCGCAGTGGATTTCACATCAATGGTAGTAGCAAATCCCCTTCATTCATAGTGCAGACATGAGGGGAGTGCCATATATGCAACTCAGAATTAATTTCACCATAGGGATAAAGCCAAAAAGAAGGAAAAAAGAAAAAAGAAGATCTTGCGTAATACGTTTTAATAAAAATCTTTAGACTTAAAAAGGTGCCAATAATTGCACTCATATTTAAAAAACGTTGTACACGCAAATTGATACAGTGAGCGATTCTCACCCGTCCTATTTGCACCTCGGCCGCTAGTGAAGGGAAGGGTAGAGATCGTCTTGATCAGCTGTATCCACTGTCCAGTTGTTTGTTTAGCCGCCTCCGCCGCCGTCAACGCGTTTCACTGCCGTAGCAGCTTTTTCAAGACCTTTTTATTAAAGTGGACCAACACCCAGGATTTTCACTATCCTGGGTTTTGGTCCACTTCCGCGGGGCACCCCGATCGGGCTGCGTGAAACCCCCCCCCCCCCGATCGCCCTAAATAGCTCACCTCACCCCGCTCCTACACGAGTGCTCGTCCAATCAGAGCGCTCAGAGCCGCTGTGGTATGTATGGACAAGCGACGGACAACCACAGCGGCTCTGAGCGTGCTGGAGGCCGCGTCTCACGCTTCCTTCTAACAGGGAGCGCACCCACGCCGGGCATTCACAGACGTCCGTAGCGGGTGCGCGTCCTGCTAGAGGGAAGCGCGAGATGCGGCTGCGGCCCGCGTATGCGTCGTTGGAACGGGGATAAGGTAAGGTTTCTGGGCGTCCTGGGGGGTTCAACCTTATAGATTCCCGGGCCGATCCCCCCTGAATGTTGGCCCACTTTAAAACGTATTACGCAAGATCCCCTCTTTTTCTTCTTTTTGGCTTTATCCCTATGGTGAAATTAATTCTGAGTTGCATATATGGCACTCCCCTCATGTCTGCACTATGAATGAAGGTGATTTGCTACTACCATTGATGTGAAATCCACTGCGGCCAGTCTAAGGCGTATATATAAACCAACCTCTGGTAAGAGGGCATTTTATAAGGTGAAGGATACGCTGATGGTGCTTGAAGTGGAGTGATTCTAACCACCACCTTTGGAAAGTTCATGCACTTTGGGACGTCTGTGGATTGAACTTGGATATTTTGGATATGCTGGGGCTCTAGAGAGCTTAGTTTAGTTTTGCTTTTTGCTCTGTGCCACATTAACATTTAAGATAAGTAACGCCCTAACTCCCTAATGCCAACTGCGAAATAACATTATTCTGTGTTATGTGAAAATAATGTTTCTCACAAAGGGAGGGGCGCGCTAAAGCTGTCCTTGGTCTTTAAAAGACACATCCTTCCTTCAATAAAGACAGAGTCATGTGTTGAATTGTCCCGCTGTGCATGTCTATCTCTTGAATTTGAGCACATGATTCTCCAACCGGTTGTTAAAGGGTGAACAATACAGAGGTTGAGTCAGAGAGGCCAGAAAGACTTATCAGGGGGTCCGAGCTACCTCCTAACAGCCATCGCTTCTTTACCTGCTGGAGTCACCACCTCTTTGACCACCGGAGTTGCCGCTTCTACACCTGCGAAGCTGCCACCTAATCGCCAACTGGAGCCACTGCTTCTTCATCTGCTGGAGCCACCAAGTCTTTATCCGCCAGAGCTGCTGCTTCCTTCACCCTCCGCCAGAGCCGCCACTTTTTCCCCTGCCGTCTAGTCCTTTGGAGGCTCCTCTTCTGGAGCCGTCTCTTCTTCCCCCACTGGACCTGCCACCTCTTTCCCCACCAGAGCCGCCGTATCTTTCCCCCTGCCAGAGCCGCCGTATCTTTCCCCCTGCCAGAGCCGCTGTATCTTTCCCCCGCCAGAGCCGCTGTATCTTTCCCCCACCAGAGCCGCTATATCTTTCCCCACTGGAGCCATTGCCTCACCCCCCTGCCGGAGCCACTGCCTCCTGCTATCAACTCGTCCCTCGCTGCCACCTTATCTTCAGCAGCTGACTAGTCCCCCGCTGCCGCCCACTCCAGGTGCCTACACTGATAGCAGACAGGGAACAATGGCCTGGTGCAGGATGGCATGTTAGGCCACCCCTGCACTGCATGGAAGGTGCAGTTGTGTGCTGTGCTACGTCTATGTGTCCGCAATAGCAGTGAAGACGCAAGTTGTGAAAGGGGCCCAATGGGTGTCTTCATGTCTGGCTGTTGGACTCAGCAACGGGTACCAGGCAGGGTGATCGGGCAGAAGATGCAAAGGAGATTCGGGTAGTTTCTAAACCTGAAGTACCCGTAAACCTTTGGGGATAAAACAGAAGTTGAGGTCAGACCGAGGTCAATGTAACGAGCAAAAGGTGAAATGCAAGAAGTGGTCAGGGCAGACAGCTAAGGAGACAGCGATCGAAGGGTGCTGGGGTTGCTTGGGTATCTGTGTGGGCACAGCTGGGACCAAGACCATCTGAGATAAAGGGGAGGAACCCAAAGTTACTCACTGTCTTGCAGACTCCTTGCACCCTGGAGTAATCCACACAATACTTGGGTTGAAGCTAAAGCGTGTCCTCTCTACTAAAGGTTTTCAACATACACTTCCATGCAATGCAATCCATTGTACAACTTCACATCTAGGCCTGTCAATCTTACAGCTCCTCTCTAGTCATGGCTGGTCTTATGTTAGGTCAGGCTGGTGCTAGAAGGGTGGTTCAGGTCCTCCTTATCAACTTCCTTGGGGGCCACCATTCTTCAAGGTGCTGTCTCTCCTCAAATCCTCCTCAGATCTTTTTTTTCCTACTCATGTTTCTAATGCTTTCCCTCCATTTCTCCTTCACAATCCTGAGGTGTATCTCACATACAAAGTAACTTTACCTTTCCTGCTCACCCTTCTCTAAGCTCACAAAATGCTCGTAGACATATATCTAAATCTGATCTTAAAGGAGCACTTTCGCGAAAAATGGCTCATGATAAGTATGCTGATGGCGGGAGGAGGGGTCACTTATACACGTGGCATCAATAAATATCCAGCCATTTTTTTTTTTTTTTAATGGAAGGAAGAGGAAATCGGGGTGACAGGCACAGATTAAACCTGTCACCCCTGGATTTTATTCATATCAGGAGAGAATAAACCACAAGCTTTGTGGGAGTTTTCTTCAGCTCGGGTGTATATGTGACTCCTCCTCTCATTAGTCAATGTGTTTATATGGATTTTTAATAGTACACAATTTCATGATAGTGCTCCTTTAATTCAATTTTTTTATCCTGTACTTCCATCTAGTGGTCTTTTGATGTTACTGCACTCATCTTCATTTTATCTTTTTTTTAGTCTTATCTCCTTATAGAGTTCATATATCTGTCCTATAGCTACCCGTTTCACAAGTGCTGGTCCTTTCCCATGGGCCTCACACAAAGGTCAAACTTTGTAATCAGTCCAGAAGCACAATTAGTCTGACAGGCCAAGGTCATGGCCTTCCCCTGGGGCATCCCGAATCATAATGCCCCACTTTGTGTAAACCCCTGGGTCACCACAAAACTCACCTGTTTCCTGGCTCCCTTTGCCGCCAGGTTGTCCCATACCATTCCCCGCCAGGGCGCCTCACGTCGCTCCCCACTAGAGTGCTCCATGCCGCTCCCTACCAGGGTGTCCCCCGGCACACCCGCCAGAGTGCCCCATGCCACTCCCCACCAGAGTGCCCCATGGCGCTCCCAGCCAGGGTGCCTCATGCTGCTCTCCGCCAGGTTGTCCCATGTGAGTGATGGGGAGGTGGTGAAAGCTTCCCGGATCACCCTGCGTCAGGGCTCATTGGCAGTCATGATGGCTTGGCAGAGTATCTACAGTATCTCTTGCGCCCACTGCAGAGTGCAGAGCAGCATGGGAGTGCTCTGGGACACCTGCACCGGACAACAGACACCACCCCCTCTGGATAGCGAGGCAGCAGGTGAGTTTTTTTTTAGCAATACATTACAATTCAATCCGGATTGAACCAAATTTATTGGAGAAATCTAGCAATAGGCTGCATTTTTACACTATAAGACGCACATATTTTCCCCAAAAGTGGGAGGGAAATGTCAGTGCATCTTATCGGCGAATGTTTAAAAAAATAGTAAACTCACATATATATATATATATCGCTCAGGCACTGCTGGCCAGGCTGTCACAGCCATGGGAGGCCAGAAGATGAAGAGGGCATGGGGCAGGGATCAATTACCCTGCCTGCACGCCTGCCACCTTCTTCTGGCCTTCTGTGGCCCTGTGCAGTTTACTTTTTTTTTTGTCTATGGGAATGGGAGGGGGAATGCCACACTGCCTATATAGGGAATAGGAGGAGGGAATGCCACACTGCTTATGGGAATGGCAGGGGGAATGCCACAATGCCTATGGGAATGGGATGGGGGAAATGCCATACTGCCTATGGGGAATGGGAGGGGATAATTCCATACTGACTATGGAGGAATGGGAGGGGGGAATGCCACACTACTGATGGGAATGGGAGGGGGCAATGCCACACTGCCTATGCGGAATGGGAGGGGGATGCCACAGTACCTATGGGGAATGGGAGGGGGAAATGCCACACTGCCTATATGGGAAATAGGAGGGGGGATTCCACACTGCCTATGTGAATGGGATAGGAAGATGCCACACTGCCTATGGGAATGGAATAGGGGGGAATACCACACTCTCTATGTGATTGGGATAAGGGGGAATACCACACTGCCTATGGGGAATAGGAGGGGGGAATGCCACACTGCCTATGGGCAATTGGAGGGAGAATGCCACTCTGCCTGTAAGTGGGGGATTCTGCACCTTGTCTATTATTTGGTTCTTGGGGGGGGGGGGGTATTTGAGCACAACATTTGGTTCCGAATTTTTTTTCTTATTTTCCCGCCACCAAATTCTATGTGCATGTGCGTCTTATAGAGCGAAAAAATCAGTCCCTTTAATGAAATTTTATCGTCACTAGTAGTGTTATACAAGCAACCGGCGTGGCATTGGGGAGGACTGTGGAGGGCGGAGACCAGATTGCCTGCCAAAAAAAAGAAAAACTCAAAATCGTAGCTTAATAAAATAGAAATACAGAAGTTGCACAAACTAACTTTCTAACAGCCAATAAAACACGCCTGTAATATATTAATCGGCGCCTTACATTTGAGATGAACGTCCCGGCGTGATCGCATTTCCTGCGCCGCTCTCGTCTCCTTCACTCCCGTTATATACACACACAATCTATTTTATTGGCTCCATTCCTTACCTCCCTCCCCTCTCCAGCCTCTGCAGAATAGATTTAGAGGAAACGATATAGCACCTGAAGGGAGCGGGATATCTTTTGTAGCGGCGCGTTAATGGCGTCGTTACATACTGGTTACTTGTTGTCCTGGAAAAAAAATAATAATATATATATCTTCCCATAGTTTCCTGTCGTCAGACTAATTAGCAGAGTTGAGTCATTTTCGTGGGTTCCTCAGAGCCGACGCCGCTGATGTACGACTCTTCAAACAATAACCTTGACGAGCCGAGCGAGACAATAGAAAGTGTTTGGTTCCCCTCCCCGGTCCCTCAATGTATAATACAGAATATTTAGGGAGTGTGGGATCGTTATTATTTTTCTCTTTCTCCGAGTCTATTATGTCGCCGTTTGTTATTGTTGTATTGGAAGATTTCCTACTGAATATAAAAAGCTGGCACAATGCGGTAATGGTCTATAGAGACACAATTATATAATGTCTCAGGCTTGGCAGCCATGTTTGTAGACGGCTTTATTCCTGTTGTCACCGGCGCAAAAGAAAACCAATAGATCTTATTACTACAGAGAAACCTTGGATTTATGGAATAATGACAGGTGCTTCTCGGAGACTAAAAAGATACACAGACAAAGTGCTTAAAGCAGAACTTCAGTCAACTATGACCCTGTCCTTCCACCCTACTCTGGCGCTAAGGCAGGACGGGGGTTACAAAGAAAAAAAAAGACCCTTACATTATCCAGGGGCCTGGGTGGCGCCATCTTGGATGAAAAGCACAAAGCTACATCCCCTGGCTCCATGCATGCTCCCACCTGGCCAATCAAGGTCCTGGAGGATGCGGCTTCATGTCTTTTCCTGCAGAAGCCGCGGGGGGCCGGAAGAACAGTGTGGGCCCCTGGATCGGGTATGTTTTTTTTTTTAAGCGCTACGGGCAGTGGGAGTGAGTCATGGTTTAACTGAAGTTCCGCTTTAAATTTGGACCACAAGCCAGGTGGTTCACTTTCCTGGGTTTTGGTCAGCTTTACCTGGTCATCTCATTTAGGGAGGCCTCTATAAGCTCAACACTCCCACCTGCCCAATTGAGTAACTGGGTGGTGGGATGCTCTGGGGGATGCAACTTTGGGCCTTTTCCTGCAGCAGCCAGGTTATGGTGGCAGGATGTGGGGGTGGGTCATAGTTCAACTGAAGTTCTGCTTTAAATTTGGACCAAAACCCAGGTTGTTTACTCTCCTGGGTTAAGTGAGGCCTCTATAGGCTCAGTACTCCCACCTGCCCAATTGAGTTAATGGGTGGCGGGAGCCTGGGGGATGCGGCTTTGTGTCTTTTTCTGCAGCAGCCATGGGAGGCCGAGAGGATGGCACAGGCCCCTGGATGAGGTTAGGGTTTTTTTCTTCTCAGCGCCAGGGTATGGTAGCAGGGCAGGGGTTCAAAGTTTAACTGAAGTTCTGTTTTAAATTTGGACCAGAACCCAGGTGGTTCACTTTCCTGGGTTTTGGTCTGTTTAACCGGGTCATCACATTTAGGGAGGTCTCTATTGGCTCAACACTCCCACCTGCCCAATCAAGTTAATGGGTGGAGGGAGCACACACTGCCCCTGGGGGATGCGGCTTTGTGTCTTTTTCCGCGGCAGCCGTGGGAGACTGGAAGGACAGTGTGGGCCCCTGTATGAGGTAAGGGTTTTTTCTCCGCACCAGGGTATGGTGGCAGGACTGGGGTCATAGTTTAACTGATGTTCCTCTTTAAATTTGGACCAGAACCCAGGTGGTTCACTCTCTTGGGCTTAAGTCAGCTTTACCGGGTCATCTCATTTAGGGAGGCCTCTATAGGCTCAACACTCCCACCTGCCCAATTGAGTCAATGGGTGTCAGGAGATGCACACTGCCCTGGGGGATGCATCTTTGTGTCTTTTCCTGCAGCAGCCGTGGGAGACCGGGAGGATGGTGCGGGCCCCTGGATGAGGAAAGGTTTTTTTTTTCTCAGCACCAGGGTATGGTGGCAGGACAGGGGTCACAGTTTAACTGAAGTTCTGCTTTTAACCTAGGTGGTTCACTCTCCTCGGTTTTGGTCAGCTTTACTGGGTCATCTCATTTAGGGAGGCCTCTATAGGCTCAGCACTCCCACCTGCCCAATCAAGTGAATGGGTGGCGGGAGCGCACACAGCCCTGGGGGATGCGGCTTTGTGTCTTTTTCCGCGGCAGCCCTGGGAGACTGAGAGGACGGCGCGGGTCTCTGGATAAGGTAAGGGTTTTTTTTTTCAAGTTCCAGGGTATGGTGGCAGGACTGGGGTCATAGTTTAACTGAAGTTCCGCTTCAAATTTGGACCAGAACCCAGGTGGTTTACTTTCCTGGATTTTGGTCAGCTTTACCGGGTCATCTTATTTAGGGAGGCCTCTATAGGCTCAGCACTCCCAAATGCCCAATCGAGTGGATGGGTGGTGGGAATGTGTACTGCCTTGGGAGATGCACACTGCCCTGGGGGATGCAGCTTTGTGTCCTTTCCCTCGGAAGCCGTGGGACCTGCCACCCTATTCTGGTGCTGAGGCAGGACGGGGGTTACAAAGAAAAAAAGACCCTTACCTTATCCCCTGGCTCCATGCGTGCTCCCACCTGCCCAATCACGGAGGGAGCACACGCCGCCCTGGGGGATGCGGCTTCTTGTCTTTTCCTGTGGAAGCCGTGGGAGACCGAAAGGACGGCGCGGGTCCCTGGATGAGGTAAGGTTTTTTTTCTCAGTGCCAAGGTATGGTGGCAGGGCAGGGGGTCATAGTTTAATTGAAGTTCTGCTTTAATTTTGGACCAGAACACTCTCCTGGGTTTTTGTCAGCTTTACTAGTTCATCTCATTTGGGAAGGCTTCTATACGCTCAGTACTCCCACCTGTCCAATAAAGTGAATGGGTGGTGGGAGCGCACTCTGTCCTGGGGGATGCGGCTTTGTGTCTTTTCCTGCGGAAGCCGTGGGAGACTGAAAGGATAGTGTGGGCTCATGAATGAGGTAAGGTTTTTTTTCTCAGCGCCAGGGTATGGTGGCAGGATGGGGGTGGGTCATGGTTTAACTGAAGTTCCGCTTTAAATTTGGACCAGAACCCAGGTATTTCACTCTCCTGGGTTTTGATCAGCTTTAGCGGGTCATCTCATTTGGGAAGGCCTCTATAGGCTCAGCACTGGGCTGAAACCCCCCAGATCGCCGAAGTCAACTCACCTCTTCCCGGTCCTACGGTGCATGCGCGCCCTCTCGTCCAATCAGTGCGCTCAGAGCCACTGACGTCACATTGTCTAAGGCCAGCGGCTCCGAGCTTGCATCCCCCGCATCCCCTGCTTCCCTCTAACAGGACGCGTGCCCTGCTAGAGGGATAGCCAGGGTGCGGCTGCGGCTCACACTTGCGCCGTTGGACCGGAAAACAAGGTAAGTGTATGGGGCAACCTGGGTTTCACACAGCAGGGCATCCGGATTTTGGATGCACCGGGGGAGGGAATCCAGCAGCAGTATCTACGGCCTCCACCACACCTAATCCGGCCCTGTATGCTGCCATCCAGTGGCCTAAGTTTGTAATGTAATTAGAGATGAGCGAACTTTTGAAAAATTTGATTCGGCCGATTCGCTGAATTTCCCGGGAAAAATCAGTTTGGTACAAATTTATTGGCGACGAATCGCTATTAAAAACGGCTATTTCTGGGCGTCCGAGAGCCTCCATAGGGTTTCAGAATGTTTTGCTTGGCTGTAACATGCATAGGATGCATGCTGGGTTAGTGAAATACTATTGTAAAGAAGTATGACATGCAGATCAGAGGCGTCGCTATTAGATTCGCTGTCGCAGAGCAGCACAATTACAGAGCCTTGAGGTGGCATCAGCATGATGAGCCCATATATAGCCTGAAAGACACACTCTGGACTTGGCAGCAGCATAGGGAGCCCATATATTGCCTGAAAGACACACCAAGGAGTTGGCAGCAGCATTAGGAGCTCATATATTTCCTGAAAGACACACCCAGGAGTTGGCAGCAGCATTAGGAGCCCATATATTACCTGAAAGACACACCCAGGAGTTGGCAGCAGCATAGGGAGCCCATATATTGCCTGAAAGACACACCCAGGAGTTGGCAGCAGCATAGGGAGCCCATATATTGCCTGAAAGACACACCTAGACGTTGGCAGCAGCATAGGGAGCTCATATATTGTCTTAAAGACACACCCAGGAGTTGGCAACAGCATACGGAGCCCATATATTTCCTGAAAGACACACCCAGGAGTTGGCAGCAGCATTAGGAGCCCATATATTACCTGAAAGACACACCCAGGAGTTGGCAGCAGCATAGGGAGCCCATATATTGCCTGGAAGACACACCCAGGAGTTGGCAGCAGCATTAGGAGCCCATATATTACCTGAAAGACACACCCAGGAGTTGGCAGCAGCATAGGGAGCCCATATATTGCCTGGAAGACACACCCAGGAGTTGGCAGCAGCATTAGGAGCTCATATATTGTCTGAAAAACACATTGGAGTTGGCAGCAGCATTAGGAGCCCATATATTGCCTGAAAGACACACCCAGGAGTTGGCAGCAGCATTAGGAGCCAATATATTGCCTGAAAGACACACCCAGGAGTTGGCAGCAGCATAGGGAGCTCATATATTGCCTGAAAGACACACCCTGGAGTTGGCAGCAGCAGCATTAGGAGCCCATATATTGCCTGGAAGACACACCCAGGAGTTGGCAGCAGCATTAGGCGCTCGTATATTGCCTGAAAGAGACACTGGAGTTGGCAGCAGCATTAGGAGCTCATACATTGCCTGAAAAACACATTGAAGTTGGCAGCAGCATAGGGAGCTCATATATTGCGTGAAAGACACACCCAGAAGTTGGCAGCAGCATTAGGAGCCCATATATTGCCTGAAAGAGACACTGGAGTTGGCAGCAGCATTAGGGGCCCATATATTGCCTGAAAAACACACCCTGAAATTGGCAGCAGCATAGGGAGCCCATATATTGCCTGAAAGACACACCCATGAGTTGGCAGCAGCATTAGGAGCCCATATGTTGCCTGAAAGACACACCCAGGAGTTGGCAGCAGCATAGGGAGCTCATATATTGCCTGAAAGACACACCCTGGAGTTGGCAGCAGCAGCATTAGGAGCCCATATATTGCCTGAAAGACACACCCAGGAGATGGCAGCAGCATTAGGAGCTCACATATTGCCTGAAAGAGACACTTGAGTTGGCAGCAGCATAGGGAGCCCATATATTGCCGGAAAGACACACCCAGGAGTTGGCAGCAGCATAGGGAGCCCATATATTGCCTGAAAGACACACCTAGAAGTTGGCAGCAGCATAGGGAGCTCATAAATTGCCTGAAAAACACACCCTGGAGTTGGCAGCAGCATAGGGAGTCCATATATTAACTGAAAGACACACCCAGGAGTTGGCAGCAGCATTAGGAGCCCATATATTGCCTGAAAGACACAATCTGGACTTGGCAGCAGAATGGGGAGCTCATATTTTGCCTGAAAGACACACCCAGGAGTTGGCATCAGCATAGGGAGCCCATATATTGCCTGAAAAAACACATTGGAGTTGGCAGCAGCATAGGGAGCCCATATATTGCCTGAAAGACACACCTAGAAGTTGGCAGCAGCATAGGGAGCTCATGAATTGCCTGAAAAACACACCCTGGAGTTGGCAGCAGCATAGGGAGTCCAAATATTAACTGAAAGACACACCCAGGAGTTGGCAGCAGCATTAGGAGCCCATATATTGCCTGAACGACACACTCTGGACTTGGCAGCAGCATAGGGAGCTCATATTTTGCCTGAAAGACACACCCAGGAGTTGGCATCAGCATAGGGAGCCCATATATTGCCTGAAAAAACACATTGGAGTTGGCAGCAGCATAGGGAGCCTATATATTGCCTGGAAGACACACCCAGGAGTTGGCAGCAGCAGTAGGAGCTCATATATTGTCTGAAAAACACATTGGAGTTGGCAGTAGCATTAGGAGCCCATATATTGCCTGAAAGACACATCCAGGAGTTGGCAGCAGCATTAGGAGCCCATATATTGCCTGAAAGACACACCCAGGAGTTGGCAGCAGCATAGGGAGCCCATATATTGCCTGAAAAAACACATTGGAGTTGGCAGCAGCATAGGGAGCCCATATATTGCCTGGAAGACACACCCAGGAGTTGGCAGCAGCAGTAGGAGCTCATATATTGTCTGAAAAACACATTGGAGTTGGCAGCAGCATTAGGAGCCCATATATTGCCTGAAAGACACACCCAGGAGTTGGCAGCAGCATTAGGAGCCCATATATTGCCTGAAAGACACACCCTGGAGTTGGCAGCAGCAGCATTAGGAGCCCATATATTGCCTGAAAGACACACCCAGGAGTTGGCAGCAGCAGTAGGAGCTCATATATTGCCTGGAAGAGACACTGGAGTTGGCAGCAGCATTAAGCGCCCATATATTGCCTGAAAAACACATTGGAGTTGGCAGCAGCATAGGGAGCTCATATATTGCGTGAAAGACACACCCAGAAGTTGGCAGCGGCATAGGGAGCCCATATATTGCCTGAAAAACACATTGGAGTTGGCAGCAGCATAGGAAGCCCATATATTAACTGAAAGACACACCCAGGAGTTGGCAGCAGCATTAGGAGCTCATATATTGCCTGAAAAACATAACATGGAGTTGGCAGCAGCATAGGGAGCCCATATATTGCCTGAAAAACACATTGGAGTTGGCAGCAGCATAGGGAGCCCATATATTGCCTGAAAAATACATTGGAGTTGGCAGCAGCATAGGGAGCCCATATATTGCCTGAAAAACACATTGGAGTTGGCAGCAGCATTAGGAGCCCATATATTGCCTGAAAGACACACCCAGGAGTTGGCAGCAGCATTAGGAGCTCATATATTGCCTGAAAAACACACCCTGGAGTTGGCAGCAGCATAGGGAGCCCATATATTGCCTGAAAGACACACCCACGAGTTGGCAGCAGCATTAGGAGCCCATATATTGCCTGAAAGACACACTCTGGACTTGGCAGCAGCATAGGGAACCCATATATTGCCTGAAAGAGACACTGGAGTTGGCAGCAGCATTAGGAGCCCATATATTGCCTGAAAAACACATCCTGGAGTTGGCAGAAGCATAGGGAGCCCATATATTGCCTGAAAGACACACCCTGGAGTTGGCAGCAGCATGAAGAGAACATATACAGATTTTGTGCACATATATCTTATCCTAAGAATATTAATAAAAATTAAGATTAACGGAAAGCATTTCCTCAATAATTACTTGTGGTCTGATGCTGAGGAATGTCTGTAACTGGAGAGCAGCGCCTTAAATCTGTTTTGCACTATCCATATTTCTTTAGTGTTAGTCTGGCACCATGATCAATCTACTCTGATGCATCAGGCATTGGTGGGTGGAAATCTTGGCTGATCCATGCCCGATTCATTTCCATGCAGGCCAGTCTCTCAAAAAAAGATTTTTCAAGCGTACTGGAGCACATTGAATTGCTCTCATCAGAGCATCACATACGCACATCTAAGAGTTTCATCACTTTGTTCCTGTTAAAGTCTTCAGGGCCTAGTTACTACTTAGTGAAAGGCCATAGATAGTTACACACCTGCTGCTGTTATCGACAAATCCTGTTTTAAGTGTAGTGTAGCGTTTTGTCCTCCCCTCATATACGCACTATGTATGTCAGGCAGAGAAGTGCCAGGATGGGCACAGAGAAGTTGCAGAGGCCTAAATTCATCAAGAAGAGGTTGCAGCAGACTAGGGGTGAGTGGCAGCAGGAGTCTCAGTGAGAGACCTGATCTCCCGGTATAAGCTAGCGGTCGTGTCTTGACCAGCAACCAATCTGCCGTCATCCATTGGTTAACACGATCATCCACTTCATCACAAGTGACATCTGACAACCCCAGTCAACTGTATGTTATATCTTATGCTTTGGGTTCAGCTCCACTATTCAGTGAGGACGATCTGATAATCAGAAAAATCAGCAGCTACTGCCCAGCCAAGAAGTGGAGGAGACACTCAATGCTTCTTCCACTAGGCGGGCAAGTAGTGATGAGGAGAGTGGCGTGGGAGGTGGTGTTGCAAGCGTTTTGGCTTCTTAAGCAGACACTGTTGAGGAACCTGAGAAGGACATCAGTGAGTTTTGAGGGCACATTTAAAGGCTTGGAGTGATGGAGAGTGACAGATTAGTAACATATTAGTAACATAGTAACATATTAGTAACATAGTAACATAGTAACATATTAGTAACATAGTAACATATCAGTAACATAGTAACATATTAGGCCTAAATTCATCAGGCAGAGGTCTCAGCAGATTAGGGGTGAGTGGCAGCAGTAGTCTCAGCCTGATCTTCTGATATCAGCTAGCGGTCGTGTCTTGACCAGCAACCCTTCTGCCGTCAATCATTGGTTAACACAATCATCCACTTCATCACAAGGGACATCTGACACCCCCAGTCAACTGTCGGTTATATCTTATGCTTTGGGTTCAGCTCCGCTATTCAGTAAGGATGATCTGATAATCTGAAAAATCAGCAGCTACTGCCCAGCCAAGAAGTGGAGGAGACACTCGCCGCTTCTTCCACTAGGCGGGCAAGTAGTGATGAGGAGAGTGGCGTGGGAGGTGGTGTTGCAAGCGTTTTGGCTTCATAAGCAGACACTGTTGAGGAACCTGAGGAGAACATCATTGAGTTTTGAGGGCACTTTTAAAGGCTTGGAGTGATGGAGAGTGACAGATTTAGTGGTCAGCATGGTGGCAGAAGGGGAAATTATGGAGGCAAATGTGCTCGGGGTAGATCACTTGCTGCGCAGCAGGCTACCTTCCCAGGAGGTAGTAGAGAAGAGTCCCTGGAGTCGGCGGCGGCAGCGGCAGCAGCAGTGAATTAGTGCGGGCTGTTGGTAGGAAAATCAGCTACTTGGTGATGTGGCAGTTTTTCATCAAGCATCCGCAGGAGGTTAACATGGCTATATGAAAGATGTGTAGGCAGAAGGCGAAGTGTGGCCAGGGTCCCAATGTTGGACCCACAGCCCTGTGTCAACATTTGCAGCGTCACCATAAAGCGACCTGGGAGAGTTGGCTCCAAAGTGGTGGTCCAGCCCGCTGCATTACCCAGTGGCACGCTGCTCCCTGTTCCAGCCAGCCAAGGCTCCACCACCCCCTTGTGTCATACCCATCCTCTGTCGCTCCAGATGCTCCTCCTCTTCTTAATCCGAGTCAGTCATTCCGCCAACAATCCATTGGCCAAGCCATGTCCAAGAGACAACAGTATGTGCCCACTCATCCAACGTTCAGAAGCTAAATGTGCACCTGTATAAGTTGCTGGTGCTGCAGTCCCTCCCTTTTGAGGTGGTGGACTTTTCAGAGAACTGATGGCTTGTGCCGAGCCGAGGTGGAGAGTCCCACGCTGTCATTTCTTTGCGAAGAAGGCAGTACCAGCCCTGTACAATTTTGTTGAACAGAAGGTGGGCCAGTCCTTTAGCCTGTCAGTGTGTACCAAAGTGCACGGCAGTGCCTACGTCTGGAGCTGTAACTACGGTCAGGGACAATACACATCCTTTAAGGCCCACTGGGTGATTGTGGTTCCTGCACAACCACAACAGCAACTTGGACAGGTCCCTCCGCTGTGGCCTCCATGCTCCTAGGCCATTGTGACTGTGACAGTGCACTTGCACTTAGCAATGGTGTCACAGAAAAAAATTCCCTAATTGTCAATTACATATTAATTGTTAACATTTATCTTATTTGAACACATTTATAATAATAACATATAATAACAAATAACATAATAACAATAACATAATAACAATAACATATAACATAATAACAATAACATATAAAATGTATCAAATTTTTTTTTTGCTAATTTTGTATTTTTTTGTATTTTTTTTTTCATTTTCTTTTTTTTTTTTTATATATTTTGTTAATTTAAAAAAAAAAAAAAAAAAAATTTCATTTTTTTTTTTTTTTTTTGTATTTTGTTTTTTTTTTTCAAAAAAAAATTTGATTTGGTATTTTTATTTATTATTTTTTATTTTTTTCAGTGCCCTTCCAGCCTACCATGTGTGCAGGACACGGTGGTTTCACGCTGTTCTTCACATGGTTTGCCTTGAGCCATGGAGTCACACATTGGAGGAACTGCTAAAAAATCATAAATCAATAAATGAAATCATGGCTTACTTCATGAAAACTGCAAATGGGAACCATGGTGACTGATAATGGGAAGAACATCTTGTCTGCCCTGCGACAAGGAAGCCTGAGCCATGCGCCCTGTATGGCACACGTGTTCAACCTAGTTGTCAAGCATTTTCTGAAGTCTTTCCCCCATATGCAAGACATCCTAACAACTGGAAGGAAACTTTGCATGCACTTCTCCTACACCGCCAAGCACACCCTTCTTGAGCTTTAGCGTCAGAACGGTATCCCCCAACATAGTCTGATTTGCGATGTTTCCACCCTTTGGAATTCCACCCTCCATATGTTGGATCGACTATACGAACAGAGAAAAGCCATCACTGATTTCTTGATGATCCAAGCACATAGGGGGACTCCCCTGTGTAACTTCAATGTAAACCAGTGGCAGCTCATACGTGACACCTGTCGTTTGCTCAGGCCCTTTGAGGAAGCCAATTATTAGTCAGTCGCCAGGACTACAGGATGAACAATGGGATTCCACTGCTTCATGTACTACAACACATGTTGGAAACCATGGCTGGTCAGGGCACTGGAGACATGGCGCCTACATTTCACAGCCACATGAAGCCTGTGGGGGCTGAAGTGGAGGAGGAGGAGGTGGGGCACAGCGAAGCACAGTTTAGGTTTGGCAAAATGGCCATTTTATCTAGTCATCTGACAGGAGAGGAGGAGCAGGAGCAGCCAGAAGAGCTAGAGGGTTGTGAGGAAGGCGAGACAGAGGACCCAGACACACCGTGGCAGTATGCAGTGGAGATGGAGACAGGTAGTCCCTCCGAGTCACTTGCACAAATGGCACAATGCATGCTCACGTGCTTGCGTAGTGACCGCAGAATTGTCTCCATTTGTCAGCGGGATGACTTCTGGCTCTCCACCTAATTGGACCCTCGCTACCGGCACAAAATGGGGGCATTTTTTACAGCCACTGAGAGGGAGGACAAACTGACCTACTACAGAGACTTTCTACGTAGTCAGTTGGCTGATGCCTATCTGCGCCATGGTCCATACTCTCGCAGGTCTGACTCGGGGGGACCTCTGCACTCACCTTCCACTGCCATGGCTGCTAGGGGGGGGGGGATGGCAGGAGCAGCAGCAGCAGCTCCATCAGCAGCAGCCTGAGTCTTCAGTCGCTAATGAGTAGCTTTCTTCACCCGCCTAGTGAGGCTAATCAGGAGCAGCAGAAAGACCTGGAGTAGGGCCTGAACCAGCAGGTCGTGTCATACCTTGAAGTGACCATGCCAACACACCTTGAGGACCCGCTGGACTTCTGGGCAGCCAAACTTGACTTGTGGCCGCAACTGGCAGAGTTTGCCCTGGGAAAGCTGTCCTGCCCGGCGAGTAGTGTGCCATCTGAGCGAGTAGTGTGCCATCTGCGGCGGGGGCCATAGTCATGCCAAGGAGAACTCGTCTGTCCACGAAAAATGTGGAAAGACTCACCTTTGTGAAGATGAATCAGGCATGGATCGGCCAGGATTTCCACCCACCAATGGCTGATCCATGGTAGTAGCTGATGCATGGTAGCTCTTTATGCTGCTGCCAACTTCAGGGTGTGTCTTTCAGGCAATATATGGGCTCCCTATGCTGCTGCTGCCAGCTCATATGTGTGTCTTTCAGGCAATATATGGGCTCCTAATGCTGCTGCCAACTACAATGTGTGCACATGCTAGCATATTTGGGATGCCCCCCGGTTAAAGGCAATGGCTGCTGGCAATTTGACAATGTGACTTTCTTTACAAAATGCAACCAGTTAATAGACAGGTACTCTTGAAATATTTATGCTAGCTCGCTTTTTAAAGAATGACACCAGGAAAAGCTAAATAGGCAGATGTATTATTAACACTAAATAGGCTTGAAAGCTAATGCAAACACTTTAAACTTTCCCTGTCTTTCTCTGTCACTGTCACAGGCTCTCTCCTTCTCTATCTGTCCCTCGCTCGGCTTCTTCTGTTCTTTTATCTATCTATCTATCTATCTATCTATCTATCTATCTATCTCTCTATCTATCTATCTCATATCTATCTATCTATCTATCTCATATCTATCTATCTATCTATCTATCTATCTATCTATCTATCTATCTATATATCCCATATCTATATATCTCATATCTATCTATCTATCTATCTATCTATCTATCTATCTATCTATCTATCTATCCCATATCTATCTATCTCATATCTATCTATCTATCTATCTATCTATCTATCTATCTATCTCATATCTATCTATCTATCTATCTATCTATCTATCTATCTATCTATCTATCTCATATCTATCTATCTATCTATCTATCTATCTATCTATCTCTCGCTCTCTCCCTGCCTGCTCTGGCCGCAATACAGTGTCAGAATGATCTTCCGCAAAATGGCCGCCGCTTATATAGCTCTGTGACATCATCGGTAAGCCTGTCTGCTGATAGGTAGCATGTGACCCCTACCCAGGATTCCTTGCCCCATGGGACATGTCCTGACATGTTGATCCACCATTTTAGATGGGCTGGATAGCAGTAAATGGAGTTTAAGG
Source organism: Gastrophryne carolinensis (assembly GCA_027917425.1). Lineage (NCBI taxonomy): Eukaryota > Metazoa > Chordata > Amphibia > Anura > Microhylidae > Gastrophryne > Gastrophryne carolinensis. Next base: position 20,077,017 of record CM051244.1, read on the forward strand.
AAGCGATTCGAGCAATTGCATCGCGGTGATATTCGGAATCGTAACAAATCGAATATTTCCTTAAAATACATAACAAATTCGGTTCGTCAGAATCGCTCATCTCTAAATGTAATGTGTACATTTTTCACTTAAACTACCTATTAACCCCTTAATAGTGCTGCTGAGAAAGAAAGAAACAAAGAAAGAAAAAAAGAAAGAAAGAGAGAGAGAGAAAGAATGAAAAGAAAAGAAAAAGAGAATAAAGAAAGCTAGAGAAAAAGAAAGAAAACAAATCAAGAGATCAAAAAAGAAGGAAAGAAAGAAAGAAAAAAGAAAGAAAGACAGAAATAAAGACATAGAGAAAAACTGGAAAGAAATACGGAGGGAAAGTAAAAAAGGAGGACAATGTTTAGAAGCTGAAAATAGAGGCAGGCGGTAGATAGGTGAAAAAATGGAGGGAATGTGTGTATACAACATGAATAAGGCCGGGGGTATGGAAAGAGAGGAGAATGGAGGGATTATGAAATAAAAGACAAAGAAGGAGAGAGAGAAATTCACGAAGTAGGAGAAAGGTAAAAAAGAAGTATAAAGAACTATATATATATATATATATATATATATATATATATATATATGCGCGATGGGGGGTATTTTGAACAAAAAAGAGACTTGGTGCCCCCTCTCAGTGAGGTTGGGATGGAGTCCATGTCCCCCTGTCCCTCGTTGTTCTCATTTGTCCCTCTTTAAGGTGTAACATGCAGATCTGCAGCAATAAATGATTCATTTGTCTTTTCCGAATGTTTATATTGTTGTAACTATTACATCCTATCTTCTATCATCCCCCAATGAGGGGGCGTGGCTTAATTTACATATTGTCCCTCTTTGAGGTGTAACATGCAGATTAATTTGCCTCTTCCAAGTGTTTCTGTTGTTGTTACTGTTCCCATATTTCTTCTATCCATCCCTCAATGAGGGGGCGTGGCTTCACCCATCGCTCAATGAGGGGGCGTGGCTTCAGCCATTCCTCAATGAGGGGACTTAGTTTCATTTACATATTGTCCCTCTTTTAGGTGTAACATGCAGATCTGCAGCAATAAATGATTCGTTTGCCTCTTTCAAGTGTTTATAGTGTTGTAACTGTTACATCCTATCTTCTATCCATCAATCAATGAGGGGGTGTCACATTGTCCATCCCCCAGTAAGGGGGCGTGTCTTTATCCATCTCCCAGTGAGGGGCGTGGCTTCATACCTCCTCCAGTAAGGGGACGTGGCTTCATCCATCTCTCAATAAGGGGCGTGGCTTCATATATCTCTCAATGAGGGGTGTGTGGCTTCATGCATCTCTCAATGAGGGGGTGTGGCTTCATGCATCTCTCAATGAGGAGGAGTGGCTTCATTGTCCCTCTTTGAGGTGTAACATGCAGATCTGCAGCAATAAATGATTCATTTGCCTATTCAAAGTGTTTATTGTTGTAACTGTTCTAATGATTTTTATATTGCTGTAACTATTACAACTGATCTCCTATGCATCATTCCCTGAGGGGGCGTGGCTTCATTCATCCCTCAATGAGGTGGTGTGGCTTCATCCATCTCTCAATGAGGGGGGCGTGGCTTCATCCATCTCTCAATGAGAGGGGCGTGGCTTCATCCATCTCTCAATGGGGGCGTGGCTTCATCCATCTGTCAATGAGGTGGTGTGGCTTCATTCATCCCTCAATGAGGGGGTGTGGCTTCATTCATCCCTGATGATGGGGGCGTGGTTTCATTTACATATTGTCCCTCTTTGAGGTGTAACATGCAGATCTGCTGCAATAAATGATTAATTTGCCTATTTTAAGTGTTTATATTGTTGTAACTGTTTTAATGTATCTCCTATCCATCATTCACTGAGGGGGCGTGGCCTCACCTATCTCTCAATGAGGGGGTGTGGCTTAATTAAACAAACGTCCATCTTTCCCACCCTAAAAAGTTGGAAGGTATACTCTGGTCCACCGTCAAACAGCTCCACCCCTCTGTAATCACGAGCGCAAGCGGCCACATCCCCCGCACCATTGGGCTGTGCGCGCGCTCTTGTCTCAGCCATTCTAATAGGCCACTGATGATGTCATTCCTATAAAACAGCCAGAGAGAAGGTGTTCTAATGAAGCCCAGCAGAGGGCGCCCCTGCATCTCTATGCCCAGCGCACCCACGCCATCGCCACGAAGCGTTAAATGTGTCTTTCAGCTCGCTTCTTTAAACCAGACCTTCACCATGATTTAATGAAAAGCCCAAAACCTAAGTTTTTAGTCACTTACTTATTATTCTTTCCCCTACTGGGCTGCAACTCTGTTCAGGACTCTAGGATACGGGCGCCGCCATCTTGCATCACACTTACTGAGGAGAGGAGAGCGGGATAAAGTGCAGGGGAGGTGGGTTATAGCTGTGCTTTTCCCAGACAGAGTAGAGCTGGGGTCAGGGAAAGGTCAGCAATCCCAGAATGCAGAGCGACACAGTCAGAAGACACTTCCTGTTTGCAGGCTGCCTGATGCTCCATAAGCCACCATGATGTTTAAAGGCTCATAACATGCAGTAGATGCAGGTAAGATGATTTTTAATGTGAGCAATCTGTATGTACAGGGGAGGAAAAATAGACTCTTATTCAGGGTGAAGGTCCTGATTAATGTGGGCAATCTGTATGTATGGGGGGGGAAACATACAAGATAGTATCTTATTCAGAGTGAGGGTCTGGATTAATGTGGGCAATCTGTATGTACAGGGCGGGACAAACATATAAGATATGCTCTTATTCAGGGTGAGGGTCTGGATTAATATGGGCAACCTGTATGTATAGGGGGAGGAAACATACAAGATAGGCTCTTATTCAGGGTGAAGGTTCGGATTAATGTGGACAATCTGTATGTACAAGGGGGGGGGGGACATATAAGATAGGCTTTTATTCAGGGTGAAGGTCCAGATTAATGGGGGCAATCTGTATGCATGGGGGAAACATATAAGATAGGCTCTTATTCAGGGTGAAGGTCTGGATTAATGTGGGCAATCTGTATGTACAGGGGGGGAAACATACAAGATAGGATCTTATTCAGGGTGAGGGTCCGGATTAATGTGAGCAATCTGTATGTATAGGGGGGAACATACAAAATAGGCTCTTATTCAGGGTGAGGGTCCGGATTAATGTGAGCAATCTGTATGTACAGGGTGTGGGAAACATATAAGATAGACTCTTATTCAGAGTGAGGGTCCGGATTAATGTGAGCAGTCTGTATGTACAGGGTGTGGGAAACATATAGGATAGGCTCTAATTCAGGGTGAGGGTTCGGATTAATGTGAGCAATCTGTATGTACAGGGGGGAAACATACAAGATAGGCTCTTATTCAGGGTGAAGGTCCGGATTAATGTGGGCAATCCGTTTGTACAGGGTGTGGGAAACATATAAGATAGGCTCTTATTCAGGGTGAGGGTCCAGATTAATGTGGGCAATCCGTTTGTACAGGGTGTGGGAAACATATAAGATAGGCTCTTATTCAGAGTGAGGGTCCGGATTAATGTGAGCAATCTGTATGTACAGGGGGGGGGGAAACATATAAGATAGGCTCTTATTCAGGGTGGAGGTCCGGATTAATGTTGGCAATCTGTATGTACAGGGTGTGGGAAACATATAAGATAGACTCTTATTCAGGGTGAGGGTCCGGATTAATGTTGGCAATCTGTATGTACAGGGTGTGGGAAACATATAAGATAGACTCTTATTCAGGGTGGAGGTCCGGATTAATGTTGGCAATCTGTATGTACAGGGTGTGGGAAACATATAAGATAGACTCTTATTCAGGGTGAAGGACCGCTTTAACTTGGCTACAAGAAACCCATTGGGGGTAAACGGCAGATTTCACGTCCCCGCGGAGAAGCAGCCATCACTTATCGGCAATCAAGTAGAAGAAGATTACAATTAATGCAATAATTACGGCGTCTGAAGCCACGTCGCAATGACTCGCCAATTAAAAGCAAGGTGCGGGTTATGAATAAACATGGTGGCTCTGCGAAGGTAAATTAGGTGTGATTCAGGGCTCCGCGCGCTCCCTCCCAGGTGAGCGCCACTTATTCTGCATTTGCGTTTTTATTTTTTCTGAGTTATGTTGGAATCCTGCGGTTGATTAACCCCCTCGCTGATCATTGGACCTATAGTTATATAGTTACATAGTTACATAGTTACATAGTTACATAGTTACATAGTTATATAGTTATATAGTTATATAGTTATATAGTTACATAGTTATATAGTTATATAGTTACATAGTTATATAGTTATATAGTTACATAGTTACATAGTTACATAGTTATATAGTTATATAGTTACATAGTTATATAGTTACATAGTTACATAGTTATATAGTTATATAGTTATATAGTTATATAGTTACATAGTTACATAGTTACATAGTTATATAGTTATATAGTTACATAGTTATATAGTTACATAGTTATATAGTTACATAGTTACATAGTTACATAGTTATATAGTTACATAGTTATATAGTTACATAGTTACATAGTTATATAGTTATATAGTTATATAGTTATATAGTTACATAGTTATATAGTTACATAGTTATATAGTTATATAGTCACATAGTTACATAGTTACATAGTTATATAGTTATATAGTTACATAGTTATATAGTTACATAGTTACATAGTTACATAGTTATATAGTTATATAGTTATATAGTTACATAGTTACATAGTTATATAGTTATATAGTTACATAGTTATATAGTTACATAGTTATATAGTTACATAGTTACATAGTTATATAGTTACATAGTTATATAGTTACATAGTTATATAGTTACATAGTTACATAGTTACATAGTTATATAGTTACATAGTTACATAGTTACATAGTTATATAGTTACATAGTTATATAGTTACATAGTTATATAGTTACATAGTTGTTATATAGTTACATAGTTGTTATATAGTTACATAGTTATATAGTTATATAGTTACATAGTTATATAGTTACATAGTTACATAGTTATATAGTTATATAGTTACATAATTATATAGTTATATAGTTACAAAGTTATATAGTTACATAATTATATAGTTATACAGGTATATAGTTACATAATTATATAGTTATACAGGTATATAGTTACATAGTTATAAAGTTATATAGTTACATAGTTATATAGTTATACAGGTATATAGTTACATAGTTATATAGTTACATAGTTATATAGTTATATAGTTATATAGTTACATAGTTATATAGTTACATAGTTACATAGTTATATAGTTACATAGTTATATAGTTATATAGTTACATAATTATATAGTTATATAGTTACAAAGTTATATAGTTACATAATTATATAGTTATACAGGTATATAGTTACATAGTTATAAAGTTATATAGTTACATAGTTATATAGTTATACAGGTATATAGTTACATAGTTATATAGTTACATGGTTATATAGTTACATAGTTACATAGTTATATAGTTACATAGTTATATAGTTACATAGTTATATAGTTACATAGTTATATAGTTACATAGTTACATAGTTATATAGTTACATAGTTATATAGTTACATAGTTATATAGTTATACAGTTATATAGTTACATAGTTATAGAGTTACATAGTTATATAATTATATAGTTACATAGTTATATAGTTATATAGTTACATAGTTATAGTTATATAGTTATAGTTATATCGTTATATAGTTACATAGTTATATAGTTACATAGTTATATAGTTACATAGTTATATAGTTATATAGTTACATAGTTATATAGTTACATAGTTATAGTTACATAGTTATAGTTACATAGTTATATAGTTACATAGTTAATACGGTTGAAAAAAGACATATGTTCATCAAGTTCATCCAAGGGTGTTGGGGTCGGGGAAGTTATTTTTTATTTTATTTTATAGGGGAAGCTATTTATTTTATTTTATTTTTTTTTTTTTTAAACTGATAACCGCTAATAGTAACTGTTTATGTTATTTTCTTCTAAATAAGCATCTAATCCTTTTTTGAAGCTGTCAGCGTTTGATGCTGTAAACAAGCTTCTGTGGCAGGCTATCTGTGGCCACAGATTTATAGTTCTTATGGTAAAAAATGATTGTCGCCTCCGGAGACTTAGAGGCCGATTCATCAATAGCGCCAGGTAGCGACAGATGAGCGACTGTAGCGTGATTTTTTCAGCGCCAGCCAGTATTCGCTGTGCTTGGCCGGCATTAGCTTGATGACAGCGACTCAGTCGGTGTGCGGTAATGTTGAATACGGGCTGGGGGGTCGCTGTTTCACAGGTCCAGCGTTGTATGTGAGCGCCTGACAACGAATGGCCAGAGCGAACGGCTAGCTTCATATTCATCAAAAAATCACGCTCCGAATGTGCTGTCGCTGTCCATTCCTTGTTTAAACCCCAGAGCGCTGGCGGCGATGTGTATTAACTAGTTTTTAACCCCTAAACAACCATATTTTTTGAATGTAACAATATACATGTTTTTAGAATCATTTTGTTATATGAATACATTAATCTCAGACCTGTTAGATCAATTCTGCACATATTTTTTTTTTTTTTTTTTTTTTACACTTAAAAATAAATCCTAACATTGCAGAAGTGTTCTCCGATTTTTTGACATTAAAAAAATAAAAAAAAAAATTATTACCAATTAATCATGAATTATTATAGATTGCTCCATTGAAATGCATTGGACATCGCTAGGGAGCGACAGCTCATACCTGGCGCTGTGAGGGAATTTGCAGCGGCGCTGTTCGATCCAGGCGGCTTCATGATGAATGCCGCGCTAGCCGTCGCTCTCGCCGGCGCTAGCCTCATTTTGCTTGATAAATGCGTCATTGTGACCGCCGCCGGGCGTACTTGAGTCGGTAGTCGCCGTTAGCTGCCGCTACCTGGCGCTCGTCAGACACTACCTGGCGCTATCGCTTGATGAATAAGGGCATAAATTTTTTTTTTTTCCGATTGAAGGCAGTGCCCCCTTGTCCTTAGAGAGGATTTTCCCTGAAATAGTGTTCTCCCATATTTTTTGTATGGGCCATTTATATATTTATACAAGTTAATCATGTCCCCCATCAGTCGTCTCCTCTCAAGACTAAACAGATTAAATTCTCGTAATCTTTCCTCATAACTAAGATCCTTCATTCCTCTTATTAGTTTGGTGTCTCTCCTCTGTTCCCTTACCATAGTCAGAGCGTCCTTTTTATGAATGGGAGCCCAGAACTGGACGGCATATTCCAGGTGAGGGCGCACCAGTGCCTTGTAAAGAGGTAAAATTACTCACCTGTCCCGTGATTCCAGGCCTCTATTAATACATGATAATATCTTGGTGGCCTTGGAAGCAGCTGCTTGGCATTGCATGCTGTTATTTAGCCTGTGATCTACCAGTACCCCCAGATCCTAACCCCAAGTACCCCAAGTGCATGACTTTACATTTCTCCACATTGAACTTCATTTGCCAAGTGGAGCCGAGACACTCAAAGTGTCCAAGTCAGCCTGAAGCTTGTGAACATCTTCAATAGATGGCACTGTGCTACATATCTTTTCGTCATGGAATAGGTGCATAGAGTGTGGCCAAAAAATCAGCCCTGGCATTTCACCTCTCCCTGACCCAGTGGCAGCATCTATAACGGGGCCGTGTAACAGGAAGTTCCCCTGGCTAGGGGTGTGCCTGGGTCCCCGGAGAATGGGGGGATGCCCTGGAAAATATTGGGTGGGGGATTAGATTAGGCAATAGATTTAGCAGTTAGAGTAGAGTAGCTGTAGTTAATTTGGGAGGCCACTAGATGCCGCCATAGGATGAGGAATAGTCCAGATAGTTTAAAGTAGACAAAACCTAGGATTTTGACTGTTACCGAGGGATGATGAAGCCACGCCCCCTTATTGAGGGATGGGTAGGATGTAACAGTTACAAACAGGGGTGCAACTGGGTTCTCAGAGAATGGGGGCTGCCCTGGGAAATACTGGGCGGGGGTTCATTAGATTAGTCTATACATTTAGCAGTTAAAGTAGAGTAGTTGTAGTTACTTCGGTAGGCCACTAGATGCCGCCATAGGATAAGAAATAGCCCAGATAGTTTAAAGGTGGATTTGCTATAGATTTAGCAGTTAGAGTAGAGTAGCTGTAGTTACTTTGGTAGGCCACTAGATGCCACCATAGGATAAGAAATGGCCTAGATAGTTTAAAGTGGACAAAACCTACTGTTACCGAGGGATGGATGAAGCCACGCCCCCTCATTGAGGGATGGATAGGATGTAACAATTACAAACAGGGGTGCAACTGGGTCCTTAGAGAATGGGGGTACACCCTGGGGAATCCTGGGTGAGGGTGCATTAGATTAGGCAATAGATTTAGCAGTTAGAGTAGAGTAGCTGTAGTTACTTTGGGAGGCCATTAGATGCCACCATAGGATAAGGAATGGCCTAGATAGTTTAAAGTGGACAAAACCTACTGTTACCGAGGGATGGGTGAAGCCACGCCCCCTTATTGAGGGATGGATAGGATGTAACAGTTACAAACAGGGGTGAAACTGGGTCCTCAGAGAATGAGGGGTGCCCTTGGTGAGGGTGCATTAGATTAGGCTATAGATTTAGCAGTTAGAGTAGAGTAGCTGTAGTTACTTCGGGAGGCCACTAGATGCCGCCATAGGATAAGGAGATAGCCCAGATAGTTTAAAGTGGACAAAACCCAGGATTCTGACTGTTACCGAGGGGTGGATGAAGCCACGCCCCCATTGAGGGATGGATGAAGCCATGCCCCCTCATTAAGGGATGGATACGATGTGACAGTTACAAACAGGGGTGCTACTGGGTCCTCAGAGAATGGAGGTACGCCCTGGGAAATCCTGGGTGAAGGTGCATTTGATTAAGCTATAGATTTAGCAGATAGAGTAGAGTAGCTGTAGTTACTCCAGGTAACCACTAGATGCCGCCATAGGATAAGGAATAGCCCAGATAGTTTAAAGTGGCCAAAACCTACTGTTACCAAGGGATGGGTGGAGCCACGCCCCCTCATTGAGGGATGGATAGGAAATAGGATGTAACAGTTACAAACAGGGGTGCAACTGGGTCCTCAAAAAAGGGGGAGACGCCCTGGGAAATCTGGGGGTGCATTAGACTAGTCTATAGATTTATATATATATATATATATATATATATATATACAGAGAAATATATATATATACTGTATATATATAGTAGCTGTAGTTACTTCAGGAGGCCACTAGATGCCGCCATAGGATAAGGAATAGCCCAGATGGTTTAAAGTGGACAACCCAGGATTTTGACTAGCCTGGGATTTGGTCCTTGGCCCCGTGGAACCCAAATAGTGTGTGAAACCCCCCAGGTCACCCAATCTGACTAACCTTTCTCCGTCCTATGGAAGATGCATGGCCTCTCGACCAATCAGAGCACTCAGATCCGCTTCTGCCCACTCGTCCTGGTGAGAGGACCCGAGGCTGCTGGCAGCCGCATCCCCGCTACCCTCTAACCAAAAGCATGCCCACGCGGGTACGTGACTTGCTAAAGGTATCTGCCATTGGATAGGGGAGAAGGTGAGTTTACTGAGCGATCTAGGAGGGTTTACACAGCGAGGCATCCCAAATCTGGAGAGAGTATGCCTGCCCTGGAGTCTCATAGACTCCAGAGTGGGTTTTGGTCTAATTGCCTCCTTGCACACAGGGGTTAAAGTGGACCAAAACCCACAGAGATTGGCCCAGGAATATATAAGATTCCCAGGCCAATCAATTCCCTTCCCCCCGGCTGTCAGCACGCTCGGAGCCGCTGGCCTTAGACGAAAGCTTAGACTGCGTGATGTCAGCGGATCCGAGCGTGTTGATTGGACGGCATAGGACCGGGCAGAGGTGAGTTGGTTCCGGCAACCTGGGGGTTTTCCCACAGCGGTGCACCCAAGCTGGTAGTCGCATCCCCCGCTACCCTCTAACAGGGAGCATACCCGTGCTGCCCATTCACAAATGCCTGGTGCAGGCGCGCGCACTGCTAAAGGTGTGTGCCGTCAGATCGGGGAGAAGGTGAGTTTACTGAGTGATCTGGGATTACACAGCCAGGCATCCTGAATTTGGAGGGAGTCTGTCTGCCCTGGAGTCTCATAGACTCCAGGGTGGGTTTTGGTCCAATATTAGAGACTTGCCTCCTTGCACACAGGGGTTAACCGGAGTACAGCCCACTCCCCTGGTTCATTTTCAGAGGGTATAACAGGGGCCCAGGGGGTGGGGCTAGGGCAGTTCCAGTCAGCTTGATTTGAGAGAAGAAGGATCCCTGATGTTTGGGGGAGGCTTTAACCTCCCCTATTGTTCCTCTTAAAGTTTGGGACAATGCAACGCGTAGCCCGAGACAATGGGACAACAATCGGGCGCTCGCCTTTAGTATAAGCTTAAAGTGGAACAAAACCCAGGATTTTGACTATCCTGGCTTTTGGTCTTTTCCCCCAGGGGTTGCCCCTCTGGATTAATGTGGGCATTCTGTATGTACGGGGGGGGGGGGGGGGGCATACAAGATAGGCTCTTATTCAGAGTGAGGGTCTGGATTAATGTGGGCAATCTGTTTGTACAGAGGGGTGCATACAAGATAGGCTCTTATTCAGGGTGAGGGTCCGGGTTAATGTGGGCAATCTGTATGTACAGGGTATGGGAAACATATAAGATAAGCTCTTATTCAGGGTGAGGGTCCAGATTAATGTGGGCAATCAGGGATGTCCCTCTGTGTGAAGACCCCAGATCGCCCAAACTCACTTACCTCTGAGTGTACGGGGGGGGGGGGGGACATACAAGATAGGCTCTTATTCAGAGTAAGAGTCTGGATTAATGTGGGCAATCTGTTTGTACGGGGGGGACAAACAAGATAGGCTCTTATTCAGGGTGAAGGTCTGGATTAATGTAGGCAATATGTATGTACAGGGGGGGGGCATACAAGATAGGCTCTTATTCAGGTTGAAGATCTGGATTATTGTGAGCAATCTGTATGTACAGGGGGGGAAACATATAAGATTGGCTCTTATTCAGGGTGAAGGTCCAGATTAATGTGGGCAATCTGTATGTACAGGGTGGGGGAAAGATACAAGATAGGCGCTTATTCAGAGGGAGGGTCTGGATTCATGTGGGCAATCTGTTTGTACAGGGGGGGGCATACAAGATAGGCTCTTATTCAGAGTGAGGGTCTGGATTAATGTGGGCAATCTGTATGTACAGGGGGGGAAACATACAAGTTAGGCTTTTATTCAGGGTGAAGGTCCGGATTAATGTGGGCAATCTGTATGTACAGGGGGGAAACATACAAAATAGGCTCTTATTCAGGGTGATGGTCCAGATTAATGTGGGCGATCTGTATGTATACAAACAAATAGGTTCATAAGAACCTTATATATACGACCCTTCCTAACAGTACAAAGTCTTGATTGCAAAAAAACAAAATAAAAAATAAAAAAAAATTAATTACAATTAAATTCCAAAAACAAGGACGCTTGGAAAAAACCCCAAGAGACCTAACGGAGTTGGCTGGTATGGTAACGGGCTCAATGCCTAATACAACAACAAAGAAGACAGGGGTTATTGGGTACCCCTAAGGGAAATAGCACCAGAGCTCCGGTTACCCAAACCACGCCATTAAGAAAACTTTATATACAAAAAAAATACTTCATACATTATAATTTATTTATGCACAAATGTTAAAAAACTTTGGACACATGTAACCAAAATACATTCAAGTGAACACATCAACAGAGATAGTTCACTAGTTGTCAGATGGCACACAGGGAAACAGTATGTACAAAAAATATATATACAAAACATACAAATACAATTATACACAATTCAATCTTATTGCAGTGTGTTCAAACAGTATCATTATAAACTCTGGGCGGACTAGTTTCGCCTGCATCACAGGCCCTTATTTAACAAGGGATAGCGCCAGGTAGCGAATGGTGAGCGGCCGGTAATGACGCTCACCGCCACGAGAACGCCGGCTCCCCTCCGCAATCACACATTTATCAAGCCGATCCTGCTTAGCGACTGACAGAGCGCCAGATAGCGACTCATTCATCATTATTCCAGCCTCACCCCACAGCGCCAGCGAGCGACCTTGAACAGCGACAGGTATGACCTCTCGCTACCTGGCGCTCTCCAATGCATTTCAATGGAGCAATCTTTAAATATTCATAATTAATTGCTATTAATGTTTTTTTTTTTTTTTTAATGTCAAAAATTCTGTGACCACTTCTGCAATGTTAGATATTTTTTTTTAAGGTTAAAAAAAAAAAAAAATTGTGCAGAATTGATATTACAGGTCTGATATTAATGTATTCATATTACTAAATGTTTTGAAAAACATGTTTTTTTTTTTCAAAAAATATGGTTAGGGGTTAAAAAACTACTTTTAACCCATCGCCGCCAGCGCTCTGGGGTTTAAACATGCATTTCACAGCGCGATAATTTTTTGAGCGTGATTTGTTAATGAATATGGTGGGAGCCGTTCGCTATGGCCATTCGCTGTCATGCGCTCCCATACAGCGCGGAACCTGTCAAACAGCGACTCCTAACCCCGTATTCAACATTACGGCAAATCGACTGAGTCGCTGTCAACAGCCGAACAACGGCCAAGCACAGCGACTACTAGCGGGCGCTGTGGAAATAACGCTACTGTCACTCATCTGTCGCTACCTGGCGCTATTAATGAATCGGCCTCCCCGGCTTCCTCAGCGCCCGTTTGTTCACTCTATTTAAATGTTTCATCAAAAGATATAAATATAAAACAGAAGAAAGAATACACAATTAGAAAGAAAAACAGGACCACATCAAATGCATACAATGAAAATAAGAAAAATCAAAAAATATAATTTCAAATAGATGACTATTATTTGTAGCAAAATACCTGCTCAAAGGAAAAACATAAGAATCCTGGCTTGGAAAACCACATTTTTGGGTCAAGGTGTGTGAATGGTTGCCCAGTGGCTGGAATATTCAACCGGAAGCATACCACAGTAGCCAAGTCTAAACAGAATCAAATATTAGTATGTTTAGGGCTGACAAAGAAAATGCCAAAAAAGATCTGTATCTGTATGTATAGGGGGAAACATACAAGATAGTCTCTATTTTAGGGTGAGGGTCCAGATAAATGTGGGCAATCTGTATGTACAGAGGGGGAAACATACAAGATAGGCTCTTATTCAGGGTGAAGGTCCGGATTAATGTGGGCAATCTGTATGTACAGGGGGAAACATACCAAATAGGCTCTTATTCAGGGTGAAGGTCCAGATTAATGTGGGCAATCAGGGATGCCCCTCTGTGTGAAGACCCCCAGATTGCCCAAACTCACTCTCACCTCTGAGTGTACGGGGGGGGGGGGGGGGCATACAGGATAGGCTCTTATTCAGGTTGAAGGTCTGGATTAATTTAGGCAATCTGTATGTACAGGGGGAAACATACAAGATAGGCTCTTATTCAGGGTGAGGGTCTGGATTAATGTAGGCAATCTGTATGTACAGGGGGGGGACATATAAGATAGGCTCTTATTCAGGTTGAAGGTTCGGATTAATGGGGACAATCTGTATGCATGGGGGAAACATACAAGATAGGCTCTTATTCAGGGTGAGGGTCCAGATTAATGTGGGCAATCAGGGATGCCCTTCTGTGTGAAGACCCCCAGATCGCCCAAACTAACCTGTAAAAATGCCCCATCAGACATACAAGCCATTTCGGGGACAAAATGGTAGAAAAAAAAATGTGGGCACTTTTTTGTGTCCAAAAGCTAAAAAAACTTACCGGGTGCAGGTTGCAATGCACATCACATGTCACACTGGCTTCACCAAATATTTAGCATGACCCCCATCATCACATACTCATACCTCCCAGCTTTTTAGGCTGGGAAGGAGGGACAATTGTAAAATGAAGCCCCTCCCCCTCATTGAGGGTGGATGAAGCCACGCCTCCTCCTTAAGGGATGAGATAGGATGTAACAGTTACAATAGAAACACTTTGAATAGGCAAATGAATCATTTATTGCTGCAGATCTGCATGTTACACCTCAAAGAGGGACAAATGAGAACAACGAGCGTCAGGGAGACATGGGCCCTTATTTAACAAGGGATAGCGCCAGGTAGCGAATGGTGAGCAAACGGTAATGACGCTCACCGCCACGAGAACACCGGCTCCCCTCTGCAATCACACATTTATCAAGCCGATCCTGCTTAGCGACTGACAGAGCGCCAGATAGCGAATCATTCATCATTATTCCAGCCTCACCCCACAGCGCCAGCGAGCGACCTTGAACAGCGACAGGTATGACCAGGGGCGTAGCTAAAGTCTTGTGGGCCCCGATGCGAGGAGTCAAACTGCCCCCCCCCCCCCTGTCACACACACACACAGACAGGGGACTAGGTAGCAGAGCTGACACTCTATACAGCACAGGGATCACACACACACAGACAGGGGACTAGGCAGCAGAGCTGACACTCTGTACAGCACAGGGATCACACACACAGGAGACAGGGGACTAGGCAGCAGAGCTGACACTCTATACAGCACAGGGATCACACACACACACACAGGGGACTAGGTAGCAGAGCTGACACTCTATACAGCACAGGGATCACACACACACAGACAGGGGCCTAGGCAGCAGAGCTGACACTCTATGCAGCACAGGGATCACACACACAGACAGGGGACTAGGTAGCAGAGCTGACACTCTATACAGCACAGGGATCATACACACAGACAGGGGACTAGGCAGCAGAGCTGACACTCTATACAGCACAGGGATCACACACAGGAGACAGGGGACTATGCAGCAGAGCTGACACTCTATACAGCACAGGGATCACACACACACAGGGGACTAGGTAGCAGAGCTGACACTCTATACAGCACAGGGATCACACACACACACAGACAGGGGCCTAGGCAGCAGAGCTGACACTCTATACAGCACAGGGATCACATACACACACAGGGGACTATGTAGCAGAGCTGACACTCTATACAGCACAGGAATCACACACACACACAGACAGGGGACTAGGTAGCAGAGCTGACACTCTATACAGCACAGGGATCACACACACACACAGGGGACTATGTAGCAGAGCTGACACTCTATACAGCACAGGGATCACATACACACACAGGGGACTATGTAGCAGAGCTGACACTCTATACAGCACAGGAATCACACACACACACAGACAGGGGACTAGGTAGCAGAGCTGACACTCTATACAGCACAGGGATCACACACACACACAGGGGACTATGTAGCAGAGCTGACACTCTATACAGCACAGGAATCACACACACACACAGACAGGGGACTAGGTAGCAGAGCTGACACTCTATACAGCACAGGAATCACACACACACACAGACAGGGGACTAGGTAGCAGAGCTGACACTCTGTACAGCACAGGAATCACACACACACACAGACAGGGGACTAGGTAGCAGAGCTGACACTCTATACAGCACAGGGATCACACACACACACAGACAGGGGCCTAGGCAGCAGAGCTGACACTCTATACAGCACAGGGATCACATACACACACAGGGGACTATGTAGCAGAGCTGACACTCTATACAGCACAGGAATCACACACACACACAGACAGGGGACTAGGTAGCAGAGCTGACACTCTATACATCACAGGAATCACACACACACACAGACAGGGGCCTAGGCAGCAGAGCTGACACTCTGTACAGCACAGGGATCACACACACAGGAGACAGGGGACTAGGCAGCAGAGCTGACACTCTATACAGCACAGGGATCACACACACACACAGGGGACTAGGTAGCAGACCTGACACTCTATACAGCACAGGGATCACACACACAGGGGACTAGGCAGCAGAGCTGACACTCTATACAGCACAGGGATCACACACACACAGACAGGGGACTAGGTAGCAGAGCTGACACTCTATACAGCACAGGGATCATACACACAGACAGGGGCCTAGGCAGCAGAGCTGACACTCTATGCAGCACAGGCATCACACACACAGACAGGGGACTAGGTAGCAGAGCTGACACTCTATACAGCACAGGGATAACAAACACAGACAGGGGACTAGGCAGCAGAGCTGACACTCTATACAGCACAGGGATCACACACAGGAGACAGGGGACTATGCAGCAGAGCTGACACTCTATACAGCACAGGGATCACACACAGGAGACAGGGGCCTAGGCAGCAGAGCTGACACTCTATACAGCACAGGGATCACATACACACACAGGGGACTATGCAGCAGAGCTGACACTCTATACAGCACAGGGATCACACACAGGAGACAGGGGACTAGGCAGCAGAGCTGACACTCTATACAGCACAGGGATCACATACACACACAGGGGACTAGGCAGCAGAGCTGACACTCTATACAGCACAGGGATAACTCAGTCACACGCGCACAGACATACACACTAACCTGTGTGACGATGTCCTTCCTCTGCGATCTCCCGCGAGGCTCTGTAGCCCCGCCCACCTTTAGCTTAGCAACAATCTCCTACCTTGAGTCCCGCTCCCACCCACTGAACCACCAATGAAATTAAATTATTGCCTACTAGACTCCCGGCCTCTCGGGCACCCGCTGCCGCCGGCCCAGACAGTTCATCTGAGCGCTTACACACGGGGGCGGAGGCAGCAGGCGCCTGAGAGGCCGTGGCAAACCTCCGGGAGACGGCGCGGGACAAAATGGCGACGGCGCGGGACCAACTGGTAGAAATTGGGCCACGCAGTCACTGCGGACCTGTGATTAGAAAGCAAACACATTTCGCCAGTTCTCGGCTGTGATGTCACCCCAGAGTGTACTACACGGGAAGGGGCGTAGCTAAAGTCTTGTGGGCCCCGATGCGGGCCCCCTCTGGCTTAGGGGCCCAGTCGCAATGGCGACCCTTGCGACCCCTATAGCTACGCCCCTGGGTATGACCTCTCGCTACCTGGCACTCTCTAATGCATTTCAATGGAGCAATCTTTAAATATTCATAATTAATTGCTAATATATTTTTTTTTTTTTTTTTTTTTTTTAAATGTCAAAAATTCTGTGATCACTTCTGCCATGTTAGATATTTTTTTTAAGGTAAAAAAATAAAAATAAAAATTGTGCAGAATTGATATTACAGGTCTGATATTAATGTATTCATATTACAAAATGTTTTGAAAAACATGTTTTTTTTTTTTCTAAAAATATGGTTGTTTGGGGGTTAAAAAACTACTTTTAACCCATCGCCGCCAGCGCTCTGGGGTTTAAACATGCATTTTACAGCGCGAGAACTTTTTGAGCGTGATTTGTTAATGAATATGCTGGGAGCCGTTCGCTATGGCCGTTCGCTGTCATGCGCTCCCATACAGCGCGGAACCTGTCAAACAGCGACTCCTAACCCCGTATTCAACATTACCGCACACCGACTGAGTCGCTCTCAACAGCTGAATAACGGGCAAGCACAGCGAATACTAGCGGGCGCTGTGAGAATAACGCTACTGTCGCTCATCTGTCGCTACCTGGCGCCTCCTTTAACTATAGTAGACTTATCCCTGGCTATAAAGTGCAGGAATGGCTGGCAAGTTACCTGCCAGCAAGCAGTTGCGTTGCTAACTCCCCCCCCCCCCCTCCAGCCTGATTCATACCTACCAACATTTTAGAAAGATTTGTATTGGGGCCCCTTGGTAGACCCCAAAAAACCTTGTATTAAGGTGATGCACACACTTTACTAAAATCAATGAAACCTTTATTGAGTAAATAGTTCTTCTGATAACAACAACTATACAGAAACACTACACAAGATAAAGACAAAAAACACAGCACTGCCCCGTTTTGCTCCGCTTTAAGGTCATTCGACTCCCACAGCAAATCAAAAGATAAAGGCCTTCATTCAATTAAGGTAGAAAAAAATTCTCATGGTAGTAAAAGATTCCATTCATGAGATAAAAGCCTGAGAATGTCGCTGTTACTGAATCACTAGATAAAAAGACAATGAAAGTCAATGGCACTTTTTTACTCCTAAGAAAAGCAGAGAACTGTTTCCTCCTTTCTACACTGTAGTAAAAGCTGCCATTGCCTTTCATTGTCTTTATCTGGTGATTCAGTAACAGTGACATTCTCAGGCTTTTATCTCATGAATTGAATCTTTTACTACCATGAGAATTTTTTATTGAATTGAGGCCATAGTATGTAAACCCCTCTCCCTTCTCAAGTCTATCCTTAGTAAAGTGTATAATCTCTTTGTATGTAAAATCAGGCTTATAATGGCGGACGTGCAACTAAAACTGGCAGGCTGATTCATCACTAACGCCAGGTAGCGACAGATGAGCGTCTGTAGCAGGCATTTTCAGAGCGCCCGCTAGTAGTCACTGTGCTCAGCCGTGGGGCGCTACTTCATAGCGACTCAGTCGCTGTTCAGTAATGTTGAATACATTGTGAGGAGTCGCTATTTGACCAGTACAGCGCTGTATGGGAGCGCATGTTAGCGACTGCTCATAGCGACCGACTCAGCAAAAAAATCTCTGGCACTGAAAAATGCTTCTCTGAAGCCCAGAGCGCAGGAGGCGGTGTGTTTAAAGTCTGTTTTTCAGCATCTATCCACTAGTAACAAAGCGAAAACATATGGAATTACATTGTAACAACCCTGTAACATGAACACTTTAATGCCAGACCTGTAATGTCATTTCTGAAGAAATATATAAAAAATAAAAAAAATGTGAAAAAACTGCTTATTCAATGCCAGAAGAGGTCACAGAATTATTTGTGAATTTTTGAAAAAAAAAAAAAAAAAAACAAAAACCCCGTTTAAATAGAAGAAAAGGATCGTCCATTGAAATGTATGGGGGAGCGACAGGTAGCGAGAGGTCATACCTGGCGCAGTGCAAAGCTGAACACCGGCGCTGTTCGCTGAGGCTGTGAAAATGATGAATCAGACGCTACATGGCGCTATCCCAGTCGCTAAACAGATTCTGCTTGATAAATGTGTAATTGCGTGCCGTGTCCGGCGTTCACCTGTCGCTACCTGTCGCTACCTCTCATTAACCAGCCACTACCTGACGCTATCCTTTCTTAAATAAGGGCAATAATATGCAAATAGTGCTAAATCACAATCAAAAGTATATATATGTATATATATATATATATATATATATATATATATATATATATACAAAATTAAGAAAATTACTTTGATTAATAGTGGTTCAACTGAATATGATTCTTAATAATGTGACAGTGCTACATTTTCAACTTTTTCAGAACAGCCTAAAACAAGGTTTTTTTTGGGGGGGGTTACCCTGAGGCCCTAATACAAATCTTTGTACAATGTGTTTTATTACCTGTGCTCACCTATCTAACCACATACCAACTTTTCACGGTGGGAAAGAGGGATATTTGTTAAATTAGGCCACGCCCCCTCATTGAGGGATGGGTGAAGCCACGCCCCTCATTGAGGGATTGATAAAGCCACGCCCCCTCATTGAGGGATGGGTGAAGCCACGCCCCTCATTGAGGGATTGATAAAGCCACGCCCCCTCATTGAGGGATGGATGAAGCCACGCCCCCTCATTGAGGGATGGATAGGAGATAGGATGTAACAGTTACAACAATAGAAACACTTAAGGTCGATTCAAAGAAACATGTAACAGCTTGGATTTTGGTGCCGATCATCCTATTTTTCCCGTCCGCTCGTGCGTTCGTATGAACTTGCGAGTGATTCTATAAGCAAATACGTTTCTATCCTAAAATATACGTCCGTTCGTATGGCAGTTCGGGAATCAGACCTATGTCAGATTCCATCCTGAATTTTCCGTTTCATTTCTCAGGTTGCAACATTGGTTTTGCCCTTTTTCCTTTTTTGTCTGGACGTAAATCCTTCTGATCTTGCGGCTGCGCACTACAAACTTACCTCATTAAAGTGCATTCTAAATATTTGGTCTTATTTTTCTTTATTTCATTCATTTTGTAGTAACCAACCATTAATGAATGCATTTGCATAAGTAAATCTTACTTTGTTTAATTTTTAGTTAACTTGCATTTTTTACTTGTGGATTTAATTTTAATATTTTGGCTTCAAATGGTACAACTTAAAATTTTGTGCACTTTATCCCGCTCTCCTCTCCTCAGTAAGTGTGATGCATCTGACCAAAGATGTGCTTAAATAATTAAACAAAGCAAAGGTAAACAACTACACCAATAAATGCAATCTAAAAATATTATTCTAGTACATCAATTTAAAAATAAATACCAAAGGACATAAATTTCTTTAATTAACGCAAATAGATTGCAAAATAAAGGTTTACATGCAAAGGACTAATTAAGGTCCACATTAAAATGCTTTTATAAGGCATACATGAATCAGGTATGCATTGCCATACAATTTATGGCCTCGGCCATGCTGATACATGCAGTTCATTGGAGCTCAAGACGCGCAGACTCCTCCACATAGCCAAAAAACCTGTTCAAGAACAGCAATCCGGCTGCTAAAAGGTGTCGCCAGTGGCTTTCTTTTAAAACGGATTTAGAGGTTGGAAAACTGTTCTCTGAATCACACCTAAACACATTCGATTATCCTAAGTTTTACGTTTTGATCCTAAGTTTTACGTTTTGATCCTAAGTTTTAGGATTTGATCCTAAGTTTTACGTTTTGATCCTAAGTTTTACGTTTTGATCCTAAGTTTTACGTTTTGATCCTAAGTTTTACGTTTTGATCCTAAGTTTTACGTTTTGATCCTAAGTTTTAGGATTTGATCCTAAGTTTTACGTTTTGATCCTAAGTTTTACGTTTTGATCCTAAGTTTTACGTTTTGATCCTAAGTTTTAGGATCTGATCCTAAGTTTTACGTTTTGATCCTAAAATTTAGGAACGAACTTCCGCTGATCGTAAGAGCATATACGCATTCGTACGTAGGCTCGTACGAGTCGGAAATGGCCAAAAAAACAGGAAAAAATGACTAACACCCACCCAAACTTACGATTCTCGATCCGAAATCAATTAACTTTTACTCTTTGAATCAAGGGGTTTGACTAGGCAAATGAATCATTTATTGCTGCAGATCCGCATGTTACAACTCAAAGAGGGACAAATAGGAACAACGAGGGACAGGGGGACATGGACTCCAAAGAGGGACACTTGTTAAATGAAGCCACTCCCCCTCATTGAGGGATGGATAGGAGATAGGATGTAACAGTTACAACAATAGAAACACTTTGAATAGGCAAATGAATCATTTATTGCTGCAGATCTGCATGTTACACCTCAAAGAGGAACAAATGAGAACAACGAGGGACAAGGGGACATGGACTCAACAGAGGGACAGTCCCTCCAGATAGGGACACTTGGGAGTCATGCATACGTCCCCAGCTGGAGCCTGGCACCTTCTGCCTGTCAATGGCGACAGATCACTAATGAAAGCGGGGGATAGACTCTCTCTATGGCAGCTGTGACTCATGAGAAAAATACAGAGTAGCGAGTGGCCTGGAAGTAATGCAGGGGGTGGGATGGCGGGATAGAGATCGGCATATCTGAGGAGGGGGGGGAGGCCAAAACGCGGATCAGCCACCATTAATACATTGATCGCTCCATGCAATCAAAGGAAATGGAGGAATGCGGAAACAAGAGTGAATATATCATAGTGCACTCTGGTTATGAAATACTTCCTTTTATATGATATATGTATTAAAAGCATGTTTGGTCTATCCGTGACACCATACCTCTCATCTGTCCCTGATTTAAAGGGACTGTCCCTCTTGAGTCCATGTCCCCCTGTCCTTCGTTGTTCTCATTTGTCCCTCTTTGAGGTTTAATATGCAGATCTGCAGCAATAAATGATTCATTTGCCTATTTAAAGTGTTTCTATTGTTGTATCTGTTACATCCTATCTCCTAAATGGTTTCTATTGTTTTAGCTATTATACCCTATGCCTGGGCCGTATTTAGAATTGGAGCTGCCCTAGGCACTTTTTGGTCATGCACCCCCCCCCCCCCAATTTTTAAAGTGGACATACCACTGGGATTCTCACTTTCATGGAGTTGGGTCTGTTTAATTAGGGCATCCCAATTTGGGACAGTCGCAGGTGTGTGCATAGCTAGAGGTGAGCCGGGAGGAGGCCGCGGTGAGGGTTCTGGGGCAAGGTGAGTGAAACTGGGCTTCTGGGGAGTTTTACACAGTGGGGCATCCTGAATTGGGATGCCCCAAGGAGTGGACCTCGGATGGCCCTGAATCTGATATTTCTCTTTAAAGCAAACAAAAGATTTCATGACCGTCCGCGGGCTATGTCCAAGGATACCCCGCTGCGTATAACCCCCCAGAAAGTCCAGTAAACACTTACCTTCCCTGGCTCCAACGGTGCATGCTCGAGCTCTGGTCCACTGAAAGCCACCCACCGCCACTGCGTAATTCACACCGGACAGCTCTCATTGGACGCGAGTCTGTGCATGCACTATTGGACTGGGGAGAGGTGAGTGTCTAGGGTTGTTGTGGAGGCTGGCCTCTGACCTTCCTCCCCAGGGCATTCCAAATCGGGATGCCCCTGGGGAAGGGCGCCGGAACCTCCGAGCTGGCCAGATTTACTTGTTGGCCATGGGGCACGGGCGCCCCCGTGGGCATGCGCTTGGGAGCCCCGTAAGCAAACTGAAAAAAAAAATAAAAAACACACACACACACACACACACACTCCCTCTACAAAATCAACATCTATTTTTATTTTATTTTTTTTAAATACAAGCGCTCTTACCTTTTCTTCCAGGGTTTCTTCCTCAGCACTTCAGTCAGCCACGCGTCCCTGACCCAGCAGGTGGGCGGAGCCCGGCGGTCCGCTCTCATGTCCCGTGCCAGCAATGCGGATCAAGATGCCGGCTGTCAGAGCCGGCTGAGATGGAGGCAAGGTGGGTGCGAGGCGAGCCCGGCTGCCGGGGAGCACATGATCGCCTGGGGGGTGTGGGTAGCGAGGAGCACTGGAGACCCCGAGGGGCAGGTGCGCATGTCAGGCGGCCACGTGAGGGGGGGTGCGGGCGGCAGAGCAGCTGATCGGGGGGGTTGGGGGGGCGAGGAGGCCAATCAAAACGCTGGATGTCAGAGCCGGCCGAGATAGAGGCAGGCGCCGGGGAGCAGCCGATAGCCTGGGGGGGGGGGAGGCGAGCGAGGAGCACGCGCATCAGGTGGCCGCGCGGGAGCCCCGCGGCGGCGCTGCCGTAGTAAAAAAAAAAAAATTTTCCGCACATACACACACAGGGATGCCCTCCCTCTGCCGCGCATGCACCCTAGGCACAGGCCTATATTTGCCTTGTGGCAAATACGGCCCTGCACCTATCCATCCCTCATGAGGGCGCGTGGCTTCATCCATCCCTCAATCAGGGGGCGTGGCTTCATCCATCCCTCAATCAGGGGGCGTGGCTTCATCCATCCCTCAATGAGGGCGCGTGGCTTCATCCATCCCTCAATCAGGGGGCGTGGTTTCATTTACATACTAGGGTTGATTCAGAGCCCCTTTCTCATCATTTTTATGGAGGTCTTGCTACCAAACGAAAAATCCAGCAAAAATTAAAACATTTCACACTAAAGTTCTCACAGAAAAAAGGCTTTGCTGAATCAGACGAGGGGAAAAAATGAACGAGAATGGAAATATGCACGCAAAAAAAAGCTGAGAAAGGGGCTCTGAATCAACCCTATGGTCCCTCTTTGAGGTGTAACTTTCAGATCTGCAGCAATAAATGATTCATTTGCCTATTCAAAGTGTTTCTATTGTTGTAACTGTTACATCCTATCTCCTATCCATCAATCAATGAGGGGGCGTGGCTTCATCCATCCCTCAATGAGGGGGCGTGGCTTCATTTAACAATTGTCCCTCTTTCCCACCCTGATAAGTTGGGAGGTATATATACCCTCCTAGCCAAGAAACCACTGGGGGGCATACCCACCCCTACCATATTATCTGGCCCCACGATTAGGAATAAGCTAACCCCTAATCCTTAGGTTACCCTTTGCCCGGAATGTCCCTTTAATAACGAGACCCCTCATCTGGCCACGCCCTTTGTACCCTTATAGCTGGAACCTATGGTCACTTTCAGGGATGGACTGGTCATAGGGAGACCTGAAAGCTTTTGGCACAGTTGGGCTGCTGATTATAATCCCCCCTATTTAATCTCTGCCTCCCAGGTCTGCCCCTGTATCAGGCCCCAATGTACCCGACCAGCCTAGACCCAGCTAATGTTCTCTCCTCAGCCCTATGACCTCAGCATCATGGCAGTGGGGTCCATATCCACCCCAGTCACAGTATCTGCCCCTTCAATACCAAAGCTTAATTGCCATGTTTAACGTGGACCAAAACCCACAGCGGATGACCCTGGAATCTTATAGATTACAGAGACGCCTGATTCCTTCCCCTTGGGTCATCTTTGATTTGGACCCTAACCCTAACCCCACTGTGTGAAACCCCCCAGATCGCCCGGTACACTCACCTTCTCCCTGATCCAACAGTAACTTTAGCAGGGCACGTGCCCGTACCAGGCATTTGTGAATGGCCGGTGCAGGCACGCTCACTGTTAGAGGGTAGCAGGGATGCTGATACACTTGGCTTAGTATGCCTAGATTTGGCTGGAGCAGAGTCTAAGAGGCCGATTCATTAATAGCGCCAGGTAGCGACAGACGAGCGTCAGTAGCGTTATTTTCACAGCGCCCGCTAGTAGTCGCTGTCCTTGGCCATTGTTCGGCTGTTGAGAGCGACTCAGTCGGTGTGCGGTAATGTTGAATACGGGGTTAGGAGTCGCTGTTTCACAGGTTCCGCGCTGTATGGGAGCGCATGACAGCGAACGGCCATAGCGAACGTCTCCCAGCATATTCATTAACAAATCACGCTCCAAAAATTCTGGCGCTGTGAAATGCTTGTTTAAACCCCAGAGCGCTGGCGGTGATGGGTTAAAAGTAGTTTTTTAACCCCCAAACAACCATATTTTTAGAAAAAAAAAAACATGTTTTTCAAAACATTTAGTAATATGAATACATTAATATCAGACCTGTAATATCAATTCTGCACAAATGTATTATTTTTTTTTTTACCTTAAAAAAAAAAAAAACTAACATTGCAGAAGTGGTCACAGAATTTTTGACATTTAAAAAAAAAAAAAAAAAAAAAAAAAAATTAATAACAATTAATTAAGAATATTTAAAGATTGCTCCATTGAAATGCATTGGAGAGCGCCAGGTAGCGAGAGGTCATACCTGTCGCTGTTCAAGGTCGCTCGCTGGCGCTGTGGGGTGAGGCTAGAATAATGATGAATGATTCGCTATCTGGCGCTCTGTCAGTCGCTAAGCAGGATCGGCTTGATAAATGTGTGATTGCGGAGGGGAGCCGGCGTTCTCGTGGCGGTGAGCGTCATTAACGTTCGCTCACCATTCGCTACCTGGCGCTATCCCTTGTTAAATAAGGGCCTTAGACGAGTTAACGTAAGCGGATCTGAGCCTGCTGATTGGACGAGAGGCTGCACATGCGCCGTAGGCCCCGGTAAAGATGAGTTAGATTGGGCGACCTAAGGGATTTCACACAATGGGGAATCAGGGGGGGCCCTGGGGACAAGAACTGGGTTTCGGCCCACTTTCAAGTGGACCAACACCCATGGCTGATCGGCCAGGGAATCTATAAGATTCCCCAGCCGATCAGCTCCCTCCCCGCAGGACGCCCACAAACCTTACCTTCTCCCCGTTCCAACGGCGCATGCGCGGGGAGCGGCCGCCTCTTGCGCTTCCGTCTAGCAGGGCGCGCACCCGCGCTGGCCGTTGTGAATGGTCGGCACGGGTGCGCGCCCTGTTAGAAGTGGACCAAAACCTAGGATAGTGAAAATCCTGGGTGTTGGTCCACTTTAAGAGTAGCAATATCTGCCTTTGTCCACAGAGGAGTAGCTAGGGTTTCTGGCACCCGGAGAAAAGATTTGAAATGGCGCCCCCACCTGATCTTAGGCCCCCCTTTGGTGCCCCGCTGACCTGCTGCACCCGGGGCACATGCCCTCCTTGCTCCCCCCAAGCTACGCCTCTGCTTGTCCATGACCTGTCCCTTCAGTGCCGTAGCCTTGGCCATGAAGGGCACTCGCAGTGCAATGTACATGGGGGGGGTACTCAATGGGGATGTCACATGCCGGCTAGGGACAGGTTATACCCGGGGGAATAGTGCACTATGGGACGGTCAGCAGTTTCGGATGTGCCAGGGTCCTGTAGCCGTCGAATAACATCATGTATTTTTTATCAGCGCGCTGCCGGCTGTCATTGCTATTCAGGAGCGAGCTTGCAAAATAATATCCCGGCCTGATAGGCATGCGGCTGTATACATCACACGGCAGCGCGGCGCAGCTGTGTCCATTACCTGCGATCAGAGTTATTAGTCTATGACCTTGCTGCTGGCTTTGATGTATTCCCACCTAACGTCTGCTGGCGGGGACACTCCATACAAGCCGGCAATAAATAAACATACCTCGGTAGCCGCATGAATATTTCATGGTGCCGTTATTGGTTTCATGCACTGTTACCTGGATGCAGATCAACCTGCGCTGCTGGGGCCACGGGGAGGTGGAGGAGCCGCCATCCCGGATGAGAGATCATAGAGATGACTTCCAAGCCACGAGAACGCTACATGTAATTGCTCCGGGTCTGGCTTCAGTTTGGTTCAATCGCGATTGTGGGTACGCGGGTGGCAACTTAATTCCACCACCTGAAACAAAATCATGCTGCTAGTTCTAAAATGGGTTTTGCCCCCCTAATTCTAACTGTTCCCACCCAGATGGCAATGAGAAACCCCTGTTCCTCACCTCACCCCGCTCCTACGGCGCATGCACGGTCTCTCATCCAATCAGCGCACTTGGGGCCGCTGTGGTATGCGTGCCCAAGCGGCGTCCAACCACAGCGGCTCTGAGCACGCTGGCGGCTGCATCTCGCGCTTCTATCTAACAGGGAGCGTTGTTCACAAATGGGTGGCGTGAAATGGCCGACCCTGCTAGAGAGAAGCGCGAAATGCGGCCGCAGCCCGCGCATGTGCGGTTGGACTGGGATTCCACCGCTACGGGCATGTGTACACTGATTTCACTTCCGAAAAGCTTTAAATTCCGCAACGGCGCGTCATAAAAAGCGCTACTGGAATGGCACCCCGGTGACTCGGTGCCAGTACAATAATATTCATAGATCCAGAGAAAAACTTTGCTCAAACTTTTTGCGGTCGCTCGGTGACTCCATGTCGAAGCTTAGAGCGCGAGTCCACTTTCAACTGAATTTTTGAAAGTCTATATTTTACAAAAATGAAAGGTCAGGCTATTTTTCGTTAGATAAAAATTGTATCTAACAAAAAATGCCCCCAAGAAATATAAAAAAATAAACCTGCATGCAGTTTCAATGTTCAATTGAATGTCTTTTATTAGCGACATTTAGTAAAACACTTAAAACTGAAAAAAATACAATAAAAAAATAAAAAGTCAGGCTATTCATTGTTAGAGGCGGATTCATCATTAGCGGCAGGTAGCGACAGATGAGCGTCTGTAGCAGGCATTTTCAGAGCGCCCGCTAGTAGTCGCAGTGCTCAGCCGTGGGTCGCTACTTCATAGTCGCTGTTCAGTAATGTTGAATACATTGTGAGGAGTCGCTATTTCACCAGTACAGCGCTGTATGGGAGTGCATGTTAGCGACTGCTCATAGCGACCGACTCACACCATATTCAGCAAAAAAACAGCCTCACAAATCTCTGGCGCTGAAAAATATTTGTTTGAAGCCCAGAGCGCAGGAGGCGGTGTGATTAAAGTCTTTTTTCAAGCATCTATCCACTAGTAACAAAGCGAAAACATATGGAATTACATTGTAACAACATTGTAACATGAACACTTTAATGGCAGACCTGTAATGTCATTTCTGAAGAAATATTTAAAAAATGTAAAAAATTGGAAAAAACTGCTTTTTCAATGGCAGAAGAGGTCACAGGATTATTTTTGATTTTTGGGAAAAAAAATAAACAAAAGGATCGTCCATTGAAATGTATGGGAGAGCGACAGGTAGCGAGAGGCCAGACCTGGCGCTGTGCAAGACTGAACGCTGGCGCTGTTCGCTGAGGCAGTGAAAATGATGAATCGGACGCTACATGGCGCTATCCCAGTCGCTAAACAGATTCTGCTTGATAAATGTGTAATTGCTGCCGTGTCCGGCGTTCACCAGTCGCTATCTGTCGCTACCTCTCATTAACCAGCCACTACCTGACGCTATCCCTTCTTAAATAAGGGCCTGAGTTACGAAACATGGCACAAGCATCAGTGACAGCCAGAGTCATCGCTGCATGAAACAGCGCCCTCTACTGGGCAACACGCCTGCATGCTGCCTCTATGTACAGTACTGTAACTGTAATATAATAATAATACAAATTTAAGAATTAATATTAAATAAAAACCATATAATAATATATATATATATATATATATATATATATATATATATTATATTTAATTATATATATATATATATATATATATAAATATAATAATAATATAATATATAATATAATATAAAAAATGTATATATATATATATATATATATATATATATATATATGTATATATATATATATAATTAAATATTATATATATATATATATATATATATATATATATATATATATATATATATATATATATATATATATATATAATATTTTTAACATTATATATAATATATAATAATATGAATATTCATTAATAACAGTAACCATTAATTAATGAATTTTAAAAATTAATTTATAATTTAATTAATTAATATTTAACCATTAATATTAATAATAATATAACATGAATGAATTAATTAATTATTAATATTAATAATATATATTAATATTTTTAACATTACAGCCACAAACTTCTTCTATTTTTGCACTTATAAAATTCCCTTGCACACTCTTGCACTTTATTATTGTTCACAATGGGCAGGGTTATGCATTACTAGCGCCAGGTAACAGCAGATGAGCGCCTGTTCAGCGGCGCTAAGAGCGACCGCTAGTGGTCGCTCTGATTGGCCGTGAGACGCTATTGCAGAGCGCCTCAGTCGCTGTAGTCACATTGCTGGCATTGATGAATTTGATACAAAAAAAAAAAGGGATTGACCTTGCACCACCCAAGAAAATATTTAAAAGGAAATAAGAATAGTGTGCCGGAATGGGATGCCCTACTGACCAAACAATTTAAGAATCCAAAAACTGTGGCCTCAATAACCACAAAAAACAATCCAAATCAGCACCACCAACCCAAAAAAAGATCACAGACTAATAATCTACATAATATTCACAAATGTATTGATATTAAAAATGACCCATAACGATAATCTAAAAATCATTCTTCCTGCAGGGACATCAAAGTCCATAAGTGAAACATATCCAAAGATAAAAATGCCAAAACATACAAATATTGTGGAGGTGCTGACACCTTGAGAAAGTGAGTTAGTCTCACGGAACGCGTGGGGAAAGGATACCAGGATTACAGCAGGGACATCAATGAGCCAGCACTAAATGGTGACATTATTCCATGGCTTTCTTTTTTTTTTGTGCACTTTAATGAATTTCTCTTTTTGGATTTTTGTATTAATATTAGCACCTTATACAGGCACTTTAGTCATGTCATATCTTGGATTAAGTGTATTAATTTTATTTAATTTTCATTTTGTTTTAATTTTTAAAATATTGAATAATAGGGTACTTATTAATAGGGTATTTAATAATAGGATATTTACATTTTATTTTAATTAATTTTATTAATATTAAGTGTATTAATTACACAATATTTGTACGTTTTGGCATTTTTATCTTTGGATATGTTTCACTTATGGACTTTGATGTCCCTGCAGGAAGAATGATTTTTAGATTATTGTTGTGAGTCGTTTTTATATCAATAAATTTGTGAATATTATGTAGATTATTAGAGGCCGATTCATTAATAGCGCCAGGTAGCGACAGATGAGCGCCAGTAGCGTGATTTTCACAGCGCCTGCTAGTATTCGCTGTGCTTGGCCGTTGTTCGCTTGTTGACAGCGTCGGTGTGCGGTAATGTGGAATACGGGGTTATGAGTCGCTGTTTGACAGGTTCCGCGCTGTATGGGAGCGCATGATAGCGAATGGCCATAGCGACCGGCTCCCACCATATTCATTAAAAAAATCACACTCAAAAAATTCTCGCGCTGTGAAATGCATGTTTAAACCCCAGAGCGCTGGCGGCGATGGCTTAAAAGTAGTTTTTTAACCCCCAAACAACCATATTTTTGGAAAAAAAAAAATTAACAAGTTTTTCTAAACATTTTGTAATATGAATACATTAATATCAGACCTGTAATATCAATTCTGCACAATTTTTTTTTTTTTTTTTACCTTAAAAAAAATATCTAACATTGCAGAAGTGGTCACAGAATTTTTGACATTAAAAAAAAAAAAAAAAACATTAATATCAATTAATTATGAATATTTAGATTGCTCCATTAAAATGCATAGGAGAGCGCCAGGTAGCGAGAGGTCATACCTGGTGCTGTGATGGGATTAGCAGCGGCGCTGTTCGCTGCAGTCCGCTACATGATGAATCCCGCGCTAGCTGACGCTCTCGCCGGCGCTAGCCTCATTTAGCGTGATAAATGCGTGATTGTGTCCCCCGCCTGGCGTTCTGGAGTCGGTAGCCGCCGATAGCTGGCGATACCTGGCGCTAGTGAGACACTACCTGGCGCTATCCCTTGATAAATAAGGCCCTTAGTCTGTGATCTTTTTTGGGTTGGTGGTGCTGATTTGGATTGTTTTTTGTGGCTATTGGGGTTGGTATTGGATTCTTAAATCGATAAATTTGATGTGTGAGTCGCTATAACGCCAGTACAGCACTATATGGGAGCGAACGGTAGCGACTGGTCAGTGTGAGCAATTTAAACTATATTCATAAAAAAAACAGCCTCACACAGCGCCGGCGCTCAAAATTGTGTCGCTGTAACCCAGAGCACCAGACGCTGTGTGATTAAAGTCTGTTTTTGAACACATATCCACCAGTAACAAAGCGAAAACACATGGAATGACATTGTTATAACATTGTGATATTAATACTTTAATACCAGACCTGTAATGACAATTCCGCATAAAAATATAAAAAATCAAACGCTTACAAAAATGTATTTAAATAGGCCAGGAGAGGTCACACAATGATTTCATACAAAACAAAAACAAAATAATGAAAGAAAACCCTGTTTAAACAGAAGAAAAGTAACATCCATTGAAATGTATGGGAGAGCGACAGGTAGCGTCGGGTAATACCTGGCTCTGAAAGCCAGAGCGCCGCTGGGATCCGCTGAGCCGTCTAAATGTGGTATTGCGTAACAGCGCCCGGCGTTCACCTGCCGCTACGAGGAGCTATCCCTTGATGAATAAAGCCCTAAGTCACTTTTACTCTTTCAGGCTGATTCATTACTAACGCCAGGTAGCGACAGATGAGCGTCTGTAGAGCGGATTTCAGAGCGCCCGCTAGTAGTCGCTGTGCTCGGCCATGGATCATTATTTCAGAGCGCCTCAGTCGCTGCCCGGCATTGTCGAATACGTTATGTGATTCGCAGTACTACGCTGTATGGGAGCGAATGGTAGCGCCAGCTCAGTGCGACTGACTCACACCACATTCATCAAAAAAACAGCCTCAAACTGTTTCGGCGCTCAAAATCAGGTCAATGTAGCCCACAGCGCCAGAGGCTGTGTGATTAAAGTCCGTTTTTTCACATGTATCCACTAGTAATAAAGCGAAAACATATGGAGTGACATTGTTATAACATTGTAACATGAACACTTTAATACCAGACATGTGAGGACAATTCTGCATAAAGATATTATTAATCCAAAAAGTTTTCAAAAATGTAATTTTCTTGCCCAGGAGACATGTCAGAAAGATTTGAGTTTAAAAAAAAAAAAAATAAAATAAAAATTGGGATCAGGAAAGGGATTTAAGGATCGTCCCATGGAAATGTATTGGGAGAGCACCAGGTAGCGACAGGTAAGACGTGGCGCTCTGCAAGGCTAAACGCCGGCGCTGTACGGTGAGCCTGGGATAATGTTGAATCGGACGCTGCATGGCGTTGTTCTAGTCGCCTTCATAAATGTGTAATTGCTGCCATGTCCGGCATTCACCTGCTGCTACCTGGCGCTGTACCTTCATGAATAAGGCCCATAGTATTAATTACTTTAGCACGTTTATAACTGTTATTTAATAGCAATTGGTACTTTAAAATATTTAATTGGCAATTTAATATAGTTTTAAATGTAAATAGTGGGTAGCAATTTTTTTATACTGTAGTTATGGGCTAATTCTCATTCTTACAGGCTGATTCATTACTAGAGCCAAGTGGTGACAGATGAGCGTCTGTAGCGAGGCATTGAAAGCGACCGCTAGTAGTCGCTGTGCTCGGCCATGGTTCGCTATTTCAGAGCGTCTCAGTCGCGGTGCGGCATTGATGAATATATTGTAAGTCGCTCTAACACCAGTACTGCTCTGTATGGGAGCGAACGGTAGCGGCAGCTGAGTGCGACCGTCTCACACCATATTCATCAAAAAAACAGCCCCAAACAGTGACGGCGCTCAAAATTGGGTCGATGCAGCCCAGAGCGCCAGACACTGTGTGATTAAAGTCTGTTTTTGAACATGTATCCACTAGCAACAAAGCGAAAACACATGAACAGCGTGCTCCTGTCCCCGAACAGCGCGCTCCTGTCCCCGAACAGTGCGCTCCTGTCCCCGAACAGCGTGCTCCTGTCCCCGAACAGCGTGCTCCTGTCCCCAAACAGCGTGCTCCTGTCCCCGAACAGTGTGCTCCTGTCCCCGAACAGCGTGCTCCTGTCCCCGAACAGCGTGCTCCTGTCCCCGAACAGCGTGCTCCTGTCCCCGAACAGCGTGCTCGTGTCCCCGAACAGCGTGCTCCTGTCCCCGAACAGCGTGCTCCTGTCCCCGAACAGCGTGCTCCTGTCCCCAAACAGCGTGCTCCTGTCCCCAAACAGCGTGCTCCTGTCCCCGAACAGCGCGCTCCTGTCCCCGAACAGTGTGCTCCTGTCCCCGAACAGCGTGCTCCTGTCCCCGAACAGCGTGCTCCTGTCCCCGAACAGCGTGCTCCTGTCCCCAAACAGCGCGCTCCTGTCCCCAAACAGCGCGCTCCTGTCCCCGAACAGCGCGCTCCTGTCCCCAAACAGCGCGCTCCTGTCCCCAAACAGCGCGCTCCTGTCCCCAAACAGCGCGCTCCTGTCCCCGAACAGCGCGCTCCTGTCCCCAAACAGCGCGCTCCTGTCCCCAAACAGCGCGCTCCTGTCCCCAAACAGCGCGCTCCTGTCCCCGAACAGCGTGCTCCTGTCCCGAACAGCGTGCTCCTGTCCCGAACAGCGTGCTCCTGTCCCCGAACAGCGTGCTCCTGTCCCCAAACAGCGCGCTCCTGTCCCCGAACAACGCGCTCCTGTCCCCAAACAGCGCGCTCCTGTCCCCAAACAGCGCGCTCCTGTCCCCAAACAGCGCGCTCCTGTCCCCGAACAGCGCGCTCCTGTCCCCAAACAGCGTGCTCCTGTCCCCAAACAGTGTGCTCTTGTCCCCAAACAGCGTGCTCCTGTCCCCGAACAGCGCGCTCCTGTCCCCGAATGCTCCTGTACCCAAACAGCGCGCTCCTGTCCCCAAACAGTGTGCTCCTGTCCCCGAACAGCGTGCTCCTGTCCCCGAACAGCGTGCTCCTGTCCCCAAACAGTGTGCTCTTGTCCCCAAACAGCGTGCTCCTGTCCCCGAACAGCGCGCTCCTGTCCCCGAATGCTCCTGTACCCAAACAGCGCGCTCCTGTCCCCAAACAGTGTGCTCCTGTCCCCGAACAGTGTGCTCCTGTCCCCGAACAGCGTGCTCCTGTCCCCGAACAGCGTGCTCCTGTCCCCGAACAGCGTGCTCCTGTCCCCGAACAGCGTGCTCCTGTCCCCGAACAGCGTGCTCCTGTCCCCGAACAGCGTGCTCCTGTCCCCGAACAGCGTGCTCCTGTCCCCGAACAGCGTGCTCCTGTCCCCGAACAGCGCGCTCCTGTCCCCGAACAGTGCGCTCCTGTCCCCAAACAGTGTGCTCTTGTCCCCAAACAGCGTGCTCCTGTCCCCGAACAGCGCGCTCCTGTCCCCGAATGCTCCTGTACCCAAACAGTGTGCTCCTGTCCCCGAACAGCGTGCTCCTGTCCCCGAACAGCGTGCTCCTGTCCCCGAACAGTGTGCTCCTGTCCCCGAACAGTGTGCTCCTGTCCCCGAACAGCGTGCTCCTGTCCCCGAACAGCGTGCTCCTGTCCCCGAACAGTGTGCTCCTGTCCCCGAACAGCGTGCTCCTGTCCCCGAACAGTGTGCTCCTGTCCCCGAACAGCGTGCTCCTGTCCCCGAACAGTGTGCTCCTGTCCCCGAACATCGTGCTCCTGTCCCCGAACAGCGCGCTCCTGTCCCCGAACAGCGCGCTCCTGTCCCCGAACAGCGCGCTCCTGTCCCCGAACAGCGCGCTTCTGTCCCCAAACAGTGTGCTCCTGTCCCCGAACAGCGTGCTCCTGTCCCCGAACAGCGTGCTCCTGTCCCCGAACAGGGTGCTCCTGTCCCCGAACAGCGTGCTCCTGTCCCCGAACAGTGTGCTCCTGTCCCCAAACAGGGTGCTCCTGTCCCCGAACAGCGCGCTCCTGTCCCCGAATGCTCCTGTACCCAAACAGTGTGCTCCTGTACCCGAACAGCGTGCTCCTGTCCCCGAACAGCGTGCTCCTGTCCCCGAACAGCGTGCTCCTGTCCCCGAACAGCGCGCTCCTGTCCCCGAATGCTCCTGTACCCAAACAGTGTGCTCCTGTCCCCGAACAGTGTGCTCCTGTCCCCAAACAGCGTGCTCCTGTCCCCGAACAGCGTGCTCCTGTCCCCCAACAGCGCGCTCCTGTCCCCGAACAGCGTGCTCCTGTCCCCGAACAGTGTGCTCCTGTCCCCGAACAGCGTGCTCCTGTCCCCGAATGCTCCTGTACCCAAACAGTGTGCTCCTGTCCCCGAATGCTCCTGTACCCAAACAGCACGCTCCTGTCCCCGAACAGCGCGCTCCTGTCCCCGAACAGCGTGCTCCTGTCTCCGAACAGTGTGCTCCTGTCCCCCAACAGCGCGCTCCTGTCCCCGAACAGCGTGCTCCTGTCCCCGAACAGTGTGCTCCTGTCCCCCAACAGCGCGCTCCTGTCCCCGAACAGCGTGCTCCTGTCCCCGAACAGCGTGCTCCTGTCCCCGAACAGTGTGCTCCTGTCCCCCAACAGCGTGCTCCTGTCCCCGAACAGTGTGCTCCTGTCCCCGAACAGTGTGCTCCTGTCCCCGAACAGCGTGCTCCTGTCCCCGAATGCTCCTGTACCCAAACAGTGTGCTCCTGTCCCCGAACAGCACGCTCCTGTCCCCGAACAGCACGCTCCTGTCCCCGAACAGCGTGCTCCTGTCCCCGAACAGCGTGCTCCTGTCCCCGAACAGTGCACTCCTGTCCCCGAACAGCGCACTCCTGTCCCCGAACAGTGCACTCCTGTCCCCCAACAGCGTGCTCCTGTCCCCAAACAGCGTGCTCCTGTCCCCGAACAGCGTGCTCCTGTCCCCGAACAGCGCACTCCTGTCCCCGAACAGTGCACTCCTGTCCCCGAACAGCGTGCTCCTGTCCCCGAACAGTGTGCTCCTGTCCCCGAACAGCGTGCTCCTGTCCCCGAACAGCGCGCTCCTGTCCCCGAACAGCGTGCTCCTGTCCCCGAACAGTGTGCTCCTGTCCCCGAACAGCGTGCTCCTGTCCCGAACAGTGTGCTCCTGTCCCCGAACAGCGTGCTCCTGTCCCCGAACAGTGTGCTCCTGTCCCCGAACAGCGTGCTCCTGTCCCGAACAGTGTGCTCCTGTCCCCGAACAGCGTGCTCCTGTCCCCGAACAGTGTGCTCCTGTCCCCGAACAGCGTGCTCCTGTCCCTGAACAGCGTGCTCCTGTCCCCGAACAGTGTGCTCCTGTCCCCGAACAGCGTGCTCCTGTCCCGAACAGTGTGCTCCTGTCCCCGAACAGCGTGCTCCTGTCCCCGAACAGTGTGCTCCTGTCCCCGAACAGCGTGCTCCTGTCCCTGAACAGCGTGCTCCTGTCCCCGAACAGCGTGCTCCTGTCCCTGAACAGCGTGCTCCTGTCCCCGAACAGCGTGCTCCTGTCCCCGAACAGCGTGCTCCTGTCCCCGAACAGCGTGCTCCTGTCCCCGAACAGTGTGCTCCTGTCCCCCAACAGCGCGCTCCTGTCCCCGAACAGTGTGCTCCTGTCCCCCAACAGCGCGCTCCTGTCCCCGAACAGTGTGCTCCTGTCCCCCAACAGCGCGCTCCTGTCCCCGAACAGTGTGCTCCTGTCCCCCAACAGCGCGCTCCTGTCCCCGAACAGCGCGCTCCTGTCCCCGAACAGTGTGCTCCTGTCCCCCAACAGCGCGCTCCTGTCCCCGAACAGCGTGCTCCTGTCCCCGAATGCTCCTGTACCCAAACAGTCTGCTCCTGTCCCCGAACAGCGTGCTCCTGTCCCCGAACAGCGTGCTCCTGTCCCGAACAGTGTGCTCCTGTCCCCAAACAGCGTGCTCCTGTCCCCGAACAGCGTGCTCCTGTCCCCGAACAGCGTGCTCCTGTCCCGAACAGTGTGCTCCTGTCCCCAAACAGCGTGCTCCTGTCCCCGAACAGCGTGCTCCTGTCCCCAAACAGTGTGCTCCTGTCCCCGAACAGCGTGCTCCTGTCCCCAAACAGTGTGCTCCTGTCCCCGCACAGCTTGCTCCTGTCCCCGAACAGTGTGCTCCTGTCCCCCAACAGCGTGCTCCTGTCCCCGAACAGCACGCTCCTGTCCCCGAACAGTGTGCTCCTGTTCCCAGAACAGTGTGCTCCTGTCCCCAAACAGCGTGCTCCTGTCCCCAAACAGCGTGCTCCTGTCCCCGAACAGTGTGCTCCTGTCCCCGAACAGTGTGCTCCTGTCCCCGAACAGCGCGCTCCTGTCCCCGAATGCTCCTGTCCCCGAACAGCGTGCTCCTGTCCCCGAACAGTGTGCTCCTGTCCCCCAACAGCGTGCTCCTGTCCCCGAACAGCACGCTCCTGTCCCCGAACAGTGTGCTCCTGTTCCCAGAACAGCGTGCTCCTGTCCCCAAACAGTGTGCTCCTGTCCCCAAACAGCGTGCTCCTGTCCCCGAACAGTGTGCTCCTGTCCCCGAACAGTGTGCTCCTGTCCCCCAACAGCGTGCTCCTGTCCCCGAACAGTGTGCTCCTGTCCCCGAACAGCGTGCTCCTGTCCCCGAACAGTGTGCTCCTGTCCCCGAACAGCGCGCTCCTGTCCCCGAACAGCGCGCTCCTGTCCCCGAACAGCGCGCTCCTGTCCCCGAATGCTCCTGTACCCAAACAGTGTGCTCCTGTCCCCGAACAGTGTGCTCCTGTCCCCCAACAGCGTGCTCCTGTCCCCGAACAGTGTGCTCCTGTCCCCGAACAGTGTGCTCCTGTCCCCGAACAGTGTGCTCCTGTCCCCGAACAGCGTGCTCCTGTCCCCGAATGCTCCTGTACCCAAACAGTGTGCTCCTGTCCCCGAACAGCGTGCTCCTGTCCCCGAACAGCACGCTCCTGTCCCCGAACAGCGTGCTCCTGTCCCCGAACAGCGTGCTCCTGTCCCCCAACAGCGCGCTCCTGTCCCCGAACAGCGTGCTCCTGTCCCCGAATGCTCCTGTACCCAAACAGTGTGCTCCTGTCCCCCAACAGCGTGCTCCTGTCCCCGAACAGTGTGCTCCTGTCCCCGAACAGTGTGCTCCTGTCCCCGAACAGCGTGCTCCTGTCCCCGAATGCTCCTGTACTCAAACAGTGTGCTCCTGTCCCCGAACAGCGTGCTCCTGTCCCCCAACAACGCGCTCCTGTCCCCGAACAGTGTGCTCCTGTCCCCGAACAGCGTGCTCCTGTCCCCGAACAGTGTGCTCCTGTACCCAAACAGTGTGCTCCTGTCCCCGAACAGCGTGCTCCTGTCCCCGAACAGCGTGCTCCTGTCCCCGAACAGCACGCTCCTGTCCCCGAACAGCGTGCTCCTGTCCCCGAACAGCGTGCTCCTGTCCCCGAACAGCGTGCTCCTGTCCCCGAACAGCGTGCTCCTGTCCCCGAACAGCGTGCTCCTGTCCCCCAACAGCGCGCTCCTGTACCCGAACAGTGTGCTCCTGTCCCCCAACAGCGCGCTCCTGTCCCCGAACAGCGTGCTCCTGTCCCCGAACAGCGCACTCCTGTCCCCGAACAGTGCACTCCTGTCCCCGAACAGTGCGCTCCTGTCCCCGAACAGCGTGCTCCTGTCCCCGAACAGCGCGCTCCTGTCCCCGAACAGCGCGCTACTGTCCCCCAACAGCGTGCTTCTGTCCCCCAACAGCGTGCTCCTGTCCCCGAACAGTGTGCTCCTGTCCCCGAACAGCGCGCTCCTGTC
The DNA here is from genome assembly GCA_027917425.1 of Gastrophryne carolinensis. Classification (NCBI taxonomy): domain Eukaryota; kingdom Metazoa; phylum Chordata; class Amphibia; order Anura; family Microhylidae; genus Gastrophryne; species Gastrophryne carolinensis. The sequence goes on from CM051244.1 coordinate 20,115,476, forward strand.
CCCCAACAGCGTGCTCCTGTCCCCGAACAGTGTGCTCCTGTCCCCGAACAGTGTGCTCCTGTCCCCGAACAGTGTGCTCCTGTCCCCGAACAGCGTGCTCCTGTCCCCGAATGCTCCTGTACCCAAACAGTGTGCTCCTGTCCCCGAACAGCGTGCTCCTGTCCCCGAACAGCACGCTCCTGTCCCCGAACAGCGTGCTCCTGTCCCCGAACAGCGTGCTCCTGTCCCCCAACAGCGCGCTCCTGTCCCCGAACAGTGTGCTCCTGTCCCCGAACAGCGTGCTCCTGTCCCCGAACAGCGTGCTCCTGTCCCCGAACAGCACGCTCCTGTTCCCGAACAGCACGCTCCTGTCCCCGAACAGCGTGCTCCTGTCCCCGAACAGCGTGCTCCTGTCCCCGAACAGCGTGCTCCTGTCCCCGAACAGCGTGCTCCTGTCCCCGAACAGCGTGCTCCTGTCCCCGAACAGCGTGCTCCTGTCCCCAAACAGCGTGCTCCTGTCCCCAAACAGCGTGCTCCTGTCCCCAAACAGCGTGCTCCTGTCCCCAAACAGCGCGCTCCTGTCCCCAAACAGCGTGCTCCTGTCCCCGAACAGCGCGCTCCTGTCCCCAAACAGCGCGCTCCTGTCCCCAAACAGCGCGCTCCTGTCCCCAAACAGCGCGCTCCTGTCCCCGAACAGCGCGCTCCTGTCCCCAAACAGCGCGCTCCTGTCCCCAAACAGCGCGCTCCTGTCCCCAAACAGCGCGCTCCTGTCCCCGAACAGCGTGCTCCTGTCCCGAACAGCGTGCTCCTGTCCCGAACAGCGTGCTCCTGTCCCCGAACAGCGTGCTCCTGTCCCCAAACAGCGCGCTCCTGTCCCCGAACAACGCGCTCCTGTCCCCAAACAGCGCGCTCCTGTCCCCAAACAGCGCGCTCCTGTCCCCAAACAGCGCGCTCCTGTCCCCGAACAGCGCGCTCCTGTCCCCAAACAGCGTGCTCCTGTCCCCAAACAGTGTGCTCTTGTCCCCAAACAGCGTGCTCCTGTCCCCGAACAGCGCGCTCCTGTCCCCGAATGCTCCTGTACCCAAACAGTGTGCTCCTGTCCCCGAACAGCGTGCTCCTGTCCCCGAACAGCGTGCTCCTGTCCCCAAACAGTGTGCTCTTGTCCCCAAACAGCGTGCTCCTGTCCCCGAACAGCGCGCTCCTGTCCCCGAATGCTCCTGTACCCAAACAGCGCGCTCCTGTCCCCAAACAGTGTGCTCCTGTCCCCGAACAGTGTGCTCCTGTCCCCGAACAGCGTGCTCCTGTCCCCGAACAGCGTGCTCCTGTCCCCGAACAGCGTGCTCCTGTCCCCGAACAGCGTGCTCCTGTCCCCGAACAGCGTGCTCCTGTCCCCGAACAGCGTGCTCCTGTCCCCGAACAGCGTGCTCCTGTCCCCGAACAGCGCGCTCCTGTCCCCGAACAGCGCGCTCCTGTCCCCAAACAGTGTGCTCTTGTCCCCAAACAGCGTGCTCCTGTCCCCGAACAGCGCGCTCCTGTCCCCGAATGCTCCTGTACCCAAACAGTGTGCTCCTGTCCCCGAACAGCGTGCTCCTGTCCCCGAACAGCGTGCTCCTGTCCCCGAACAGTGTGCTCCTGTCCCCGAACAGTGTGCTCCTGTCCCCGAACAGCGTGCTCCTGTCCCCGAACAGTGTGCTCCTGTCCCCGAACAGCGTGCTCCTGTCCCCGAACAGTGTGCTCCTGTCCCCGAACAGCGTGCTCCTGTCCCCGAACAGTGTGCTCCTGTCCCCGAACATCGTGCTCCTGTCCCCGAACAGCGCGCTCCTGTCCCCGAACAGCGCGCTCCTGTCCCCGAACAGCGCGCTCCTGTCCCCGAACAGCGCGCTTCTGTCCCCAAACAGTGTGCTCCTGTCCCCGAACAGCGTGCTCCTGTCCCCGAACAGCGTGCTCCTGTCCCCGAACAGGGTGCTCCTGTCCCCGAACAGCGTGCTCCTGTCCCCGAACAGTGTGCTCCTGTCCCCAAACAGGGTGCTCCTGTCCCCGAACAGCGCGCTCCTGTCCCCGAATGCTCCTGTACCCAAACAGTGTGCTCCTGTCCCCGAACAGCGTGCTCCTGTCCCCGAACAGCGTGCTCCTGTCCCCGAACAGCGCGCTCCTGTCCCCGAACAGCGTGCTCCTGTCCCCAAACAGTGTGCTCCTGTCCCCGAACAGCGTGCTCCTGTCCCCGAACAGCGTGCTCCTGTCCCCGAACAGCGCGCTCCTGTCCCCGAATGCTCCTGTACCCAAACAGTGTGCTCCTGTCCCCGAACAGTGTGCTCCTGTCCCCAAACAGCGTGCTCCTGTCCCCGAACAGCGTGCTCCTGTCCCCCAACAGCGCGCTCCTGTCCCCGAACAGCGTGCTCCTGTCCCCGAACAGTGTGCTCCTGTCCCCGAACAGCGTGCTCCTGTCCCCGAATGCTCCTGTACCCAAACAGTGTGCTCCTGTCCCCGAATGCTCCTGTACCCAAACAGCACGCTCCTGTCCCCGAACAGCGCGCTCCTGTCCCCGAACAGCGTGCTCCTGTCTCCGAACAGTGTGCTCCTGTCCCCCAACAGCGCGCTCCTGTCCCCGAACAGCGTGCTCCTGTCCCCGAACAGTGTGCTCCTGTCCCCCAACAGCGCGCTCCTGTCCCCGAACAGCGTGCTCCTGTCCCCGAACAGTGTGCTCCTGTCCCCGAACAGCGTGCTCCTGTCCCCGAATGCTCCTGTACCCAAACAGTGTGCTCCTGTCCCCGAACAGCACGCTCCTGTCCCCGAACAGCACGCTCCTGTCCCCGAACAGCGTGCTCCTGTCCCCGAACAGCGTGCTCCTGTCCCCGAACAGTGTGCTCCTGTCCCCGAACAGCGTGCTCCTGTCCCCAAACAGTGTGCTCCTGTCCCCGAACAGCGTGCTCCTGTCCCCGAACAGCGCACTCCTGTCCCCGAACAGTGCACTCCTGTCCCCCAACAGCGTGCTCCTGTCCCCAAACAGCGTGCTCCTGTCCCCGAACAGCGTGCTCCTGTCCCCGAACAGCGCCCTCCTGTCCCCGAACAGCGCGCTCCTGTCCCCGAACAGCGTGCTCCTGTCCCCGAACAGTGTGCTCCTGTCCCCGAACAGCGTGCTCCTGTCCCGAACAGTGTGCTCCTGTCCCCGAACAGCGTGCTCCTGTCCCCGAACAGTGTGCTCCTGTCCCCGAACAGCGTGCTCCTGTCCCTGAACAGCGTGCTCCTGTCCCCGAACAGCGTGCTCCTGTCCCTGAACAGCGTGCTCCTGTCCCCGAACAGCGTGCTCCTGTCCCCGAACAGCGTGGTCCTGTCCCCGAACAGCGTGCTCCTGTCCCCGAACAGCGTGCTCCTGTCCCCCAACAGCGCGCTCCTGTCCCCCAACAGCGCGCTCCTGTCCCCGAACAGTGTGCTCCTGTCCCCGAACAGTGTGCTCCTGTCCCCCAACAGCGCGCTCCTGTCCCCGAACAGTGTGCTCCTGTCCCCCAACAGCGCGCTCCTGTCCCCGAACAGCGCGCTCCTGTCCCCGAACAGTGTGCTCCTGTCCCCCAACAGCGCGCTCCTGTCCCCGAACAGCGTGCTCCTGTCCCCGAACAGTGTGCTCCTGTCCCCCAACAGCGCGCTCCTGTCCCCGAACAGCGTGCTCCTGTCCCCGAATGCTCCTGTACCCAAACAGTCTGCTCCTGTCCCCGAACAGCGTGCTCCTGTCCCCGAACAGCGTGCTCCTGTCCCGAACAGTGTGCTCCTGTCCCCAAACAGCGTGCTCCTGTCCCCGAACAGCGTGCTCCTGTCCCCGAACAGCGTGCTCCTGTCCCGAACAGTGTGCTCCTGTCCCCAAACAGCGTGCTCCTGTCCCCAAACAGCGTGCTCCTGTCCCCAAACAGTGTGCTCCTGTCCCCGAACAGCGTGCTCCTGTCCCCAAACAGCGTGCTCCTGTCCCCAAACAGTGTGCTCCTGTCCCCGAACAGTGTGCTCCTGTCCCCGCACAGCTTGCTCCTGTCCCCGAACAGTGTGCTCCTGTCCCCCAACAGCGTGCTCCTGTCCCCGAACAGCACGCTCCTGTCCCCGAACAGTGTGCTCCTGTTCCCAGAACAGTGTGCTCCTGTCCCCAAACAGCGCGCTCCTGTCCCCGAACAGCACGCTCCTGTCCCCGAACAGTGTGCTCCTGTTCCCAGAACAGTGTGCTCCTGTCCCCAAACAGCGTGCTCCTGTCCCCGAACAGTGTGCTCCTGTCCCCGAACAGTGTGCTCCTGTCCCCGAACAGCGCGCTCCTGTCCCCGAATGCTCCTGTCCCCGAACAGCGTGCTCCTGTCCCCAAACAGTGTGCTCCTGTCCCCAAACACCGTGCTCCTGTCCCCGAACAGTGTGCTCCTGTCCCTGAACAGTGTGCTCCTGTCCCCCAACAGCGTGCTCCTGTCCCCGAACAGTGTGCTCCTGTCCCCGAACAGCGTGCTCCTGTCCCCGAACAGTGTGCTCCTGTCCCCGAACAGCGCGCTCCTGTCCCCGAACAGCGCGCTCCTGTCCCCGAACAGCGCGCTCCTGTCCCCGAATGCTCCTGTACCCAAACAGTGTGCTCCTGTCCCCGAACAGTGTGCTCCTGTCCCCCAACAGCGTGCTCCTGTCCCCGAACAGTGTGCTCCTGTCCCCGAACAGTGTGCTCCTGTCCCCGAACAGTGTGCTCCTGTCCCCGAACAGCGCGCTCCTGTCCCCGAACAGTGTGCTCCTGTCCCCGAACAGCGTGCTCCTGTCCCCGAATGCTCCTGTACCCAAACAGTGTGCTCCTGTCCCCGAACAGCGTGCTCCTGTCCCCGAACAGCGTGCTCCTGTCCCCGAACAGCACGCTCCTGTCCCCGAACAGCGTGCTCCTGTCCCCGAACAGCGTGCTCCTGTCCCCGAACAGCGTGCTCCAGTCCCCGAACAGCGTGCTCCTGTCCCCGAACAGCGTGCTCCTGTCCCCCAACAGCGCGCTCCTGTCCCCGAACAGTGTGCTCCTGTCCCCCAACAGCGCGCTCCTGTCCCCGAACAGCGTGCTCCTGTCCCCGAACAGCGCACTCCTGTCCCCGAACAGTGCACTCCTGTCCCCGAACAGTGCGCTCCTGTCCCCGAACAGCGTGCTCCTGTCCCCGAACAGCGCGCTCCTGTCCCCGAACAGCGCGCTACTGTCCCCCAACAGCGTGCTTCTGTCCCCCAACAGCGTGCTCCTGTCCCCGAACAGTGTGCTCCTGTCCCCGAACAGCGCGCTCCTGTCCCCCAACAGCGTGCTCCTGTCCCCGAACAGTGTGCTCCTGTCCCCGAACAGTGTGCTCCTGTCCCCGAACAGTGTGCTCCTGTCCCCGAACAGCGTGCTCCTGTCCCCGAATGCTCCTGTACCCAAACAGTGTGCTCCTGTCCCCGAACAGCGTGCTCCTGTCCCCGAACAGCACGCTCCTGTCCCCGAACAGCGTGCTCCTGTCCCCGAACAGCGTGCTCCTGTCCCCCAACAGCGCGCTCCTGTCCCCGAACAGTGTGCTCCTGTCCCCGAACAGCGTGCTCCTGTCCCCGAACAGCGTGCTCCTGTCCCCGAACAGCGCGCTCCTGTCCCCGAACAGCGCGCTCCTGTCCCCGAACAGTGTGCTCCTGTCCCCGAACAGTGTGCTCCTGTCCCCGAACAGTGTGCTCCTGTCCCCGAACAGCACGCTCCTGTCCCCGAACAGCGTGCTCCTGTCCCCGAACAGCGTGCTCCTGTCCCCGAACAGTGTGCTCCTGTCCCCCAACAGCGCGCTCCTGTCCCCGAACAGTGTGCTCCTGTCCCCGAACAGCGTGCTCCTGTCCCCGAACAGCACGCTCCTGTCCCCGAACAGCGTGCTCCTGTCCCCGAACAGCGTGCTCCTGTCCCCGAACAGCGTGCTCCTGTCCCCGAACAGTGTGCTCCTGTCCCCCAACAGCGCGCTCCTGTCCCCGAACAGTGTGCTCCTGTCCCCGAACAGTGTGCTCCTGTCCCCCAACAGCGTGCTCCTGTCCCCCAACAGCGTGCTCCTGTCCCCGAACAGCGTGCTCCTGTCCCCGAACAGTGTGCTCCTGTCCCCGCACAGCTTGCTCCTGTCCCCGAACAGTGTGCTCCTGTCCCCGAACAGTGTGCTCCTGTCCCCCAACAGCGTGCTCCTGTCCCCGAACAGCGTGCTCCTGTCCCCGAACAGTGTGCTCCTGTCCCCGAACAGTGTGCTCCTGTCCCCGAACAGTGTGCTCCTGTCCCCGAACAGTGTGCTCCTGTCCCCGAACAGTGTGCTCCTGTCCCCGAACAGCGTGCTCCTGTCCCCGAATGCTCCTGTACCCAAACAGTGTGCTCCTGTCCCCGAACAGCGTGCTCCTGTCCCCGAACAGCACGCTCCTGTCCCCGAACAGCGTGCTCCTGTCCCCGAACAGCGTGCTCCTGTCCCCGAACAGTGTGCTCCTGTCCCCGAACAGTGTGCTCCTGTCCCCGAACAGTGTGCTCCTGTCCCCGAACAGTGTGCTCCTGTCCCCGAACAGCGTGCTCCTGTCCCCGAATGCTCCTGTACCCAAACAGTGTGCTCCTGTCCCCGAACAGTGTGCTCCTGTCCCCCAACAGCGTGCTCCTGTCCCCGAACAGCGTGCTCCTGTCCCCCAACAGCGTGCTCCTGTCCCCGAACAGTGTGCTCCTGTCCCCGAACAGTGTGCTCCTGTCCCCGAACAGTGTGCTCCTGTCCCCGAACAGTGTGCTCCTGTCCCCCAACAGCGTGCTCCTGTCCCCGAACAGCGTGCTCCTGTCCCCCAACAGCGTGCTCCTGTCCCCGAACAGTGTGCTCCTGTCCCCGAACAGTGTGCTCCTGTCCCCGAACAGTGTGCTCCTGTCCCCGAACAGCGTGCTCCTGTCCCCGAATGCTCCTGTACCCAAACAGTGTGCTCCTGTCCCCGAACAGCGTGCTCCTGTCCCCGAACAGCACGCTCCTGTCCCCGAACAGCGTGCTCCTGTCCCCAAACAGCGTGCTCCTGTCCCCGAACAGCGTGCTCCTGTCCCCGAACAGCACGCTCCTGTCCCCGAACAGCGTGCTCCTGTCCCCGAGCAGTGTGCTCCTGTCCCCCAACAGCGCGCTCCTGTCCCCCAACAGCGCGCGTTTCTGTCCCCGAACAGCGCGCTCCTGTCCCCGAACAGTGTGCTCCTGTCCCCCAACAGCGTGCTCCTGTCCCCGAACAGCGTGCTCCTGTCCCCGAACAGCGTGCTCCTGTCCCCGAACAGCGTGCTCCTGTCCCCGAACAGCGTGCTCCTGTCCCCGAACAGCGTGCTCCTGTCCCCGAACAGTGTGCTCCTGTCCCCCAACAGCGTGCTCCTGTCCCCGAACAGTGTGCTCCTGTCCCCCAACAGCGCGCTCCTGTCCCCGAACAGTGTGCTCCTGTCCCCGAACAGTGTGCTCCTGTCCCCCAACAGCGCGCTCCTGTCCCCGAACAGTGTGCTCCTGTCCCCCAACAGCGCGCTCCTGTTCCCGAACAGCGTGCTCCTGTCCCCGAACAGTGTGCTCCTGTCCCCCAACAGCGCGCTCCTGTTCCCGAACAGCGTGCTCCTGTCCCCGAACAGTGTGCTCCTGTCCCCCAACAGCGTGCTCCTGTCCCCGAACAGCGTGCTCCTGTCCCCGAACAGCGTGCTCCTGTCCCCGAACAGCGTGCTCCTGTCCCCGAACAGCGTGCTCCTGTCCCCGAACAGCGTGCTCCTGTCCCCGAACAGTGTGCTCCTGTCCCCCAACAGCGTGCTCCTGTCCCCGAACAGTGTGCTCCTGTCCCCCAACAGCGCGCTCCTGTCCCCGAACAGTGTGCTCCTGTCCCCGAACAGTGTGCTCCTGTCCCCCAACAGCGCGCTCCTGTCCCCGAACAGTGTGCTCCTGTCCCCCAACAGCGCGCTCCTGTTCCCGAACAGCGTGCTCCTGTCCCCGAACAGTGTGCTCCTGTCCCCCAACAGCGCGCTCCTGTTCCCGAACAGCGTGCTCCTGTCCCCGAACAGTGTGCTCCTGTCCCCCAACAGCGCGCTCCTGTCCCCGAACAGCGTGCTCCTGTCCCCGAACAGCGTGCTCCTGTCCCCGAACAGTGTGCTCCTGTCCCCGCACAGCTTGCTCCTGTCCCCGAACAGTGTGCTCCTGTCCCCGCACAGCGTGCTCCTGTCCCGAACAGTGTGCTCCTGTCCCCGAACAGCGTGCTCCTGTCCCGAACAGTGTGCTCCTGTCCCCAAACAGCGCACTCCTGTCCCTGAACAATGTGCTCCTGTCCCCGAACAGCGCACTCCTGTCCCTGAACAGCGTGCTCCTGTCCCCGAACAGCGTGCTCCTGTCCCCGAACAGTGTGCTCCTGTCCCCGAACAGCGCGCTCCTGTCCCCCAACAGCGTGCTCCTGTCCCCCAACAGCGTGCTCCTGTCCCCGAACAGTGTGCTCCTGTCCCCGAACAGTGTGCTCCTGTCCCCGAACAGTGTGCTCCTGTCCCCGAACAGTGTGCTCCTGTCCCCCAACAGCGTGCTCCTGTCCCCGAACAGTGTGCTCCTGTCCCCGAACAGTGTGCTCCTGTCCCCGAACAGTGTGCTCCTGTCCCCGAACAGTTTGCTCCTGTCCCCGAACAGTGTGCTCCTGTCCCCGAACAGCGTGCTCCTGTCCCCGAATGCTCCTGTACCCAAACAGTGTGCTCCTGTCCCCGAACAGCGTGCTCCTGTCCCCGAACAGCACGCTCCTGTCCCCGAACAGCGTGCTCCTGTCCCCGAACAGCGTGCTCCTGTCCCCCAACAGCGCGCTCCTGTCCCCGAACAGTGTGCTCCTGTCCCCGAACAGTGTGCTCCTGTCCCCGAACAGCGTGCTCCTGTCCCCGAATGCTCCTGTACCCAAACAGTGTGCTCCTGTCCCCGAACAGTGTGCTCCTGTCCCCGAACAGTGTGCTCCTGTCCCCGAACAGTGTGCTCCTGTCCCCGAACAGTGTGCTCCTGTCCCCCAACAGCGTGCTCCTGTCCCTGAACAGCGTGCTCCTGTCCCCGAACAGTGTGCTCCTGGGATAACCCCCTGGGGATAGCCTATGGAGTACACTTGTCACGGTGTATGGCTCGAGGGTTTGGTGGCTAGTAGTCTTGACCCCAGGGATAGTTACCCAATGTAGTTCCCGCTGTATCCTAGTCAAGGCACCCACTACAGAAAGCAATGCCAGGGTTCGGATAAACAACGTTGCTTTTATTGCTGGAACAAGAGTCAGTCCTTTCCTCTGGATGCAACCAGGGTAACTTTAGTAAGTTTAAACAGCTTTAGTGATTGCTGATGCAGAGTGAGAGAGTCTATACTGAAGCCTTAGGGCGGTAGAGATGCTGGGAGTAGTAGTACTATCAAGGGATGACATTAGAAGACTTTTAAAAGAGTTTACAGACCTGATCCAGTAGATTTAGATTCCCACCACAAGGCACAGGTAGAGACGACTTGAGTTACTTAACTTGAGATTTACTGAACATGAAGCTGCTCTCGTACACGGTGACCGCATAGAGGCGCGTGGACTACTAGCATGGAAGCTAGACTAGTTTTGGTCGCTGGCGGGAGACCCTCAAATTCCAGACGATCCAGACAGTAGGCTTCTTACGCAATAAAGTTATCCTACTGAGGTAGAACTGTCCTGTGCACATCCTTGGGTGACTGGTTACAGGTGGAGATGAGTAGGAGAATCAGGCTGGCATAGGCCTAAGCCTGTAATAAGTTTTCTGAAGAAAGCTGGAACACATGCAACCAGCTCAGGGGCTGGAGCTGCTTCCCCTTCGCCCATCAGGGGCTGACTGACTGGAGGGAACTGGCTCCCTCTGGCCTGCCATTCGTTGGAATGGTCAGGTGACAGAGGAGTCATAGACTTCACTTTGCATCAGCTTATTGACAGTTGGAGGAACCAATAAATAACATACAGTATGTGGCATTGGCCTGACATGTAATACACTTCTTAACCACTGGGGGGAAACCTTTATACTTAAAACCTACGAATGCATGGCAAATGTGCATTAAGCACTGTGGTGCAATTATGACAAACCTTCAGCTTGTAAGGCAGCTGTTGCAGCATTCAGTGCGGGCCACTGCATACACCCCCTGAAAAAGATGAGCCGTCCTCGGCGACGGTTAGACTAATGAGTGAAGACTACTTTTTAAAAGACATGTAAAAGATATGGGAAGTATGTAGAAACACTATGGTACGTCACAGTAGAAACAACAAGAAGGTATGTAACACCTTGTGTAAAGATCCCTTTGGGCACCTAGGAGAAGACAGAGGCAAAATAATAAATACACTCATACATTGTGAATAATACAACCTAAAGGCCACCTCTCTGAGAGGAAAAATGTGAGAAAACAGGGTAGGACCATAAAATGTGATCATGTGGTGGTAAGAGCAAAGTGTTGTGACGTACCTAAAAAAAACATTTTGGAGTCTAAGTGAGCAAGCAAGAAAATTTCACTCTTTACCTTGAAGGATACGAAAAGACATTACTGAAGACAAAATACTTAGTGCAGAGTGGGAGTACAGTTTTCTGGCCTTTTGCTAAAATTACACACTTACTTAGTGCGGGCTCAGAAATAAAGTGACTAGAATGACTATTATGAAATATGAATATATATATATGACTCAATACTTCAAGTGCAAAAATATGTAGATGCAGATAAAACTAGAAAAATACACTTCCTGCTTAAAAGAGGGAAAAAAAAATACAAAAATACAGTACTTAGTGCAAGACTTGAGGTAGATACTTATGACGACAAACAGGAACGATGGCTCTTCATCAGATGCCGTGAAGTCACTGTATCCTGAGACTTTAGGTCCATACTGTATTAGAGAAGGAGACTTAAGTAGTTCTTGGCGGACCAGGCAAAATTTCTTAAACTCAGTTGCTAACGGTTACCAAAAATAGAACTGAAAACACAACGGGAGAAAAACTTATGAGCATAACATGTTAGTAGCCCTAAAAGAAAATGTTCACACTATAGACATAAAAGTTCTTATGCTAACTGAAGATATGGCAGCTTGCCCAAAAAACAAAAAGAGGGAGAGCAAAAATAAGGTGGCCAACTGGCCTAGTCACATGGCTGATATGGCTTCTTAATAGTAGGGCCTGGAAGGACTCCAGGTATCCACTCTTTCTTTCAGGGCGGACAGATCCACAGAATAACGTGGCAAGGACCTTCTGCGTACAGGAGTGTCGTTAGACGCAATGGTAAGGTTGATGCTGGGTGTCACCGTAGTGGTAGGAGAGATGACCGGAGCAATGTGATAAGTAACTGTAGGGTGAAAGTCAGCGACAGTAGCCACGGGTGCAGGAGTAGAAGATGATGGTTGCTTTACGGTGGCAGAAGGTGCAGCCTTGTTAGCTGAAACTGGCATAGGCGTGGAGGTAGCTGGTTGTGGTACATCTATAGGAGAAGACGCTATTTTGGAAGGCACATTAAGTGGTATGAGAGGTCCCAGTGGTTTGAAGATTTCCCAGTCTTCTTCCCAGTTTTCTGATGGAGCAGGTAGGAAAGGCCTCTGGACAGGGTTTTTAGGGCGAGTAACAGCTGCTGCCCATGGTCCCTTTGGAGAACCCACTAAGGTGTACTCTACAATCTCAGAAGGCTGCAAGTTGTGCAGGTATACTGGTGTGTAGTCCCTCATAACGGCCCTACGGTTGACCAACACCAATTGTCCATTATAGGAGTCCATAATTAGACCGTACCCACGCTTACGGTCGAACTTAGTAACTGTCCCTCGTCTCCTTTCTAGAGGAGGGTCTCCTGGCCTAGGCCTCTCTAGCCGCCGGATAAAGTCTCTTTCAGAAGTGGCTGAGGATTCCACAAATGGGGTATGAGGATGACCCCACAAGTCACTGTAGGTAATAAAAGGTGCTCTCTGTTTAGCGGTTACAGGTGTGCTAGACCCAGTAGTGCAGGGGTTAACAGGACTTGTCCTGGTGGTCACTGATGAGGTTGCCCCACTAGCCCTTTCCACCGTGGCTTGGTACTTGGCAGGCTTCATGTGGACCATAGCTGGCTCTATAGGTGCAGGAGGACTCACAGGGGCTGCTATAGGCTTGGCAGCCGAAGTTACAGTGGCATCGGCCATAGTGTTTTTAATCAGTGCCCGTTGTATCTCCTCAGCTATTTTTACAATGGTGGGCTCATCTCCGTAGAGCCACTGAGGCAGTGGTGGCGAGGGGCACCCAGGAGGCCGTCCCTTAACTGGTATAGGGGGCAGAAGATGGCGGTTAGCCCAGTCTCTGGAGGGGACAGTGGCAGTCTGAGTAGCGGGGGCCGCAGGGACTGATGGCGGCGATAGCCGCTGCTCACTCACCGCTCCGTCGTCTGAAGAAATGACGTCAGTATCGGTGAAGGCATAGGATTCTTCATCTCGGTGGCGGCCAGGCGGTGACGCGCTGAGGGAGCTCTCTGGAGACGCAGGTGAGCTGACGGCTGTAGGTGATCCTTCCTCTGGAGCGAATGGCAGGGGCGAGCTAGCCCTGGAGGGTACCGCGGTGGCAGGAGGTGATCCGGCCCAGCTGTCGTCGCTGTCCTCGGGCAGCGGAGTCTGCAAGCAGGTAAGATCCGTCGGCGGGATGGCGCAGGTGGGTTCCGGTGGCGCTGCAGCGAGAGAGGGTTGCGCAGCGGTCGCCATCTTGCTCAGCTTTCGCGCGCTTTCCAAGCAGGAGGAGGAGGAGGACCCAGGCAGCAAACTCCACCCCCTCGGTCTGCTCAGAGAGGAGAATTAGCCAATCAGGAGTGCCTGCAGTAAAGTCTATGGAGGGCTCAGTTTCCCGCGCATCGGCAGCGGTAAAATTAACTCCTTCAGGCCCAGGATGTTGCGCAGCATGAAATTCTAGTGCGGTTGCCCCTAGCAACGAGCAGAAAATGTCCTCCAAACAAGTTGAAAACACAGGAAAATCATCAGGCACACTTGTAAATCCCATAGTTGGCTTTATAATGCAATATCTTGACAGAGTCCAACAATATAGTAAGAAATCAAAATGGCACAGAGGTGAAATCCTGTTCGTGACGCCAAAAATTGGGATAACCCCCTGGGGATAGCCTATGGAGTACACTTGTCACGGTGTATGGCTCGAGGGTTTGGTGGCTAGTAGTCTTGACCCCAGGGATAGTTACCCAATGTAGTTCCCGCTGTATCCTAGTCAAGGCACCCACTACAGAAAGCAATGCCAGGGTTCGGATAAACAACGTTGCTTTTATTGCTGGAACAAGAGTCAGTCCTTTCCTCTGGATGCAACCAGGGTAACTTTAGTAAGTTTAAACAGCTTTAGTGATTGCTGATGCAGAGTGAGAGAGTCTATACTGAAGCCTTAGGGCGGTAGAGATGCTGGGAGTAGTAGTACTATCAAGGGATGACATTAGAAGACTTTTAAAAGAGTTTACAGACCTGATCCAGTAGATTTAGATTCCCACCACAAGGCACAGGTAGAGACGACTTGAGTTACTTAACTTGAGATTTACTGAACATGAAGCTGCTCTCGTACACGGTGACCGCATAGAGGCGCGTGGACTACTAGCATGGAAGCTAGACTAGTTTTGGTCGCTGGCGGGAGACCCTCAAATTCCAGACGATCCAGACAGTAGGCTTCTTACGCAATAAAGTTATCCTACTGAGGTAGAACTGTCCTGTGCACATCCTTGGGTGACTGGTTACAGGTGGAGATGAGTAGGAGAATCAGGCTGGCATAGGCCTAAGCCTGTAATAAGTTTTCTGAAGAAAGCTGGAACACATGCAACCAGCTCAGGGGCTGGAGCTGCTTCCCCTTCGCCCATCAGGGGCTGACTGACTGGAGGGAACTGGCTCCCTCTGGCCTGCCATTCGTTGGAATGGTCAGGTGACAGAGGAGTCATAGACTTCACTTTGCATCAGCTTATTGACAGTTGGAGGAACCAATAAATAACATACAGTATGTGGCATTGGCCTGACATGTAATACACTTCTTAACCACTGGGGGGAAACCTTTATACTTAAAACCTACGAATGCATGGCAAATGTGCATTAAGCACTGTGGTGCAATTATGACAAACCTTCAGCTTGTAAGGCAGCTGTTGCAGCATTCAGTGCGGGCCACTGCACTCCTGTCCCCGAACAGTGTGCTCCTGTCCCCGAACAGTGTGCTCCTGTCCCCGAACAGTGTGCTCCTGTCCCCGAACAGCGTGCTCCTGTCCCCGAATGCTCCTGTACCCAAACAGTGTGCTCCTGTCCCCGAACAGCGTGCTCCTGTCCCCGAACAGCACGCTCCTGTCCCCGAACAGCGTGCTCCTGTCCCCCAACAGCGCGCTCCTGTCCCCGAACAGTGTGCTCCTGTCCCCGAACAGTGTGCTCCTGTCCCCGAACAGCGTGCTCCTGTCCCCGAATGCTCCTGTACCCAAACAGTGTGCTCCTGTCCCCGAACAGTGTGCTCCTGTCCCCGAACAGCGTGCTCCTGTCCCCCAACAGCGCGCTCCTGTCCCCGAACAGCGCGCTCCTGTCCCCGAACAGTGTGCTCCTGTCCCCCAACAGCGTGCTCCTGTCCCCGAACAGCGTGCTCCTGTCCCCGAACAGCGTGCTCCTGTCCCCGAACAGCGTGCTCCTGTCCCCGAACAGCGTGCTCCTGTCCCCGAACAGCGTGCTCCTGTCCCCGAACAGTGTGCTCCTGTCCCCCGACAGCGTGCTCCTGTCCCCGAACAGTGTGCTCCTGTCCCCCAACAGCGCGCTCCTGTCCCCGAACAGCGTGCTCCTGTCCCCGAATGCTCCTGTACCCAAACAGTGTGCTCCTGTCCCCGAACAGCGTGCTCCTGTCCCCGAACAGCGTGCTCCTGTCCCCGAACAGCGTGCTCCTGTCCCCGAACAGCGTGCTCCTGTCCCCGAACAGCGTGCTCCTGTCCCCGAACAGTGTGCTCCTGTCCCCCAACAGCGTGCTCCTGTCCCCGAACAGCGTGCTCCTGTCCCCGAACAGCGTGCTCCTGTCCCCGAACAGCGTGCTCCTGTCCCCGAACAGCGTGCTCCTGTCCCCGAACAGCGTGCTCCTGTCCCCGAACAGCGTGCTCCTGTCCCCGAACAGCGTGCTCCTGTCCCCGAACAGCGTGCTCCTGTCCCCGAACAGCGTGCTCCTGTCCCCGAACAGCGTGCTCCTGTCCCCGAACAGCGTGCTCCTGTCCCCGAACAGTGTGCTCCTGTCCCCGAACATCGTGCTCCTGTCCCCGAACAGCGCGCTCCTGTCCCCGAACAGCGCGCTCCTGTCCCCGAACAGCGCGCTCCTGTCCCCGAACAGCGCGCTTCTGTCCCCAAACAGTGTGCTCCTGTCCCCGAACAGCGTGCTCCTGTCCCCGAACAGCGTGCTCCTGTCCCCGAACAGGGTGCTCCTGTCCCCGAACAGCGTGCTCCTGTCCCCGAACAGTGTGCTCCTGTCCCCAAACAGGGTGCTCCTGTCCCCGAACAGCGCGCTCCTGTCCCCGAATGCTCCTGTACCCAAACAGTGTGCTCCTGTCCCCGAACAGCGTGCTCCTGTCCCCGAACAGCGTGCTCCTGTCCCCGAACAGCGCGCTCCTGTCCCCGAACAGCTTGCTCCTGTCCCCAAACAGTGTGCTCCTGTCCCCGAACAGCGCGCTCCTGTCCCCGAATGCTCCTGTACCCAAACAGTGTGCTCCTGTCCCCGAACAGTGTGCTCCTGTCCCCAAACAGCGTGCTCCTGTCCCCGAACAGCGTGCTCCTGTCCCCGAACAGTGTGCTCCTGTCCCCGAACAGCGTGCTCCTGTCCCCGAATGCTCCTGTACCCAAACAGTGTGCTCCTGTCCCCGAATGCTCCTGTACCCAAACAGCACGCTCCTGTCCCCGAACAGCGCGCTCCTGTCCCCGAACAGCGTGCTCCTGTCCCCGAACAGTGTGCTCCTGTCCCCCAACAGTGTGCTCCTGTCCCCGAACAGTGTGCTCCTGTCCCCGAACAGCGTGCTCCTGTCCCCGAACAGTGTGCTCCTGTCCCCGAACAGCACGCTCCTGTCCCCGAACAGCACGCTCCTGTCCCCGAACAGCGTGCTCCTGTCCCCGAACAGCGTGCTCCTGTCCCCGAACAGTGCACTCCTGTCCCCGAACAGCGCACTCCTGTCCCCGAACAGTGCACTCCTGTCCCCCAACAGCGTGCTCCTGTCCCCAAACAGCGTGCTCCTGTCCCCGAACAGCGTGCTCCTGTCCCCGAACAGCGCACTCCTGTCCCCGAACAGTGCACTCCTGTCCCCGAACAGCGTGCTCCTGTCCCCGAACAGCGTGCTCCTGTCCCCGAACAGTGTGCTCCTGTCCCCGAACAGCGTGCTCCTGTCCCGAACAGTGTGCTCCTGTCCCCGAACAGCGTGCTCCTGTCCCCGAACAGTGTGCTCCTGTCCCCGAACAGCGTGCTCCTGTCCCTGAACAGCGTGCTCCTGTCCCCGAACAGCGTGCTCCTGTCCCTGAACAGCGTGCTCCTGTCCCCGAACAGCGTGCTCCTGTCCCCGAACAGCGTGCTCCTGTCCCCGAACAGCGTGCTCCTGTCCCCGAACAGCGTGCTCCTGTCCCCGAACAGTGTGCTCCTGTCCCCCAACAGCGCGCTCCTATCCCCGAACAGCGTGCTCCTGTCCCCGAACAGCGTGCTCCTGTCCCTGAACAGCGTGCTCCTGTCCCCGAACAGCGTGCTCCTGTCCCTGAACAGCGTGCTCCTGTCCCCGAACAGCGTGCTCCTGTCCCTGAACAGCGTGCTCCTGTCCCCGAACAGCGTGCTCCTGTCCCCGAACAGCGTGCTCCTGTCCCCGAACAGCGTGCTCCTGTCCCCGAACAGCGTGCTCCTGTCCCCGAACAGTGTGCTCCTGTCCCCCAACAGCGCGCTCCTGTCCCCGAACAGCGCGCTCCTGTCCCCGAACAGTGTGCTCCTGTCCCCCAACAGCGCGCTCCTGTCCCCGAACAGCGTGCTCCTGTCCCCGAACAGTGTGCTCCTGTCCCCCAACAGCGCGCTCCTGTCCCCGAACAGCGTGCTCCTGTCCCCGAATGCTCCTGTACCCAAACAGTCTGCTCCTGTCCCCGAACAGCGTGCTCCTGTCCCCGAACAGCGTGCTCCTGTCCCGAACAGTGTGCTCCTGTCCCCAAACAGCGTGCTCCTGTCCCCGAACAGCGTGCTCCTGTCCCCGAACAGCGTGCTCCTGTCCCGAACAGTGTGCTCCTGTCCCCAAACAGCGTGCTCCTGTCCCCAAACAGCGTGCTCCTGTCCCCAAACAGTGTGCTCCTGTCCCCGAACAGCGTGCTCCTGTCCCCAAACAGCGTGCTCCTGTCCCCGAACAGCGTGCTCCTGTCCCCGAACAGCGTGCTCCTGTCCCCGAACAGTGTGCTCCTGTCCCCGCACAGCTTGCTCCTGTCCCCGAACAGTGTGCTCCTGTCCCCCAACAGCGTGCTCCTGTCCCCGAACAGCACGCTCCTGTCCCCGAACAGTGTGCTCCTGTTCCCAGAACAGTGTGCTCCTGTCCCCAAACAGCGTGCTCCTGTCCCCAAACAGCGTGCTCCTGTCCCCGAACAGCGTGCTCCTGTCCCCGAACAGTGTGCTCCTGTCCCCGAACAGCGCGCTCCTGTCCCCGAATGCTCCTGTCCCCGAACAGTGTGCTCCTGTCCCCAAACAGCGTGCTCCTGTCCCCGAACAGTGTGCTCCTGTCCCCGAACAGTGTGCTCCTGTCCCCAAACAGTGTGCTCCTGTCCCCAAACAGCGTGCTCCTGTCCCCGAACAGTGTGCTCCTGTCCCCGAACAGTGTGCTCCTGTCCCCCAACAGCGTGCTCCTGTCCCCGAACAGTGTGCTCCTGTCCCCGAACAGCGTGCTCCTGTCCCCGAACAGTGTGCTCCTGTCCCCGAACAGTGTGCTCCTGTCCCCGAACAGCGCGCTCCTGTCCCCGAACAGTGTGCTCCTGTCCCCAAACAGTGTGCTCCTGTCCCCAAACAGCGTGCTCCTGTCCCCGAACAGTGTGCTCCTGTCCCCGAACAGTGTGCTCCTGTCCCCGAATGCTCCTGTACCCAAACAGTGTGCTCCTGTCCCCAAACAGTGTGCTCCTGTCCCCAAACAGCGTGCTCCTGTCCCCGAACAGTGTGCTCCTGTCCCCAAACAGTGTGCTCCTGTCCCCAAACAGCGTGCTCCTGTCCCCGAACAGTGTGCTCCTGTCCCCGAACAGCGTGCTCCTGTCCCGAACAGTGTGCTCCTGTCCCCGAACAGCGTGCTCCTGTCCCCGAACAGTGTGCTCCTGTCCCCGAACAGCGTGCTCCTGTCCCTGAACAGCGTGCTCCTGTCCCCGAACAGCGTGCTCCTGTCCCTGAACAGCGTGCTCCTGTCCCCGAACAGCGTGCTCCTGTCCCCGAACAGCGTGCTCCTGTCCCCGAACAGTGTGCTCCTGTCCCCCAACAGCGCGCTCCTATCCCCGAATGCTCCTGTACCCAAACAGTGTGCTCCTGTCCCCAAACAGTGTGCTCCTGTCCCCAAACAGCGTGCTCCTGTCCCCGAACAGTGTGCTCCTGTCCCCAAACAGTGTGCTCCTGTCCCCAAACAGCGTGCTCCTGTCCCCGAACAGTGTGCTCCTGTCCCCGAACAGCGTGCTCCTGTCCCGAACAGTGTGCTCCTGTCCCCGAACAGCGTGCTCCTGTCCCCGAACAGTGTGCTCCTGTCCCCGAACAGCGTGCTCCTGTCCCTGAACAGCGTGCTCCTGTCCCCGAACAGCGTGCTCCTGTCCCTGAACAGCGTGCTCCTGTCCCCGAACAGCGTGCTCCTGTCCCCGAACAGCGTGCTCCTGTCCCCGAACAGCGTGCTCCTGTCCCCGAACAGCGTGCTCCTGTCCCCGAACAGTGTGCTCCTGTCCCCCAACAGCGCGCTCCTATCCCCGAACAGCGTGCTCCTGTCCCCGAACAGCGTGCTCCTGTCCCTGAACAGCGTGCTCCTGTCCCCGAACAGCGTGCTCCTGTCCCTGAACAGCGTGCTCCTGTCCCCGAACAGCGCACTCCTGTCCCCGAACAGTGCACTCCTGTCCCCGAACAGCGTGCTCCTGTCCCCGAACAGTGTGCTCCTGTCCCCAAACAGTGTGCTCCTGTCCCCAAACAGCGTGCTCCTGTCCCCGAACAGTGTGCTCCTGTCCCCGAACAGTGTGCTCCTGTCCCCGAATGCTCCTGTACCCAAACAGTGTGCTCCTGTCCCCAAACAGTGTGCTCCTGTCCCCAAACAGCGTGCTCCTGTCCCCGAACAGTGTGCTCCTGTCCCCAAACAGTGTGCTCCTGTCCCCAAACAGCGTGCTCCTGTCCCCGAACAGTGTGCTCCTGTCCCCGAACAGCGTGCTCCTGTCCCGAACAGTGTGCTCCTGTCCCCGAACAGCGTGCTCCTGTCCCCGAACAGTGTGCTCCTGTCCCCGAACAGCGTGCTCCTGTCCCTGAACAGCGTGCTCCTGTCCCCGAACAGCGTGCTCCTGTCCCTGAACAGCGTGCTCCTGTCCCCGAACAGCGTGCTCCTGTCCCCGAACAGCGTGCTCCTGTCCCCGAACAGCGTGCTCCTGTCCCCGAACAGCGTGCTCCTGTCCCCGAACAGTGTGCTCCTGTCCCCCAACAGCGCGCTCCTATCCCCGAACAGCGTGCTCCTGTCCCCGAACAGCGTGCTCCTGTCCCTGAACAGCGTGCTCCTGTCCCCGAACAGCGTGCTCCTGTCCCTGAACAGCGTGCTCCTGTCCCCGAACAGCGTGCTCCTGTCCCCGAACAGCGCACTCCTGTCCCCGAACAGTGCACTCCTGTCCCCGAACAGCGTGCTCCTGTCCCCGAACAGCGTGCTCCTGTCCCCGAACAGTGTGCTCCTGTCCCCGAACAGCGTGCTCCTGTCCCGAACAGTGTGCTCCTGTCCCCGAACAGCGTGCTCCTGTCCCCGAACAGTGTGCTCCTGTCCCCGAACAGCGTGCTCCTGTCCCTGAACAGCGTGCTCCTGTCCCCGAACAGCGTGCTCCTGTCCCTGAACAGCGTGCTCCTGTCCCCGAACAGCGTGCTCCTGTCCCCGAACAGCGTGCTCCTGTCCCCGAACAGCGTGCTCCTGTCCCCGAACAGCGTGCTCCTGTCCCCGAACAGTGTGCTCCTGTCCCCCAACAGCGCGCTCCTATCCCCGAACAGCGTGCTCCTGTCCCCGAACAGCGTGCTCCTGTCCCTGAACAGCGTGCTCCTGTCCCCGAACAGCGTGCTCCTGTCCCTGAACAGCGTGCTCCTGTCCCCGAACAGCGTGCTCCTGTCCCTGAACAGCGTGCTCCTGTCCCCGAACAGCGTGCTCCTGTCCCCGAACAGCGTGCTCCTGTCCCCGAACAGCGTGCTCCTGTCCCCGAACAGCGTGCTCCTGTCCCCCAACAGCGCGCTCCTGTCCCCGAACAGCGCGCTCCTGTCCCCGAACAGTGTGCTCCTGTCCCCCAACAGCGCGCTCCTGTCCCCGAACAGCGTGCTCCTGTCCCCGAACAGTGTGCTCCTGTCCCCCAACAGCGCGCTCCTGTCCCCGAACAGCGTGCTCCTGTCCCCGAATGCTCCTGTACCCAAACAGTCTGCTCCTGTCCCCGAACAGCGTGCTCCTGTCCCCGAACAGCGTGCTCCTGTCCCGAACAGTGTGCTCCTGTCCCCAAACAGCGTGCTCCTGTCCCCGAACAGCGTGCTCCTGTCCCCGAACAGCGTGCTCCTGTCCCGAACAGTGTGCTCCTGTCCCCAAACAGCGTGCTCCTGTCCCCAAACAGCGTGCTCCTGTCCCCAAACAGTGTGCTCCTGTCCCCGAACAGCGTGCTCCTGTCCCCAAACAGCGTGCTCCTGTCCCCGAACAGCGTGCTCCTGTCCCCGAACAGCGTGCTCCTGTCCCCGAACAGTGTGCTCCTGTCCCCGCACAGCTTGCTCCTGTCCCCGAACAGTGTGCTCCTGTCCCCCAACAGCGTGCTCCTGTCCCCGAACAGCACGCTCCTGTCCCCGAACAGTGTGCTCCTGTTCCCAGAACAGTGTGCTCCTGTCCCCAAACAGCGTGCTCCTGTCCCCAAACAGCGTGCTCCTGTCCCCGAACAGCGTGCTCCTGTCCCCGAACAGTGTGCTCCTGTCCCCGAACAGCGCGCTCCTGTCCCCGAATGCTCCTGTCCCCGAACAGTGTGCTCCTGTCCCCAAACAGCGTGCTCCTGTCCCCGAACAGTGTGCTCCTGTCCCCGAACAGTGTGCTCCTGTCCCCAAACAGTGTGCTCCTGTCCCCAAACAGCGTGCTCCTGTCCCCGAACAGTGTGCTCCTGTCCCCGAACAGTGTGCTCCTGTCCCCGAACAGTGTGCTCCTGTCCCCAAACAGTGTGCTCCTGTCCCCAAACAGCGTGCTCCTGTCCCCGAACAGTGTGCTCCTGTCCCCAAACAGTGTGCTCCTGTCCCCAAACAGCGTGCTCCTGTCCCCGAACAGTGTGCTCCTGTCCCCGAACAGTGTGCTCCTGTCCCCCAACAGCGTGCTCCTGTCCCCGAACAGTGTGCTCCTGTCCCCGAACAGCGTGCTCCTGTCCCCGAACAGTGTGCTCCTGTCCCCGAACAGCGCGCTCCTGTCCCCGAACAGCGCGCTCCTGTCCCCGAACAGCGCGCTCCTGTCCCCGAACAGCGCGCTCCTGTCCCCGAACAGCGCGCTCCTGTCCCCGAATGCTCCTGTACCCAAACAGTGTGCTCCTGTCCCCGAACAGTGTGCTCCTGTCCCCCAACAGCGTGCTCCTGTCCCCGAACAGTGTGCTCCTGTCCCCGAACAGTGTGCTCCTGTCCCCGAACAGTGTGCTCCTGTCCCCGAATGCTCCTGTACCCAAACAGTGTGCTCCTGTCCCCGAACAGCGTGCTCCTGTCCCCGAACAGCGTGCTCCTGTCCCCGAACAGTGTGCTCCTGTCCCCGAACAGCGTGCTCCTGTCCCCGAATGCTCCTGTACCCAAACAGTGTGCTCCTGTCCCCGAACAGTGTGCTCCTGTCCCCCAACAGCGTGCTCCTGTCCCCGAACAGTGTGCTCCTGTCCCCGAACAGTGTGCTCCTGTCCCCGAACAGTGTGCTCCTGTCCCCGAACAGCGTGCTCCTGTCCCCGAATGCTCCTGTACCCAAACAGTGTGCTCCTGTCCCCGAACAGCGTGCTCCTGTCCCCCAACAGCGCGCTCCTGTCCCCGAACAGTGTGCTCCTGTCCCCGAACAGCGTGCTCCTGTCCCCGAATGCTCCTGTACCCAAACAGTGTGCTCCTGTCCCCGAACAGCGTGCTCCTGTCCCCGAACAGCGTGCTCCTGTCCCCGAACAGCGTGCTCCTGTCCCCGAGCAGCGTGCTCCTGTCCCCGAACAGCGTGCTCCTGTCCCCGAACAGCGTGCTCCTGTCCCCGAACAGCGTGCTCCTGTCCCCCAACAGCGCGCTCCTGTCCCCGAACAGTGTGCTCCTGTCCCCCAACAGCGCGCTCCTGTCCCCGAACAGCGCACTCCTGTCCCCGAACAGTGCACTCCTGTCCCCGAACAGTGCGCTCCTGTCCCCGAACAGCGTGCTCCTGTCCCCGAACAGCGCGCTCCTGTCCCCGAACAGCGCGCTACTGTCCCCCAACAGCGTGCTTCTGTCCCCCAACAGCGTGCTCCTGTCCCCGAACAGTGTGCTCCTGTCCCCGAACAGCGCGCTCCTGTCCCCCAACAGCGTGCTCCTGTCCCCGAACAGTGTGCTCCTGTCCCCGAACAGTGTGCTCCTGTCCCCGAACAGTGTGCTCCTGTCCCCGAACAGCGTGCTCCTGTCCCCGAATGCTCCTGTACCCAAACAGTGTGCTCCTGTCCCCGAACAGCGTGCTCCTGTCCCCGAACAGCACGCTCCTGTCCCCGAACAGCGTGCTCCTGTCCCCGAACAGCGTGCTCCTGTCCCCCAACAGCGCGCTCCTGTCCCCGAACAGTGTGCTCCTGTCCCCGAACAGCGTGCTCCTGTCCCCGAACAGCGTGCTCCTGTCCCCGAACAGCACGCTCCTGTCCCCGAACAGCACGCTCCTGTCCCCGAACAGCGTGCTCCTGTCCCCGAACAGCGTGCTCCTGTCCCCGAACAGCGTGCTCCTGTCCCCGAACAGCGTGCTCCTGTCCCCGAACAGCGTGCTCCTGTCCCCGAACAGCGTGCTCCTGTCCCCGAACAGCGTGCTCCTGTACCCAAACAGTGTGCTCTTGTCCCCGAACAGCACGCTCCTGTCCCCGAACAGCACGCTCCTGTCCCCGAACAGCACGCTCCTGTCCCCGAACAGCGTGCTCCTGTCCCCGAACAGCGTGCTCCTGTCCCCGAACAGTGTGCTCCTGTCCCCCAACAGCGCGCTCCTGTCCCCGAACAGTGCGCTCCTGTCCCCGAACAGCGTGCTCCTGTCCCCGAACAGCACGCTCCTGTCCCCGAACAGCGTGCTCCTGTCCCCGAACAGCGTGCTCCTGTCCCCGAACAGCGTGCTCCTGTCCCCGAACAGCGTGCTCCTGTCCCCCAACAGCGTGCTCCTGTCCCCGAACAGTGTGCTCCTGTCCCCGAACAGTGTGCTCCTGTCCCCGAACAGTGTGCTCCTGTCCCCCAACAGCGCGCTCCTGTCCCCGAACAGTGTGCTCCTGTCCCCCAACAGCGCGCTCCTGTCCCCCAACAGCGCGCTCCTGTCCCCGAACAGTGTGCTCCTGTCCCCCAACAGCGCGCTCCTGTCCCCGAACAGTGTGCTCCTGTCCCCCAACAGCGCGCTCCTGTTCCCGAACAGCGTGCTCCTGTCCCCGAACAGTGTGCTCCTGTCCCCCAACAGCGCGCTCCTGTCCCCGAACAGCGTGCTCCTGTCCCCGAACAGCGTGCTCCTGTCCCTGAACAGCGTGCTCCTGTCCCCGAACAGTGTGCTCCTGTCCCCGAACAGCGTGCTCCTGTCCCCGAACAGTGTGCTCCTGTCCCCGCACAGCTTGCTCCTGTCCCCGAACAGTGTGCTCCTGTCCCCCAACAGCACGCTCCTGTCCCCGAACAGCGTGCTCCTGTCCCGAACAGCGTGCTCCTGTCCCCAAACAGCGCACTCCTGTCCCTGAACAATGTGCTCCTGTCCCCGAACAGCGCACTCCTGTCCCTGAACAGCGTGCTCCTGTCCCCGAACAGCGTGCTCCTGTCCCCGAACAGTGTGCTCCTGTCCCCGAACAGCGCGCTCCTGTCCCCCAACAGCGTGCTCCTGTCCCCCAACAGCGTGCTCCTGTCCCCGAACAGTGTGCTCCTGTCCCCGAACAGTGTGCTCCTGTCCCCGAACAGTGTGCTCCTGTCCCCGAACAGTGTGCTCCTGTCCCCCAACAGCGTGCTCCTGTCCCTGAACAGCGTGCTCCTGTCCCCGAACAGCGTGCTCCTGTCCCCGAACAGTGTGCTCCTGTCCCCGAACAGTGTGCTCCTGTCCCCGAACAGCGTGCTCCTGTCCCCGAACAGCACGCTCCTGTCCCCGAACAGCGTGCTCCTGTCCCCGAACAGCGTGCTCCTGTCCCCCAACAGCGCGCTCCTGTCCCCGAACAGTGTGCTCCTGTCCCCGAACAGTGTGCTCCTGTCCCCGAACAGCGTGCTCCTGTCCCCGAACAGCACGCTCCTGTCCCCAAACAGCGCGCTCCTGTCCCCGAATGCTCCTGTACCCAAACAGTGTGCTCCTGTCCCCGAACAGTGTGCTCCTGTCCCCGAACAGCGTGCTCCTGTCCCCCAACAGCGTGCTCCTGTCCCCGAACAGTGTGCTCCTGTCCCCGAACAGTGTGCTCCTGTCCCCGAACAGTGTGCTCCTGTCCCCGAACAGTGTGCTCCTGTCCCCCAACAGCGTGCTCCTGTCCCTGAACAGCGTGCTCCTGTCCCCGAACAGTGTGCTCCTGTCCCCGAACAGTGTGCTCCTGTCCCCGAACAGTGTGCTCCTGTCCCCGAACAGTGTGCTCCTGTCCCCGAACAGTGTGCTCCTGTCCCCGAACAGTGTGCTCCTGTCCCCGAACAGCGTGCTCCTGTCCCCGAATGCTCCTGTACCCAAACAGTGTGCTCCTGTCCCCGAACAGCGTGCTCCTGTCCCCGAACAGCACGCTCCTGTCCCCGAACAGCGTGCTCCTGTCCCCGAACAGCGTGCTCCTGTCCCCCAACAGCGCGCTCCTGTCCCCGAACAGTGTGCTCCTGTCCCCGAACAGTGTGCTCCTGTCCCCGAACAGCGTGCTCCTGTCCCCGAATGCTCCTGTACCCAAACAGTGTGCTCCTGTCCCCGAACAGTGTGCTCCTGTCCCCGAACAGCGTGCTCCTGTCCCCGAACAGCGTGCTCCTGTCCCCGAACAGCACGCTCCTGTCCCCGAACAGCGTGCTCCTGTCCCCGAGCAGTGTGCTCCTGTCCCCCAACAGCGCGCTCCTGTCCCCCAACAGCGCGCTCCTGTCCCCGAACAGCGCGCTCTTGTCCCCGAACAGTGTGCTCCTGTCCCCCAACAGCGTGCTCCTGTCCCCGAACAGCGTGCTCCTGTCCCCGAACAGCGTGCTCCTGTCCCCGAACAGCGTGCTCCTGTCCCCGAACAGTGTGCTCCTGTCCCCCAACAGCGCGCTCCTGTCCCCGAACAGCGTGCTCCTGTCCCCGAATGCTCCTGTACCCAAACAGTGTGCTCCTGTCCCCGAACAGCGTGCTCCTGTCCCCGAACAGCGTGCTCCTGTCCCCGAACAGCGTGCTCCTGTCCCCGAACAGCGTGCTCCTGTCCCCGAACAGCGTGCTCCTGTCCCCGAACAGTGTGCTCCTGTCCCCCAACAGCGTGCTCCTGTCCCCGAACAGTGTGCTCCTGTCCCCCAACAGCGCACTCCTGTCCCCGAACAGCGTGCTCCTGTCCCCGCACAGCGTGCTCCTGTCCCCGAACAGCGTGCTCCTGTCCCCGAACAGCGTGCTCCTGTCCCCGAACAGCGTGCTCCTGTCCCTGAACAGCGTGCTCCTGTCCCCGAACAGCGTGCTCCTGTCCCCGAACAGTGTGCTCCTGTCCCCGAACAGCGTGCTCCTGTCCCCGAACAGTGTGCTCCTGTCCCCCAACAGCGTGCTCCTGTCCCCCGAACAGTGTGCTCCTGTCCCCGAACAGCGTGCTCCTGTCCCCGAATGCTTCTGTCCCCGAACAGTGTGCTCCTGCCCCCGAACAGTGTGCTGCTGTCCCCGAACAGCGTGCTCCTGTCACCCCCCCCCCCCCAGCAAGTGGCCAGCCTGGGCACAGGCCTAGGGTTTCCTAATGGTAAATACAGCCCTGACTATAGGCTCTCTCAAAAGTGCCACATGGCGTGGCTTTGACGGTGGAAAAGCCCAGGTATTCGAAAACCAGACCACCGCCAAGCCAGCAGCAGCGTCTGGCTCCCTAGGCAGGGGGAATCCCGAAGGATAAGAAATGGACCCAGAAATGGGTTATCATCCACTTTAAAGAGAGTCTAAAAGACTCCAGGGCCTTCCTAGTTCCAGTTCTTTTTTTTTTTTTTTACTAATTCGGGATGCCCTGTTGTGTTAAAGTGGACCAAAACCCATGATTTTGACCATCCTGGGTTTTGGTCCACTCCCACCCGGGCACCCTGATCGGGGATGCCCCGCTATGTGAAACCTCCCAGATCTCCCGAATAAACTCACCTCACCGCGGTCCTACGCCGCTCGTCCAATCAGTGCGCTCGGAGCCGCTGAGCTATGCACGTCTAAGCTCCGACTTAGCTCAGCGGCTCCGAGCTTGGGGCTTGTGGGCACACGCCCTGCTAGAGGGATAGTAGGGATGTGGCCGCGGCCCGGGGCATGTGTCTTTGGACTGGGATTAAGGTAAGTGTAGCGGGCATCCTGGGGGCTTTCACACAGCGGGGCATCCCGATATTGGATGCCCCGGGGGGAGGGAATGGATCGGCCTGGGGTGTAGCTAGGGGGGAGCAGGGGGGGCACTTGCCCCGGGTGCAGCGGGTCAGGGGGGCACCAAAGGTGGGCCTGAGAAGGGAACCATTTCAAATCTTTGCCCCAGGTGCCAGAAAGCCTAGCTACACCTCTGGATTCACGGGCTAATCCAGCTGGGTTTTGGTCCTCTTTAAACCCCCCTAACCCCCCCAGAACACTCACCCTCGCAACATCTGTGTGGTCTGTCCGCATCCCCGCTCACCTCTAGCCGTGTGCGCACCTGTCCTTCCTCAATGGACGGCACGGTCACGGCACGGCTGCAAGGTGTCAGCGGATGCGGCTGGCGCGCCGCTTGGCTGCTTGACCGTCCAGGCAGTATAGCCGTCAGCGGTGCCAAAGGGAGCCGAGTGACGGTGAGCGTGCTGATTGGCTGAGCGCAACACTCAGCCAATCAGCGCACTCGCTCTCGTCCGGGTCTGCGCCATGGGAGCGGAAGGAAGATGAGTGAAACGGGGTGACCTGGGGCGTACACACAGTGGGGCGTCCCAATTTGAGATGCCGCCACAGAGAGGAACAACACACAGGAAAGTGAAATTCATGTGTGTTGTTCCTCTTAAAAGTCTCAAGGACCAATCAGCAAGGCCCTTCTCTAGGCTGTGCCTAGCTAATGTCTATAGTCTCTTACTGGCATCCCGGCTACATAAAGTGTACCAAAATCAGGGATTTTGACTATCCAGGGTTTAGGTCCTGGCCCCCGGGGCATCCTGATTTGGGATGCTCTGTTGTGTGACATCCCCTGGATCCTCAGTAAAACTCAACCAAACAATGAACAGCCAATCAGCGCACTCTGCTCTATTTGCCTTTTTTTTTTTAGCCAATAAGAGATCTCCACACATTCACATCCTTCCTCCATCATTTTTTAGGCTTCACAGAGGAACAATGCCTTGGATTTTCACCCTCCAATGGGGCATCCAGATTTGGGATACCGCACTTGATTTGCTATGACCTTATGATGATTAGATATTTAATCAGATGGATGCCCAGGACCTTTCTAGTCCCTTTAGAAAGAAATCCTTAAAGTGGACCAAAATACAGGATTTTGACTATCCTGGGTTTTGGTCCTTTCCCCCGATAGGTGGAACCCTCCAGCTCACCTCTTCCTGGTTCTACGGCGCATGCGCGGCCACTCGTCCAATCGTCTAAGGATTCGTTTAAGGCCAGCGCTAGTGGCCGCATCTCCCGCTTCCCTGTAACAGGGAGCGTGCCCACGCAAATGCCTGGCGAGCGCACGTGTCCTGTTAGAGGGAAAGCGGGGATGCAGCCACGGCTCGTGCGTACACCGTTGGACCGGGAAACAAAGTAAGTGTATGGGGCGACCTGGGGGATTTCACACATCCCGATTTTGAATGCCCCGGGGGGAGGGGCAAGTTTACAAGGTGATGGGAGCAGGGGGGTGTGGTTTAGGGGCGTGGCTTATTCACCGGAATTTTGAGTAACAAATGTTTATCGCCGCCATAGCAATCTGCAGATATATAGGAGTTTTAAATATATAATGCTTACATAGTAATTATGTTCGTACATTTAAAGTGGACCAAAACCCACAGCGATTGGCCTGTTAAGATTCCCGAGCCGATCCCGGTGGGTTTTGGCCCACTTTTACATAATTACTATGTAAGCATTATATATTTAAAACTCCTATATATCTGCAAATTGCTATGGCGGCGATAAACATTTGTTTCCCAAAACCCCAGTGAATAAGCCACGCTCCTAAACCACACCCCCCTGCCCCCATCACCCTGTAAGCTGGTCTCCAAGGTTGGCTTCTCTGCATCTCACCACCGGGATTTCTCCCGGTTTGCCCTGTATCCAGTCCAGACCCTGCTTATGATATAAAGAGGAACAACACCCGGGAATTTCTCTATCCCGGGTTGTTGCTCTCAGGTTTGGGATGCCCAGCTAGGGGCAGTTGTGGCTTAGTGGTAAGGGGAGCGTACTTCGAATCCCGGTCCTGGGACATGACTGAAGTGCTCTTGAGCAAGGCAACTTCTCCCCGGGCACCATAATTAGGTCAGCCCACTGCTCCGGACATGTGTACACTCACTGCACGGATGGGTTAAATGCGGAGGACAAATTCCGATGTGTGCGCAGGCATACAATGGCCATCTATGCATTAAAAAAAAAAAAACTATGGCCCTTATTTAAGAAGGGATAGCGTCAGGTAGTGGCTGGTTAATGAGAGGTAGCGACAGGTAGCGACTGTTAAACGCCGGACACGGCACGCAATTCCACATTTATCAAGCAGAATCTGTTTAGCGGCTGGAATAGCGCCATGTAGCGTCTGATTCATCATTTTCAAAGCCTCTGCGAACAGCGCCGGCTTTCAGCCTTGCACAGCGCCAGGTATGACCTCTCGCTACCTGTCGCTCCCCCATACATTTCAATGGACGAACCTTTTCTTCTCTTTAAACAGGGTTTTTTTTTTTTTTTTCCCAAAAATCAGAAATAATTCTGTGACCTCTTCTGGCATTGAAAAGCATTTTCTTCACATTTTTTATATTTTTAAAATATTTCTTCAGAAATGACATTACAGGTCTGCCATTAAAGTGTTCATGTTACAATGTTGTTACAATGTAATTCCATATGTTTTCGCTTTGTTACTAGTGGATAGATGCTGAAAAACAGACTTTAATCACACCGCCTCCTGCGCTCTGGGCTTCAGAGAAGCATTTTTCAGCGCCAGAGATTTGTGAGGCTGTTTTTTTGCTGAATATGGTGTGAGTCGGTCGCTATGAGCAGTTGCTAACATGCGCTCCCATACAGCGCTGTACTGGTCAAATAGCGAATCCTCACAATGTATTCAACATTACTGAACAGTGACTGAGTCGCTATAAAGTAGCGACCCACGGCTGAGCACTGCGACTACTAGCGGGCGCTCTGAAAATACCTGCTACAGACGCTCATCTGTCGCTACCTGGCGCTAATGATGAATCAGCCTCTAAGTGTCTGCCCCCAGGTTGCCGGGGGGGGGGGGTGTCACACAGTGGAGCATCCCAATTTTGGATGCGGATTCCAGGTGCCGATCAGCGTGGGTTTTGGTCCACTTTAAAGATATTCTGCTTGGGTTGGTAATAATGGTTGGTTCAT
Source organism: Gastrophryne carolinensis (assembly GCA_027917425.1). Classification (NCBI taxonomy): domain Eukaryota; kingdom Metazoa; phylum Chordata; class Amphibia; order Anura; family Microhylidae; genus Gastrophryne; species Gastrophryne carolinensis. Next base: position 20,145,434 of record CM051244.1, read on the forward strand.
ATATCAGCCTAATTCAATATTTTCTTATTCCGGAGCTAGGCTCTTTCCGGATAATTTCTTGGCTTCGGAATATGACCACACCAACCTTGTAATCATTAAACATTAAAAGAATTCATCATTTATTATGTTAATCTTTAAAAAGAGTAATTTAGAGATAAACCCTCATATGTCTACAATCATTTCAGCATACAGTACATGGAATATATTGCACATTCAGATCTATTGCACCTTTCCATTTCTTGTTTTTCTGTTGGTTTATTTATTCCGGGCAAACATGTTTCGCCTTGTCCAGGCTTTATCAATGCCCTCTGTGCAAGAGATGAAAATGTATATGTGAGAAATATCAATTTATCAAAGAATTACAAAAATCATGCCAAGAAAACCTTCAAAAATTATATCCAATCACAAACCTCAAAAATAAATATTCATACATATGTTTTTAAAGATTTCTTTGAAGATCATGGCACTCGGGATTGCACGCCTGTTCCGGGAGCATGATGCTGGCAGCAGCTCCAGGCTTCTGTTCTCTTCTTTCTTATCGGCAGATCACCCCGGTGGAGGAAGGTGAGCCGGGGGGGTTTGTAGTGAAGATCAAGCTGCTGTCACCAAGGTCTGATGCTTCCAAAGTGATGGTAACGGTTCCCTTTGTGTGTCACCTGGGGAAGAGCAGATACAAGCGCCGCTCGCCTCAAAGCCGGATCTCGGGCGCCGCTGACAAGGCCGCGGGATGATGCAGACGCAAGATGCGCGGGATGAAAACGAGTGCGAAGCACCGACATCATGGTGTGTGGAGTAAGAGGCTCCTACTGATGTGTCACTGTGATGTCATAGGTCTACATGGGCCCATTGAGAGGTCATACCGAGATGAAGGAGCATGTGCCCCCAGGCCTATGGAATAAGGGGGCCTGGCACATTCTGCTTCCATCACCGCTGCAGTATGTTCCTGCTCCCAATACTTACCTAGCCATACTGCTTCATTCCCACTGGGGCACAGGCTCGGCACTGCACGCGGGGTCATGTCTCTCTGCTGGCGCCGCACATTGACCCTGCGTCTCCATCTGCACCTCATTCCAAAGTCATATATACCATAGGGGCAGTGCAGGCACCTGGAACAAGGGGGCCTGGCACACACTGCTTCCATCACCGCTGCAGTATGTTCCTGCTCCCAATACTTACCTAGCCATACCGCTTCATTTCCGCTGGGACACAGGCTCATGGCTCGGCACCGCACGCGGGGCCCTGTCTCTCTGCTGGCGCCGCACGCTGACCCTGCGTCTCCATCTGCACCTCATGCCAAAGTCATACATACCATAGGGGCAGTGCAGGCACCTGGAACAAGGGGGCCTGGCACACACTGCTTCCATCACCCCTGCAGTATATTCCTGCTCCAAATACTTACCTAGCCATACTGCTTCATTCCCACTGGGGCACAGGCTCGGCACCGCACGTGGGGCCCTGTCTCTCTGCTGGCGCCGCACATTGACCCTGCGTCTCCATCTGCACCTCATGCCAAAGTCATACATACCATAGGGGCAGTGCAGGCACGTGGAACAAGGGGGCCTGACACATTCTGCTTCCATCACCGCTGCAGTATGTTCCTGCTCCCAATACTTACCTAGCCATACCGCTTCATTCCCGCTGGGACACAGGCTCATGGCTCGGCACCGCACGCGGGGCCCTGCCTCTCTGCTGGTGCCGCACGCTGACCCTGCGTCTCCATCTGCACCTCATGCCAACGTCATACATGCCATAGGGGCAGTGCAGGCACGTGGAACAAGGGGGCCTGGCACATTCTGCTTAAACCCCTGCAGTATGTTTCTGCTCCCAATACTTACCTAGCCATACCGCTTCATTTCCGCTGGGACACAGGCTCATGGCTCGGCACCGCACGCGGGGCCCTGTCTCTCTGCTGGCGCCGCACATTGACCCTGCGTCTCCATCTGCACCTCATGCCAAAGTCATACATACCACAGAGGCCCTTGGAACAAGGTGCCTGGTGCATGATGCCTCCATCGCCTCTGAAGTAGGTACCTGCTCCCAATACTTACCTAGCCATACCGCTTCATTTCCGCTGGGACACAGGCTCATGGCTCGGCACCGCACGCGGGTCTCTGCCTCTCTGCTGGTGCCGCACATTGACCCTGCGTCTCCATCTGCACCTCATGCCAAAGTCATACATACCATAGGGGCCCTTGGAACAAGGTGCCTGGTGCAGGATGCCTCCATCGCCTCTGAAGTAGGTACCTGCTCCAAATACTTACCTAGCCTTGCTGCTTCATTCCCGCTGGGACACAGGCTCATGACTCGGCACTGCACATGGGGCCCTGTCTCTCTGCTGGCGCCGCACATTGACCCTGCGTCTCCATCTGCACCTCATGCCAAAGTCATACATACCATAGGGGCCCTTGGAACAAGGTGCCTGGTGCATGATGCCTCCATCGCCTCTGAAGTAGGTACCTGCTCTAAATACTTACCTAGCCTTGCTGCTTCATTCCCGCTGGGACACAGGCTCATGACTCGGCACTGCACATGGGGCCCTGTGTCTCTGCTGGCGCCGCACATTGACCCTGCGTCTCCATCTGCACCTCATGCCACCGTGTGTCACCTGGCGAAGAGCAGATACAAGCGCCGCTCGCCTCAAAGCCGGATCTCAGGTGCCGCTGACACAGCCGCGGGATGAAACAGACGCAAGTTGCGCGGTAGTACGAAGCACCAACATCATGGTGTATGGAGTAAGAGGCTCCTTCTGTGCTGTGACAGGTCTACATGGGCCCATTGAGAGGTCATACCGAGATGTAGCGTCATACATACCATAGGGGCAGTGCAGACACGTGCCCTTGGAACAAAGGGGCCCTGGCGCACGCTGCTTCCATCGCCTTTGCAGCATGTCCCTGCTCCAAATACTTAGAGCCCTGCCTCTCTGCTGGCGCCGCACGCTGACCCTGTGTCTCCATCTGCACCTCATGCATACCTCCCAACTTTTGAAAGCCGTAAAGAGGGACACAAGAAGCCACGCTCAGCCACACCCTCAGCCACGCCCTTAAAGTGGACCAAAACCCAGGATTTTGACTATCCTGGCTGTTGGTCCATTTCCCCAGGGTACCCCGATCGTGTGCCCCACTGTGTGAGCGCCCCCCAATCACAGCAGCCAACTCACCTCCCCGCGGTCCTACGGCGCATGGGCAACCACTCCTCCAATCAGAGCGCTCGGAGCCGCTGAGCTACGTCTAAGCGACGTCTAAGCTCAGCAGCTCCGAGCGCACTGGCAGACGCATCTCACGCTTCCCTCTAACAGGTAGCGCGCCCGCGCTAGCCATTCACAAATGGCCGTCGCTGGTACGCGCCCTGCTAGAGAGAAGCGCGAAATGCAGCTGCGGCCCGCGCATAGTCACACATACACAAACACACACGCACCAGTTCAACAATTTCCCCTCCTCCCCGGTGAGGCTCCTTCCTGGAGTCCCGCCCCCCCCCCCATTGAACTACCAATGAAATTAAAGAAGTGGAAAAAAAACCTGCCTCCCAGACTCCCGGCCTCTCAGACGCCCCGATGCCACCGGCCCAGAGTGTTCAGATGAGAGCTTATACTCGGGCATCTGAGAGGCCACAGCAACCCCCTGGCGACGGTGCGGGACAACTGCATGTGCCACAGGACGTGGGACCAAATGTGGAGAGTCGGGACAGTCCCGGGAAAATCGGGACAGTTGGGGGGTATGCTCATGCCAAAGTCATACATACCATAGGGGCAGTGCAGGCATGTGCCCCCGGGCCCTTGGAACAAGGGGTCCTGGCACAGGCTGTCTCCATCCGCTTTGCAGTATGTACCTGCTCCAAATACTTACCTAGCCATGCCGCTTCATTCCCGCTGGGACACAGGCTCATGTCTCGGCACCGCACACGGGACCCTGTCTCTCTGCTGGTGCCGCACGCTGACCCTGCGTCTCCACCTGCGTCACGTGCCAAAGTTGTTTGCGGACCGGGCAGGTGAGTGTCCTTGGAGGGGAAGGGGGGTAGTCAGGTGATGATGGGGGGCTAATTACGCCGCTGCTGAGACGGCAACCAGTGATGGGCGTGGCAGGGGTGTAGGATGGGGTCGGGGCTTAATTACAGGCTTATGAGAGAGAAAAAAAAATCACCCCCATGGCTCTCCTCTGATGTCATGTCTGACAGACTCAGTATCCTCAAAAGCTAACCTCTGCCAGATCGGGACAATCCAGTTCGGAAACTTTCGGAATAGTCCCTGGTATTCCCGAATGCTGGATATAATAGCCATATCTACCAACTTTTCAGGGTGGTTTGTTAAATGAGGCCACGCCCCCTCATTGAGGGATGGGTGGAACCACGCCCCCTCATTGAGGGATGGGTGAAGCCACGCCTCCTCATTGAGGGATGGATGGAACCACACCCCCTAATTGAGGTATGGGTGAAGCAACGCCCCCTCATTGAGGGATGGATGGAACCTCGCTCCCTAATTGAGGTATGGGTGAAGCCACGCCTCCTCATTGAGGGATTGATGGAACCACGCCCCTAATTGATTTATGGGTGAAGCCACGCCTCCTCATTGAGGGATTGATGGAACCACGGCCCCTAACTGAAGTATGGGGAAGCCACGCCCCCCTCATTGAGGGATGGATGAAACCATGCCCCCTAATTGAGGTATGGGTGAAGCCACACCCCCTCATTGAGGGATGGATGAAGCCACGCCCCCTCATTGAGGGATGGATGAAGCCACACCCCCTCATTGAGGGATGGATGAAGCCACACCCCCTCATTGAGGGATGGATGAAGCCACACCCCCTCATTGGGGTATGAGTGACACCACGCCCCCTAATTGAGGTATGGGTGAAGCCACGCCCCCTCATTGAGGGATGGATAGGAGATACATTGTAACTGTTACAACAATAGAAACACTTTGTATAGGCAAATGAATCATTTATTGCTGCAGATCTGCATATTACACCTCAAAGAGGGACAATATGAAGATGAAGCCACGCCCCCTCATTGAGGGAAGGATGAAGTCACGCCCCCTCATTGAGGGGTGGATGAGGCCACGCCCCCTCATTGATTGATGAATAGGAGATACATTGTAACAGTTACAATAGAAACACTTTGAATAGGCGAATGAACCATTTATTGCTGCAGATCTGCATGTTACTCCTCAAAGAGGGACAAATGAGAACAAGGTACAGGGGGACATGGACTCAAAAGAGGGACAGTCCCTTCAAATCAAGGACACGTGGAAGGTATGACAATAGCTCAGGCCACCACAACGTGTGATTGGTAAAGGGACCTCTTATCAGTTCACAGTCACAGTAAAAAGGAAAGATAAAGGGACTCATCCCTCAGTGTCTTCCTCCTCCTGCCTCCCAGGCCACGCTCTCTCTTTATGTCCTCAGGGTCGGGGGCTCAATCCTGGTCCAGCAGGGGGCGCTGGTGTGGTGATGACATGGAGCGACAACCCCACCATCTATTGTGAAGGTGGTCACAGTTCCTGTCAAGGGCACACACAGAGGAGAAGCCTCTAATGACATCACTGGAGGGGAGGGGCATGGTGGGGGATTTCCCATGGAATCACCCTTTGTGGACCACAAAAGCCATTCCCCGTCATCACACCACCGGACCAGGAGGGAACATTGCCCGATGGGGGACAGGAGGAGGAAGACGCCGAGAGAGCTGAGTAAGACATTATACAAATCGAACAAGTCCAAAGGCCGGCAACAAAAATGGACTAAATCGTAAAGTGATCGGTAAGTCAAAAATAAATATCAGTAGCTTACCTTACATCGAGTCCCTCCAGCGCTCTCCTTCCTGCTGTGTCGGTCTACTTAGTGAGGAAATCACTTCCCCATTCAGCTTTCAGTCTCCACCCAATTGACCTGGTCCTTCATTCGACCTTTAGTGGACCGAGAACTGAAACACCCCCCCCCCACTCCCTCCCCAGACGTCCTGATTGGCTACAGCTATAAAACCCTGCACGCCTCCTTCCTCTCTGGTCACACTATGTGCTGGCAGGCTGGAGACGCTCTTAGCCAGCAGCATCTATCACCCCCTTTTTCTGGTTTCATTATGTGCTCGCAGGCTGGAGACGCTTTTAACCTGCAGCATCTCTCACCCCCCTTTTCTGGTCACACTATGTGGTGGCAGGCTGGAGACGCTCTTAGCCTGCAGCATCTCTCACCCCCTTTTTCTGGTTACACTATGTGCTCGCAGGCTGGAAACGCTTTTAACCTGCAGCATCTCTCACCCCCTTTTTCTGGTCACACTATGTGCTGGCAAGCTGGAGACGCTCTTAGCCTGCAGCATCTCTCACCCCCTTTTTCTGGTTACACTATGTGCTCGCAGGCTGGAAACGCTTTTAACCTGCAGCATCTCTCACCCCCTTTTTCTGGTCACACTATGTGGTGACAGGCTGGAGACGCTCTTAGCCTGGAGCATCTCTCACTCCCTTTATCTGGTCACGCTATGTGCTGGCAGGCTGGAGACACTTTTAACCTGCAGCATCTCTTGCCCCCTTTATCTGGTCACGCTATGTGGTGGCAGGCTGGAGACGCTTTTAACCTGCAGCATCTCTCGCCCCCTTTATCTGGTCACGCTATGTGGTGGCAGGCTGGAGACGCACTTGGCCTGCAGCATCTCTCACCCCTTTTTTCTGGTCACACTATGTGCTGGCAAGCTGGAGACGCTCTTAGCCTGCAGCATCTCTCACCCCCTTTTTCTGGTTACACTATGTGCTCGCAGGCTGGAGACGCTTTTAACCTGCAGCAGCCCTCACCCCCTTTTTCTGGTCACACTATGTGGTGACAGGCTGGAGACGCTCTTAGCTTGCAGCATCTCTCACCCCTTTTTTCTGGTCACACTATGTGCTGGCAGGCTGGAGATGCTCTTAGCCTGGAGCATCTCTCACTCCCTTTATCTGGTCACGCTATGTGCTCACAGGCTGGAGACGCTCGTATCCTGCAGCATCTCTCACCCTCTTTTTCTGGTCACACTATGTGCTGGCAGGCTGGAGATGCTCTTAGCCTGGAGCATCTCTCACTCCCTTTATCTGGTCACGCTATGTGCTGGCAGGCTGGAGACGCTTTTAACCTGCAGCATCTCTCACTCCCTTTATCTGGTCACGCTATGTGGTGGCAGGCTGGAGACGCTCTTAGCTTGCAGCATCTCTCACCTCTTTTTTCTGGTCACACTATGTGCTGGCAGGCTGGAGACGCTCTTAGCTTGCAGCTTCTGTCACCCCTTTTTTCTGGTCACACTATGTGCTGGCAGGCTGGAGATGCTCTTAGCCTGGAGCATCTCTCACTCCCTTTATCTGGTCACGCTATGTGCTCACAGGCTGGAGACGCTCGTATCCTGCAGCATCTCTCACCCTCTTTTTCTGGTCACACTATGTGCTGGCAGGCTGGAGATGCTCTTAGCCTGGAGCATCTCTCACTCCCTTTATCTGATCACACTATGTGCTGGCCGGCTGGAGACGCTCGTATCCTGCAGCATCTCTCACCCTCTTTTTCTGGTCACACTATGTGCTGGCAGGCTGGAGATGCTCTTAACCTGCAGCATCTCTCACTCCCTTTATCTGATCACACTATGTGCTGGCAGTAAAAGCTAGAGGCACAACAATGCACTTATTTTTTTACTGTGTTATATGTAAAGCATCACATCGCTGTTGCCACACCCACTGTTTCTCCTCATTTTTTCTCTGCTCTAATACTAATAACTTAGGAACTACAGGGTCTTTTTGAAAACGGACTGAAGTTTGGGGCAGTGCAACGTGTAGCCCGAGACAATGGGTCAACAATCGGGCTCGCATTTAGTATAACTTTAAAACTTATCAGGATAGACATAAAGCTTGAAACTTAATGTGTACAGTCTGGAGGAAAGAAGGGAGAGAGGGGACATCATAGAGACCTTTATATATGGACAGTGCAATGTGTAGCCCGAGACAATGGGACAACAATCGGGCGCTCGCCTTTAGAGGGTGATTTATTATAAAAGGTGCAGGTCAACCGAGTCGCTCGGCAGCACCCACACCGCAACATCGGCCTCCGGCTACTGGCGCTATCAGTTGTGGCGCTCCTGGCTAGGCAGTGTTCGCAACGTACGGCTTTTATATACCTATGCACTAGTGACACAGAGCGCCGGCCGGGAGCGCGTGCAAATAGAAAGTATTTAAAGTGGACCAACACCTGATGCTGATCGGCCCGGGAATGATCAGCATCGGGCCTGCGGGGCACCCCGATCGCACCTGCGCCGGCCGTTTGTGAATGGCCGGCGTGGGCGCGCTCCCTGTAAGAGTGACGCACGGGAGGCGGCGGCGGGCGCGGTCGCTTGTCCGTCGACGGACCTCGCTTGTCTGTCGGCGGGGATTGGCTGCAGCGGTCACGTGGGAGCGGGGACAGGTGAGTTTTTGGGGCTTTCTGGGAGGTTTCACACAGCGGGGCACCCCCGATCGGGGTGCCCCACCGAAGTGGACCAAAACCCAGGATAGTCAAAATCCTGGGTGTTGGTCCACTTTAAGAAAAAAAATACATAGCACTCACAGAGGCACTCAGCACACAGCTCTTGTTGGAATCCCAATTTTTAATTTTTCATGGATTTTTTTTTTTTTTTTTTAAATGAGAATTGCATTGGGGACACTTGAAAAACATGAGCTTTCTCACAGCCCAAATCACAAGTTTGCAGCGCAACACAAAAGTTCTAAAAATGCATCTAAAAATAATCCCAACCAGCGCAGGGATCCCGTGGCACCTGCACCAGCACAAAAATAAAATATTATAAAATGCCTAAATAATTGTAACCATCCCAGCCCATTGAAATGTATGGGATAAGGCCACAAAGTACAGGGTGAGCGTCTGGTCCTATCTGCCACTGTAGGGAACTCAGCGCCGGCACTGATGATAGATGGGACATCACCTGGGACTATCAGAGGCGCTCTGAATTTTTGACTTGATAAAAACAGAGTCACAAGCCAGTATGTGGAGAGACCCATGTTAGGCTTAATATAGGGGGGCTAAAGAGACCAAAAAAACCTCTACTTAGGTAAAGGAAAAGAGTGGCTTTCCTAGAAGGGAAAGTATTTGCACAGTACCGAGTCCAAGGACAGATAGCATTACCAATCTACCCTTGCAGTAGGCGGAGCTATGCAAATCATCTCTTTATGTCTCTGAGCCATCCAAGGCCCTTAGAAACGCTAAGGGTGCAATGCCAAGGATTAGCTTTAAATGTTTATACAGCCAGACAACTTGACTTGATAACTAAGCCTTTCGCACTGGGACCTGACACTCACCCGACATTCACCCGGCACTACGTGGCCTTAGCGTTTCTTAAAGCGGACCTTCAGCATCATTAAATGAAAAGCCCAAACCATTAAAAAACTATTCCCCAACATCTAAAATTAATATATTTAACGTTTTAGTCACTTACTTTTTATTCTTTCCTCCAACGGGCTGCAACTCTGTTCAGGACTCTAGGATACAGGCACCGCCATATTGTCTCAGAAGCATCACACATACTGAGGATAGGAGGGCAATTAATGAGGGTGATTAACGTGGGCAATCATATATATATATATAATAATGTGGGAAACATATAAGATAGGCTCTTATTCAGGGTGAAGGTCCAGATTAATGTGGGCAATCTGTATGTACAGGGTGGGGGAAACATAGAAGATAGACTCTTATTCATGGTGAAGGTCTGGATTAATGTGGGCAATCTGTATGTACAGGGTGGGGGAAACATACAAGATAGACTCTTATTGAGGGTGAAGGTCCGGATTAATGTGGGCAATCTGTATTTACAGGGGGGGAAACATACAAGATAGGCTCTTATTCAGGGTAAAGGCTCGGATTAATGTGGGCAATCTGTATTTACAGGGTGGGGGAAACATACAAGATAGACTATTATTCAGGGTGAAGGTCCGGATTAATGTGGGCAATCTGTATTTACAGGGGGGGGGGGACATACAAGATAGGCTCTTATTCAGGGTAAAGGTTTGGATTAATGTGGGCAATCTGTATTTACAGGGGGGGGAAACATACAAGATAGGCTCTTATTCAGGGTAAAGGCTCGGATTAATGTGGGCAATCTGTATTTACAGGGTGGGGGAAACATACAAGATAGACTATTATTCAGGGTGAAGGTCCGGATTAATGTGGGCAATCTGTATTTACAGGGGGGGGGAAATACAAGATAGACTCTTATTCAGGGTGAAGGTCCGGATTAATGTGGGCAATCTGTATTTACAGGGTGGGTAACATACAAGATAGGCTCTTATTCAGGGTAAGGGTCTGGATTAATGTGGGCAATCTGTATGTACAAGGGGGAAACATACAAAATAGGCTCTTATTCAGGGTGAAGGTCCGGATAATTTTTTTTTTTTTATCTCTAACAAACTTTGGGAAACTTTTGGAAACCCTCCTCTTCAAATAAATCCCCAACATCTCAAAAAGTTCCTCTAAAGTCTTTTTTTTTTTAACTTGTAAAAGTTTTGCCTTTTTGCCGCGTATCGATCGTAAAATAAGTAAATAAGCCAAGCGGGGCTTCAGGAATTATAATTAAAATTCCCTCGCGTTGCTTAGCCGTGTTTGCGAGACAATAAAATTAACTCCCCGTGGCCCAGAGAGATGTCGTATCGGAAATCATTCATTTTCCTCTGACACGCAATTATCTCCATTTCTAGATGGATTGCCACCTGCAGCTGTGCGAGGCTGCGATAGGGGACCCGCGCTTCTCTTATATGCAAATGCCCTTAATGGGCTCCTCAGCGAATGGCTTTGTTTAGAATAACAGCCACTTTTTTTTTTTTTACGGCTTCTGTGTTTGATGATTACTTTATCGTTTAAAATAAACTCGTCCTTAGGAGGGCTCGGGATGACAGCTATGGGCTGCTGAGCATGCGCCTTCCATAGGCTTCCTTTTAGAATAGTGGGTTAGTCTAACTCTCTATTTTCTATATGAACGGCTTGGGCGCTGTATGTTGCGCTGTATGTTCTTCTATTTAATAGGGACAGATTTACGTGACTATACTTATACTACTTTACCCTTTAGTATATGTGACTATACTTATATAGTGCTGGGGCTCTAATCTATGTTAACTAGACCCAGCTCCTGATGAAGCCCGTCCAAAGGGTGAAACACCCCGTGTATAAAACATTGGGGGGGGGGGGGTAAGGTAAGTATATATTTTTTGTTTATTATGCTTTACAAACCCTTTATAAAGCAACGTTTTGGCCGTTGGTAAGTTTTGATTTAATGGCTTGGTGATAATTTAGTGGCGCCGGGCAATACGTCCTCGCAGACACTTTACAAGCTTTTTATTCTTTATGAAAATGAATGAGACGATAAACGCCGAGCGCCTCGTAGTAAATCCTTTTCCTCTTCAATAATAAAATCAATGCTCCTAATTTTAGGACAACAAACAGCGGCTTCCTGCGTATTTCAAGTCGGCGGCGCACTGGGGGATATTCAATCATTGCGGGCTGAAGTTTTGAAGATCTTTTTTTTTTTTTTTTTAGAGCTTTTTCTGTTGACCTTCAGCATCATTCAATGAAAAGCCCAAACCCAAAAAATGATTCCCCAGCATTTAAAATTAATAAATTTTACGTTTTTAGTCACTTTTTATTCTTTCTCCCACTGGGCAGCAACTCTGTTCAGGACTTTAGGATACGGGCGCCGCCATCTTGCCTCAGAAGCATCACAAATACTGAGGAGAGGAGAGCGGGATAAAGTGCAGGGGGCGGGGTTATAGCTGTGCTTTGCACAGACAGAGCAGAGCTGGGGTCAGGAAAAGGACAGCAATCCCAGAATGCAGAGCGGCACAGTCAGAAGACACATCCTGTCTGCAGGCTGTCTGATGCTCCATGAGCCGCCATCTTGAATGTTTAAAGGCTCCTAACATGCAGTAGATGCAGGTAGGATGATTTTCAATGTGAGCAATCTGTATGTACAGGGTGGGAGAAACATAAGAGATAGGCTCTTATTCTGGGTAAAGGTTCCGGATTAATGTGGGCAATCTGTGTGTACAGGGTGGGAGAAGCATATAAGATAGGCTCTTATTCAGGGTGAAGGTCCGGATTAATGTGGGCAATCTATATGTACAGGGGGGGGGGCATACAAGATAGGCTCTTATTCAGGGTAAAGGTTTGGATTAATGTGGGCAAACTGTATGTACAGGGTGGGGGAAACATACAAGATAGGCTCTTATTCAGGGTGAGTTTCCGGATTAATGTGAGCAATCTGTATGTACAGGGTAGGGGAAACATATAAGATAGGCTCTTATTCAGGGTGAATATCCAGATTAATGGGAGCAATCTGTATGTACGGGGGGGGGGGAGCATACAAGATAGGCTCTTATTCAGGGTGAGTTTCCGGATTAATGTGAGCAATCTGTATGTACAGGGGGGAAACATATAAGATAGGCTCTTATTCAGGGTGAATATCCAGATTAATGGGAGCAATCTGTATGTACGGGGGGGGGGGGGGGGGGAGCATATAAGATAGGCTCTTATTCAGGGTGAGCGTCCGGATTAATGTGAGCAATCTGTATGTACAGGGTGTGGGAAACATATAAGATAGGCTCTTATTCAGGGAGAGGGTCCGGATTAATGTGAGCAATCTGTAAGTACAGGGTGTGGGAAACATATAAGATAGGCTCTTATTCAGGGTAAAGGTCCGGATTAATGTGGGCAATCTGTATGTACAGAGGGGAAACATACAAGATAGGCTCTTATTCAGGGTGAATGTCTGGATTAATGTGGGCAATCTGTATGTGGGGGGCGGGGGGCATACAAGATAGGCTCTTATTCAGGGTGAAGGTCCGGATTAATGTGGGCAATCTGTATGTACAGGGTGGGGGAAACATATAAGATAGGCTCTTATTTAGGGTGAAGGTCCGGATTAATGTGACTAATCTGCATGTACAGGGTGTGGGAAACATATAAGATAGGCTCTTATTCAGGGTAAAGGTCCGGATTAATGTGGGCAATCTGTATGTACAGAGGGGAAACATATAAGATAGGCTCTTATTCAGGGTAAAGGTCAGCTTTAAAGCCGAACAACACACTGGATCTTCACTTTTCGGGGGGTTGTTCCTCTGAATTGGGGGCATCCCGTATTGGTGTGTGTATGCCTCTAGGCCACTCACCTTCCTGTCGCTCCATTCAGCGCACTCACTTTCCCTCGGCTCCCTTCGGCTCTGCTGACGGCTAGGCACCGGAGGGAGTGGAGTGCACGTCCGGCAGCATCCCCTGCTCACCTCCTACCCGTTGCAGGCCCGTGATGCCCATTCACGGCTAGAGGTGAGCCGGGATGCGGAGAGACGAGGGCTCCAGGACAAGGTGAGGAAACGAGGCTTCTGGGGGGTATTACACAGCGGAGCTTTCCAATTCAAGATTCCACTGCAAAGAGTGCAACTTGGATGGTCCTGGGGTCCTCCGATGTTCCTTTTTAAAGTGGACCTAAAACCAGAGGAGTAGCTGGGCTTTCTGGCACCCGGGGCAAAGATTCAAAATGGCACCCCCCCGCCTGTTCTCAGGCTCCCCCTTGATGCCCCCCCCGCCAACCTGCTGCCCCCACGGCGCAAATGACTCCCTTGCTCCACTGCCTGAGGAAGTGGGAAGCGTGCCCACGGAACGTGTGGCTCTTGGGGTGGTAGGAGGTGGGGAGACCTTCTTGGTGACCTATACTGTGGTTTACATCATAGGACATTAGCACACTTTGGTTATGATGATGTTGGTTATGATTGATGCTGTTATTTGTGATTGTTATATAGGCAATGCATTGTGTTAGGCCCTTATTCATGAAGGGATAGCGTCAGGTAGTGGCTGGTTAATGAGAGGTAGCGACAGGTAGCGACTGGTGAACGCCGGACACGGCAGCAATTACACATTTATCAAGCAGAATCTGTTTAGCGACTGGGATAGCGCCTTGTAGCGTCCGGTTCATCATTTTCACTGCCTCAGCGAACAGCGCCGGCGTTCAGCCTTGCACAGCGCCAGGTATGACCTCTCGCTACCTGTCGCTCTCCCATACATTTCAATGGACGATCCTTTTCTTATCTATAAACAGGGCTTTTGTTTTTTTTTTTATTTTTCCCAAAAATCACAAATAATTCTGTGACCTCTCCTGGCATTGAATAAGACGTTTTTTAAATATTTTTTTTTATTTTTTATATATTTCCTCAGAAATGACATTACAGGTCTGCCATTAAAGTGTTCATGTTACAACGTTGTTACAATGTAATTCCATATGTTTTCGCTTTGTTACTAGTGGATAGATGCTGAAAAACAGACTTTAATCACACCGCCTCCTGCGCTCTGGGCTTCAGAGAAGCATTTTTCAGCGCCAGAGATTTGTGAGGCTGTTTTTTTGCTGAATATGGTGTGAGTCGGTCGCTATGAGCAGTCACTAACATGCGCTCCCATACAGCGCTGTACTGGTCAAATAGCGACTCCTCACAATGTATTCAACATTACTGAACAGCGACTGAGTCGCCATGAAGTAGCGACCCACGGCTGAGCAAAGCAACTACTAGCGGGCGCTCTGAAAATGCCTGCTACAGACGCTTGCTGCAGCGCTGTACTGGTGTTAGAGTGCCCAACATACATCACATTCATCAATGCCGGCCAGGTTACTACAGCGACTGAGGCGCTCTGTTACAGCGCCCTATACCCGCTTACAGCATCTATACAGATGCTCATCTGCCGATACCTGGCGCTAGTAATGAATCAGCCTGCGAGACGCTATGTTACAGCGCCCAATAGCTGATCACAGCGTATACTAGCGGTCGCTCTAAACACCGCTATACAGACGCTCAACAGCCGATACCTGGCGCTAGTAATGAATCAGCCTGCGAGACGCTATGTTACAGCGCCCAATAGCTGATCACAGCGTATACTAGCGCTCGCTCTAAACGCCGCTATATAGACGCTCATCTGCCGATACCTGGCGCTAGTAATGAATCAGCCTGCGAGACGCTATGTTACAGCGCCCAATAGCTGATCACAGCGTATACTAGCGCTCGCTCTAAACGCCGCTATATAGACGCTCATCTGCCGATACCTGGCGCTAGTAATGAATCAGCCTGCGAGACGCTATGTTACATCGCCCAATAGCTGATCACAGCGTATACTAGCGGTCGCTCTAAACACCGCTATACAGACGCTCAACAGCCGATACCTGGCGCTAGTAATGAATCAGCCTGCGAGACGCTATGTTACAGCGCCCAATAGCTGATCACAGCGTATACTAGCGCTCGCTCTAAACGCCGCTATACAGACACTCATCTGCCAATACCTGGCGCTAGTAATGAATCAGCCTGCGAGACGCTATGTTACAGCGCCCAATAGCTGATCACAGAGTATACTAGCGCTCGCTCTAAACGCCGTTATACAGACGCTCATCTGCCGATCCCTGGCGCTAGTAATGAGTCAGCCTGCGAGACGCTATGTTACAGCGCCCAATAGCTGATCACAGCGTATACTAGCGCTCGCTCTAAACGCCGCTATACAGACGCTCATCTGCCGATACCTGGCGCTAGTAATGAATCAGCCTGCGAGACGCTATGTTACAGCGCCCAATAGCTGATCACAGCGTATACTAGCGCTCGCTCTAAGCGCCACTATACAGACGCTCATCTGCCGATACCTGGCGCTAGTAATGAATCAGCCTGCGAGACGCTATGTTACAGCGCCCAAAAGCTGATCACAGCGTATACTAGCGCTCGCTCTAAACGCCGCTATACAGATGCCCATCCGCCACCTGGCGCTAGTCATGAATCAGCCTCATAGGACACTTTTTTGGTTACCTTCTGGGACTCCTTTTACTCGGCACTTGAATCCCATTTAAAAGTCTAAAGCCTTTTTTTTTTCTTTCTTTCTTTTGTTTAATCTTCCCGTTCATTGTGAGGATGGGGTTGTGTGAACATGAATCCCGACAAAAGTTCATTATTGTAGCATAAAAAGCTGTAAATTAATGAGATTAATTAATCTCAGTCTTCCATAAAGAACAATCTTGAAATGGAATGATGAGCATTGTAATGACATAATTAGCGCATGAAGGATTGCTAGATAAAAATCACACTGATTGGATGCCTCAGCCTTTCAGACGGTTTCTTTTTTATTATTCCGCAATCTTCCAAAATGATCTTTGGGCCCATTTTCCAAATGTTTCGCCATAAAAAGCAACATATCATACAGCAAGATGAGAAAAGATAAGAAACATATCGTACAGCAAGATGAGAAAAGATAAGAAACATATCGTACAGCAAGATGAGAAAAGATAAGAAACATATCGTACAGCAAGATGAGAAAAGATAAGAAACATATCGTACAGCAAGATGAGAAAAGATAAGAAAGATATCGTATAGCAAGATGAGAAAAGATAAGAAACATATCGTACAGCAAGATGAGAAAAGATAAGAAACATATCGTACAGCAAGATGAGAAAAGATAAGAAACATATCGTACAGCAAGATGAGAAAAGATAAGAAACATATCGTACAGCAAGATGAGAAAAGATAAGAAACATATCGTACAGCAAGATGAGAAAAGATAAGAAACATATCGTACAGCAAGATGAGAAAAGATAAGAAACATATCGTACAGCAAGATGAGAAAAGATAAGAAACATATCGTATAGCAAGATGAGAAAAGATAAGAAACATATCGTACAGCAAGATGAGAAAATATAAGAAACATATCGTACAGCAAGATGAGAAAAGATAAGACACATATCGCACAGCAAGATGAGAAAAGATAAGAAACATATCGTATAGCAAGATGAGAAAAGATAAGAAACATATCGTACAGCAAGATGAGAAAAGATAAGAAACATATCGTACAGCAAGATGAGAAAATATAAGAAACATATCGTATAGCAAGATGAGAAAAGATAAGAAACATATCGTATAGCAAGATGAGAAAAGATAAGAAACATATCGTATAGCAAGATGAGAAAAGATAAGAAACATATCGTACAGCAAGATGAGAAAAGATAAGAAACATATCGCACAGCAAGATGAGAAAAGATAAGAAACATATCGTACAGCAAGATGAGAAAAGATAAGAAACATATCGTACAGCAAGATGAGAAAAGATAAGAAACATATCGTACAGCAAGATGAGAAAAGATAAGAAACATATCGTACAGCAAGATGAGAAAAGATAAGAAACATATCGTATAGCAAGATGAGAAAAGATAAGAAACATATCATATAGCAAGATGAGAAAAGATAAGAAACATATCGTACAGCAAGATGAGAAAAGATAAGAAACATATCGTACAGCAAGATGAGAAAAGATAAGAAACATATCGTATAGCAAGATGAGAAAAGATAAGAAACATATCGTATAGCAAGATGAGAAAAGATAAGAAACATATCGTACAGCAAGATGAGAAAAGATAAGAAACATATCGTACAGCAAGATGAGAAAATATAAGAAACATATCGTACAGCAAGATGAGAAAAGATAAGAAACATATCGTACAGCAAGATGAGAAAAGATAAGAAACATATCGTACAGCAAGATGAGAAAAGATAAGAAACATATCGTACATCAAGATGAGAAAAGATAAGAAACATATCGTACAGCAAGATGAGAAAAGATAAGAAACATATCGTATAGCAAGATGAGAAAAGATAAGAAACATATCGTATAGCAAGATGAGAAAAGATAAGAAACATATCGTACAGCAAGATGAGAAAAGATAAGAAACATATCGTACAGCTAGATGAGAAAAGATAAGAAACATATCGTACAGCAAGATGAGAAAAGATAAGAAACATATCGTACAGCAAGATGAGAAAAGATAAGAAACATATCGTACAGCTAGATGAGAAAAGATAAGAAACATATCGTACAGCTAGATGAGAAAAGATAAGAAACATATCGTACAGCAAGATGAGAAAAGATAAGAAACATATCGTACAGCAAGATGAGAAAATATAAGAAACATATCGTATAGCAAGATGAGAAAAGATAAGAAACATATCGTACAGCAAGATGAGAAAAGATAAGAAACATATCGCACAGCAAGATGAGAAAAGATAAGAAACATATCGTATAGCAAGATGAGAAAAGATAAGAAACATATCGTACAGCAAGATGAGAAAAGATAAGAAACATATCGCACAGCAAGATGAGAAAAGATAAGAAACATATCGTATAGCAAGATGAGAAAAGATAAGAAACATATCGTATAGCAAGATGAGAAAAGATAAGAAACATATCGTACAGCAAGATGAGAAAAGATAAGAAACATATCGTACAGCAAGATGAGAAAAGATAAGAAACATATCGTACAGCAAGATGAGAAAAGATAAGAAACATATCGTATAGCAAGATGAGAAAAGATAAGAAACATATCGTATAGCAAGATGAGAAAAGATAAGAAACATATCGTACAGCAAGATGAGAAAAGATAAGAAACATATCGTATAGCAAGATGAGAAAAGATAAGAAACATATCGTACAGCAAGATGAGAAAATGTAAGAAACATATCGTACAGCAAGATGAGAAAAGATAAGAAACATATCGTACAGCAAGATGAGAAAAGATAAGAAACATATCGTACAGCTAGATGAGAAAAGATAAGAAACATATCGTACAGCTAGATGAGAAAAGATAAGAAACATATCGTACAGCAAGATGAGAAAAGATAAGAAACATATCGTACAGCAAGATGAGAAAAGATAAGAAACATATCGTATAGCAAGATGAGAAAAGATAAGAAACATATCGCACAGCAAGATGAGAAAAGATAAGAAACATATCGTATAGCAAGATGAGAAAAGATAAGAAACATATCGTACAGCAAGATGAGAAAAGATAAGAAACATATCGCACAGCAAGATGAGAAAAGATAAGAAACATATCGTATAGCAAGATGAGAAAAGATAAGAAACATATCGTATAGCAAGATGAGAAAAGATAAGAAACATATCGTACAGCAAGATGAGAAAAGATAAGAAACATATCGTACAGCAAGATGAGAAAAGATAAGAAACATATCGTACAGCAAGATGAGAAAAGATAAGAAACATATCGTACAGCAAGATGAGAAAAGATAAGAAACATATCGTATAGCAAGATGAGAAAAGATAAGAAACATATCGTATAGCAAGATGAGAAAAGATAAGAAACATATCGTACAGCAAGATGAGAAAAGATAAGAAACATATCGTATAGCAAGATGAGAAAAGATAAGAAACATATCGTACAGCAAGATGAGAAAATGTAAGAAACATATCGTACAGCAAGATGAGAAAAGATAAGAAACATATCGTACAGCAAGATGAGAAAAGATAAGAAACATATCGTACAGCTAGATGAGAAAAGATAAGAAACATATCGTACAGCTAGATGAGAAAAGATAAGAAACATATCGTACAGCAAGATGAGAAAAGATAAGAAACATATCGTACAGCAAGATGAGAAAAGATAAGAAACATATCGTATAGCAAGATGAGAAAAGATAAGAAACATATCGCACAGCAAGATGAGAAAAGATAAGAAACATATCGTATAGCAAGATGAGAAAAGATAAGAAACATATCGTACAGCAAGATGAGAAAAGATAAGAAACATATCGCACAGCAAGATGAGAAAAGATAAGAAACATATCGTATAGCAAGATGAGAAAAGATAAGAAACATATCGTATAGCAAGATGAGAAAAGATAAGAAACATATCGTACAGCAAGATGAGAAAAGATAAGAAACATATCGTACAGCAAGATGAGAAAAGATAAGAAACATATCGTACAGCAAGATGAGAAAAGATAAGAAACATATCGTACAGCAAGATGAGAAAAGATAAGAAACATATCGTATAGCAAGATGAGAAAAGATAAGAAACATATCGTATAGCAAGATGAGAAAAGATAAGAAACATATCGTACAGCAAGATGAGAAAAGATAAGAAACATATCGTATAGCAAGATGAGAAAAGATAAGAAACATATCGTATAGCAAGATGAGAAAAGATAAGAAACATATCGTATAGCAAGATGAGAAAAGATAAGAAACATATCGTATAGCAAGATGAGAAAAGATAAGAAACATATCGTATAGCAAGATGAGAAAAGATAAGAAACATATCGTACAGCAAGATGAGAAAAGATAAGAAACATATCGTATAGCAAGATGAGAAAAGATAAGAAACATATCGTACAGCAAGATGAGAAAAGATAAGAAACATATCGTATAGCAAGATGAGAAAAGATAAGAAACATATCGTACAGCAAGATGAGAAAATATAAGAAACATATCGTATAGCAAGATGAGAAAAGATAAGAAACATATCGTATAGCAAGATGAGAAAAGATAAGAAACATATCGTATAGCAAGATGAGAAAAGATAAGAAACATATCGTATAGCAAGATGAGAAAATATAAGAAACATATCGTACAGCAAGATGAGAAAAGATAAGACACATATCGCACAGCAAGATGAGAAAAGATAAGAAACATATCGTATAGCAAGATGAGAAAAGATAAGAAACATATCGTATAGCAAGATGAGAAAAGATAAGAAACATATCGTATAGCAAGATGAGAAAAGATAAGAAACATATCGTATAGCAAGATGAGAAAAGATAAGAAACATATCGTACAGCAAGATGAGAAAAGATAAGAAACATATCGCACAGCAAGATGAGAAAAGATAAGAAACATATCGTACAGCAAGATGAGAAAAGATAAGAAACATATCGTACAGCAAGATGAGAAAAGATAAGAAACATATCGTACAGCAAGATGAGAAAAGATAAGAAACATATCGTACAGCAAGATGAGAAAAGATAAGAAACATATCGTATAGCAAGATGAGAAAAGATAAGAAACATATCATATAGCAAGATGAGAAAAGATAAGAAACATATCGTACAGCAAGATGAGAAAAGATAAGAAACATATCGTACAGCAAGATGAGAAAAGATAAGAAACATATCGTATAGCAAGATGAGAAAAGATAAGAAACATATCGTATAGCAAGATGAGAAAAGATAAGAAACATATCGTACAGCAAGATGAGAAAAGATAAGAAACATATCGTACAGCAAGATGAGAAAATATAAGAAACATATCGTACAGCAAGATGAGAAAAGATAAGAAACATATCGTACAGCAAGATGAGAAAAGATAAGAAACATATCGTACAGCAAGATGAGAAAAGATAAGAAACATATCGTACATCAAGATGAGAAAAGATAAGAAACATATCGTACAGCAAGATGAGAAAAGATAAGAAACATATCGTATAGCAAGATGAGAAAAGATAAGAAACATATCGTATAGCAAGATGAGAAAAGATAAGAAACATATCGTACAGCAAGATGAGAAAAGATAAGAAACATATCGTACAGCTAGATGAGAAAAGATAAGAAACATATCGTACAGCAAGATGAGAAAAGATAAGAAACATATCGTACAGCAAGATGAGAAAAGATAAGAAACATATCGTACAGCTAGATGAGAAAAGATAAGAAACATATCGTACAGCTAGATGAGAAAAGATAAGAAACATATCGTACAGCAAGATGAGAAAAGATAAGAAACATATCGTACAGCAAGATGAGAAAATATAAGAAACATATCGTATAGCAAGATGAGAAAAGATAAGAAACATATCGTACAGCAAGATGAGAAAAGATAAGAAACATATCGCACAGCAAGATGAGAAAAGATAAGAAACATATCGTATAGCAAGATGAGAAAAGATAAGAAACATATCGTACAGCAAGATGAGAAAAGATAAGAAACATATCGCACAGCAAGATGAGAAAAGATAAGAAACATATCGTATAGCAAGATGAGAAAAGATAAGAAACATATCGTATAGCAAGATGAGAAAAGATAAGAAACATATCGTACAGCAAGATGAGAAAAGATAAGAAACATATCGTACAGCAAGATGAGAAAAGATAAGAAACATATCGTACAGCAAGATGAGAAAAGATAAGAAACATATCGTATAGCAAGATGAGAAAAGATAAGAAACATATCGTATAGCAAGATGAGAAAAGATAAGAAACATATCGTACAGCAAGATGAGAAAAGATAAGAAACATATCGTATAGCAAGATGAGAAAAGATAAGAAACATATCGTACAGCAAGATGAGAAAATGTAAGAAACATATCGTACAGCAAGATGAGAAAAGATAAGAAACATATCGTACAGCAAGATGAGAAAAGATAAGAAACATATCGTACAGCTAGATGAGAAAAGATAAGAAACATATCGTACAGCTAGATGAGAAAAGATAAGAAACATATCGTACAGCAAGATGAGAAAAGATAAGAAACATATCGTACAGCAAGATGAGAAAAGATAAGAAACATATCGTATAGCAAGATGAGAAAAGATAAGAAACATATCGTACAGCAAGATGAGAAAAGATAAGAAACATATCGCACAGCAAGATGAGAAAAGATAAGAAACATATCGTATAGCAAGATGAGAAAAGATAAGAAACATATCGTACAGCAAGATGAGAAAAGATAAGAAACATATCGCACAGCAAGATGAGAAAAGATAAGAAACATATCGTATAGCAAGATGAGAAAAGATAAGAAACATATCGTATAGCAAGATGAGAAAAGATAAGAAACATATCGTACAGCAAGATGAGAAAAGATAAGAAACATATCGTACAGCAAGATGAGAAAAGATAAGAAACATATCGTACAGCAAGATGAGAAAAGATAAGAAACATATCGTACAGCAAGATGAGAAAAGATAAGAAACATATCGTATAGCAAGATGAGAAAAGATAAGAAACATATCGTATAGCAAGATGAGAAAAGATAAGAAACATATCGTACAGCAAGATGAGAAAAGATAAGAAACATATCGTATAGCAAGATGAGAAAAGATAAGAAACATATCGTATAGCAAGATGAGAAAAGATAAGAAACATATCGTATAGCAAGATGAGAAAAGATAAGAAACATATCGTATAGCAAGATGAGAAAAGATAAGAAACATATCGTATAGCAAGATGAGAAAAGATAAGAAACATATCGTACAGCAAGATGAGAAAAGATAAGAAACATATCGTATAGCAAGATGAGAAAAGATAAGAAACATATCGTACAGCAAGATGAGAAAAGATAAGAAACATATCGTATAGCAAGATGAGAAAAGATAAGAAACATATCGTACAGCAAGATGAGAAAATATAAGAAACATATCGTATAGCAAGATGAGAAAAGATAAGAAACATATCGTATAGCAAGATGAGAAAAGATAAGAAACATATCGTATAGCAAGATGAGAAAAGATAAGAAACATATCGTATAGCAAGATGAGAAAAGATAAGAAACATATCGTATAGCAAGATGAGAAAAGATAAGAAACATATCGTACAGCAAGATGAGAAAAGATAAGAAACATATCGTATAGCAAGATGAGAAAAGATAAGAAAACATATCGTTTGTCATTAGATTTACATGGAAAGCTATTCGTAATTAAAGCCGACCAATACCGCATAGCTCCCAAGTGTCCCTGATTTGGAGGGACTGTCCCTTTTGTGTCCATGTCCCCCTGTCCCTTGTTGTTCTCATTTGTCCCTACTTGAGCTGTAACATGCAGATCTGCAGCAATAAATGATGTATTCTCCTATTCATAGAGTTTATATGGTTGTAAGTGTTACATTCTATCTCCTATCCATCTCTCAGTGAGGGGGCGTTGTCTCATCCATCTCTCAATGAGGGGGCGTGGCTTCACTATCTCAGAGTGAGGGGGTGTGGCTTAATTTACATATGATCTCTCTTTGAGGTGTAACATGCAGATCTGCAGCAATAAATTATTAATTTGCCTATTTAAAGTGTTTCTATTGTTGTAACTGTTACATCCTCCTATTCATCTCTCAAACAGGGGGTTTGGCCTCATACATCCTTCAATGAAGGGAGCGTGCATACCACCCAAGTGTCCCTGTTTTGGAGGGACTGTCCCTCTTTTGAGATCCCTATCCCTGGTTGTTCTCCTTTGTCCCTCTTTGAGGTGTAACATGCAGATTTGCAGCAATAAATGATTCAGTTGTCTATGCAAAGTGTTTCTACTGTTGTAACTTTTACAATGTATCTCCTATTCATCCCTCAATGAGGAGGTGTGGCTTCATCCATCCCTCAATGAGGGGGCGTGGCTTCATTTACATATTGCCCTTTTTTCAGATGTAACATGCAGATCTGCAGCAATAAATGATTCATTTGTCTATTCAAAGTGTTTCTATTGTTGTAACTGTTACAATGTATCTCATATTCATCAATCAATAAGGGGGCGTGGCTTCATCAATCAATCAATGAGGGGGCGTGCCTTCATCCATCTCCCAATGAGGGGCGTGGCTTCATCCATCAATCAATGAGGGTGTGTGGCTTCATCCATCCCTCAATGAGGGTGTGTGGCTTCATCCATCAATCAATGAGGGTGTGTGGCTTCATCCATCAATTAATGAGGGGGTGTGGCTTCATCCATCAATCAATGAGGGTGTGTGGCTTCACCCATCAATCAATGAGGGTGTGTGGCTTCATCCATCCCTCAATGAGGGGGTGTGGCTTCATCCATCAATCAATGAGGGTGTGTGGCTTCATCCATCAATCAATGAGGGTGTGTGGCTTCATCCATCAATCAATGAGGGGGTGTGGCTTCATCCATCAATCAATGAGGGCGTGTGGCTTCATCTGTCAATCAATGAGGGTGTGTGGCTTCATCCATCAATCAATGAGGGGTGTGTGGCTTCATCCAGCAATCTATGAAGGGACGTGGCTTCACCCATCAACCAATGAGGGGGCGTGGTTTCATCCATCAATCAATGAGGGTGTGTGGCTTCATCCATCAGTCAATGAGGGACGTGGCTCCATCCATCACTCAATGAGGGGGCGTGGCTTCACCCATCAATCAATGAGGGTGTGTGGCTTCGTCCATCAATCAATGAGGGTGTGTGGCTTCATCCATCAATCAATGAGGGTGTGTGGCTTCATCCATCAATCAATGAGGGTGTGTGGCTTCACCCATCAATCAATGAGGGGTGTGTGGCTTCATCCATCAATCTATGAAGGGGCGTGGCTTCACCCATCAACCAATGAGGGGGTGTGGCTTCATTCATCAATCAATGAGGGTGTGTGGCTTCATCCATCAGTCAATGAGGGATGTGGCTCCACCCATCAACCAATGAGGGGGCGTGGCTTCATCCATCAATCGATGAGGGTGTGTGGCTTCATCCATCAGTCAATGAGGGACGTGGCTCCATCCATCACTCAATGAGGGGGCGTGGCTTCATCCATCAATCAATGAGGGAGTGTGCCTTCATTCAACAATTGATCCTCTTTCCTGCACTGAAAAGTTGGAAGGTATGCCAAAACCCACGGCCCAGGAATCTATAAGATTTCAGGTCTGCTTGTTACCCTCCCTCTGAGGCATCCAGAATCGGGATGCCCTGTTGTGTGAAACCCCCCAGTCGCCCTGTATACTCACCTTCTACCCCCGAACCAATGGCGCTTGCATGAGCAGCGGTCACATCCAAATGCTACGTCAGGCGTTTGTAAATGGCCGGCATGGGAATGCTCCTTTTTAGAGGGTAGTGGAGGATGTGGCCGTCGGGCACGCTCAGGTCTGCTTCCTTAGACTAAGGGGTGGGAGCAGATCCCAGCACGCTGATTGGATGAGAAGACGTGCATGTGCCGTCGAAGCGGGAAAAGCCACTCATGTCAAGTCGTCTAAGGGCCCTTATTCATGAAGGGCTAGCTCAGGTAATGCCTGTACAGCGCCAGGTAGCGGCAGGTGAACGCCGGACACGGCAGCAATTACACATTTACGAAGCCGAATCTGGTGAGCGACTAGAACAACGCCATGTAGCGTCCGATTCATCATTATCCCAGGCTCAGCGTACAGCGCCGGCGTTCAGCCTTGCAGAGCGCCACGTCTTACCTGTCGCTACCTGGCGCTCCCCTATACATTTCTATAGGCGATCCTTAAATCCCTTTCCTGATCCCAAAATCTTTTTTTTTTTCCTTAAAAACAATCTCAAAACTTCTGACATTTATTCTGGGCAAGAAAATGACATTTTTTAAAACTTTTTGAATTAATAATATTTTTATGCAGAATTGTCCTCACATGTCTGGTATTAAAGTGTTCATGTTACAATGTTATAACAATGTCATTCCACGTGTTTTCCCTTTGTTACTAGTGGATACATGTTCATAAACAGACTTTAATCACACAGCCTCTGGCGCTATGGGCTACAATTACATGATTTTGAGCGCCGTTTGAAGCTGTTTTTTTGATGAATGTGGTGTAAGTCAGTCGCACTGAGCTGATGCTACCATTCGCTCACATACAGCATAGTATTGCGACCCACACATCATATTCATCATGGGGCGCTCTGAAACAATGATCCATGGCCAAGCACAGCGACTACTAGCGGTCGCTCTGAAATCTGCTCTACAGACGCTCATCTGTCGCTACCTGGCGTTAGTAATGAATCAGCCTGGCCGTCTTCATCTAAGAGCAGCGGCTCTGAGCGCGTTGCCGCATCCTCCCCTTCCCTTTAACAGGGAGAGCGCCCACGCTGGCCACTTACAAATGCCCGGCGTGGGCATGCGCCTTGCTTGATGGATAGCGGGGATGCAGCCATGGCTCACGCATGCGCCATTTAACCGGGAAACAAGGTAAGTGAATAGGATGAGCTGGGAGTTTTTACACAGTGGGGCATCCCGGTTTTGGATGCTCCGTGGGTGGGAATCGATCGACCCAGGAATCTTATAGATTCCGATCGCGGTGGGTTTTGGCCCTCAAATCTATAAGATTCCAGGATGGCTTGATTCCACCCCCCAGGGGCATCAAAGTTCCGGATGCCCTGCGATGTGAAACCCCCCAGGTCAGCTGGTAAACTCACCTTCTCCCACGCTCCAACGCCACATGTGTGAGCAGCGGTCATCCACTATCCCTTTAGCAGGGTGTGCATCTGCGCCAGGCTATGTGATTGGGCAGTGTGGGTACGCTCCCTGGTAGAGGCTAGCGGGGGATGAGTTCGCTCGCTTAGACGATTCCTTAGACAAAGTGGCAGGAGCAGATCCGAGCGCGCTAATTAAACAAGAGGTCGTGCATGTGCCATAGGGCTGGGCGGAGGTGAGTTAGGGGGTTATTTCAGAAGTGATAGCGTCAGGTAGCGCCTGGTTAATGAGAGGTAGTGACAGGTAGCGACTGGTCAACGCCGGACACGGCAGCAATTACACATTTATCAAGCAGAATCTGTTTAGCGACTGGGATAGCGCCACGTAGCGTCTGATTCATCATGTTCAAAGCCTCTGCGAACAGCGCCGGCGTTCAGTCTTGCACAGCGCCAGGTATGACCTCTCGCTACCTGTCGCTCTCCCATACATTTCAATGGACGAACCTTTTCTTCTCTTTAAACGGGTTTTTTTTTTTTCAAAAAAATCACAAATAATTCCGTGACCTCTTCTGGCATTGAATAAGCAGTTTTTTCACAATTTTTTAATTTTTTTATATATTTCTTCAGAAATGACATTACAGGTCTGGCATTAAAGTGTTCATGTTACAATGTTGTTACAATGTAATTCCATATGTTTTCGCTTTGTTACTAGTGGATAGATGCTGGAAAACAGACTTTAATCACACCGCCTCCTGCGCTCTGGGCTTCAGACAAGTATTTTTCAGCACCCGAGATTTGGGAGCCTGTTTTTTCCTGAATATGGTGTGAGTCGGTCGCTATGAGCAGTCGCTAACATGCGCTCCCATACAGCACTGTACTGGTCAAATAGCGACTCCTCACAATGTATTCAACAATACTGAACAGAGTTGCTATAAAGTAGCAACCCACGGCTGAGCACAGTGACTACTAGCGGGCGCTCTGAAAATGCCTGCTACAGACGCTCATCTGTCGCTACCTGGCGTTAGTGATGAATCAGCCTCCCCGATTGGGTGACCTGGGGGGTTTCACACAGCGGCGTATCCCTGATCTGGGTGCCCTGGGAGAAAGGACCAAAACCCAGGATAGTCAAAATCCTTGGTATTGGTCCACTTTAATGCCATCCCCCGTACCCGAGCCTGTGGGTTTGCAGGCATGTGCTCAGGGCCGGACGTTCGCCCTGGGGCCTCCAACACTTGCCGTGCAAAAGGGGGCCTCCACCATCCTTTGGGTTATGGTCTGGTCCAGGAGGCTTTTCTATCTTGGGTCAATAAAGCTATGGGCGGCAGTGGGGGCGCGCCTGGGCAACCCTGCAGCGAAAGCTGCCACAGGGCAGGTCGGAGAGTCTAGAACAGCAAAGCCGCCGCCAGCAACGCTACAGTGATGGGTGCAGAGCTGTCACTGCACATAAGCCACCAAGCACAGCCGCTAGCAGCTCAATGCAGGGAACTGTTTCCACCCCCCACCCAGAATGGCAAAGCAGGAGTTCCCGAGCAGCACGCACCCGCACAAGGGCAGTGCTGTGGAGTCGGAGTCAGAGTCGAGGAGTCGGAGGAAATTTTGGGTACCTGGAGTCGGAGTTGGCAAACAATGCACCGACTCCGACTAAATTTTGATTTAGCAAGTTTAAATGTCCCAATTCACAAAAAGTTATAATTAATGACTTCTCTATTGTAAGAATAAAGACCAATGCATGCAGTGCCTCACGTAACCGCAAAACGAACACGTTAAGTGACCGTGAAGAAGCATGCTTTTCATGTGCTGCACTATATGGCACGCAACGCACAATTAGAAGTGGCAATACTTATACTTTGCATAGAGTTGTGTTCTGCTGTTACAGGGAACCCATGGGTAACCTAGCCTCTCACTGATAAGGGATTAAGTAAATATGTTTTTTGCAGGACTAGAGACACTTGTATAAGTGAAGGGAATGGAGGATCAATAGTTCAAGACTGAAGCTGTACCATTGGAAAAACTGCTGTCATTCAGCAAAAGGCTATAAAAACTTGTAAACTTCGATTGTTAGCTTAAACTTTAAACATGACTATGGGATTCTACTAGGGAAATCATGTTTTAAAATAAAGGCCCCTTTCTGGATCCTCCCACTGCCCTATCTTCAGCAGAAGATCAGCACACAGAAAGGAGAAGGCAGCTTCTGCCCAACTACCTCTCTCTGCTAGAAGTAATGACATGTATGTTGCCTTTCTTTCCTTCAAGGAATGTATAAAATACATTCACATATTAATACAGAGGAGTCGGAGTCGGGGAGTCGGAGTCGGAAGTCCAAAAAACTGAAGAGTCGGAACATTTATCTACCGACTCTACAGCCCTGCACAAGGGGCGCACAAGGGACTCGATCTGACGTTCCAGTAAGTAGGCGGGTGCCAGACAACCACCAATCAGTTACTTGGCTGGACTATTATTTTATACTGTATCTGGGGCCTCCACCAGATTTTGTGCCTAGGGGCCTCCACCACACTTAATCCGGCCCTGCCTGTTCCTGAGTCTGAACCTCAAAGGAAACAAAAAAAAAAAACAACATAAGAAGGATTCTATAATGCGCAGGAACATTATTCATACACTTGAATTCTAGGAGGATCTGATCAATTTGTGAGTGAGGCGGCTGAGGATGTGAGTCGAAAGTAAAATGTCTTTTATTATTTTCAGTTTTGACATTTCCAGGCGCCTACGGGAGAATACGAATTGCTCAGAGCTCGGCCACATCTGCATATCATCCTTTCTATCACCATTCCCAAGCTGCAGGCCAGCGTTTTGCTAAACTCATCAACTTACCTCCCAAGTGGGAAAGAGGGACTATTAGTAAGTGAAGCCATGCCCTCTCATTGAGGGATGGATGAAGCCACGCCCCCTCATTGGGGGGTGGATAGGAGACAACAATAGAAACACTTTGAATAGGCAAATGAATCATTTATTGCTGCAGATCTGCATGTTACACCTCAAAGAGGAACAAATGAGAACAATGAGGGACAGGGGGACATGGACTCAAAAGAGGGACAGCCCCTCCAAATCTGTGACACTTGGGAGATATGTGCCCGGGCAGGCCCCTGGGGGGGGGGGGGGGGGGCACCTTATTTCTTCTACCTTGGCAGCCTCTATGGAGGACTGTTCTGTCAACCAGACATTTACGGGGGATTTATTATGTTCACTACAGTTTGATACTTGACATAAAAGCATACCTCCCAAGTGTCCCTGATTTGGAGGAACTGTCCCTCTTTGGAGCCCATGTCCCCCTGTTCCTCCTCATTCGTATTCGGTGAGCATTACTGCTCTACTGTATACACTATATTTATGTATTCTGATTAATATTATTTTTATGTTTACTCCTTAGTTTTACCCATTTCCCCCAAGTGTCCTGATTTTCACAAGACAATCCCGCTTTGGGTCCCTTGTCCTGGCATCCCGGGCCGCAGTGTTGAATCCCGGGGAGCTTGGCATTGTTTATGTCACTTTAAGAAGTCCTGTTGTTTAGTATGGTGGCCAAGTAGCTGGAGGGAAGTTAGAGGGGACAAGTGGCGATGGCAGAGCTCTGAAGATGGGTTATGTAAACAGGCAGGGTGTTGTGCGGTAGTGCGTCAGGTGTGTAGCACATTGCTCACTGCTGCAGCATGAGGAGGTGAGTGAGGAGTGCTGCATTGTGTGTGTGTGTGTGTGTGTGTGTCTGTGCTTGGCTGTAGGGGGGCTTGACTGTGTGTATGGTGGGGCTTGGCTGTGTGTGGGGGGCTTGGCTGTGTCTGGGGGGGTTGTCTGTGTGTGGGGAAGGGGCTTGGCTGTGTATGTGGGGCTTGGCTATGTGCTTGTGGAGGGGCTTGGCTGTGTGTGTGGGGGCTTGGCTGTGTGTGGGGGGTCTTGGCTGTGCGTTGGGGGAGGCTTGGCTGTGTGTATGTAGGTGGGGGGCTTGGCTGTGTGTGGGGGGCCTGGATGTATGTGGGGGCCTTGGCTGTGTGTGTGTGGGTGCTTTGCTGTGTGTGTGAGGGCCTTGGTTGTGTGTGTGGGGGGGGGGCTTGGCTGTGTGTGTAATGGGGCTTGGCTGTGTGTGTGGGGGGGGCTTGGCTGTGTGATGGGGCTTGGCTGTGTGTGTGGGGGGGCTTGGCTGTGTGTGGGGGGGCTTGGCTGTGTGTGTGGTGGGGCTTGGCTGTGTGTGTGGGGGGGGCTTGGCTGCGTGTGGGGGCTTGGATCTTTGTGGATGGGGCTTTGCTGTGTGTTTGTGGAGGGGCTTGGCTGTGTGTTTGTGGAGGGGCTTGGCTGTGTGTGTGGGGGGTCTTGACTGTGTGTGTGGGGGCTTGGATGTGTGGGGGCTTGGCTGTGTGTGGGGAATAGGCTTGGCTGTGTATGTGGGGGCTTGGCTATGTGCTTGTGGAGGGGCTTGGCTGTGTGTGTGGGGGCTTGGCTGTATGTTGGGGGAGGCTTGGCTGTGTGTATGTAGGTGGGGGGCTTGGCTGTGTGTGGGGGGCCTGGATGTATGTGGGGGATTTGGCTGTGTGTGTGGTGGGGCTTGGCTGTGTGTGTGTGTGGGTGCTTTGCTGTGTGTGTGAGGGCCTTGGTTGTGTGTGTGGGGGGGCTTGGCTGTGTGTGTGGGGGGC
This sequence comes from Gastrophryne carolinensis, assembly GCA_027917425.1. NCBI lineage: Eukaryota > Metazoa > Chordata > Amphibia > Anura > Microhylidae > Gastrophryne > Gastrophryne carolinensis. Next base: position 20,176,956 of record CM051244.1, read on the forward strand.
TTGGATGTGTGTGTGATGGGGCTTGGCTGTGTGTGTGGGGGGGCTTGGCTGTGTGTGGGGGGGCTTGGCTGTGTGTGTGGTGGGGCTTGGCTGTGTGTGTGGGGGGGCTTGGCTGCGTGTGGGGGCTTGGATCTTTGTGGATGGGGCTTTGCTGTGTGTTTGTGGAGGGGCTTGGCTGTGTGTTTGTGGAGGGGCTTGGCTGTGTGTGTGGGGGGGCTTGACTGTGTGTGTGGGAGGCTTGGCTGTGTGTGTATGGGGGATTGGCTGTGTGTGTGTGGGGGACTTGGCTGTGTGTGTGGGGGGCTTGGTTGTATGTGGGGGAGGCTTGGCTGTGTGTGTGGGGGGCTTGGCTGTATGTGGGGGAGGCTTGGCTGTGTGTGTATGGGGGATTGGCTGTGTGTGTGGGGGGGTGGCTTGGCTGCGTGTGGGGGCTTGGATCTTTGTGGATCGGGCTTTGCTGTGTGTTTGTGGAGGGGCTTGGCTGTGTGTGTGTGGGGGCTTGACTGTGTATGTGGGCGCTTGGATGTGTGGGGGCTTGGCTGTGTGTGTGGGAGAGGCTAGGCTGTGTGTGGGGGGACTTGGCTGTGTGTGTGGGAGAGGCTTGGCTGTGTGTGTGTGGGGGGGCTTGGCTGTGTGTGTATGGGGGCTTGGCTGTGTGTGTGGGGGGGGCTTGGCTGTGTGTGTGCTTGGCTCTGTGTGTGAGCGCCTTGGCTGTGTGTGGGGGGCTTGACTGTGTGTGGGGGGCTTGGCTGTGTGTGGGGGGCTTAGCTGTGTGTGTGTGTGTGGGGGGGGGGCTTGGCTGTGTGTGTGTGGGTGCTTGGCTCTGTGTGTGAGCGCCTTGGCTGTGTGTGGGGGGCTTGGCTGTGTGTGTGTGTGTGGGTGCTTGGCTCTGTGTGTGAGCGCCTTGGCTGTGTGTGGGGGGCTTGGCTGTGTGTGGGGGGCTTAGCTGTGTGTGTGTGTGGGGGGGGCTTGGCTGTGTGTGTGTGTGGGGGGCTTGGCTGTGTGTGTGTGGGGGGGGCTTGGCTGTGTGGGTGCTTGGCTCTGTGTGTGAGTCCCTTGGCTGTATGCGGATGGGGCTTTGCTGTATGTTTGTGGAGGGGCTTGGCTGTGTGTGTTGGGGGCTTGGTGGTGTGTGTGGAGGGGAGACTTGGCTATTTCCTTTCCTTTGAGGTTTTTTCTTACTATTTCTTTCTTTCATTTCCTCTATTCTTCCCAGCATTCATTCTCTTTCTTTCTGGCAGTGCTTCTATTCTTTGTTCTTCTTTCCTTCTATTATTTCCTTCTTTGTTTTGTTTCTTCTCTCCTTCACTCTCTGTTATTTATGTCAGTCTTTCTATTCTTTGTTTCTTTCCTTCTATTTCGTTCTTTCATTCTTCCTTTCATTCTTCCTTTCATTCTTTCTTTCATTCTGTCTTTCATTCTTTCTTTCTTCCTTCCTATCTATTCTTTGTTCATTTCTTTTATCTATTCTTTCTTTCTTTCTATCTTTCTTTCTTTCTTTCTTTTTTTTCCATGTTATTTCTGTCAGCCCTTCTATTATTTCCCTGTTTTTTTCTCTTTCTTTCTATGTTTCTTTCCATATATTCTTTGTTTTTTCCTTCTATTTCTTTCCATTTATTCTTTCTTTCTCCCAATTATTTCTGCCAGTCCTTCTATCCTTCGTGTCTTCTATTCTTTTCTTTCCTTTGAGACTTTTTCTTTCTTCCATTCCCTCCCCTGTTTTTTTCTGTTGGTCCTTCTACTCTTTCTTTCTTTCCTTCCATCTCTTGGAAGGAAAGAAAAAAAAAAAAAAGAAAGTCTCTCCTAGTGGCCACTCTGGCTGACAAAGAAAAGAATAGAAGGAAAGAAACAAAGCATAAAGGACTGACAGAAGTAATAGAAGGAAAGACGAAAGAAAGAAAGAAAGAAAGAAAGAAAGAGGCAGGCTGATTCATTATTAGCGGCAGGTAGCGACAGATGAACGTCTGTAGCATGCATTTCAGAGCGCCTGCTAGTAGTCGCTGTGCTTGGCCGTGGTTTGCTAGTTCAGAGCGCCTCAGTCGCTGTGCAGCATTGTTGAATACATTGTGAGGAATTGCTATATGACCAGTACAGCGCTGTATGGGAGCGCGTGTTAGCGACTGGTCAGTGCGACCGACTCACACCATATTCAAGAAAAAAAAGCCTCACACATCGCCGGCGCCGGAGGCGGTGTGATTAAAGTCTGTTTTTGAACATGTATCCACCAGTAACAAAGCGAAAACATATGGAATTACATTGTAATAACATTGTAACATGAACACTTTAATGGCAGAGCTGTAATGTCATTTCTGAAGAAATATATAAAACATGAAAAATATTATCAAGAATGGCTTTTTCTAGGCCAGGAGAGATCACAACATTATTTTAGATTAAAAAAAAAAATAAACCCCCTATTTAAAAGAACGTCCATTGAAATGTATGGGAGAGCGACAGGTAGCGAGAGGTCATACCTGGCGCTGTGCAAGGCTGAACGCCGGCGCTGTTCGCTGAGGCTGGGATAATGATGAATCAGACGCTACATGGCGCTATCCCAGTCGCTAAACAGATTCTGCTTGATAAATGTGTAATTGCGTGCCGTGTCCGGCGTTCACCAGTCGCTACCTGTCGCTACCTCTCATTAACCAGCCACTACCTGACGCTATCCCTTCATGAATAAGGCCCTAACTTAAACCGGACCTTCACCATGATTTAATGAAAATCCCAAACCCTTAAAAAACGATACCCCAGCACCTAAAATTAATATATTTTAAGTTTTTAATCACTTACTTTTTATTCTTTCCCCCACTGGGCTACAACTCTGTTCGGGACTCTAGGATATGGGCACCGCCATCTTGACTTAAAAGCATCACACATACTGTGGAGAGGAGAGCGGGATAAAGTACAGGGGGCTCAGAAAGAGCAGAGCTGGGGTCAGGAAAAGGTCAGCAATCCCAAAATGCAGAGCAGCATAGTCAGAAGGAACTTCCTGTTTGCAGGCTGCCTGATGTTCCATGAACCGCCATCTTGGATGTTTAAAGGCTCATAACATGCAGTAGATGCAGGTAGGATGATTTTTAACGTGGTCAATCTGTATGTACAGGGGAGGGGAACATATATGATAGGCTCTTATTCAGGGTGAAGGTCCGGGTTAATGTGGGCATTCTGTATGTACAGGGGGGAAATACAAGATAGGCTCTTATTCAGGGTGAAGGTCCGGATTAATGTGGGCAATCTATATGTACAGGGTGGGAAACATATAAGATAGGCTCTTATTCAGGGGGAAGGTCTGGATTAATGTGGGCAATTTGTATGTACAGGGTGTGGGAAACATAAAAGATAGGCTCTTATTCAGGTTGAGGGTCCGGATACCCTGAAGTTGGCAGCAGCAGTCCTAAAATTGGCCTAAAGACACACCCTGAAGTTGGCATCAGCAGGAACCCAGAAATTGGCCTAAAGACATAAATATGTTTTGCACCATTTGGAAAGTGTAAAACGTGGCACCATGCTGAATCTAGTCGCATGCATCAGACATTGGTGGGTGGAAATCCTGGCTGATCCATCCCTGATTCATTTTGACAAAGGTGAGTCTCTCCACATTTTTAGTTGACAGACAAGTTCTCCTCGCCGTAACTATGGCCCCCGCCACACTAAACACCCGCTCAGATGGCACGCTACTTGCCGGGCAGGACAGCTTTTCCAGGGCAAACTCTGCTAGTTGCGGCCACAAATCAAGTTTGGCTCCCCAGAAGTCCAGCGGATCCTCAAGGTGTGTTGGCATGGTCATATCAAAGTATGACATGACCTGCTGGTTGAGGTCCTGCTCCAGGTCTTCCTGCTGCTCATGAGTAGCCTCACTATGCGGGTGTAGAAAGCTACTCATTAGCGACTGAAGACTGAGGCTGCTGCTGCTCATGGAGCTGCTGCTGCTGCTCCTGCCAACCCCCCCAGCAGCCATGACAGTGGAAGGTGAGCGCAGAGGTCCCCTCGAGTCAGACCTGCGAGAGTATGGGCCATTGCGCAGATAGGCATCGGCCAACTGCCTACGTAGAATGTCTTTGTAGTAGTTCAGTTTGTCCTCCCTCTTGGCGGGTTTAAAAAATGCCCCCATTTTGTGCCGGAAGCGAGGGTCCAATAAGCTGGACAGCCAGAAGTCATCCCGCCGACAGATGGAAACAATTCTGGGGTCACTACGCAAGCACGTGAGCATGCTTCCTGCCATTTGCGCAAGTGACTCGGATGGACTACCTGTCTCCATCTCCACTGCATACTGCCACGGTGTGTCCGGGTCCTCTGTCTCGCCTTCCTCAAAAACCTCTAGCTCCTCTGGCTGCTCCTGCTCCTCCTCTCTTGTCCGCTGACTAGATAAACCAGCCATTTCGCCAAGCCTAAACTGTGCTTCACTGTGCCCCTTCTCCTCCTCTTCCTCCTCCTCCTCCTCCAGTTCAGCTCCAACGGGGTTCATGTGGCCATGAGATGTAGACGCCATGTCTCCAGTGCCCTGACCAGCCATGGTTTCCAACATGTGCTGTAGTACAGGAAGCAGTGGAATCACGTCGTTCATCCCGTAATCCTGCCGACTGACAAATAAAGTGGCTTCCTCAAAGGGCCTGAGCAAACGGCAGGTGTCACGTATGAGCTGCCACTGGTTGACATTGAAGTTACACAGGGGAGTCCCCCTATCCGCTTGGATCATCAGGAAATCTGTGATGGCTTTTCTCTGTTCATATAATCGGTCCAACATGTGAAGGGTGGAATTCCAACGGGTGGAAACATCGCAAATCAGACTATGTTGGGGGATACCGTTCTGACGCTGAAGCTCAAGAAGGGTGTGTTTGGCGGTGTATGAGTGGCTGAAGTGCATGCAAAGTTTCCTGGAAGTTGTTAGGATGTCTTGCAGATGGGGAGAACACTTCAGAAACCGCTTGACAACCAGATTGAAGACGTGAGCCATGCAAAATGTTCTTCCCATTGTCGGTAACCATGATTCCCATTTTAAGTTTTCTTGGAGTAAGCCATGTTTGGATTTCCTGATGAATAAATTTAAGCAGTTCCTCCCCTGTGTGACTCCGTTCGCCAAGACAAACCATGTGAAGCACTGCGTGACACCTGCACACATGGTAGACTGGAGGGGCACTGAGACTTGAGCCTACAGTGGAGGGTGAGGAGATGGCGGAGGATGAGGAGGCCGAGTCGCACGTTGTCACAGGCCCAACAGGCAGGGAGCGCGGAGGCCGAAGCGGCGTGACCTGTCCAAGTTGCTGCTGCTGCTGCAAAGGGACCACATTCACCCAGTGGGCCGTAAACGACACGTACTGTCCCTGACCGTAGTTACAGCTCCAGATGTCGGCGCTGCCATGCACTTTGCTACACACCGACAGGCTCAAGGACTGGCCCACCTTCTGTTCAACAAAAGTGTGCAGCGCTGGTACTGCCTTCTTGGCAAAGAAATGACGGCTTGGGACTCTCCACCTCGGCTCGGCACAAGCCATCAGTTCTCTGAAAGGTGCAGAGTCCACCACCTGAAAAGGGAAACATAGAAACATAGAAGGTTGACGGCAGAAGGAGACCATACGGTCCATCTAGTCTGCCCTTATGTGTATACTGTATGTACTCTTTATCTTAGGATATCTTTATCCCAGGCATGTTTAAATTCAGTGACTGCTGATTTTTCAATTACCTCTGCTGGAAGTTTGTTCCAAGCATCTACTACTCTTTCTGTAAAATAATATTTTCTAACATTGCTCCTGATCTTCCCCCTGACTAGCTCCAGGTTGTGCCCCCTTCTTAAAAACACTTCAATCCTGCACAATATTCAATCCTTTCACATATTTAAAGGTCTCAATCATGCCCCCCCTCTCCCTTCTTTCCTCCAGACTGTACAAATTAAGTTCTCTAAGTCTCTCCTGATAAGTTTTAAGTTTAAGTCCTTCCTCGTTGCCGGCCTTTGGACACGTTCTATTTGAATAATGTCTTTTTGCAGGGGAGGTCTCCAGAACTGCACACAGTATTCTAGCTGTGGCCTCACCAGGGCTCTATACAGCGGCATCACAACCTCCCTCTTCCTAATGGTGATGCCTCGAGCTATGCAGCCGAGCCTCCTGCTTGCTTTTCCCACTGCCTGGCTACACTGTCCACTCATCTTGCAGCTATCAGTAATCACTACCCCTAAATCTCTCTCCTCCGAGGTCCTGGCTAACACAGTGCTGCCCATACGGTACTCAGAGCAGGGATTCCTTCTACCCAAGTGCATGATTTTACATTTAGAGACATTAAACTCTAGTTTCCACAGTTTTGAATTGACCATCTATCCAGTAAAGCTAAATCATTTTCCATGTTGCAGACACCTCCAGGAATATCCACCCTATTACTAACCTTTGTATCATCAGCAAACAGACAAACTTTTCCTACCAAGCCTTCTCCTATGTCACTTACAAATATATTAAAAATAATGGGGCCCAGGACAGAGCCTTGCGGCACACCACTTGTAACTCGCCTTTGTTCAGATTGCACACCATTTACAACGCTCTGATACCGATACCGATCCCTCAGCCAACTGGAAATCCACTGAACTATCCAGGGATTGAGTCCTACCTTCAATAACTTATCTATGAGCTCCTTATGTGGTACAGTGTCAAAGGCTTTGCTAAAATCCAGATAGGCGATATCCACAGCACCACCTTCATCTAACACTTTAGTGACATTGTCATAGAAATCAATAAGATTGGTCTGACATGATCTGCCCTCAGTAAAGCCGTGCTGTTTTGGGTCCAATAGGTCATTAATTTTTAGATGGGAAATTATCTGTTTTTTTAAGAGCGTTTCCATTAATTTGACCACTATAGATGTTAAACTAACTGGCCTGTAATTACTGGGAGCGACTGCAGCACCAGCAACTTGGACAGGAGCACATTCAGCTTCTGCGCCGTAGGATGAGTGGGCGCATACTGCTGTCTCTTGGACATGGCTTCGCTGATGGATTGCTGGCGGGATGCATGACTTGGAGGAGGAGGAGCAGGAGCGACAGAGGATGGGTATGACGCACAGCTGCCTTCGGCTGAGGTGCTGGAGCCTTGGCTGGCAGAAATTGGGAGCGGCGTGCCACTTGGTGAGGAAGCAGGCTGGACCACCTCTTCGGAGCCTTGGTTCTCCCAGGCCGCTTTATGGTGACGCTGCCTATGTTGACGTAGGGCCGTGGTGCCAACATTGGGGCCCTGACCACGCTTCAACTTCTGCCTACACATCTTGCATGTGGCCATGTTACCCTCCTGCGGATGCTTGATGAAAAACTGCCACACTGCCGAGTAGCTACTTTTCCCACCAACACTGATTCACTGCTACTGCCGCCAACTCCAGGAACCCCTGCTCCACTACCTCCCGATAAGGTAGCCTGCCGCACAGCAGGTGCTCTACCCCGGCCCCGGCCCCGTTTGGCTCCAGACTTTACAATTCTGCCCCCATGCTGACTGCCAACCATGCTGCTAACACCTTGCTGCCTCAGCTGCTGACTCCGGGGCAACCTGCGCCCCTCTTCTCCTGATGAAGATGATGAAGCCCCTTCTGCACCCGGCTCCCAAGTGCGATCGGCTTCATCATCATCATCGAGTTGTGGCTGCACATCACTGATGTTCTCGGTTTCCTCAACAGTGTCTGGTGCAGGAGCTGGAACGCTCGCAACACCACCTCCCTTGACACTCTCCACATCACTATTTGTCTGCCTAGCGAAAGATTCCACCCCCATTTCTTGGTTGGGCAGTAGCTGATGACTGTCCTCTATCTGATCGTCCTCCTCACTAAAGAGTGGAGCTGAACCCAAAGCATAGGATACATCGCTGGGGGAGGGAACGGCGTAGGAAAGAGGCAATGGGAGGACAGGGACTGCTCTCGGGGCATGCCAACTCAGGGTTGTGTCAGAGGAACCTACCGACTGTAGACTGGGGGTGTCAGATGTAACTTGTGATGATGTGGGTGACCGCGTTAACCAATCTACCACGGCAGATGCGTTACTGGTGGAGACACAACCGTTAGCAGATACTGGCAGATCAGGTCTCTCACCGCGACTCCTGCTGCCACTCGCCCCTAGTCTGCTGCAACTAGGGATGAGCGAATCGATCCGGACGAACCCGGATTCGATCCGAATTTCAGGAAAAATTCGATTCGGATCGAATCCGAATTTCCCCGCGATTCGATCACTCGAAGTTTTCCTTTAACATCCATTCATTTACATTACAGGCATTCTAAGATGGCGGGCGGGACATGTCTGGACATGTATCCCGCGCCAGTGCAAGCTGGGGCAGTCACATGCAGCCTATCAGCAGCCAGCAAGCCCGGTGACGTCACACAGCGGTATTTAACGGCGGCCATCTTGCTTTTCCTCATTTCTCTATTGCATTCGTGACAGACAGACAGAACGCTGTGTAGCTGAGGCAGTTAGACAGGCTGGAGACAGGCTGGAGACAGGGACAGACAGGGACAGACAGGGACAGGCTGGAGACAGGCAGGAGACAGGCAGGAGACAGACAGGAGACAGACAGAAAGCCAGGGAAAGGTAGGAAAAACGGAGCTGGCTGACAGGGAGATTTTTTTTTTTTCATCCAGCCTTTGTTAGCGTTTTCAGGCTGCTTATAGTAACTAACTGTGCATATATACTGAACTGATCTTAAGTCTGCTGTGAGGCATCCCATTCTGTGACTAAAGCAGCCTCTGTTTAAGACCATATAAGCATTTGCTCTAATCATATTTGAAATTAGGCCTGATAAAGACACTTTTGCTGGCCAAAGCACTACTGTACCCTGGCAGCTCGATTCCTGCCCGGGGCATCCCATTCTGTGACTAAAGCAGCCTCTGTTTAAGACCATATAAGCATTTGCTCTAATCATATTTGAAATTAGGCCTGATAAAGACACTTTTGCTGGCCAAAGCACTACTGTACCCTGGCAGCTCGATTCCTGCCCGGGGCATCCCATTCTGTGACTAAAGCAGCCTCTGTTTAAGACCATATAAGCATTTGCTCTAATCATATTTGAAATTAGGCCTGATAAAGACACTTTTGCTGGCCAAAGCACTACTGTACCCTGGCAGCTCGATTCCTGCCCGGGGCATCCCATTCTGTGACTAAAGCAGCCTCTGTTTAAGACCATATAAGCATTTGCTCTAATCATATTTGAAATTAGGCCTGATAAAGACACTTTTGCTGGCCAAAGCACTACTGTACCCTGGCAGCTCGATTCCTGCCCGGGGCATCCCATTCTGTGACTAAAGCAGCCTCTGTTTAAGACCATATAAGCATTTGCTCTAATCATATTTGAAATTAGGCCTGATAAAGACACTTTTGCTGGCCAAAGCACTACTGTACCCTGGCAGCTCGATTCCTGCCCGGGGCATCCCATTCTGTGACTAAAGCAGCCTCTGTTTAAGACCATATAAGCATTTGCTCTAATCATATTTGAAATTAGGCCTGATAAAGACACTTTTGCTGGCCAAAGCACTACTGTACCCTGGCAGCTCGATTCCTGCCCGGGGCATCCCATTCTGTGACTAAAGCAGCCTCTGTTTAAGACCATATAAGCATTTGCTCTAATCATATTTGAAATTAGGCCTGATAAAGACACTTTTGCTGGCCAAAGCACTACTGTACCCTGGCAGCTCGATTCCTGCCCGGGGCATCCCATTCTGTGACTAAAGCAGCCTCTGTTTAAGACCATATAAGCATTTGCTCTAATCATATTTGAAATTAGGCCTGATAAAGACACTTTTGCTGGCCAAAGCACTACTGTACCCTGGCAGCTCGATTCCTGCCCGGGGCATCCCATTCTGTGACTAAAGCAGCCTCTGTTTAAGACCATATAAGCATTTGCTCTAATCATATTTGAAATTAGGCCTGATAAAGACACTTTTGCTGGCCAAAGCACTACTGTACCCTGGCAGCTCGATTCCTGCCCGGGGCATCCCATTCTGTGACTAAAGCAGCCTCTGTTTAAGACCATATAAGCATTTGCTCTAATCATATTTGAAATTAGGCCTGATAAAGACACTTTTGCTGGCCAAAGCACTACTGTACCCTGGCAGCTCGATTCCTGCCCGGGGCATCCCATTCTGTGACTAAAGCAGCCTCTGTTTAAGACCATATAAGCATTTGCTCTAATCATATTTGAAATTAGGCCTGATAAAGACACTTTTGCTGGCCAAAGCACTACTGTACCCTGGCAGCTCGATTCCTGCCCGGGGCATCCCATTCTGTGACTAAAGCAGCCTCTGTTTAAGACCATATAAGCATTTGCTCTAATCATATTTGAAATTAGGCCTGATAAAGACACTTTTGCTGGCCAAAGCACTACTGTACCCTGGCAGCTCGATTCCTGCCCGGGGCATCCCATTCTGTGACTAAAGCAGCCTCTGTTTAAGACCATATAAGCATTTGCTCTAATCATATTTGAAATTAGGCCTGATAAAGACACTTTTGCTGGCCAAAGCACTACTGTACCCTGGCAGCTCGATTCCTGCCCGGGGCATCCCATTCTGTGACTAAAGCAGCCTCTGTTTAAGACCATATAAGCATTTGCTCTAATCATATTTGAAATTAGGCCTGATAAAGACACTTTTGCTGGCCAAAGCACTACTGTACCCTGGCAGCTCGATTCCTGCCCGGGGCATCCCATTCTGTGACTAAAGCAGCCTCTGTTTAAGACCATATAAGCATTTGCTCTAATCATATTTGAAATTAGGCCTGATAAAGACACTTTTGCTGGCCAAAGCACTACTGTACCCTGGCAGCTCGATTCCTGCCCGGGGCATCCCATTCTGTGACTAAAGCAGCCTCTGTTTAAGACCATATAAGCATTTGCTCTAATCATATTTGAAATTAGGCCTGATAAAGACACTTTTGCTGGCCAAAGCACTACTGTACCCTGGCAGCTCGATTCCTGCCCGGGGCATCCCATTCTGTGACTAAAGCAGCCTCTGTTTAAGACCATATAAGCATTTGCTCTAATCATATTTGAAATTAGGCCTGATAAAGACACTTTTGCTGGCCAAAGCACTACTGTACCCTGGCAGCTCGATTCCTGCCCGGGGCATCCCATTCTGTGACTAAAGCAGCCTCTGTTTAAGACCATATAAGCATTTGCTCTAATCATATTTGAAATTAGGCCTGATAAAGACACTTTTGCTGGCCAAAGCACTACTGTACCCTGGCAGCTCGATTCCTGCCCGGGGCATCCCATTCTGTGACTAAAGCAGCCTCTGTTTAAGACCATATAAGCATTTGCTCTAATCATATTTGAAATTAGGCCTGATAAAGACACTTTTGCTGGCCAAAGCACTACTGTACCCTGGCAGCTCGATTCCTGCCCGGGGCATCCCATTCTGTGACTAAAGCAGCCTCTGTTTAAGACCATATAAGCATTTGCTCTAATCATATTTGAAATTAGGCCTGATAAAGACACTTTTGCTGGCCAAAGCACTACTGTACCCTGGCAGCTCGATTCCTGCCCGGGGCATCCCATTCTGTGACTAAAGCAGCCTCTGTTTAAGACCATATAAGCATTTGCTCTAATCATATTTGAAATTAGGCCTGATAAAGACACTTTTGCTGGCCAAAGCACTACTGTACCCTGGCAGCTCGATTCCTGCCCGGGGCATCCCATTCTGTGACTAAAGCAGCCTCTGTTTAAGACCATATAAGCATTTGCTCTAATCATATTTGAAATTAGGCCTGATAAAGACACTTTTGCTGGCCAAAGCACTACTGTACCCTGGCAGCTCGATTCCTGCCCGGGGCATCCCATTCTGTGACTAAAGCAGCCTCTGTTTAAGACCATATAAGCATTTGCTCTAATCATATTTGAAATTAGGCCTGATAAAGACACTTTTGCTGGCCAAAGCACTACTGTACCCTGGCAGCTCGATTCCTGCCCGGGGCATCCCATTCTGTGACTAAAGCAGCCTCTGTTTAAGACCATATAAGCATTTGCTCTAATCATATTTGAAATTAGGCCTGATAAAGACACTTTTGCTGGCCAAAGCACTACTGTACCCTGGCAGCTCGATTCCTGCCCGGGGCATCCCATTCTGTGACTAAAGCAGCCTCTGTTTAAGACCATATAAGCATTTGCTCTAATCATATTTGAAATTAGGCCTGATAAAGACACTTTTGCTGGCCAAAGCACTACTGTACCCTGGCAGCTCGATTCCTGCCCGGGGCATCCCATTCTGTGACTAAAGCAGCCTCTGTTTAAGACCATATAAGCATTTGCTCTAATCATATTTGAAATTAGGCCTGATAAAGACACTTTTGCTGGCCAAAGCACTACTGTACCCTGGCAGCTCGATTCCTGCCCGGGGCATCCCATTCTGTGACTAAAGCAGCCTCTGTTTAAGACCATATAAGCATTTGCTCTAATCATATTTGAAATTAGGCCTGATAAAGACACTTTTGCTGGCCAAAGCACTACTGTACCCTGGCAGCTCGATTCCTGCCCGGGGCATCCCATTCTGTGACTAAAGCAGCCTCTGTTTAAGACCATATAAGCATTTGCTCTAATCATATTTGAAATTAGGCCTGATAAAGACACTTTTGCTGGCCAAAGCACTACTGTACCCTGGCAGCTCGATTCCTGCCCGGGGCATCCCATTCTGTGACTAAAGCAGCCTCTGTTTAAGACCATATAAGCATTTGCTCTAATCATATTTGAAATTAGGCCTGATAAAGACACTTTTGCTGGCCAAAGCACTACTGTACCCTGGCAGCTCGATTCCTGCCCGGGGCATCCCATTCTGTGACTAAAGCAGCCTCTGTTTAAGACCATATAAGCATTTGCTCTAATCATATTTGAAATTAGGCCTGATAAAGACACTTTTGCTGGCCAAAGCACTACTGTACCCTGGCAGCTCGATTCCTGCCCGGGGCATCCCATTCTGTGACTAAAGCAGCCTCTGTTTAAGACCATATAAGCATTTGCTCTAATCATATTTGAAATTAGGCCTGATAAAGACACTTTTGCTGGCCAAAGCACTACTGTACCCTGGCAGCTCGATTCCTGCCCGGGGCATCCCATTCTGTGACTAAAGCAGCCTCTGTTTAAGACCATATAAGCATTTGCTCTAATCATATTTGAAATTAGGCCTGATAAAGACACTTTTGCTGGCCAAAGCACTACTGTACCCTGGCAGCTCGATTCCTGCCCGGGGCATCCCATTCTGTGACTAAAGCAGCCTCTGTTTAAGACCATATAAGCATTTGCTCTAATCATATTTGAAATTAGGCCTGATAAAGACACTTTTGCTGGCCAAAGCACTACTGTACCCTGGCAGCTCGATTCCTGCCCGGGGCATCCCATTCTGTGACTAAAGCAGCCTCTGTTTAAGACCATATAAGCATTTGCTCTAATCATATTTGAAATTAGGCCTGATAAAGACACTTTTGCTGGCCAAAGCACTACTGTACCCTGGCAGCTCGATTCCTGCCCGGGGCATCCCATTCTGTGACTAAAGCAGCCTCTGTTTAAGACCATATAAGCATTTGCTCTAATCATATTTGAAATTAGGCCTGATAAAGACACTTTTGCTGGCCAAAGCACTACTGTACCCTGGCAGCTCGATTCCTGCCCGGGGCATCCCATTCTGTGACTAAAGCAGCCTCTGTTTAAGACCATATAAGCATTTGCTCTAATCATATTTGAAATTAGGCCTGATAAAGACACTTTTGCTGGCCAAAGCACTACTGTACCCTGGCAGCTCGATTCCTGCCCGGGGCATCCCATTCTGTGACTAAAACAGCCTCTGTTTAAGACCATATAAGCATTTGCTCTAATCATATTTGAAATTAGGCCTGATAAAGACACTTTTGCTGGCCAAAGCACTACTGTACCCTGGCAGCTCGATTCCTGCCCGGGGCATCCCATTCTGTGACTAAAGCAGCCTCTGTTTAAGACCATATAAGCATTTGCTCTTATCATATTTGAAATTAGCCTGATAAAGACACTTTTGCTGGGCATAGCGCTACTTGTCCCTGCCAGGTGTACTTACTGCTGGTTTTTAGGGCATCCCATTCTGTGACTACACCAGCCTCTATTTAAGAACCTAACCATTTGCACCTATTCTAATTGAAATTAGGCATGATAAAGACACTTTTGCTGTGCATAGTCTTACTGCTGCCTGCCAGGTGCTCTCTGGTTTTTGGGACATCCCATTCTGTAACATACCATTAGCCTCTGCATTTACTGTAAGCTGCACAGTTATTTAAAGAAATTTGGCCTGTATGAGCCTGCTAACACACTGCTGCTGTGTGCATATATACTGATCTCAAGTCAGCTTTGGGGCATCCCATTCTGTAACATACCATTAGCCTTTGCATTTACTGTAAGCTGCACATTTATTTAAAGAAATTTGGCCTGTATGAGCCTGCTAACACACTGCTGCTGTGTGCATATATACTGATCTCAAGTCTGCTTGGGGCATCCCATTCTGTAACATACCATTAGCCTCTGCATTAACTGTAAGCTGCACAGTTATTTAAAGAAATTTGGCCTGTATGAGCCTGCTAACACACTGCTGCTGTGTGCATATATACTGATCTCAAGTCTGCTTGGGGCATCCCATTCTGTAACATACCATTAGCCTCTGCATTAACTGTAAGCTGCACAGTTATTTAAAGAAATTTGGCCTGTATGAGCCTGCTAACACACTGCTGCTGTGTGCATATATACTGATCTCAAGTCAGCTTTGGGGCATCCCATTCTGTAACATACCATTAGCCTTTGCATTTACTGTAAGCTGCACATTTATTTAAAGAAATTTGGCCTGTATGAGCCTGCTAACACACTGCTGCTGTGTGCATATATACTGATCTCAAGTCTGCTTGGGGCATCCCATTCTGTAACATACCATTAGCCTCTGCATTAACTGTAAGCTGCACAGTTATTTAAAGAAATTTGGCCTGTATGAGCCTGCTAACACACTGCTGCTGTGTGCATATATACTGATCTCAAGTCAGCTTTGGGGCATCCCATTCTGTAACATACCATTAGCCTCTGCATTTACTGTAAGCTGCACATTTATTTAAAGAAATTTGGCCTGTATGAGCCTGCTAACACACTGCTGCTGTGTGCATATATACTGATCTCAAGTCAGCTTTGGGGCATCCCATTCTGTAACATACCATTAGCCTCTGCATTAACTGTAAGCTGCACAGTTATTTAAAGAAATTTGGCCTGTATGAGCCTGCTAACACACTGCTGCTGTGTGCATATATACTGATCTCAAGTCAGCTCTGGGGCATCCCATTCTGTAACATACCATTAGCCTCTGCATTTACTGTAAGCTGCACATTTATTTAAAGAAATTTGGCCTGTATGAGCCTGCTAACACACTGCTGCTGTGTGCATATATACTGATCTCAAGTCTGCTTGGGGCATCCCATTCTGTAACATACCATTAGCCTCTGCATTAACTGTAAGCTGCACATTTATTTAAAGAAATTTGGCCTGTATGAGCCTGCTAACACACTGCTGCTGTGTGCATATATACTGATCTCAAGTCAGCTTTGGGGCATCCCATTCTGTAACATACCATTAGCCTCTGCATTTACTGTAAGCTGCACATTTATTTAAAGAAATTTGGCCTGTATGAGCCTGCTAACACACTGCTGCTGTGTGCATATATACTGATCTCAAGTCAGCTTTGGGGCATCCCATTCTGTAACATACCATTAGCCTCTGCATTAACTGTAAGCTGCACAGTTATTTAAAGAAATTTGGCCTGTATGAGCCTGCTAACACACTGCTGCTGTGTGCATATATACTGATCTCAAGTCTGCTTGGGGCATCCCATTCTGTAACATAACATAACCTACCTACCATACTAAGCAGCTCTCTTATTTAAACTAAGCAGGCCTCTTGGAGGCTGAGTGTCCACTTTTGGGTGTGCATTTATATTCGGTTTCATATACAGTGGGGTATCCCAATTTGTAAGATAACCTACCCCAACCATGTAAACTAAATAGGCCTGTTGCAGCCTGAGTTTCTCTGCTTGCGTATGGCCTGCATTACAATCTGTCTCTTTCAATGACACTGCTGCCTGGGGTATCCCAATTTGTAAGATAACCTACCCCAACCATGTAAACTAAAGGTTACGTCCTTCCAGAAGGAAAACTTATGCCGAACACTATTTTTGTTAGGGGCATTGACCTTTGGATTGATCGGCATGAAATTAATTTTTTTTTTTCAAAGTATGGCGCTGTGAAGAAGGTCAAAATGATGTCTCATACTTGGATTATTGTTACTTTTTGTTCAGCTTGAAATATAACAGGCCACACGGGCATCCCAAGGCACATGCTATTTTAAACCTATCTGTTATACAACATAAGCGTTGATCAGGCTACTTCAGTTTGCACTTGTTTTTGACTGATTTTAATAAACCAGGCCGCAGGGCACCCCAAAGCTGCACCTTGCACCCTATCTGGTATACAACATAAGCGTTGATCAGCATCAGCTTCATTAAGCTACTTCAGTTTGCACTTCCTTTTTGACTGCTTTCATTTAACCAGGCCGCAGGGCACCCCAAAGCTGCACCTTGCACCCTACCTGTTTATACTAAATAAGCATCTACAGCCTCAGCTTTATTAAGTTATTGCATTTTGAATTGGTTTTGGTCTGCTTTAAATACACCAGGCCGCAGGGCATCCCAAACCTGCATGTTGCACCCCATCTGTTATACTAAATAAGCGTTGATCAGCATCAGCTTTATTAAGCTATTGCATTTTGCATTGGTTTTTGTACTGCTGCCAAAACACTAGCCCATATGGGCATCCCAAACCAGCACATGTCACCCTATCTGTTATACTAAATAAGCTTCTACAGGCCCTTTTTTTATTTATTTATTTTTATTTATATAGAGCTGCAATGGCTTATATTGTGAGGTTAATTTGCCATTTTGCAGCATAATATAGAGCAGCCCCTGTGTAAATCTGAGGGGCAATAGCTTATATAGTGAGGTAAATTTGCCATTTTGCTTCGTTATATAGAGCAGCCCAGTTGCCATCTAAATCAACTACTGTCCGGCCAGTACAGCTTTTCCAGGGCAAACTCTGCTAGTTGCGGGCACAAGTCAAGTTTGGCTTCCCAGCAAATCCAGTGGATCTTGAAGGTGTGTTGGCATGGTCATGTCAAGGTATGACATGACCTGCTGTTTGAGGTCCAGCTCCAGGTCTTCCTGCTTCTCATGAGTAGACTCACTATGCGGGTGTAGAAAGCTACTCACTAGCGACTGAAGACTGAGGTTGCTGCTGATGGAGCTGCTGCTGCTCCTTCCACCCCCCCAGCAGCCATGGCAGTGGAAGGTGATCGCAAAGTTCCCCTAGAGTCAGACCTGCGGGAGTATGGGCCATGGCGCAAATAGACATCGCCCAACTGACTACGTGGGATGTCTCTGTAGTAGGTCAGTTTTTCCTCCCTCTCAGTGGGCGTAAAAAATGCCCCCATTTTGTGCCGGAAGCGAGGGTCCAATAAGTTGGAGAGCCAGAAGTCTTCCCGCTGACAAATGGAGACAATTCTGCGCTCACTAGTACGCATGCATGTGAGCATGCATCGTGCCATTTGTGCAAGTGACTCGGAGGGACTACCTGTCTCCATCTCCACTGTAAACTGCCATGGTGTGTCTGGGTCCTCTGTCTCGCCTTACTCACAACCCTCTAGCTCCTGTGGCTGCACCTCCTCTCCTGTCAGATGACTAGATAAAATGGTCATTTTGTGAAACCTAAACTGTGGTTTGCTGTGCCCCACCCCCTCCTCCTCCTCCACTTCAGCCCCCACAGGCTTCATGTGGCTGTGAAATGTATGTGCCATGTCTCCAGTGCCCTGACCAGCCATGCTTTCCAACATGTGTTGTAGTACATGAAGCAGTGGAATCTCATCGTTCATCTCATAGTCCTGGCAACTGACTAATAATGTAGCTTCCTCAAAGGGCCTAAACAAACGGTCGGTGTCACGTATGAGCTGCCAATGGTTTACATTGAATTTACACAGGGGTGTCCCCCTATCCGTTTGGATCATCCAGAAATCCGTGATGGCTTTTCTCTGTTCCTATAGTGCAGTGGTCCTCAACCCTGTCCTCAAGGCCCACCAACATGTCATGTTTTTTGGATCTCCAAATAGCCAGCTCTATTGCTCTGCAGCTGCACTAATTACTCCACCTGAGCATCTTTGTGGAGATCTGCAAAGCCTGGCCTGTTGGTGGGCCTTGAGGACAGGGTTGGGGACCACTGCTATAGTGGATCCTGCATATGGAGGGTGGCATTCCAACGGGTGGAAACATCGCAAATCAGACTATGGTGGGGTACACCTTTGTGACGCTGAGGCTCAATAAGGTTGTGCTTGGTGGTGTAGGAGTGCCAGAAGTGCATGCTAACTTTCTTTCCTGTTGTTCGGATGTCTTTCAGATGGGGGCAAGACTTCAAAACTAGACTGAACACGTGTGCCATGTCAGGACGCATGACTCTGGCTTCCTTGTCGCAGCGCAAACAAGATGTTCTTCCAAGTGTCAGTCACCATGGGTCCAAATTTGCAGTTTTCGTGGATTAAGCAATGCTTTCATGGATTGAGTTCTCATTTTTAGTAGTTCCTCCCATGTGTGACTCTGATGGTCAAGGAAAACCATGTGAAGAACAGCGTGAAACCACAATCACCAAGGGGGCCTAAAAGGATATATATTGTCCACCATGAGTCTATAGTTACAGCTCCAGGCGTAGACAACACTGTGCACTTTGGTACACACTGACAGGCTAAAGGACTGGCCCACCTTCTGTTCAACAACCATGCCATGTGACTCTCCACCTCGGCTCGGCACAAGCCATCAGTTCTCTGAAAGGTCCACCACTGGGTAATGCAGCAGGCTGGACTTATGGTGACGCTGTCTGAGAGGAGAAATCCCTCAGACATCAAGATTAAAAATTCCAAGAATTTTTGAGGGCTAATTATTCAGAGGCAAATGATAGCTAGTTGTTTCTGATTTAATTGCAAGGTGGAAACACACCCTCAAACAAAACTTCACTTTCGCAATACTATTGCATTTGTCTATTCATAATTTTATGTATATACACTAACTAACCTACTTTTTCTCCACAGGATGCTGCATGGAACACTGCCACATCGCTGAGTAGCTGATTTTTCCTACCAACAGTCCGCAATAATTCGCTGCTGCTGCCGCCGCCACCGCCGCAGACTCCAGGGACCCTCTTCCACTACCTCGGCTTGCAACACCTCCTCCCACGACACTCTCCTCATCACTAGTTGCCGGATAGTGGAAGAAGAGGCGAGTGTCTCCTCCACTTCTTGGCTGGGCAGTAGCTGCTGAATTTTATGATTATCAGATCTTGGATATCAGATCAATGGATAGTGGAGCTGAACCCAAAGCATAACAGGCAGACAGTTGACTGGGGGTGTCAGATGCCACTTGTGATGCAGTGGACTGCTTTTGCAGCACTTCCAGACAAAGTTGCTTCATTGGCTGACACAATGACTGGTAAAGCTGTGGAACATATGGTTGAAAAGCAAGAATAACCATTTGTTTTTATATGAAAAAGACCCTGGTTTATACAGACTTTTTTTTTCCAGAGACTGCCCTGCGTGGAAATGAATGGCGCATGGATCAGCCAAGCTTTCCTCCCAACAATGCCTGATGTATTCCAGTAGATTGATGACGGGGCCAGACCAAGAAAGATGGATCGTGCAAAACAGATTTAAGGCGCTGCTCTCAAGTTACAGACATTCCTCCGCATCGGACCACAAGTAAGTATTGATAAAAAATCCTTTACGTTACTCTTACTTTTTATTAATATTCTTCGGATAAGACGGATCAGACATGATTCCAGATTAAAAATTCCAAGAATTTTTGAGGGCTAATTAGTCAGAGGCAATGACACCTTCTTGTTTCTGATTTAATTAAAAGGTGGAAACACACCCTCAAACAAAACTTCACTTTGGCAAACTTTTGCATTTGTTTATTCATAATTTTATGTAGATATTACTAACTAAGCTACTTTTTCTCCACATGACTCTCCACAGGGTGTGATTCATCCAATTTTTGGGCTCCTGAGGCCAACCCCAGGGTCTGTTTAAAGTAATGTTTGGGCTCCTGCTGCTGCTGCTGCCAACTTCTGCCAACTCCAGGGTGTGATTCATCCAATTTTTGGGCTCCTGAAGCCAACTCCAGTGTATATTTGGGCTCCTGCTGCTGCTACTGTCAACTCCTGCCAACTCCAGGGTGTGATTCATCCAATTTTTGGGCTCCTGAGGCCAACTCCAGTGTATATTTGGGCTCCTGCTGCTGCTACTGTCAACTCCTGCCAACTCCAGGGTGTGATTCATCCAATTTTTGGGCTCCTGAAGCCAACTCCAGTGTATATTTGGGCTCCTGCTGCTGCTACTGTCAACTCCTGCCAACTCCAGGGTGTGATTCATCCAATTTTTGGGCTCCTGAGGCCAACTCCAGTGTATATTTGGGCTCCTGCTGCTGCTACTGTCAACTCCTGCCAACTCCAGGGTGTGATTCATCCAATTTTTGGGCTCCTGAGGCCAACTCCAGTGTATATTTGGGCTCCTGCTGCTGCTGCTGCCAACTCCAGGGTGTGATTCATCCAATTTTTGGGCTCCTGAAGCCAACTCCAGTGTATATTTGGGCTCCTGCTGCTGCTGCTGCCAACTCCAGGGTGTGATTCATCCAATTTTTGGGCTCCTGAGGCCAACTCCAGTGTATATTTGGGCTCCTGCTGCTGCTACTGTCAACTCCTGCCAACTCCAGGGTGTGATTCATCCAATTTTTGGGCTCCTGAGGCCAACTCCAGTGTATATTTGGGCTCCTGCTGCTGCTACTGTCAACTCCTGCCAACTCCAGGGTGTGATTCATCCAATTTTTGGGCTCCTGAGGCCAACTCCAGTGTATATTTGGGCTCCTGCTGCTGCTACTGTCAACTCCTGCCAACTCCAGGGTGTGATTCATCCAATTTTTGGGCTCCTGAGGCCAACTCCAGTGTATATTTGGGCTCCTGCTGCTGCTGCTGCCAACTCCAGGGTGTGATTCATCCAATTTTTGGGCTCCTGAAGCCAACTCCAGTGTATATTTGGGCTCCTGCTGCTGCTGCTGCCAACTCCAGGGTGTGATTCATCCAATTTTTGGGCTCCTGAAGCCAACTCCAGTGTATATTTGGGCTCCTGCTGCTGCTACTGTCAACTCCTGCCAACTCCAGGGTGTGATTCATCCAATTTTTGGGCTCCTGAGGCCAACTCCAGTGTATATTTGGGCTCCTGCTGCTGCTACTGTCAACTCCTGCCAACTCCAGGGTGTGATTCATCCAATTTTTGGGCTCCTGAGGCCAACTCCAGTGTATATTTGGGCTCCTGCTGCTGCTACTGTCAACTCCTGCCAACTCCAGGGTGTGATTCATCCAATTTTTGGGCTCCTGAGGCCAACTCCAGTGTATATTTGGGCTCCTGCTGCTGCTACTGTCAACTCCTGCCAACTCCAGGGTGTGATTCATCCAATTTTTGGGCTCCTGAGGCCAACTCCAGTGTATATTTGGGCTCCTGCTGCTGCTGCTGTCAACTCCTGCCAACTCCAGGGTGTGATTCATCCAATTTTTGGGCTCCTGAGGCCAACTCCAGTGTATATTTGGGCTCCTGCTGCTGCTACTGTCAACTCCTGCCAACTCCAGGGTGTGATTCATCCAATTTTTGGGCTCCTGAGGCCAACTCCAGTGTATATTTGGGCTCCTGCTGCTGCTACTGTCAACTCCTGCCAACTCCAGGGTGTGATTCATCCAATTTTTGGGCTCCTGAGGCCAACTCCAGTGTATATTTGGGCTCCTGCTGCTGCTGCTGCCAACTCCAGGGTGTGATTCATCCAATTTTTGGGCTCCTGAGGCCAACTCCAGTGTATATTTGGGCTCCTGCTGCTGCTACTGTCAACTCCTGCCAACTCCAGGGTGTGATTCATCCAATTTTTGGGCTCCTGAGGCCAACTCCAGTGTATATTTGGGCTCCTGCTGCTGCTACTGTCAACTCCTGCCAACTCCAGGGTGTGATTCATCCAATTTTTGGGCTCCTGAGGCCAACTCCAGTGTATATTTGGGCTCCTGCTGCTGCTACTGTCAACTCCTGCCAACTCCAGGGTGTGATTCATCCAATTTTTGGGCTCCTGAAGCCAACTCCAGTGTATATTTGGGCTCCTGCTGCTGCTGCTGTCAACTCCTGCCAACTCCAGGGTGTGATTCATCCAATTTTTGGGCTCCTGAAGCCAACTCCAGTGTATATTTGGGCTCCTGCTGCTGCTGCTGCCAACTCCTGCCAACTCCAGGGTGTGATTCATCCAATTTTTGGGCTCCTGAAGCCAACTCCAGTGTATATTTGGGCTCCTGCTGCTGCTGCTGCCAACTTCTGCCAACTCCAGGGTGTGATTCATCCAATTTTTGGGCTCCTGAGGCCAACTCCAGTGTATATTTGGGCTCCTTCTGCCCCTCATAGTGATGCCACTTCAACTCTCTGCAATTGTGCCGCTCTGCGATTCTATTAGCGATGCCTCTGATCTGCATGTGATATTTCTTCAAAGTATTATTTAACTAACCCAGCACGCATCCTGTGCGTGTTACAGCAAGGCTGAATGGTTTACAACCCTATTGAGGCTCTAGGAGGCTCAGAAATAGCCGTTTTTAATAGCGATTCGTCGCGAATTTATTCGGGTCGAAACGATTTTTGTCGGAAAATTCGGCGAATCAGTCGAATCGAATTTTTCAAAAGTTCGCTCATCTCTAGCTGCAACCTCTGCCTGCTGAATCTAGGCCTCTGCCACTCCTCTTTGAACATCCTTGCACTTGTCTGCCTGACATTTTTATGTATTTGAAATGCGCAACAGGCACTTTAAAAAATGTGTTTACTTTAAAAAGCAGAAAGTAAATAAACTGAGGAACTGCTTCTCTGTAACAGATAACCCAGTGCTCAGGGGTTTTTAAAGCAGACACAAAAACACTTTTAAAACTGTGGTCTAGTTATATGAAATCAGCTGAAAGACCTGCTTCTCTGTAACAGATACTATGAAAATTGGCAATATGGGATGCCCAGTGCTCAAGGATTTTTTAAAGCAGACACAAAAACACTTTTGAAACTGTGGTCTAGTTATATGAAATCAGCTGAAAGACCTGCTTCTGTGTAACAGATACGGTTAAATGTGCAAACATGCGAAGCAAAGTGCTCAGGGTTTTTTAAAGCAGAAACAAAAGCAATTTAAAACTGTGATCTGGCCAATAAATCAAATGAAAATAAAAAAAAGGCTTTCTCTGTCACTCTATCTGCTTCTCTGTGTTTTTTGCTGTCCCTGCCTCAATCTTTCCCTGGCTCTCTCTGGTTCTGTTTGGTTCTGTTTTGGTTCTCTCTGGCTCTCCCTGGCTTTCCCTGGCTCTCTGTTTGTCTTTCCCTGTCTTTCCCTGTCTCTCCCCAGCCCCGTTCTCGCTGCAATACAACGCTGAAATGCGCACCAGCAAGATGGCCGCCGCTTATATAGCGCTGTGACGTCACCGGGGTGCCTTGCTGCTGATAGGCTGCATGTGACCTTCCCATGATACCTTGCTCCAGGGGATATGTCCAGACATGGGGAACCACCATTTTACAATGCCTGTAATTGCAGTAAATATAGTTTAAGGAATCGATCAATCGAATTGCGGAGAAATTCGGAACAAATTCGGGTTCGTCCGAAACGATTCACTCATCTCTAGTTGTAACAATGTAATTCCATATGTTTTCGCTTTGCTACTGGTGGATACTTGTTAAAAAACAGCCTTAAATCACACAGCCTCCAGCGCTCTGGGCTACAGCGAAGCATTTTCGAGCGCCGGAGGTGTGTGAGCCTGTTTTTTTGATGAATAAGTTGTGAGTCGGTCGCACTGACCAGTTGCTACCATTTTCTCCCATACAGTGCTGTACTGGTCATATAGCAACTCCCCACAATGTATTCATCAATGCTGCACAGCGACTAAGTCGCTATGAACTAGCGACCCACGGCCGAGCACAACGTCTACTAGCGGGCGCTCTGAAATGCCTGCTACAGGCGCTCATCTGTCGCTACCTGGCGTTAGTGATGAATCAGGCTGCCCATTAATAACGGCTCTGTATGGCGGAGGCCCAATCCTGGCATTGGCTGCTCATATCATGGCGTTACCCGGATTGTCACATGTGCAGCAGTAGCTCCATGGATGTGATGCTGTGTAACCATGATAACCAAATCCTGGCCACTACTCAGCATTGTATTGGCGAAGCTGCGATGGGATCGGCGATGGGGATCGGTCATGTAATCGCGCCAGCTTTCAAATAATAAAAAGCAAAGTTCAAGGTAAGAAAGGTTCATTTTATCTTTACGTAGTTAAAGTGGACCAAAACCCACAGCAATCTCTAGGTGTGTATCGTGAATAGTCATCTATGAAAGTCACTATGTACCTGTTGCCTCCAGGTGTAGGTGGGTTTGGGGGACCACATGCATCACTGTGAACTTGGTCATGTGGTCTTGAGGCTCTATTCTGACCGACTTTAGGAAGTTTTGCTCTTGTAGCTTTGGATTTGAGGCAACAATCACACTTAACAGTAACTGAACAAGGGGATACTGTCAGATCCTTTGTCCGATTCCTCTTTTGCAGTTCTTGTATGCATTCTGGGTGTCTGTGACTTAAAGTGGACCAAAACCCACAGTGCTCCACGGGCCAGGGCGAGTGCCCTGAATCAGGCTGCCCATTAATAACGGCTCTGTATGGCGGAGGCCCAATCCTGGCATTGGCTGCTCATATCATGGCGTTACCCGGCTTCTCACATGTGCAGCAGTAGCTCCATGGATGTGATGCTGTGTAACCATGATAACCAAATCCTGGCCACTACTCAGCATTGTATTGGCGAAGCTGCGATGGGATCGGCGATGGGGATCGGTCATGTAATCGCGCCAGCTTTCAAATAATAAAAAGCAAAGTTCAAGGTAAGAAAGGTTCATTTTATCTTTACGTAGTTAAAGTGGACCAAAACCCACAGCAATCTCTAGGTGTGTATCGTGAATAGTCATCTATGAAAGTCACTATGTACCTGTTGCCTCCAGGTGTAGGTGGGTTTGGGGGACCACATACATCACTGTGAACTTGGTCATGTGGTCTTGAGGCTCTATTCTGACCGACTTTAGGAAGTTTTGCTCTTGTAGCTTTGGATTTGAGGCAACATTCACACTTAACAGTAACTGAACAAGGGGATACTGTCAGATCCTTTGTCCGATTCCTCTTTTGCAGTTCTTGTATGCATTCTGGGTGTCTGTGACTTAAAGTGGACCAAAACCCACAGTGCTCCACGGGCTGATTGATTCCCTCCCCTTGGGGCATCCAAAATCGGGATGCCCCACTGTGTGAAACCCCCCAGGTCGCCCCATACACTCACCATCTTTCCCAGTCCAGTCCGCTGCACATACACAAGCCGCGGCTGCATCCCCGCTATCCCTCTAGCAGGGCGAGTGCCCGCACTAGGCATTTGTGAATGGCTGGTGCGGGCACGCTCCCAGTTAGAGGGAAGCGGGGATGTGACCACCATTGCGCTCAGATCCGCTCACCTTAGTCCAAGGGGCAGGAGCAGATCCGAGTGCGCTGATTGGCCGAGCGGCCGCGCAGTCGCTGTAGGACCGCTGTAGGATTGTTAGAGGGAAGCGGGGGATGTGACTGCCATTGCGCTCAGATCCACTCACCTTAGACGAAGGTGCAGGAGCGGATCCGAGCGTGCTGATTGGTCGAGCGGCCGCGCAGTCACCGTAGGACCGCTGTAGGACTGTTAGAGGGAAGCGGGAGATGTGACGCCATTGCGCTCAGATCCGCTTACCTTAGACGAAGGGGCAGGAGCGGATCCGAGCGCGCTGATTGGACGGGTGGCCACGCATATGCCGTAGGACTGTTAGAGGGAAGCGGGGGATGTGACCGCCATTGCGCTCAGATCCACTCACCTTAGACGAAGGGGCAGGAGCAGATCCGAGCGCGCTGATTGGACGAGCGGCTGCGCAGGCGCCGTAGGACCGTGAAGAGGTGAGTTTGTTTCGGCAGTCTGGGGGGTTTCACGATCGCGGTGCCCCAGGGGAAAGGACCGAAACTCAGGATAGTCAAAAGCCTGGGTTTTGGTCTACTTTAAAGAGAAACAACGCACCCGATTTTCACTTTTCGGGGTGTTGTTGCTTTCAGTGGGAGCATCCCAATTTGTTGGTATGTCCCTAGGTCACTCACTTTCCTGTCGTTTCCACGAAGCAGACACGAGTGAGGACTAGCTCGCTGATTGGCTGAGCGACCCATTCAACTAAATAGCCCACTCGCTTTCAGTCAACTCCCCTCGGCGCCGCTGATGGCTAAGCAGCCTGGACGGCTAAGCAGCCGAACAGAGCCGAGTGTGCCACCGGCGCTCACCTCCAAGCTGTCGCGTGCCCACACCGCCCATTCAGGAATGCTGGTCGTGGGTGCGCAGCGAGGGCTCCAAGACAAGATGAGTGAAACGGGGCTTCTGGAGAAGTTTTACATAGTGGGGAATCCCAATTCAGGGTGCCCCAAAGACTCCAGGGCCTTCAATGTTATTCTCTAAAACCAGACCAACAGCTTGGCACAGTTGGAGAAGAAAGGTAGCGGCCATGTTGGAGCTTCCTCTCCCAGCATCTCAGCCATGCTGCAGCCTTGATTCAACATACTTAAAGTGGACCAACACCCAGGGGGGATCGGCCCGGAAATCTATAAGATTCCCGGATCGATCAGATCCCTCCCCGCGGGGCATCCGAAATTGGGATGTCCCGCGGGGAGGAACCCCCCAGGAGGCCCACAAACCTTACCTCAGCCCCGTTCCATCGGTGCATGCGCGAGCCGCGGCGGCGTCTCGCGCTTCCCTCTAGCAGGGCGCGCACCCGCGCCGGCCATTTGTGAATGGCCGCTGCAGGCGCGCTCCCTGTTAGAGGGAAGCGCGAGACGCGGGCTCCAGCGCTCAGAGCCAGCTGAGCTGGTATGTGCGTCCAGGCGGCCTTGGACACGCATACCACAGCGGCTCTGAGCGCTGTGATTGACTGGCGCGGTCACGTGGGAGCGGGGAGAGGTGAGTTTTTTGGGGCTTTCTGGGGGGTTTCAGACAGCGGGGCACCCCCGTATATTTTTTGTGCCAAAATGATGTCATCAAGGTGCTGAGCTCTAGATTTTTTTTTATTTTTGTTAAAAAAATGTCTGTTTCATAGAAGCTCTTCTATTGCTTGTGTTGCATTAGGTAAGTGTGTATCTTGAATAGTCATCTATGATAGTCGCTATGTACCTGTTGTCCCCAGGTGTAGGTGGGTTTAGAGGACCACATGCATCATTCTGCCCCCCTGAGCTTGTTGTGATGAACAGACAGCCGGACCAACAACAGTTAAAGAAAAAAAAAAAAAAACGGGTGTTGGTCCGGTTTAATTTTACATTGATTAGAATTCCATTAAGCCTCTTTTTGATGCCTTGGAAAGACCCCCCCCCGAAGTAAACTCCCAGGAAACGTTCTCGGAAGTTCAATCCAAACTCTGGTTGGAAAAGTTCCATTCGCTCATCTCTAATTGTCAGGCCTGATGTTGTGAGAACATTGGGTCCTCCATTAGTAGTATTTTACTGCTCCATGGATTTTTATCTCATTCCTTATTTTATATTCTCTTTTAGATTTGACAATCAATTTTCTATGTTGTAGCCACTTAATTCAAATTAGAGGAATACTTTGCCTCTAATCCTTTACCTACTTAAAGGCCATCTACAGAGTATTCATTCTGCAACTTTGAATTAAATGTTGAATCGAAAACTGTACTATGCAAAATAAAAAATCCTAATGTATTGGAAGGGGAGGGGGCAGGGCTGGGTTATGAGGAGGGCGCAAGAGGCGCGCGGGGCCTCCACCGCTTGCCCTGCAATGATGGCCTACCACAACCTTTGGGTTATGGTCAGGTCCAGGAGACTTTGGTCTGACATGCCTTTGGGTGGCAACGAAGCTATTGGCGGCAGTGGGGGCTCACCTGGCAAGCCTGCAGCCAAAGCCACCACAGGGCAGGATGGAGGGAGTATGAATGCATTTCATTATAATGTATCCTTCGTCTTGATCGTCATAAAGTGGATTTAAATATATATATAGTGTAATACACAATTAAAATACATCTCTAATAGATTATTATTTATTGCCATTTTGAAATATTGTATGGTTATACACACACACACACACACACACACACACACACACACACACACACACAGTTTAGGTCCTCTTTAGAACATTCATAGTTTGGTTCATAAAAAAATGTTCTTGTTGGTCAATGAAAAATATTTTTTTTTCTGCCTCCACCACTTACCCTGCAAAGGGGACCTTCACCAACCTTTGGGTTATGGTCTGGTCCAGGAGGCTTTTTCAGTCTGATGTGCCGAGGGGCCGGCAACAAAGCTATCGGATGCTACAGAGATGGGTGTAGAGCTGTCACTGCACATAAGCCACCAAGCACAGCCACTGGCAGCTCAATGCAGGGAAGTGTTTTCTGCTGGACCAGCCGGGCGACTACACCACCCCCCTCCCAGAATGGCAAAGCAGGAGTTCCTGAGCAGCACGCACCCGCACAAGGGTGGCACAAGGGACTCGATCTGACGTTCTAGTAAGGAGGCGGGTGCCAGACAACCACCAATAAGTTATTTGGCTGGACTATTATTTTAAAGGAAGATAAAATACTGTATCTGGGGCCTCCACGAGATTTTGTGCCCAGGGGCCTCCACCACACATAATCCTGCCCTGGGAGGGGGGACAGTCATTCATTGGGATAGTAAAGGTGCAGGCAGAGGTGCTATTGCCTCTTCCTTTGGGCACGAGGCAGAATCCCTAGCTTCTGGACAGCTCAGAAAGTTTGCATGCTTTTGGGGAATCGTAAAATATTATTGGAACATCCAGTGCACAGTAATTGTGGATTGTGTCGTACCGTGTGTCGGACTTCAGCATGTATACGGTAAAGCTACATTCCTTAAAATCCCAATTGCAGCTAGCTCTCTTGAAATGTTCCTAATAATAAATACAAAGCAGGACTAAGCCCATAATTAATGGATGCCAGCAAAACCTGACCAAGCTTCAGTGGGCGTGACGAAATGTACGCCGGCAGATGTAGGCTATCTACAGACCTAGTCACACTGCTATGTTGGCGCATGGTGATGTATCCAAGGTGAAGCACGCCAAGGGCTTACATGTGTGGAAGTCTCTGCCTGATGAGGAGTTGCAGTGTGGAGGCCCTCCGCTGGTCCCAGTGGTAAGCTGTACACAGTGGAGGTGTTTTGCAACACTGGGTTCTTGAGCTCGGCCTCTCGTGCTGCTAATGTTTCTGCTGACAGCACTACCCGGTATGTGCCAGGCCTCTGTGTGACAAGATGTTATTTCAGCAGACAGACACACAACGGCAAGCAGGATAAGTGAAAGCATCAGCTTGTTTTATTGCTGCAGGGTAATGAAAAGAAAGGTTTAATGCTTTGATCCACGTCACAGTCAGATACACAGTTCACAATAAGTTCACTGCTCACAAATTAAAACTAGCATCGCTTTATAGAAAACCAACACAGGCGCACACTTGCTTTATAAAGATGTTTCAGTGAAAGGGCTAAATAGTCTTGTGTCCCTCAGACAAAAGGACACAGGCACTTATCAGTATGTTTCAGCATAGGGTCATCCAGGCTTGTGTCCATCAAGCACAGAACACCTACTTATCAGCAGATTAGGGGTTTCACCGCCCAATTTTGGTGTGAACACCAACTCTTAGTAAATCAGTCAGGGAATTACGCGGGGTAAGTAGTGCAAGGGGAACCTACTCCACTATGTATGTTTGGGATTTCCAGTGGTCCCACTGGGTGTGAGCTTAGAATCAGGTTAGTGTCCAGGGACAACAATTCTAGCTGGGTTCAAGACTTCCCTGAAGCTTAAGGGTCTTCAACAAGGACAGCTGCACCTTGCCGCTTTGCGAGTCTAGGCTCATCCCTTGGCTTCTTCTACTCACATGGCAGATGGCTCCCTACTGTTAGTTCCACCCAAAGGCACCCCATGGGTTCTCTCTCCCGAAAGGGTCCTCACCAGGCGCCCTAAAACCCAAAGCGCTATATCCTCCTGTACTGTGCTTGCTGTTTCCCCCACTTTTGTAGGGGTACCTTGGGCATTCTTGAAAGAACCTCGTGCTCACATCAATCGTCACCAGACTCCCTCCGATGCCCCAAATTGGGGGAGCAGGTAATGTGTCATTTTACCGGCATTGCACCCACCGAGCCCGGCAGGTGCCATGCCAGTTCCTGACCATGGTGAACTGGTATAGGGGTCCCCTGGACCCCTTATCATTCGTTGGATAAAAATTGTATCTAAAAAAAAAAAATGCCCAAAAAATTACCAAGTAATATAAAAAATAAACCTGCATGCAGTTTTTATGTTAAATTGAATGCCTTTTATTAGTGGCATTTAGTAAAACACTTAAAACTGAAAAAATACAATTAAAAAATGAAAAGGCAGGCTATCCTTCATTAAATAAAAATTATATCCAACAAAAAAATGCCAAACAAATTACCAAGTAACATAAAAAATAAACCTGCATGCAGTTTTTATGTTAAATTGAATGCCTTTTATTAGTGGCATTTAGTAAAACACTTAAAACTGAAAAAATACAATTAAAAAATTAAAAGGCAGGCTATTCTTCATTAAATAAAAATTATATCCAACAAAAAAAAGCCAAAAAAATGACCAAGAAATGTAAAAAATAAACCCGCAGACAGTTTCAGTGTTAAATTGAATGCCTTTTTTTTTTTTAGCTGCATTTAGTAAAACACTTAAAACCGAAAAAATACAATACAAAAAATAACAAGCCAGGGTACTCTTTATTAGATAAAAATGTTATCCAACAAAAAAAATGCCCCAAAAATTTATCAAGAAATATAAAAAAATTAACCCGCATGCAGTTTTAATGAATAGCAACACCATGCCACCCAGGGGCATAGCTAGGGGGAGAGCAGGGGGGCACTTGTCCCAGGTGCAGCAGGTCAGGGGGGCACTGAGCACAGGTTGGGGGCACCATTTCGAATATTTGCAGCGGGTGCTAGAAAGCCTTGCTACTCCTCTGATGCCACCAACAGTACGCCCCAACAACAACAAGTACAGTGTAAATGTGGGAGGAGTAGCCACGAAACGTGTGGCCCTTATTGTGGTAGGCGGTGGAGAGACTGTATTTATAGGATTTACATTGTTGGTAATTTACTTTGGGGGTGATCATCATAGTATACAGTCTTGGCATTATGTTTCTGGTTTTGACTGTGTTGTTGGATTAATTGTCTCAGATTAAGGTGGTCAGGGAATCATGTTTGACTTTGATTCTTTTTTTATATATTCTTTATTTTTAATTTTCAATACACAAATAGAGACATTTACATGGCTCTTGGAATACAGAATAAAAGAGAAAAATCACAGAATGATATGATATGATACAGGCGACTACCAGCAGGCTGTATTCTGGCAAAAAGCACATGGGAGGCTAAAAGCGAAGATGGCTCATGAGTCATTTAGGCTCCGCAACAGGTTTCGGCTCCACAGTAATCAGGCGGCGGCCGGGCCAACAGTTTCAGACAAAACTATAAAACTTCAGTGCGGTTTTCGCACAGGGACGATGAACATGGGCCCACGGGCCGAGGTCAATCTCAAACAGGCCTGTCTCCGCTGCTATAAGGCAGCTGCAGTATCATCAGTCCAACATGAACACGAACAAAAACAGAACAGTTTGTGAGCATTAAAGGCGATAATAAGAGGGGGGGGGGGCGCAGTAGGGGAGACAGTGAGGGGGAGAAGGAGAAGGGGGAGGGAGAGAAAACGGAGGAGGAGCAGGTAAGAAGGCAAGGTGGCCCTTGTGGTATACAATCAGGCTTCCTACATCTGTTTGACTTTGATTCTGATTAGATTGCTTAAGGATTTAGATTGTTTTGGCACTTGCACTTTTTATAGCACAATCCACTATATGGATCCGGATCATAGGCAGGATTTGCACATTGTATATTGTATTTTGCACTGTTGTCTTTATAAGGCAGAGGATTATATATATTTCTTGAATAATTTATTTATTTTTATTGATTAATGCTTATGATGGCTCTCTCACCATTGCCTACACACCCATTTATGTTGCTTTGTCTTGTATGTTATTGTCTGGTATATGTTTTTTAATTGGCTTTAATATGTTTTGACATACTTGTTTTGGTTACTTGAATTTAATAAGAATTTAATAAAATGATGTACTGATTTGGAGATGAGTGTGCCTCCCTTTTTTTGGTTTTGGTCCTTATGAGCTGATATGGCTTTGGGAGTGGCACCTATGCATTTTGTTATTTATAAGAGGGGTATGGTGCAAGCCTTCACCAAGCATATATCACACAGGTCCGCTTGCATAGGATGGGCCTACTAGATAATGACTTATGTCCTAGCTGTGAAAAGGATAGTGCCACATGGGTACATATGATCCTGTGGAGTCTTGGAAAGCTTTTGGTGTGATGTAATGTAATTGGTGAGTAAGGTGGTAGGAATTCAGATCCACGGATCAGTCGCCCTCTATGTTAAATAACATTGAGTAGGGCCAGCTCCCGGTCTATGTGGGCCCTTGGGTGATAGAGCATCAGTGGGCCCCTTGTGGTGTGGTATGACTCCATACACGGTGATAAAGTTGCATGTATGGTGAGTATTGCTCAAGAATAATAATAAAAAAAAAAGGAAGGAATGACAGAAAGAGAGAAATAAAGAACATAAGAGTAGAACTAATGACAAAAAAAAATGTAAGCGGAAAAGAAATAAGGAATCACAAAAAAGAAAAAAAAATAGATGAAAAAAAATAAATAAATGCAAAGAAACAAAAAAAGAATGAAAGCACAAAATGAATGACAGAAACAAAGAGAAAATAAATGAATGACAGAAACAAATAAAGAATAAACGAAAGCCAGGAAAAAAAAGCAGGTAAGACAGGAATGGGAGAAAAGAGCTGAAAGGAAGGAAAGAAAGAATAGAAGTGACAGAAAAGGAATGATATAACAGATGAAAAAACAAAACAATAGATAGAAAGAACAGAAGTAAATAGTAGAATAGAACAAAAGAAACAAGGAATAGAATGGGCAAAGAGGCTCTCCCAATGCGTGCCAACAACTTTTTTTACAATAACGTCAGTGCCTCCCCCCCTCCTTGCTGGTGGCCACCCTAGGCACAGGCCTAGGTTTGCCTAATGGTAAATACAGCCCTGTACGGAGGGTGTATGTCCCCTTGAAATAAAATAAATGCCAGTGCTTTTTGCAACACGGACCCGACACCCAGAGGCAAAATCCAATGCGCCATTTGGCAGAGCCTGTGGGGCCTTTCTGTAGACAATGGCTTTTTCCATAATGGAGCAGAATATATTATGCTGAACTAAGGACGTGATGATTTTTTTTTACAGAACTATTACACATTTTAGCTATGAAATCAAAGAGATATTTCAACATTTATTCAGCCGAGCCAACAAGACTCGGTCTTACATGTATTATACAGCAACCCCCGGAGGACGGAGTATAAAAAGAAACCTCTTGTGCTCTAATAATGGGATCCAGAAGGCAGGAACAGATTTTGGAGCCCAATGGCATGAATAAAAATGAAATGCAAACAGCAGCTGGCTAAAAAATAGTCATTCCAATTATTGCTCCTGTAGCATATGTCTTGTTGAATTGCACCAATCATTTGGTCCTCGGTCTCCGGGAAAATAGTAAAAAAAAATGGCAGAGGGAGAGAATACTGTGTGATTTGCTTGGAAATAATTTGAAGTGAAGTTATTGTGCCGGGTCGCCGGAGAAGATTCTCAATCTGAACTTTATCAAATTCAATTAGAATCCATTTACTGTAAAGAGTAACTTCACCCAAAACTTTTACAGTAAAATTCACTTAGCTATCTGAATACATGAAAGTTAAAAGGGACAGTTCAGGCAACGGTAATATTGGAGGTGTCAAGCCCCGTGGGAAACCCTCCTTCTGGGTAAGTCCACAACCCCCAATCTCTGCTGCTAGCTTCACCTATAGTCAAGCCCCCGTTTGCTGGGGCGCTTTACACGTCTCACCGGACATGGTTGCCCCAAGGACTTCGTAACACAAAGGATGTGGACTTACACATGGGTAATTTGTCTAAAATAGTGCAGCACCAAAGGGAAGAGACAGAAGAAGAGTCAAGGTCGAGCCAGGGGTCAAGCCGGGAGGTCATGGGTACACAGTACAAAGGATGAGACTGATTTGTAGTCAGGAAACAAGCTAGGGTCGGTCCAGGCGGCAGTCGCAGGGTGGTCAAACAAGGCAGGGTTGGCAATGGAATTGAATGCGGAACTTAGACAAAATCACACCCAGCAGCATGCATTTACAAGCGGTGAACTAGTGATATAGGAATGGTAAATAGTGCTTGGGTGCATGAGATTGGCTGAGGCAGCTTGGGGCTCATTGGCCCAGGAACAACTTGGGGAACAATTGGGCAGTATATCATTTATTAGGGTATACGCCCACAGTACTATTAGGTTCATTGGCCCGGCGGCCGCGCTGCCTGCAGTGCAGTCAGAGGTCATAAGAATGCCGTGCATGCGCGTGTGCGCGAGCACAGACAGCCGAGCTGAGAGAGTTGTGACAATTGGAGGGGGCGGGCACACTCAGCCTCGCTCGAGCAGACGCCGCTCGGCGGAGATGTGGCTGCCGGCCGGTTAAACAGCTATTCCTCCAGGTACACCACGTGACGCGTTTCGGGCTGTGAAAGCCCTTAATCATACCATCATGATTAAGGGCTTTCACAGCCCGAAACGCGTCACGTGGTGTACCTGGAGGAAGCGGGTGGGGTGTTTCTATTGGTTTGCTGACACATTGCATGGATTTATGTTTGGATCTAATACGTTTTAATGAACTGAGTAAAAATTACGTTTCCCTTTAAATACTAACGGATTTATCTACCTATCACATCATGCCATCTGTTCACAGATTCCCTCCAAAGCCAACACTGACATTTGGTTACACCAAGACCATTACAGTCTATGGAACTATGCTTGTCTATAGGATTTATCTTCTCAATAGATTTATATCTCTACTGTCATCTAGAGTCTAAGTTTTAATACCTTCTACCATTGTAATCTATGGGGAATAACTAACTACATTAACTAAGGTCTCTCCATGGCTACTCCTCTGAAAGGGTTTGGAATCTTTCCCTTTTGTAAATACTCACCTCTTCACAAGCGGCCACACAAGCTAAGGTCAGGATTAGGGATGAGCGAATCAGTTCTAACGAAGCTGAATTCGCACCGAATTTCAGGAAAAATTCGATTCAGCACGAACCCGAATTTTTGGTGGTTCGTGCTGACGGAATTTTCCCTGAAATGAAAAAAAAAAAATGGCATGGTGGGAGCGGGGAGGCCGGCATGGTGGGAGCGGGGAGGCCGGCTGCGCTGTCAGCGCGGAAGGGCAGCCGGCGTCCCCGCTCCCACCATGCCGGTAAGTGTTTGCTGTATAGTGGGGGTGGCGAGGCCGGCTGCGCTGTCAGCGGGCGGCGAAAGCCGGCTTCCGCCGCCCGCTGGTAGCGCAGCCAGCCTCCCTGCTCCCACCATGTGGTGGAACCGCTTCTCCCTCCTGCCCACCCTGGTCGGTTTGGGTGGGCTGTGTGCCACTCAGGTCTTCCTCCCCCTGTCTCCCGCTCTCCCCTGAGCAGAGGCAATCACCGACGGCTTTTGGCTCTCTTCATCTGCCTTTCTTTACTCCGCGGTGGATCGCTCGCATGGGGAAGGAGGGCGCCCCCCGCTCTGCCCCCGGATTCTGTCTTGCGGTTGGAGCCAGCGCTGTACTCGGACGGCTCCCCCGCGGCTCGGCTCGCGCGTCTTCTCTCCCTCCTCTGATGACGCGTCCTCTTCACTCCCGCACCTGGTCTTCGGGGCGGAAGCCGCAGCCGTCAGGCCACCATCACGCCGGCTTTCACGGCCCGGCCTCCTCGTCGCCGCTCGCCTCCTCTGGCCATGCAGAGCCCCCAGGTAGGGACCGCAGCTCCAAACCTTCGCTCCCCCTCCCAGGGGAGCCACCGATCCGCCCTCCGGCTCTCGGGCGACCGCCGCCCCCTTCTCCTTTCTGCCTCTCTGCCCACCATTTCCTCGGGCCGTCGCCATATTGGGTTCCGCGCTCTCCAAGACGTATGGACCTCGGGTGGGGAAGTAGCACTGTATCTTGGCAGCGGGGTCTGCCAGCGCCGCCCGCTGACAGCGTAGCCAGCCTCCCCGCTCCCACCATGCCGGCATTTTTTTTTTTAATTTCAGGGCTTGGTGGGAGCGGGGAGGCCGGCTGCGCTGTCAGCAGGTGGCGAAAGTCGGCTTCCGCCTCCCGCTGACAGCGCAGCCGGCCTCCCCGCTCCCACCATGCCCGCATGTAGCATACACTTACCTACATGCCGGCAGAGATGAGCGATTCTTTAAAGTTCGATTTGGACAAACCCGAATTTCTTGGAGAAATTCGGCGAATCGCCCGAATCGAATTTTTAAGAAGTTCGCTCATCTCTAGTCAGGATGAACACATTCTTTCTTTCCAGACATGTGGGACAATGAACCTGAGGTCTCTAGGGTTGCCATGGATCTTCCTCTCCTGTCAGCGTCTCATTGGTCTTCTGCTTTGACTCTGCTGGCTGTCTTCCTGCTGGTCTCCTGACTCCTCTGCTAACATTAACAGATCCCCTGTGTTGGACAAACTCAAACTGAACGGTACACTAGACCCAGGGTAGGACACCCCTTAAGTACTAACTGATTTATCTATCTAGCTATCAGGTAATGCTGTTGCCTTATGTGAGCATGGCTAAGAGTCCTTGGCTCATCAGGTACTGACTGATTTGGACTAGATAAATCCAAAGGAAAAAGGTGACTCTAAAGCTTATCCACCTATTTAGTGACCGCTCCCCTTATATCATTTATCGTTGAGATACAAATACAGGCCCATAATAACACTATAGGGTTGATTCATAGCCTTCTCAAAACCGTCTTGTTTTTGTCTCGTA
The DNA here is from genome assembly GCA_027917425.1 of Gastrophryne carolinensis. NCBI lineage: Eukaryota > Metazoa > Chordata > Amphibia > Anura > Microhylidae > Gastrophryne > Gastrophryne carolinensis. Next base: position 20,214,039 of record CM051244.1, read on the forward strand.
ATGTGTAATTTTCACTTTTTTCCTGCATGTCTATGTGCGTACGCATGATGCAGAGCCGCCATCGGGAGCTTTCCGTTTACTTTTCGTAGCTGCGTATGCCATCGTGAATGGCATTTTACGGCTCTCGTTGCGTACACGAGAGGACGAGGTTTTCGTTTACGTTGCTTAGTAATCCTTGTATACTACCGTTTTTCAGCATTTTTCAACGTAGCTTCCAACGTAGATTTTCAGTGTCCCGCGATATTCAGCTTGCATCTTTCTCTAAATATACTTCCTAACAGAAATTTGTTGTACAAGCTGCTATGTTTGCATGCATGTACGCATGGGCGCAGCTTATTAACTGATTCTTGTCCCCCGTTTCAACTATTCTCTCACTCACTTCTGCTCCCATGCTTACCTTAACTCCCTTGGCACTGTATGTTTTCATCTATCCCCATATTTTCATGCTTACCTTAATTTCCTTTATTCTTTAGATATTTGTATATTCCTTGTGGCTTTTTCGAGGATTTAGGTACATAAGTTGATTTTAGAACTCATTAAACGTATCTTAATAACAATAAATGATAGACATCATAAACATTGTAAAGTTTAAAACAATTTATTTAAAAGGGTTATTTTTTAACTTGGCGAACGCCAGCAAGAGCCTGTGCACAGCCAGCCAATACAGTGGGAGGCAAGCTACCAGGTCCAGCCAAGGCACTTCTAAAAATACTGCTGGAAGAGGCCATTCTCAGCCATCTCAGAATGTTGAGGCTACCAGAGCTTAAAAAACACAAATTTAAAAACAAACAAACAAAAAACCCTCATAACCCAAAGGGATCCTCATCCAGCCACAATGCTCCCCTTACTCAAACATTGTAATCATTATGGAGCAAGTGTAGTAAGGGCAAGGAGCATAGAATGCCAACACCCTATAGGCTCACCACAAAAAAAAAACTCCTGGTTTCACCAACTGCACCACTCACTTCTGCTCCAATGCTTACCTTAACTCCCTTTGCGCTTGACCTTTGTTTTTTTTCCCTTGTGCATTATGATTTTGATTATTAAGACAATAGTTACTAAACAATTGATGGAAACGTAGTAATTATTTGTAGTTATTTTTAAAAAATAAATTATAAATTTTAAAAAATTTTAAACATTTTCAATAAATAATACAAACAATACAATATGCCAAAATATGTAATAAAAAATAGCTACACAAAAATATTGACATCCTCCCAATGTTTCTCTCACTGGTGGCCCACATTGGTGCGGCCACGAAAGGGCAAGCCCTTCTTAGTCCTAAGCCAGCGAAATGTGTTATTAATGTTCATCCACAAGTCAAACATAAAAGTCACCAATATGGTCAAGTCCCCAAGGATGATGCAGACAGGCCATCAGTTGTGCGATACCTGTGACGTGGCACTTGAGTGTGGCCTTTAGTGAGGTCCATTGTATGGCTTTGGCTACTGGTGTCTCCGACCATTGTCTTAAACTATATGGAAGCAATTCCTGATCTATCCTTTTAAAAATAATATTGAAACTGTGGGAGGAGATCTCCAGGCAGGTGAATTGTGTGGCCAAAAATGTGTGCCAAACACAAAGTAAATTTTTTGTCTTAAAGTATGCCGTTGGTCACAGAATTTCTAAGCACAAGTTGCATGGGCACAGATGGTTGTGTTGCTTGGACAGGCTGATGTTGTGCATGACCATCTTAAATATTTATATTCATTCATGTATACGGTTTCAAGCAGGAGGTGGATATCCAGTAAAACTTCTATTTACTGCTGCAGAGGAACTGGACTGTGGCTTAATACACCCAGCTACACTCCAGGGCTTGGCAAATGTCTCTTCATCAACTCTAATGCCCTCTCAACAACAGCCCGGGTCTTCCGATGTGCACTCTTTTAGATGTCATGTGGCAGCGTCTGATGGCACACGATGGGGCTCATTAGGCACGGAAGCAGGGGGTATGTCGATTCCCCTTAAATCAAGACACATAAAAAGCAAAAAATTAACTATGCATATTGTTAAAGGCCACTTATTATTTAAGATTGGTCCGAAATAAAATCTAACAGTAATAAAAATAAGTATGGTTTAAAGTAAATTTAGCTATACACTAAAATACATAAAGCAAGGCAACATTACTATAAATGTTGTAAAAAACATACCAATAAAACACATTTACAATATTGCTAAAATAAGGAAGGATGTCAAGATACCTGTCTGGATGTTCAACAGCAGCTGGAGGCACCGCGTACAGTCGATCGCACACATGACTTAAGGCATATCGTGCACAAAGCAAGCTGAAATCCCACAGACGCGTAGCAGCAGACGCACAAATTCATCCACGTAGTTGACCTCCATAACACTGCAACTGACACCACAACGGCGCACTTTCACCAGGAAATAGACCCCGTAAGTTGGGCGGAAACACACTCGTTATATTGGACGTGTTCGAATCAACAATCAAGGCTTTGAATCATGCGCAAGCCCATACCAATAACGTATCATTCCTGGGAACTTGACATTTTGCCGATAATAATGCGACCATTGAATATGCTTATTCACTTTAACGTAAACGCACGTACACATGAAAAAAGACACGAAAATCCCGTTAATGGCTGCAAAAACTCACCAAAAATACAGACACGTGTGAAAGTGAAGGAAAAGGAGGCTGTGAATCAAGGCTACTATCTCTTTTTGTAGGGATTAGGCATTTCCCATCCTATACGGAGCCTTTGTATTTGACCACATCAAACTAGTTACGTGTATTAAAACATATCAATTTATTTCATATGTTCCTTAAAAACATTTCATGTTGTACAATGTAAAAAAAAATGTACAAGATTCCAGGTGGGGGAAACATGTCTGCCCATGATGTTGATAAGAAATCAATCCACAGCAATACAAAATGGGATATGAAATGAAATAAAATGGCATATGGGACTGCATGTTATGGGAGAAATGTTGAATTTTGTACATTTGTGTTTTTTTTTTAATGTACAACATGAAATGTTTTAAGGAATATATGAAATAAATTGATATGTTTTAATACACATAACAAGTTTGATGTAGTCAAATACAAAGGCTCCTTATAGGATGGGAAATGCCTAATCCCTACAAAAAGAGATATGATTTGGACCAGAGCTATCTGCTCACAGATTCCCTTCAAAACCAACACTGACATTTGGTTGACACCAAAACCATTGCAGTCTATGGTACTATGTTTCTCTATAAGAATTATACCGTATCTCTACTGCTATCTAGAGTCTAAATTCTAATACCTTCTCCCATTGTAGGCTATGGTTAATAACTAACTAGATTAAACCGAACCTTCACCCTAAATAAGAGCCTATCTTATATATCCCCCCGTACATATATATTGCCCACATTAATCCGGACCTTCACCCTGAATAAGAGCCTATCTTGTATGTTCCCCCCCCCCCCCCCACATACAGATTGCCCACATTAATCCAGACATTCACCCTGAATAAGAGCCTATCTTGTATGTTCCCCCACCCTGCACATACAGATTGCCCACATTAATCCCGACCCTCACCCTGAATAAGAGCCTATCTTGTATGTTTCCCCTACCCTGTACATACAGATTGCCCACATTAATCCGGACCTTCATCCTGAATAAGAGCATATCTTATATGTTTCCCCCACCCTGTACATACAGATTGTCCACATTAATCCGGACCCTCACCCTGAATAAGAGCCTATCTTATATGTTTCCCCCCACCCTGTACATACACACATAAGGTCTCTCTCATGGCTACTCCTCTGAAAGGGTTTCAAATCTTTCCCTTTTGTAAATACTCACCCCTTTACAACCGGCCACACATGCTAAGGTCAGGATGGGCATATTCTTCCTCTCCTGCCAGCGTCTCATGGGTCTTCTGCTTTGACTCTGCTGACTTTCTTCTTGCTGGTCTCCTGACCCCTCTGCTAACATTAACAGATCCCCTCTGTTGGACAAACTCGAACTGAATGGAACACTAGAGTAAGGCTCCCCTTAAATACTTACAGACTTATCTATCTAGCGTCATGCCATCTGCTCACAGATTCCCTCCAAAGCCAACACTGACATTTAGTTGACACCAAGACCATTGCACTCTATGGGACTATGTTTCTCTATAGGATTTATCTAGAGTCTAAATTTTAATACCTTCTCCCATTGTAATCTATGGGGATTAACTAACTACATATAACTAAATAAAGTCTCTTTTGAGGCTACTCCTCTGAAAGTGTTTCGGATCTTTCCCTTTTGTAAATACTCACCTCTTTACAACCAGGATGAACATATTCTTTCTATCCAGACATGTGGGACAATCAACCTCAAGGTCTCTCGGGTTGCCATGGATCTTCCTCTCCCGTCAGCGTCTCATGGGTCTGCTGACTTTCTTCCTGCTGGTCTCCTAACTCCTCTGCTAACATTAACAGATCCCCTTTGTTGGACAAACTCGGGACACTGGACCCAGAGTAGGGCTTCCCTTAAATACTAAATACTTAAATACTAACAGATTTATCTATCTAGCTATCATGTCATGCCATCTGCTCACAGATTCCCTCCAAAGCCAACACTGACATTTGATTGACACCAAGACCATTGCAGTCTATGTTTCTCTATGAGAGTTATCTATCTACTGTCATCTAGAGTCTAAATTCTAATACCTTCTCCCATTGTAATCTATGGGGAATAACTAACTACTTTAACTAAATAAGGTCACTTTTATGGCTACTCCTCTGAAAGGGTTTCGAATCTTTTCCTTTTGTAAAGAATCACCTCTTTCCAACCAGCATCACAAGCTAAGGTCAGGATGAACACATCTGTGAAATTGATACATTGAACAGTACAAATGAGGCAGCGACACTGCAAAGGCCTTTGTGGCGCTACCCAAAATTTGGTGACAATATCCAACGCATCATGTCTTATTTACTATTCATCAAGACTTCTCTTCAGTACGAATCTCAATGAAAGGGCTCCTTGAGCCCAAACAGCAGTTGAAATAGGGAAGGTAAATGAATTGTTTCCGCCAGCTAAACTATTTATAACATATTATGTATATTTCATAAAGTGTCACCTAAGCCGCGTCTCAAATTATCAGACCCTGAAAATGGATTGAGTGCAGCGGATCTTCAGAAATCAGTCATACATGAAATTGACATGGCCCGGACATCGATGCAGAGATGAGACTTCTCCTATGATTTCTTTTTTTTACCTTATTGGCCAATTTGTAGGTAATTGAGCTATCGCGGGACCCTTTGAACTTATTCCTTTAAAAAGAAAATCAAATGAGCATATTCCATGGTGGTATTAGGCTGTTTTATACCTTGGGAAATCAAACGAAATGTATGGTGAAAAACGTGACAGACTTGGTTAAAGAATGTAACCATGACCTTCATCTGATATAAAAGCCTTCGTATGTCTTGGACTTCAGATGAAAGAAGGAAAAAGTTGCTTGATTTATCTTATGTCGATACTAAATAGATTAAATAAAATCTGTATTTAGCAGCCACAATCATCAGGGTCAAAAATGTTAAATGGAGGTTATGGGAATGTGTCTCAGATGGAGGTTATGGGAATGCGTATCAGACGGAGGTTATGGGAATGTGTATCAGAACGAAAAAATTAAAAGGAATAACATAATATTCAGCCATACAAAGAGAATTGGCTTATTTACTTCTGGCTGGAAATAGGGGATTGTCTTTGTTTCAAATATACAGATGTTGCCATGGCAGTGGCGAAGGGTGTGAGGAGCTTGGAGGGACGTTCTTGGACCTAGGGGTGGGTGACACTTGGTTGTCAGTAGAGATAAGCTAACTTTTCAAATGTTTTTTTCCGAAATAGTTTGGTTCAGTCCGAACTAGTTTGGGATGAACTTTAATCTAAAACGCATGAAAAACAATGGCTGGCGGCCCTAAAAGTCAGTTATAATTTCATATATATAACAGTAACATATATATATAACAGTATAACATAACTGAAGTCGTCCAAGGCTGTATAAAAACAAGTTTTTGTGGACTAATTAGCACTTAAATTGGCCACGGCTAATTTACATACAAATCACCTGTGGCCTAATCAGTATTTCAATAGCCCACAACTGTCTTTGACAGTTTAAAGCCAATAAAAAATGGGGCGAAGCAGCAGGGTTGGCGTTATTTGGAAAGACAAGAAGTAATGGCTTTTTACAAGTGTCAAAAAAGTACCCATTTTGGGCATCACAGGGGGTAGACCTACGGTTGTGTAGTTCTGGCAGTAGCGAGCAAGCCCTTAAAAAATTGACCCATTTCTAATGGTGGGTAGCAGCGGGATTGGCACCCTTAAATTTTAACTGAATTAGAATCAATGGCTTTTGACAAGCCTTAAAAAAATTGCCCATTTTGGGCATCACAGGGTTAAACTGCGGTTGTGTAGGCCTGGCAGTAGCGGGCAAGCCCTCAAAAAATTGTGATGGAAGCCAAACCAGGGAGTAACATCTGGGCGATTGCCCTGCACAAAATGGGCACTCAAATTAATAACAGAAAACAAAAAAAATAAAGAAATACATAGATACATAAATAGAAAAAAGTCCACCAGAGTGCGTTTGTACTCCCGCTCCAGTGCTGGTATCAAGGAGGTGATGTTGTCCTTGCTGGTTTCAAGGAGGTGGTGCTATCCTTATAGCAGGGTGGCCACCCAGTAATCTGCACTGGTGACTATGCGGGCAACTCTGCTGTCGTTGTGCAGGCACTGAAGCATATAGTGGCTCATGAGAGCCAGGTTGCCATGATTCAAGTAGAAGCTGTCTATAGTGTCAGGTGTCTCCTCCTCCTGCTCCGCCCTCCAACCACGCTCTATTGACACCCGTGAGCTGAGCTGGATCTTTCAAAATGGTCCGCTGGCTCAACAGTGGCATACCTGGCTGCTGTTGGCCCAGCAACCCACCCTGCGAGACACTTGTGCACTCCCCTGACGCCTGGGAAAATGAGCCTTCCTCCTCTGCTTTCATCACATCCTACATCATGGCCTGAAGGGTTTTTCCAGCTGGCAAAGGATGGAGATGGTAGCGCTGACGATGGCTCCATCAGCAATGACCATAGGGGTGGTGTACTGGAAGCATTGCAGAGATGTTCCTCATGGAGGTGAAGTGCTGTTGGTCTACACATCTACTCATCCGGGAATTTCGGGGGCTGAAACTCCACTATTGCCTGCTGCTGCTCACTCACCCTTTCCAGCAAGTACAACACAGAATTCACATTTGAGGCCATGGGTGGGAAGTCCGAAGTTTCTCTGACATGCAGACAGGCGAGCGGCAGCAAGGTGGGAATGCTGAAAGTGTGTGCACACACTATGCAAGTTAGGCAGCAGCTCTGGCATATCTGGATAATGAACCAGGAAGCTCTGCACCGCTAAGATGAGCACATGCCCCAGGCAAGGGTTGTGCATCAACCTGGTTCTTCCCAAGGCTTCTACAAGGTTACGCCCATTGTCGCACACTACCTTGCAAAGCTTCAGGCGCAACGGCAACAGCCACTCATCTGTCTGCTCCTGGATGCCGGTCCACAGCTCCTGGGCGGTGGTTTCTTACCCACAGTTGAGTTTTAGCCCCGCATGCTGCCATTTCCCCAAGACAGTGCTCAAATTGGTGGTGCAGGGGCTGCACTGACTACATGAGGAGGAAGCAGAGTAGGAAGGGGAGGCAACAGGAGGCATGACTGATTTCAAGCAATCCTGAGTGGTGAAAGGACATGTGTCACAATGCTTTCTGCCTCATTTCCAGCCGCCACTACATTGACTCAGTAGGCAGTTAGAGAGATGTAACGTTCTGCCCATGCTCGTGTCGGTAGTGAGGTGGACACTGGAACTAATGGCATTGCCCAGTGCACATCTTATTTTTTCCACAACCTATTGGTGCAGGGCAGGGACTTTCTGGCGAGAAAGTAATGTCTCCTAGGAACGGTGTATTGTGGAACAGCCGCCGCCATCAGATCTTTAAATTACTAAATTTAATCCACCAGGTGGAATAAGGGCATTTCAAAGGCCAGCAATTTGGAAATGTTCATATTCAGGGCTAGAACATTGCGTAGGATGGGCCCAACTTCCGATTTCTTTTCAAAGTTTGTGGTATGGAAAGCTGAATGCTTCCTTGGGATGGTGTGCACTGGCTTGGTGATGGTGATGGTGGTGCTGCTGCTGTTGGAGGTGGTGGTCCCACACCCTCCCTTTGGGGGGAAACAGGTGGCCTAGTCATTGGGATGGCGGTGGTAGCAGCTGAAGCAGCAGAGGGAGCCTTAGGTATTTCCATATTTTTAGGTGTTTCTGCTACTGCAGCTTATGTTTGTTGGTGCCTCATCATAAACATGGTGCCAAGATTATTAAAATGTTCCTTTGTTTCAGGATTTGGTGGCACAGCTTGGAAATTACCTGTGTCTTGTCCTGCTTGAAAAAATGCCACGCTGGTGAGATCCTTTGAGTCTGCCTTGGCACACTCAGTCCCTGGGAGTGGTGGGCAGTGGCATCAATGGGTTGGCCGCTGGCACCCTTCTTCCTCAAACTCTGATGGCCCTCAGTCCATGTTGGGTCTAGGACTTCACCTCTGACATGCTCTTCCACCCACTCTCTGCTAGCCTCCCTCTCTGCTTCAACATTGCAGAAAGCTGCAGCAGTCAGGACAAGCCTTTCATCATCATTGTAGGTGTCCTGTGATGGTCCACTGGCAACGTCCTCATCCTCCAACATAAGTTGTTGGGCATCTGGGAACCCTAGGTCTGCAACTGGGGCAGCGGCAGGTGGATGGCCCATGGTTTCCCAGCTAGGAGTGTCATCACAGAGCAATATTGACTCTGTGACTTGTGGCTGGGATGGCCTTGATGATTTTAAGGGGGGTGAGGAGGAGGGCTCGGCACTCCTTGCAGTAGTGGAGTGGGTGGAACACAATCCCACTAAACTGTTGCCACTGTGTGCCATATAATCTACGACAGTCTCTACTTTTTCTGGCCTCACCACTCACGCACCAGAGGAAGGTTTAGCAGACAAGGATGAAACTGAAACACATCCTCTTGTTGTGGCACTCTGCCTGGCCAATGGCACACGCTCTGAGGAGCGAGTGGGAGGTTCTTGGACCTAGGGTAGAGCAACTCAGGTTGGTGTGGCATGTGTGGGGTGCAGGTGCACTTACTGATTCATTTGTCGCTGGTCTCCAATGATGACACTTCTGGTAGCAAACAACAGGGTCTTTATTTGAGGGCTTCCATCCATGTCAACAGCATATTCAGTACAGGCAAAATCCATTGGTAGTTACAGCAAACTGTTACTTTTCACGGGCTCCTTCCCTCACGGTTACTCTGCTCCTCCACTGCATTATTAGTCTTCCCCTCTTGAGCTTGGAACCAAAGAAGAACACTCTAGAAGGATTGGGTCCTCCCTTATATAACCTCAGAAATGTTGTCTTTACCAACTATGTAACGAGCCTCAACCAATGGCAGGGCAAGTGAGGTTGCCAATGCCACCTGGCTGAGTCTCTATTTTCCTACTTTAAAGGGTACGCTAGACTAATAAGTATTATCTACTCTTATTCCTTAGGCAACACTGCCATCATGTGGATTCATGAGGCAATGGTACCTAAGTCCCACATTTAACTACTAGTGTTAAAATTCCTACCTTTATCAGGGCCTACCCCACTGACAGGGCTCTAATCTTTCCTAACTGTAGTGATGACCCCTGTATCCACCCATCACACTCCCTACAGCACCAGTTCCATTACTAGCAGCAGCAGAACCACGGCCACGTCCCTGTCCCTGACCCTTATTTGCTGCTTTCTTCATTGTTAGACACCTGCAGTTACAGCGCCCTGAAATGATCGAAAGACACCAATAACCTTATTAAGATACTTCAGTTAATTGCAACTGTAGTTACTTACCTTTTCAACCCCTCACACAGATGCAGCAGGCGTAAAACTTTGAAGTCACCTTGGATAGTCTACGTCAGGTTTCCTGAAACCCGAGTTCAACAAGTTTGTCCAAACTTGTCGCTAAAGTCTGGTTCGCGACCCTCAAATCCATTGAAGTCAATGAGGACCCGGGGCAGAAAAATGGCTTTAAAACAAAATATATATAAACAAATATTTTTTGTAGATAACAAATGAAGTTCAATGTGGTGAAATGTAAAGTCCTGCACTTGGGGTCTAACAACCTGAAAGCCACATATATTCTCGGGGGAGTAAAACTGGGAGAAACACTGGAGAACGATCAGGGGGTACTGGTAGACCACAGGCTAAATAACAGCATGCAATGCCAAGCAGCTGCGTCCAAGGCCACCAAGATATTATCATGCATTAATAGAGGCCTGGAATCACGGGATAGGTGAGTAATTTTGCCTTTTTACAAGGCACTGGTGAGCCCTCACCTGGAATATGCCGTCCAGTTCTGGGCTCCCATTCATAGAAAGGATGTTCTGACTATGGAAAGGGAGCAGAGGAGAGACACCAAACTAGTAAGAGGAATGAAGGATCTTAGTTATGAGGGAAAAGGATTAGATGCTTATTTAGAAGAAAATAACATTAACAGTTACTATTAGCTGGTATCAGTAAAATAAATAAATAAATAAAATAAATAGCTTCCCCTATAAAATAAAATAAAAAATAACCCCAACACCCTTGGGTGAATTGGTGGACATATGTCTTTTTTCAACCGTATTAACTACTATGTAGATTTTAGATGGAGTCTGCAAGTGGTGTAGTTAAAACAAATTTCTTTGTCAGATAAGTTCATGCTGCACTATGTTCCTGACAGTGGATCAAACCCCCAACCTTTCTCGCATGAGAGTCACCTTTGGCACTAAGAGATGATGAGGAGCCACATTCAATGAAGAAGCCAAAGTGCTGCTATCGAACAGGAAAAAAAAAGGGGAAACCGTTCCAAATAACAATTTTATAAGGTACTTATAGGGGCAACTCGCGATGACCCTTCCCCAAAAGTTAATTCCTGGGAGGGTAGGTGAGCTTTAATAATCTGGATACAAAGGCGCCAATGCTTCCAAAGTACGGCACAGGTGGGGTTAGTCCCAAATTCTTTCTTTGAGGCTGATTCACTATAAGCGCCAGGTATTGCCAGATGAGCATCTGTATAGTGGCGCTTAGAGCGACCGCTAGTAGATGCTGTAAGCGGGTATCGGGCGCTGTAACAGAGTGTCTCGGTCGCTGTAGTAACCTGGCTGGCATTGATGAATGTGATGTACGCTGGGCGCTCTAACAACAGTATAACGCTGCAGGGAGCGAGAGGCAGCACCAGCTCAGTCTGTCCGGCACTCGCCGCTGCACACCATACTTATCAAAAAGGACACACACACACAGAGTCGACGCTCTGGATCTGAGCGCTGTAGCATAGAGCGCCAGACGCTGTGTGATTAAAGTCTGTATTTGAACACATATCCACCAGTAACAAAGCGAAAACACATGGAATGACATTTTTATAACACTGTGACATTAACACTTTAGTGCCAGGCCTGTAATGACAATTCTGCATAAAAATATAAAAAATATAAAAAGTTTCTAAAAGTGTTTGCTCGCAGCCATGAGAGGGCACACAATGATTGGAGCAAAAAGAAAAAAAAAATAATAAATTGCCAAACACGCTATTTATACACAACTAATGAAGCCCCATTGAAATGTATGGGAGAGTGACACTGAGCGAAAGGTACTACATGGCACTGCTGAGCCTAGAGCACCGGCGCTATACACTGAGCCGCCTGTGATAATACATGTGACGCTACATAGCGCTGTTAGAGTCGCTCACCGGATTCGCCTTTGTCACGCTCTGGTAACTCCAGTCCTCTAGGTAAGCCCTCAACCCCTAATCTCCGCAGCCAGCTTCACCTGTAGGAGCCCCCGCTTGCCGGGACGCAGAATACGCCTGCCCGGGATCGGTTGCCCCCAGAACTTCAATGGCTCAAAGGATGAGAGCTTACAGGTATAGAGGTCTGAAGAACCAATGGCTAAGAGCGAGTGTAGCGGAAGTCCAGAGACAGGCCAGAGGTAGACACGGGGAGTCAGAGTTCGCAGCGGTACAGAGGGGAGAGACAGCTCGAGGTCAAGGTACAAAGCAGAGATCGGCAACGGAGATCAGATCGAGAATGGTCGGTTCAGGCAGGGGTCGGCAACGGAGATCAGAATAGTCGGTTCAGGCAGAGGTCGGCAACGGAGATCAGAATAGGCGGTTCAGACAGAGGTTGGCAACGGAGATCAGAATAGTCGGTTCAGGCAGAGGTCGGCAACGGAGATCAGATCAAAGTATAACACGAGTCAAAGCAAGGTACAAGGCGCTATAAAAGGCACTGAGCAAGTGATGGAGGGGAACCTTTATAGGGACCGGATATGTAGGGGATGGAGGAGCTGATTGGTGCTGACTAGGAATCTAAATACAATTGGAAGATAGGGCGTACAGCCCAGCAACTCCTATGGGCTCATTGGCCCTGTCCCAACACGGGAACACCCCCCACCCACCTGGGCTCATTGGCCCTTTAACTTAATTTCCCTGATCCTCTGGCGGGCGCGCACATTACAGCGCCGCCGGAGGGCATAGCAACTACGTGCTCGCGCCTGCGCACGAGCACGTCCAGAGGACGAGGAAGCGGGGGGCGTGTCCGAGCTGGGCGCCTCTCGAGCCGACGCCGCCGCATCCGCCGCCGCCCGGTGCGGCCGCCGCACACAGACAGCCGCGGCCGGACGCCCGGAGACGGCGCTGGAACGGGGGACAGGTAGGTGATTCCTGACACTACCCCCCCTTCACGAGGGGCCTCCGGACCCTCACCCGGCTTCCCTGGATTATCCTGATGGAACCTCCTTACAAGAGCCATAGCCAACCCAGTCCACCAAATACTGTAAAGAATTACGCATCTTACGTGAATCCAAGATCTTATTCACTTCATACTCGGGCTCATTATCAACAAGAATTGGCGAGGGACCAGCAAGAGGAGTATTCTTCGCCGGTTTTAACAGTGAAACATGAAAAGAATTAGGTATTTTCATAGTCGGCGGGAGTTGAATCTTAAAAGACACGTTATTCAATTTCTTGATAATCGGGAAAGGGCCAATGAATTTCAGACCCAGTTTACTAAAGGGTTGACGGAGCGCAATATTTTTAGTGGAGACCCAAACTAGATCGCCTACTTGAAGAGGAGGATCCCCGTGATCTACGGCGGTCGGCAAATTTCTTATATCTTAAACTAGTGGTCTTAAGAATCTCCTGAACATGTGTCCAGATATTCTTCCGTTCTTGAAGCCACTCCTCCAACGCCGGCAAGTTGGAAGGTGACCCTGAATAAAAAGGTGATATCTTGGTACTCTCACTAGGCGCGTTATTGTAAGCAAATTCGGCGAAATCAATAAATTCTGCCCATTGTTCTTGGGCATCAGGGACATAACACCTTAAGTACTGTTCCAAAGTTTGATTAGTTCTTTCCGTCTGCCCACTGGACTGGGGATGGTAGGCAGACGAAAGAGAGATCTGTATACCCAGCCGTGAACAGAAATGTTTCCAAAAACGGGAAGTAAATTGGACACCCCGATCAGAGACTATATTGGACGGAATACCATGAATACGAAAAATATGTGAAGTAAATAGTCGAGAAAGCTCTGGTGCGGAAGGAAGCTTGGCCAAAGGAACGAAGTGTGCCATCTTACTGAAACGATCTACGACCACCCAAATAACAGTATTCCCGTGTGATAAAGGCAAATCTACAATAAAATCCATAGAAATATGAGTCCATGGTTCAGCAGGGATTTCAAGAGGAACCAAACTGCCACTGGGAGCCTTGTGAACCCCTTTACTTCGAGCACAAACAGCACAAGCGTCGATAAAGGTGGTAATATCGCGTCTCATGGTTGGCCACCATACATGGCGACGGGCCAGCATAAACGTTTTTCGGTTACCCATATGACCAGCAGTTTTAGCATCGTGAAATTCGCGAATTACATCTGAACGCAAATGTGGCGGTACAAACTGGCATCCCAAGGGAACATCACTAGGAGATTCATCTTGAAACGGCGCCAAGGTGTTAGAGAGATCAGGAAGTAACGCCCCGACCACACAACCCATAGGTAGGATCGGATCACCAGTATCACCCCGATCCTTACATTCACTGAACATGCGAGATAGAGCATCAGCTTTAGTATTTTTTACACCCGGCTTGAAAGTAATAATAAAATTAAAACGCGAGAAGAATAATGCCCAACGTGCCTGACGAGAATTCAACCTCTTGGCAGACCCAATGTATTCAAGATTTTTGTGATCGGTATACACAGTTATAGGATGTAATGAACCCTCCAGCCAGTGTCGCCATTCATCAAAAGCCAGTTTAATAGCTAATAGTTCCCTATTACTGACATCATAATTTTGTTCCGCGGTACTGAATTTACGTGAAAAATAAGCGCAAGGATGAAGACGCTCAGGGTTACCAGAATATTGCGACAAGACTGCACCCACCCCCAGCTCAGAAGCGTCCACTTCAACAATGAAGGGTTTATGAATATCTGGATGAATTAGCACAGGTGCCGAAGTAAAAGCCCGTTTCAAGGTCAGGAAGGCCTCACAGACAGAGGGAGACCAGTTAGCAGTAAAGGCCCCCTTGCGGGTAAGGTTGGTAAGAGGTGCTACAACATGAGAAAAGCCTTTGATGAAACATCGGTAAAAATTTGCAAACCTAGAAAATGCTGCAATTCTTTTAGGGTCTTGGGTTGAACCCAATCCTGGACCGCTGAAACTTTCCCCGCGTCCATCTCCAAACCCTGGTTGGTAATAATATACCCTAGGAAGGGAACAGTGGTGACTTCAAACACGCATTTAGAAAGTTTAGCAAATAAGTTGTTCTCTCTTAATTTTTGCAGTACTAACTTAACATGGTGTCTGTGCTCTAATAAGGAATTAGAAAAAATGCGAATATCATCCAAGTAGATGACCACAAATCTACTGAGATACTCTCTGAATATATCATTGACAAAATCTTGAAAGACGGCTGGCGCATTACAAAGACCAAAAGGCATGACCAGGTACTCGTAATTGCCGTCTTTCACATTAAATGCAGTTTTCCACTCATCCCCCTGCCGGATGCGAATCAGATTGTATGCCCCTCTTAAATCCAATTTGGAGAAAATTTGGGACCCTGTGACTTGATTGAACAGATCCCCGATCAAGGGCAAGGGGTATCGGTTCTTTATAGTGATCTTAACAATCAATTCATGGTCTCAGGCCGCCATCTTTTTTCTCTACGAAAAAGAATCCAGCCCCAGCAGGCGAGGTAGAGGGGCGGATAAATCCCTTCCTTAAATTTTCGGTAATGTACTCCCTCATTGCTTGCTCTTCAGGCAGAGTAAGATTATAGATTTTTCCCCTCGGGGGAATCGTGCCAGGAAGCAAGTCAATAGGGCAGTCATAAGACCGATGTGGAGGAAGAGTATCGGCAGAACGTTCAGAGAAGACATCAACCCAGTCTGCATATGGCTGGGGCAATCCCTGAGGTAAAACTTGCACACTTCTGAGGCCTGTAGTAAAGCAGTGATTTTTGCAATGATCACTCCACTTAATCAACTCCCCAACCCGCCAATCTAACACCGGATTGTGGAGTTGTAACCAGGGGTATCCCAAAACCACAGGAGTATCTGGACAATCAAAGACAAAAAATTCTAAAAAACTCAGAGTGTGAAGAGCCAACAATTAACCGAAGAGGTGGGGTCTTGGTATTTATAGGTCCCCCCTGGACGGCCTTCCCATTGATAGTCAAAACTTGTAGGGATCTTTCAAGAGGAACTAAAGGGATACCTAAAAAGAGATCATACTCCTGTCCAAAAAGTTTCCCGCCACACCGCTGTCGATAAAGGCGGGAACTGTTTGCTTGGAAGAACCCCAAAACAAGTCAATAGGCACTAGCATTTTATTTTGGCGAGAGTTGCAAACTGACTCACCCAGATCAGTACTCTCTACCTGGTCTGGGTGTGGAAGTTTTCCGCCGGTCTCCCCTTGTTGGGACAGGACCCTGCAAAATGACCAGAATTCCCGCAGTACAGGCATAACCCCTCGGATCCCCTACGCTGTTTATCTTCTTGGGATAAGCGGGTTCTCCCTAATTGCATAGGTTCTTCCTGGGGAGATGATGAGGTACTTTCCCTACGGGGAACCTGAGACCTATGACCTTGGACTGGCCTGAAGGACGTGGGAGCCCTGACTCTCTCCCTGGCCCTTTCTCTAAGACGTCGGTCTATTTTAATGGAGACCTGCATTAATTGATCTAGGTCCGCTGGCGGAGGAAAATTGACTAAAGCATCCTTGATGCTTTCCGACAGCCCCACCCTGAACTGACTACACAGAGCGGGATCGTTCCATCTAGCTTCGATAGCCCAGCGGCGGAATTCCGCACTGTAATCTTCAGCCGAATTCCGCCCTTGTTTTAAGGCCCGAAGCCTATTCTCTGCTGTAGACTGTGAATCAGGGTCAGCGTATAGGACGCTCATAGCGTTGAAAAATGCAGTTACAGATTGTAAGGCAATATCATGACTCTGCAAACTAAAGGCCCAGGACTGCGGGTCTCCTTGAAGTAAGGAAATGACTAAGCCTACTTGTTGGGTCTCAGTGCCAGAGGAGACAGGCCTCAGCTTGAAATATAGTTCACATGAATTCTTGAAGTTAGAAAATTTTGCTCGTTCTCCCAAAAATTTTTCGGGCAGTGGAATCTTCGGTTCGGAGAAATGAGGTGGTACAGAAGAAGTCGGCACTTGACGAGACTCCTGGGTGGCCACTCTTTGAGCGAGTTGGTTGATCGCTGTGGCCATAGCTTGCACCTGCTGTACCAGGTCATCCATGTTGTGGCCTGTTATAATGTCACGCTCTGGTAACTCCAGCCCTCTAGGTAAGCCCTCAACCCCCAATCTCCGCAGCCAGCTTCACCTGTAGGAGCTTGCCGGGACGCAGAATACGCCTGCCCGGGATCGGTTGCCCCCAGGACTTCAATGGCTCAAAGAATGAGAGCTTACAGGTATAGAGGTCTGAAGAACCAATGGCTAAGAGCGAGTGTAGCGGAAGTCCAGAGACAGGCCAGAGGTAGACACGGGGAGTCAGAGTTCGCAGCGGTACAGAGGGGAGAGACAGCTCGAGGTCAAGGTACAAGGCAGAGATCGGCAACGGAGATCAGATCGAGAATGGTCGGTTCAGGCAGGGGTCGGCAACGGAGATCAGAATAGTCGGTTCAGGCAGAGGTCGGCAACGGAGATCAGAATAGTCGGTTCAGGCAGAGGTCGGCAACGGAGATCAGAATAGTCGGTTCAGGCAGAGGTCGGCAACGGAGATCAGAATAGTCGGTTCAGGCAGAGGTCGGCAACGGAGATCAGATCAAAGTATAACACGAGTCAAAGCAAGGTATAAGACGCTATAACAGGCACTGAGCAAGTGATGGAGGGGAACCTTTATAGGGACCGGATATGTAGGGGATGGAGGAGCTGATTGGTGCTGACTAGGAATCTAAATACAATTGGAAGATAGGGCGTACAGCCCAGCAACTCCTATGGGCTCATTGGCCCTGTCCCAACACGGGAACACCCCCCACCCACCTGGGCTCATTGGCCCTTTAACTTAATTTCCCTGATCCTCCGGCGGGCGCGCACATTACAGCGCCGCCGGAGGGCATAGCAACTACGTGCTCGCGCCTGCGCACGAGCACGTCCAGAGGACGAGGAAGCGGGGGGCGTGGCCGAGCTGGGCGCCGCTCGAGCCGACGCGGCCGCCGCACACAGACAGCCGCGGCCGGACGGCGCTGGAACGGGGGACAGGTAGGTGATTCCTGACAGCCTTTATAAATGGTTTTGCGTACAGCACCCGGCGTTCACCAGATGCTGCCTGCCCCTATGAGGCCCTACCTAGCGCTATCCCTTCTTAAAAAGCTCCCTTTATTTCAAAGCAAACACAAAAGTTCAGTTGAAAAACAGGGGGTCCCTCAGCATAGGTCAATAGAACCCTACACAGACGTACAATAGGGTGCCAACCTTCTCAGGTGACCACAGGAAGACCAGGGCTGTGGGGAGTGGTCCCAGGAGGCATCGGGGGTCAGATAGGGACAGTTCAGGACCTGCCCTGTACAGTGTCTGTCCCTAGAGAAAAAGGATGCACGAGGCTTAAATCACAGTATATGCAGCTCCAACAGCATAAAATGGAAAAGCAGGCAACCAGCAAATGTGCACGCATGAGACGCCGCTCAGTCCTGAGTGAACAACAAGCTCCAGCACTCGCTGCTCCTGTCCACAGATCAATTAAAACATAACTTTTACTACTATAATAATATAATATTTACTAATAATAATAATATAATAAAATCAGAGCTCACATTGGGACAACGGAGTCCCAATCCCACTACGCGTTTCGTGGTGGAACGCCTTTATCAAGTGGTGTTCAACACGTACCCCCAGGACCGGCATTGTAGTTAAGAAAATTAAACCAACAGAGAGCTCCCAGCTCACGTCATCCCAGCCAATCAGAGCGCAGATGCAAGGGAAAAACCAGTAGCCTAAAGATAGAGGAATATCAGAAAAGTGAGTGTAAAGAGCACTGTGATTGGAGGGTAAGACAGGCTTAACCAGAGAAGCAGCTAGGCTTTCTGGTAAGATTCAAAATGGAGCCACCCACCTGTTCTCAGGCCCTCCTTTGGTACCCCTTTGATCTGCTGCACCCAGGGCAAGTGAACCCCCTGTTCCCCCCTAGCTACACACCTGGCTTAACGATAGGACAAAATAGTGGATGCGAGGGGCGCAAAGACAGCTTAGAACAGCCATAGGGAGGTGATGCCCATCATTCGTCATAGGAGGGATACTCCATAGCCTCATTAATAGTCTGGGCTTTCTAAGCCGTGCTCTTTCCCTGCTCCCTATGGCTGTTCAGTGATATGTATGTGGCTGCACAGCCACAATGACACAAGAGAAAATGAAAAAAAAAAACAAGGGCACACGGCTACAATAAAACAAGTAAAAATAAATGGAATTAAAGGACATAGACTGCTTAGTAAATGCAGGTAACCTTCTTTTTTTCCAGCCTGAGGAAGTGGGAAGCGTTCCCACGGAACGCGTGGCTCTTAGGGTGGTAGGCGGTGGGGAGACCTTCTTGGCTTAATTCAATTTATTTTGGTTGTATTTTGGTTTCATTTTGTGACCTATACTGTGGTTCACATCATAGGACATTAGCACACTTTGGTTATGGGGCATTGATTTTGATACTGTTATTTGTGGTTGTTTCATATAGGCAATGAGATGTGCTAGTCTTTTTATATTATCTTGATGGGATTTGTTCTGATCACCAATTGCAGATTTGATTGTTTGCACTTGCACTTTACAGCACATATATATTTTTATGATCCGGATCACATGCAGGTTTTGCACAGTACATGCACATGGTTTCATATTTATATCAGAAACTTTTTTCTTTTTTTTTTTTCTTTTATTATGATGTGTATACAGATATATATATATATATATATATATATAGGAATTTGATGGCAAAGTATATATATATTTTGATGGTGCGCTCCCCATCGCCTACACACCTATCTATGTTGGTCTGTAGAGATGAGCGAATCGATTCGGACCAACCCAAATTCGTTCCGAATTTCATGAAATATTAGATTCTGAACGAATCCGACCCCGCGATTCGATAAATCGAATTTTTCCTTTAAACTCCATTTACTGCAATTACAGGCATTGTAAAATGGTGGATGCAGATGTCTGGACATATCCCCTGGGGCAAGTTATCATGGGAAGGTCACATGCAGCCTATCAGCAGCAAGGAACCCCGGTGACGTCACAGCACTATATAAGCGACTGCCATCTTGCTGGTGCGCATTTCAGCATTGTATTGTGGCGAGAACGGAGCTGGGTAGAGACAGGGAAAGACAGAGAGCCAGAGAAAGATTGAGGCAGGGACAGCAGATAAAGTGACAGAGAAAGCTTTTTTTTTATTTTCATTTGATTTAAAGGAGCACTATCACAAACTTGTGTAATATTAAAAATCCACATAAACACTTTAGCTAATAAGGGGAGGGGTCACTTATACACCCGAACTGAATAAAACTCCCACCAAGCTTGTGTTTTTTTCCCTTGGTACGAATAAAATCCTGGGATTGCAGGTTTAGTCTATGAGGGGGTGACAGAGTCTGTCACTCGAGATGCCCTCTTCCTTCCATTAAAATAAAAAAACAAGCCTGGCTGGATATTTCTCGATACCGCGTGTATACGTGATCCCTCCTCCCACCATCCAGCATATTTATATGGATTTTTATTATTGGGCCATTTTTTCGCGATAGTGCTCCTTTAATAGCCAGATCACAGTTTTAAATTGTTTTTGTGTCTGCTGTAAAAAACCCTGCCCACTGGGCATCCCATATTAGCACATTTAACCCTATCTGTTACACACAAGCAGCTCTTAAAGGGGATTTTACCCCTGAGCACTGGGCATCCCATATTGCCAATTTTCATAGTATCTGTTACAGAGAAGCAGTTCCTCAGTTTATTTACCTTCAGCTTTTTAAAGTAAACACATTTTTTAAAGTGCCTGTTGCGCATTTCAAATATATAAAAATGTCAGGCAGACAAGTGCCAGGATGTTCACAGAGGAGTGGCAGAGGCCTAGATTCAGCAGGCAGAGGTCGCAGCAGACTAGGGGCGAGTGGCAGCAGGAGTCGCGGTGAGAGACCTGATCTGCCAGTATCTGCTAGCGGTCGTGTCTCCACCAGTAACGCATCTGCCATCGTAGATTGGTTATCTCGGTCATCCACATCATCACAAGTTACATATGACACCCCCAGTCTACAGTCGGTAGGTTCCTCTGACACAACCCTGAGTTGGCATGGCCCGGGAGCAGTCCCTGTCATCCCATTGCCTCTGTCCTACGCCGTTCCCTCCCCCAGCGACGTATCCTATGCTTTGGGTTCAGCTCCACTCTTTAGTGAGGACGATCAGATAGAGGACAGTCAGCAGCTACTGCCCAGCCAAGAAATGGAGGTGGCTTCTTTCGCTAGGCAGACAAATAGTGATGTGGAGAGTGGCATGGGAGGTGGTGTGGCGAGCGTTCCAGCTCCTGCACCAGACACTGTTGAGGAAACCGAGAACATCAGTGACGTGCAGACACAACTCGATGATAATGATGAAGCCGATCGCACTTGGGAGCCGGGTGCAGAAGTGGCTTCATCATTATCAGCAGCAGCTGAGGCAGCAAGGTGTTAGCAGTATGGTTGGCAGTCAGCATGGGGGCAGAATTGTAAAGTCTGGAGCCAAACGGGGCCGGGGTAGATCACTTGCTGTGCGGCAGGCTACCTTCTCAGGAGGTAGTGGAGCAGGGGTTCCTGGGGTTGGTGGCAGTAGCAGAGAATCAGTGCGGGCTGTTGGTGGGAAAATTAGCTACTTGGCAGCGTGGCAGTTTTTCATCAAGCATACGCAGGAGGGTAACATGGCCACATGCAAGATGTGTAGGCAGAATGTGAAGCGTGGTCAGGGCCCAAATGTTGGCACCACGGCCCTGCGTCAACATATGCTGTGTCACCATAAAGCGGCCTGGGAGAACCGAGGCTCCGAAGAGGTGGTCCAGGCTGCTTCTTCACCAAGTGGCACGCCGCTCCCAATTTCTGCCAGCCAAAGCTCCAGCACCTCAGCCGAAGGCAGCTGTGCGTCATACCCATCCTCTGTCGCTCCAGATGCTCCTGCTCCTCCTCCTCCTCCAAGTCATCCATCCCGCCTGCAATCCATCAGCGAAGCCATGTCCAAGAGACAGCAGTATGCGCCCACTCATCCTACGGTGCAGAAGCTGAATGTGCTCCTGTCCAAGTTGCTGGTGCTGCAGTCGCTCCCTTTTCAGCTGGTGGACTCTGCACCTTTCAGAGAACTGATGGCTTGTGCCGAGCCGAGGTGGAGAGTCCCAAGCAGTCATTTCTTTGCCAAGAAGGCAGTACCAGCACTGCACAATTTTGTTGAACAGAAGGTGGGCCAGTCCTTGAGTCTGTCGGTGTGTACCAAAGTGCATGGCAGCGCCGACGTCTGGAGCTGTAACTACGGTCAGGGACAGTACATGTCGTTTACGGCCCACTGGGTGAATGTGGTTCCTTTGCAGCAGCAGCAACTTGGACAGGTCACGCCGCTGCGGCCTCCGCGCTCCCTGGGCATTTTGCCTGTGACACCGTGTGACTCGGCCTCCTCATTCTTCGCCATCTCCTCACCCTCCACTGTAGGGTTAAGTCTCAGTGCCCCTCCAGTCTACCATGTGTGCACGGCACGGAGGTGTCACGCTGTGCTTCACATGGTTTGTCTTGGCGAACGGAGTCACACAGGGGAGGAACTGCTAAAATGTATTCATCAAGAAATCCAAACATGACTTACTCCATGAAAACTGAAAATGGGAACCATGGTTACCGACAATGGGAAGAACATTTTGTCTGTGCTGCGACAAGGAAGCCTGACCCATGTGCCCTGCATGGCTCACGTCTTCATCTGGTTGTCAAGCAGTTTCTGAAGTCTTCCCCCCATCTGCAAGACATCCTAACAATGGCAAGGAAACTTTGCATGCACTTCAGCCACTCCTACACCGCCAAGCACACCCTTCTTGAGCTACAGCGTCAGAACGGTAGCCCCAATATAGTCTGATTTGCGATGTTTCCATCCGTTGGAACTCCACCCTCCATATGTTGGACCGATTATACGAACAGAGAAAAGCCATTACAGATTTCTTGATGATCCAAACGGATAGGGGGACTCCCCTGTGTAACTTCAATGTCAACCAGTGGCAGCTCATACGTGACACCTACCGTTTGCTCAGGCCCTTTGAGGAAGCCACTTTATTTGTCAGTCGCCAGGATTACGGGATGAACGATGTGATTCCACTGCTTCATGTACTACAACACATGTTGGAAACCATGGCTGGTCAGGGCACTGGAGACATGGCGTCTACATCTTACGGCCACATGAACCCCGTTGGAGCTGAACTGGAGGAGGAGGAGGAGGAGGGGCACAGTGAAGCACAGTTTAGGCTTGGCGAAATGGCTGGTTTATCTAGTCAGCTGACAGGAGAGGAGAAGCAGGAGCAACTAAAAATGTGGAGAGACTCACCTTTGTGAAAGGGAATCAGGGATGGATCAGCAAGGATTTCTACCCACCAATGGCTGATGCATGCGAGTAGATTCAGCATGGTGCCACGTTTTACACTTTCCAAATGGTGCAAAACATATTTATGTCTTTAGGCCAATTTTTGGACTCCTGCTGATGCCAACTTCAGGGTATGCCTTTCAGACAATTTTTGGGTTCCTGCTGATGCCAACTTCAGTGTGTGCCTTTCAGCCAATTTTTGGGCTCCTGTTGATGCCAACTTCAGGGTGTGCCTTTGAGCCAATTTTTGGGTTCCTGCTGATGCCAACTTCAGGTTATGCCTTTCAGACAATTTTTGTGTTCCTGCTGCTGCCAACTGCAGGGTGTGTCTATCAGTCAATGTTTGGGTTCCTGCTGCCAACTCCAGTGTCTCTTTCAGCCAATTTCTGGACTCCTGCTGCTGCTGCCAACTCCAGTGTGTCTTTAGGCCAATTTTTGGGCTCCTGCTGCCAACTCCAGTGTCTCTTTAAAGCAATGTTTGGGCTCCTGCTGCTGCTGCCAACTCCAGGGTGTGTCTTTAGGTCAATTTTTGGGCTGCTGCTGCCAGCTCCAGTGTCTCTTTCAATCAATGTCTGGGCTCCTGCCGCTGCTGCTGCTGCCAACTCCAATGTGTCTTTAGGCCAATTTTTGGGCTCCTGCTGACAACTCCAGTGTCTCTTTCAGCCAATTTTGGGCTCCTGCTGCCAACTCCAGCGTCTCTTTCAAGCAATGTTTAGGCTCCGGCTGCTGCTGCTGGCAACGCCAGTGTGTCTTTAGGCCAATTTTTGGGCTCCTGCTGCCAACTCCAGTGTCTCTTTCAAGCAATGTTTGGGCTCCTGCTGCTGTTGCTGCTGGCAACTCCAGTCTGTCTTTAGGCCCATTTTTGGGCTCCTGCTGCCAACTCCAGTGTCTCTTTCAAGCAATGTTTGGGCTCCTGCTGCTGCTGCTGCCAACTCCAGTGTCTCTTTCAGCCAATGTTTGGGCTCCTGCTGCTGCTGCTGGCAACTCCAGTGTGTCTTTAGGCCAATTTTTGGGCTCCTGCTGCCAAGTCCAGTGTCTCTTTCAAGCAATGCTTGGGCTCCTGCTGATGCCAACTCCAGGGTGTGTCTTTCAGGTAATATATCGGCTCCTAATGCTGCTGCCAACTCCAGTGTGTTTTTCAGGCAATATATGAGCTCCCTATGCTGCTGCCAACCCCTGGGTGTGTCTTTCAGGCAATATATGGGCTCCTAATGCTGCTGCCAACTCCTGGGTGTGTTTTTCAGGCAATATATGTGCTCCCTATGCTGCTGCCAAGTCCAGAGTGTGTATTTCAGGTAATATTTGGGCTCCCTGTGCTGCTGCCAAATTCAGGGTGTATTTTTAGGCAATATATGGGCTCCCTATGCTGCTGCCAACTCCAGAGTGTGTCTTTCAGGCAATATATGGGCTCATCAAGCTGATGCCACCTCAAGGCTCTGTAATTGTGCCGCTCTGCGTCAGCGAATCTAATAGCGACGCCTCTGATCTGCATGTCATACTTTTTTACAATAGTATTTCACTAACCCAGCATGCATCCTATGCATGTTACAGCCAAGCAAAACGTTCTGCAACCCTATGGAGGCCCTTGGATACCCAGAAATAACCGTTTTTAATAGCGATTCGTTGCGAATAAATTCGGACCGAAACGATTTTTCCCGGAAAATTAGGCGAATCAGCCGAATCAAATTTTTCAAAATTTCGCTGATCTCTATTGGTCTGTTTTGTCATTGTTGGATTTATGTTTTTAAATTGGTTTTAGTATGTTTAGAATTATATGTAGTGATTAACTTGTGTCAAGATCAAATAAAATTAAATTTTTTTGTACTAGTATTGATTCTAGTGTGCCTCCCTATTTTGTTGTGTTCTTTTTTTCTCTCAACATTTAGGCCACAGTGATTGTACGTGGCCGCACAGCAGCAATGACACAAAAGAAAATACAAACAGACAAGGACACACGGCTGCAATAAAACAAGTAAAAATAAATGGGATCAAAGGACATAGACTGCTTTGTGAGTGTAGATTAGATCTTTTTTTCTCTGAACATTAAGGCCACAGTGATTGTAAGTGGCCGCACAGACGCAATGACACAAGAGGAAACAAATGGGAAGCAAGGACATACAGCTGCAATTAAACAAGTAAAAGTAAAGTTCTAAATATATATATAAAGCACAGAGCTATGCAAATGTCCACCAATCTTCAAAAAAGCTTATTCATCCATAGGTGTCAGTGCTTCATTTTATCCAGTGACACTCTGCGCCCACCAGCAATATATTGCGCTTACTACAAGATTGATGTAACTGAGCCACAAGTAATCTACAGAATGCAGCCGATCAACAGGGTGCTGGATTGTAACGCAAAAGAGAAAAGTAGGCCCATAGTGCAACACTGCTAAAAATTCCCTTTATTTGTGCCAAATAACTCACATTTAAAACTTATAAAAAGCGCTTAACCATAATACAGTAGCAAACTCACACTACTCATTCCACCTACGATAAAAGTAAGTCAGCCCCCCGTGATCCGATGGGGGGGGATGCGTCCGGCCGCCGGCTCCCAACGCGTTTCGTCACGTGGAGTGACGAAACGTGTTAGGGGGTGTCACGCTCTGGGTACTGCAACAATCCACTTAGGTAACTCCAGCCCTCTCGGTAAGACCTCAACCCCCAATCTCCGCAGCCAGCTTCACCTATAGGAGCCCCCGCTTGCCGGGACGCAGAACACGCCTGCCCGGGATCGGTTGCCCCCAGGACTTCAATGGCTCAAAGATTGGAGTCTTACTGTTCAGAGGTCTGGAGAACCCTTGGCTGGAAGTGGTATTGAGTAGCCCAATAGCTGAGCGATTGACGGAAGTCCAAGAACAGACTGGAGGTTGGCAACGGGAGGTCCGAGATGGCAGCAGTACAAAGGAGTAGGCAGTTCGTGGTCTAGGTTCGGGGCGATGGTCGGCACCAGGAACACAGATCGGGGATGGTCAAACACAGGCGAAGGTCGGCAACAGGAACACAGATCAGGGATGGTCAAACACAGGCGAAGGTCGACAACAGGAACACAGATCGAGGATGGTCAAAAACAGGCGATGGTCGGCAACGGGAGTTCAGATCTAGGATGGTCAAGACAGGCGGTGGTCGGCAACGGGAGTTCAAAAACAATCACAAGAGACTAGCAGCTAACTAGGTTCAAGGCGCTATAACAGGCACTGATCATCTGATGGTGTGAACCCTTTATAGGAGGCTACAGTGATAGGGGCTGTGGAAGCTGCATGTGTGATTGGTGCAATTTGAGAACTGGGCAACTATAGGTAGAGCCTGGGAATAGCCCAAGCCCTCCTATGGGCTCATTGGCCCAGACAAGGAAGGGGCGTTAGCCCCAGGGTGGTTAGGGCTCATTGGCCCTTTAAACAAGGAAGGGGCGTTAGCCCCAGGGTGGTTAGGGCTCATTGGCCCTTTAAACAAAGAAGGGGCGTTAGCCCCAGGGTGGTTAGGGCTCATTGGCCCTTTAAACAAGTCCTCCGGCGGACGCGCACAGAACAGCGCCGCCGGAGGGAACAGGCGCACAGGCGCGAGCACGTCTGCTGGAAGCAGAGGGGGGCGTGGCCGAGCCGGGCACCGCGCGAGACGCCCCCGCCCAAGCCGACGCCGCACGGCCAGGACGCCGGGCCGGGAGCTGCGCCGCCAGACGCCCGGGGACGGCGCGGGAACGGGGACACGGTGAGTGAGAGCTGACACTACCCCCCCCTTCACGAGGGGCCTCCGGACCCTCACCTGGTTTTTCCGAATTATCACGGTGGAATTCCCGTACAAGAGCTTTGGCATGAACATCCCTCGCAGCCACCCAGCATCTTTCTTCTGGACCATAGCCAACCCAGTCCACCAAATATTGTAAAGAATTGCGTATCTTACGAGAATTCAAGATCTTATTTACTTCATACTCGGGCTCATTATCCACAAGAATAGGTGCAGGACCAGCAAGAGGAGTATTCTTCGCCGGTTTTAACAGTGAAACGTGAAAAGAGTTGGGTATTCTCATAGTTGGCGGGAGTTGAACTTTAAAAGACACATTATTCAACTTTTTGATTATAGGAAAAGGGCCAATGAATTTTGGACCCAACTTGCAAGAAGGTTGACGGAGCGCAATATTTTTAGTGGAGACCCAAACTAAATCGCCTACTTGAAGAGTAGGCTCCCGTGATCTACGACGATCGGCAAATTTTTTATATCTTAAACTAGTAGTCGCAAAATTTAAAACCATATTAAAAACACTAAGTTCAGGCCATAAGCATGTTACAGACACCGGGGGGGCGCACCTGCTCTATATATTAAAACATAATTGTGCACTACAGTGATTAAATATGACTAAATACACCATTAATAAATAATATGCTATGTACAGTACACCAATCCACTCTATACATAAATCAATCCCAAATCAATATATCAAAAAATCAATCAAAACATTCCTATCCAAATTAATTCCTTTAAAGTGCCAGTGCCTCCATATCCATACTTGATATGGAGGCACTGGCACTTTAAAGGAATGAATTTGGATAGGAATGTTTTGATTGATTTTTTGATATATTGATTTGGGATTGATTTATGTAAGCCCCTCGATTCAAAGAGCAAAAGTTAATTGATTTCGTATCGAGAATCGTAAGTTTGGGTGGGTGTTTGTCATTTTTTCTTGTTTTTTTGCCCATTTCGTATTCGCACGATCGTTCGCGCATAGACGTATATGAACATACGCATTTCGTACGAGAATCGTATAATTTGCGTTAGTTCGTGTGTTTTTCCCGTCCAAATCGTATTATTTGCGTCCGATCCTATATTTTACGTCCTTCACATGGGCTTGCGACCAATTCAGAGAGGTGATTGCTAATTGTTTGGAAGCCCATTAAAGAGCTGCTTTACGAAATGTTTGCCGGCAGCTATTTGGCCTCGGGAGTAGGATGGAGCGGAGCGAGTTTGTGGCACATCAAGGGCTTATGCTTTTTGGCATTGAGTTGATCGAGATGTCTGAGAGCAGATTGCCCCTGCGTCGTCGCATGAACATCGATAGCATGAATGATGTTGAGCTGTTCGAGCTGACCAGGCTTAATCGCGCTTCCCTCCATAAATTATATAGTGAGCTGCGGCCATGGTTAGCCCGCACCACAAGGAAGGGGCATGCAATTTCAGGTATGACCAAGATGCTTGGCTGCCTGCAATTTTTGGCGAACGGCTCGTTCCAGAGGCTGGGTGCCCTCTCCGTGGGGATGTCACAGCCTACGCTGAGCCGCGCACTCTCTAAATTTTTGGAAGGCATGGCTGCCATAACTCCAAAATATATTTATTTTCCGGATGATATGGCAGCCAGAAACGCCATTAAGCTTGGGTTTTATAATGTGGCCGACATGCCCAACGTTATTGGTGCTATTGACTGCACACATGTGGCACTCGTACCTAGGGCAGCCGACGAGTATATATATAGGTATTGAGATTGGTTATTATGTTGGCCAACGTGTAATGTAACCTGTTTTCCTTTGCGGCAGCATATTTGTTTATCCCTCATTTGTGTAGCTGCTTTATCTAGGCTTTTCATTAGTATTTCCCAATAGAGTGCAGACATGTTTTGTTGTTAATTTTTTATTTTGGGTCAAATATCAATTACCCTTTTTGTATGTTTTTGCCTTAAGGAATCGTAAAATGGGACACTCACTTAATGTCCAGGCCGTGGTTGGTCCGGACATGCGGTTTATGAGTGTCCTTGCCGGCTACCCAGGATCGTCCCACGACTCCTATATCCTCAGGCGATCTGGGTTGTTTCGGAGATTTGAGGCAGGTGAATTTTCGGGGGCATGGCTGCTTGGTAAGTGTGTCCTATTTGTGTGTTATTAAATGTTGCATTAATCTTGTATTTGTTGATATGTTTGTATTTGAATTCTTTACATAAGCGTCAAACTGCCTTTTTCTTGGGTCATATATTATGAACTTCCAAAAAAAATGCTTGCCTCGCTTAGTCCTTCAGAATGTTTTCCCTTTAGTTAGGATGTCTGTAAGTTCCTTGTCCCTAAATATATTGGTTTGGAGTTTATACCCAAGGATCTTTGAGCTTTGGCTCCTTTTGTACTATTGGTCTTTAAATGTCAAAGTGGACTTAAACTGCATACATTGTAGTTTCCAGATAAATGTGGATAGCCCCTCAGCAGCATCCTAATTGTAACATGTCTGAAAACTAAAAATATATTTAAATTCCAAATACCCTTGGGCGTGCAGATGTTTGTTAATTAATTGGTATATTGAAGTGCCATTTTTAATTAGGTAATACATTAGTGGAAAGATTTATTTGGCTAATGTGCCCTGTTTTTTTTTTGGGCCACTTTACCTTACATCATTATGATATATGTTAAATTTTTTGTGTTTGTTGTGTTGCCTTTTTAATTTTGATTACATTTAATTCTCTGTTTAAGGTGATTCCGGGTACCCACTTCTACCCTGGCTCATGACGCCTGTGCTGCGGCCCCAGGATGCCTCTCAGGAAGCGTACAACCGTGCGCATCGCAAGACCCGGGCTGTTGTGGAGAGGGCCTTTGGGCTGCTGAAGACACGTTTTCGTTGCCTTGACCATACTGGGGGCGCCCTGCAATATGATCCCAAGAAAGTGATCGACATTATCATGGCATGTGCTGTTTTGCACAATTTTGCCATCCTGGAACGTGTCCCACGTTATGTGGACAGCCTGCCCTCTTCAGCCGTCGAGGATGAAGTCGAGAATTTTGTGGGGCCCCCCAGTGAGTCTGGCCAATCTGTTAGAGCCAACCTGATCATGCAGCATTTTACTTAACTTTTTTCCCTGTCTCAACATTCTGTGTGTCTGTGTTATCCTTTTTGTTAAATATGTTGTTTTGCCGTAATGTGGCATTACCTCAAAGTAAAACATTTAGACCTTAATTGTTGCCTAATGTATTTCATGTAGTTTCGTTAGCTTTAGATTTGCATTGTTACACCTCTTCAAACAAAAATTAGCTGGTTTAGCCCAAGCTGTTTAAAATGTGTTCCCACTAAAAACGCCACAAGTATTGTAAGTGAGATTTTTGTTTTACTTAGAAAAGGAAAAATTATAGTGCTTAACAGAAAACATTCCACATACATCTGTGGTTACAAATGGATAACATTACAAAAAAAACATCGAGCACATCTACACCTGGAAGTGAGTGGCACAACCAAACAAGGACACCCAGTCCAAAGGCCAGCCTAGTCCAGTCATTAATATTGCCTGTGCCCAGGGATATTTGGGCATGGCCATAATGTCACACAAACATGTCTGCAAACAGGAGGAGCACCAACCAAATCCATATTTAAAGCCATAAGTGGCCAGATACCCTCCACATAGACCTATGGCATTGGCTAGTGGCCTTAAGCATTACTCTAAGGAGCTATATGGGAGCAAATACAAAACACAACCTGCATGAGCAACACAAAATGGATTGTTTGAAACCTCAAAGGACAAGTAAATACAGTGGGGGTTAAGAGAAAAGATGTCCCACACACCCATGGCTTAATAGGGTGGCTGCCCATAATACCCAGGTGGAGGTCCAGGTGGAGGTCCATGTGAATGGGACCTAGCCTGGGCCATGGCAGCATTGTGAATTTGAAACTGCTCCACAATGTTTCTCTGCATATTGGTCATCTCAGCCATGGCTGACTGGATGCCATTACTTGCATTGACCACGTTGCTGTTGAGGGTACGCAACTCCGCGAGGATGCCCTGTAGACTGGTATGGATGTTGACCATGTCGGCATGCCTTTGCTCACGCTCTGTAACGAGCTGTGCGTCATAAGAGTCCCTTTGTTGGGTCCATAATTGAAGCAGGGCACTCTGCCTCCCCTGGGAAATTGTGGGGCGGCGTAATGGAGTCCGCCGCACAATTACCCTGGCTCTTGGGCGTGCCCTGCCGCGTGGTGTCGTCCCCTCAACAGCAACAGGCCTGCTTTGCAAATCCTCAGCAGCAGAGTGAACACTGGGGACTGTAGTGTCAGTCTCCCCATGTGCATGCACAATGGATGGAGATTCACTCTGCTGCTGAGGATTGGCCAGAGAAACATTATGGAGCAGTTCCAAATTGGGACCCAGGGGGAGGTCATCCGACGTGCCCTGCATGGAGACATCATCATCTTCCTCCATGTCCTGGATCTCTTCCATGAGTGTGCGGGTCTGTAGGGACATATAAAAAAAAAAGTGTAAGTTGGCGTCCAAATTTGGGATTCCCACAGTTTAACACATTCTTAAGCACTTGGTAGTATTTATGGTACTAAATTAACTTACCGGAAATCTCTGATCTGGGCTCCTATGCTGTACGGACCTGGTAGGCATAACCAAACTGGGGGGTGAGTTTACCCTTGCTGAGGGATCATGCTGGGCTGAAGAAGAGAAAAACAAACCACGTAAACACACACATAACCATTTTTGGGATAGGTAATCAAATATAGCTCTATTTGTAATATTAATCAACTCTAGAGCAATGGGGACATTTGTTAAAAGACACGCAAGTTTAGATAGGTGCAATGGCTCGTGAAAACTGCTAACTGACCTCAGTTCTAAGTCAGGAAGTGTACCCAGTCAGCATACAACTTTCCACGCACATTTTTGGATTTAGACTACCATTCGCTAGGTCCGGGGTACTCAAACAATTGTTTGAAAGGGCCATTTAAAGGTATGTGGTGAGAGGTGAATGTCTGGCCATGGTGCTGACGCAGGGGGTGTCTAGTTAGAAATAAACACACTGGTGGAGGGGCTGGAGATTTCAAAGTGCAAACTAATAAAGGCTGCTTGCCCTTGCTGGGCTGGATGGGGCAGAGCTGAGGGGACAGGGATTGGATGGCTAAAGGGGGGAGTTAACGTATTGATGGTGATGGGATGGATGGAGCAAATCTGTTACAAATGTATGGGGCTTATGTGGGGGGGGGGGGGGCATGGGGGGACTGTGGCAGATGGGCCAGAGCAGGGGCAGCGGGACACGATTGTGCCAAGAGAAAGTTTTACCAAGTTACTGTGTACCTTGCAATGCCACTTCCTGTGCAGTACTTCATATTGCAATGCTATGTTTCAGGGAGCCATGACATTGGGCAGGAGAACAACCACTACATCGCCGATCAAGGGGGCAGCTCTGAGCACGTCAACACAGAAGTAACTGAGTGCAGGGCTGTCTGGGCAGGGGTCCTGGAATCTGGTGCCAAGGTCCGCATTGGGACCCCGGGCCGCCAGTTGAGTCTCGCTGCTCTAGGTCAGATATGTTTGGGGGTGGCTAATGACATTGTTAACTCAAACACAACTCACACAACAAAAAGGCAACCCATACATAATGATGTGTGTTTTGTGATTGATTCCAAATATATCACTTTTCGGGAGAAACTTCATGACTTTAACAATCCAATTGGAAATTTGATCTTTGCCATAATGGCTGTGGGCCTAAATGTGTGATTCCCAGGGACCAAAAGAGGACACAAACAGGCACAGTAGTGCGAGGCCAAGCAAGGCAAACCATAGGGGCATCCCGTTATCTTGTTACTAGTGAACTGTAGATTATTTAGCAAACAGGCAAACATGCAGATTTAAGAGTACTCACCGTGGGTACGGGTCGGTGAGTCTGTGTCCCTTAGACCAGCATGTCCACCGACCGCGACCGGATGGAGAAGTCCAAGCACAATCTCCTCAGCAGGGGTAAACTCCAATTTTGAAGGAAAGCCACCTCCAGTTTTCAGGCTGAAAAGAGAAAATCGTTTGGTACTCAGAAAAGGTGCATACAGTACATCCTAAACATTATATTTAGAGAAAACATTTATTTACCTGTAATTATGCCTTTTAATTTCTTTTTGCCGTACAGCATACTTCAGATCAGAGATTTTCTTCTGAATTTGGGACACATCTTTCCTCTCTTCCCCCGCTGCATTTACTTGTCGGAGGATGGTTTCAAACAATTCCATCTTGCGCTGCTTTGTGGTGTGTTTTGATTTGCTCCCATAGAGCTCGTCATAGTATAATGTAAGGCCACTAGCCAATGCCATATTTTGGTCATGGGAGAATCTCCCACTCAACTGGCCGCGGCGCAATGTGCGGCCAGATGGTTGGCTTGGCTGCTCCTCCATGTGTGCAGACACATGTGGTGACATTATGGCCTGGGGCTGGGTAGGGGAATGGCCGGATTGGTGGCTTCCCAATGACTGGACTGGACTGGCCAAGGGACTGGGTGTTCTGGCGTGGCTGGCCACCGAACTTCCAGGTGTAGATGTGGTCATGGTTGCAATTCTGGGCCCTCTTGGGGGGCTATGTTCCCGGCTGGTGCCAGGTCGGGGGCTCTGTTCCCGGCTGGTGCCAGGTCGGGGGCTCTGTTCCCGGCTGGTGCCAGGTCGGGGGCTTCTGGCCCTGGATGGGGTTCTTCGGGCCCTGTAGGGGCTTCTGGCCCTGGATGGGGTTCTTCGGGCCCTGTAGGGGCTTCTGGCCCTGGATGGGGTTCGGCGGGCCCTGTAGGGGCTTCTGGCCCTGGATGGGGTTCGGCGGGCCCTGTAGGGGCCTCTGGCTGGGCTTCTGGCCCTGGATGGGGTTCGGCGGCCTCTGGCTGGGCTTCTGGCCCTGGATGGGGTTCGGCGGCCTCTGGCTGGGCTTCTGGCCCTGGATGGGGTTCGGCGGCCTCTGGCTGGGCTTCGGGCCCTGGATGGGGTTCGGCGGCCTCTGGCTGGGCTTCGGGCCCTGGATGGGGTTCGGCGGCCTCTGGCTGGGCTTCGGGCCCTGGATGGGGTTCGGCGGCCTCTGGCTGGGCTTCTGGCCCTGGATGGGGTTCGGGCCCTGCTGCGGGGCCTGGGTTGCCGAACTGCCCTACTTGAAGCCATGGCCGGTGTGGGCTCCCTTGTGCGGCCTCTTCTGGGGGCAGAGGTGGTGGGTGCTGCAGTTGGCTGCTTTTTGGCTGCAGGGGCACGTGGCTTGGGGCCCCTTTTTTGGGTTCCTGAGGGTCCAGGGTCCCTTGGTGGGGCCGAGGTGGTAGTCTTGCCTCTCAGCTTTCTCCTACCTTGCTGGGACCTTGTTGTTGGGCCCTCCGCGGTCTTGCTTTGCTGGGGTCGCTTGCTCATAGGCTTTTTAGGTGCCATCTTACACAAATGCTCAAAGAGAATGAGCTTTGGGTGCAGGGACCTTTAAATAATGAGCCCAGCGTGTGACGCCTATGCGCACGACTACGCGCTCGTACGAACGTACGTTCGAGCGGAACCAGGAAACCGCTGGGGTTTCACTTATCTGCTGCCTTGAAGAAGCATAAAGATGGCGCCCACTATCTTCACCCGTCAGCAGGAAGAGATCCTCATGCTGGTAAGTGGCTGCCTGTGCATTTTAATCTAATAGTCAATGATGGCCTAAATGTAAATGATGCGTTTGTAACTAGTTTTGGGTCTCTTAATGTTTAATCACTGGCTCCTCACACTTCATCCTTCAAGGGCCGAGCCTGGCCACGTTTTCACCTGTCTATGCTGATGTCCTAATTCGGCCAATTGCTCCGGCTTAGCAACAGTTAATTAACCTGTGGAGTAGCGGGGCTAGCTGCCAAACCTGGCCTGTCTCGGACCTTGATGCGGATGTTTGAGGAACACTGTTTTCCTAAGCCATAAAAACACAACGGGAAGCCACCCACGTGGTCCAAAAGCCTAAGCATTAGCCTACATCTTGGATGTTTAAACCATCCTAACATGCCATAGATGCAGGTGGGCTGATTCTTGATGTTGGCTATTATCTGTATGTACATGGTGTGTGATACATATAACATAAGACCAGACTCTCATTCACAGTCAACGTCCTCTTTAAGGCACTCCCCAAAAATGGCTGCCACTCGAAATGTGTGTGTTAATGACATGAAATTCTCAACTTGTGATGCAACACATATGTGTGTGTGTGTAAAAGTAAAATCTCTGTGTCCATTATGTTTTTCAGATCATGCTTCAGCGCCGGTATGACTTCGCGCCCAATGTGTGCGAGAAAAGGGACATCGCCCGGGAGATCATCGCGGAGATACACCGTGTGACTAGCACCACCTTCACTCACACCCAGATAATGCAGCATTGGTCGGACCTGAAACGTCTGCACATGCCCCGGGTGCGGAGGTTTTTGGGAATCCATTTCCCAAGTAAGTACAAAGCAATTGCATGGTATATGTTCCAAATGTATAAGTTATGCCTTTATTTATAATGACTTTTCTTTGGTAGTGTTGGAAATGGATTTCAGAATTCGCCGCACCCGGAGGCGTACAGGCCGACCAGTGCTGCATGAGTCTGCATCTGTGAGTGAAGGTGGTGGATCTCCCGGGCGACGGACCTACCCCTCCTCTGTGGCCTCCTCAGACCAGCCCCTGGACCTTACCACAGAGGAGGGGCCAAACCGCGTGGGCGTGGAGTCATACCTGGCCAGGCATGGGGAAGGCTCTGGTATGTCACTCTTCATGTATAGGCACAAAGATATACATGGCAGGCCAAAAACTAAGTTATCCTTTATTATGTATTTGTAGAAGCTTCTGGTGCGGGTGAAATAGTGGAGGAGGAGGCAGCAGAGATGCTGGAAGTCGATCCTGGCGAAGGTGAGTGATGTCAGCCAGACTGGGAGCCAGATATGTTGGGAATAGTGACTCTCTACAAGTACTAACCAAATGTCACATGTTTCTCCAGGGACTTCTTCACAGCAGAGCCAGGACCAAGGGCAGCCTGTTGGCCCCAACCAGCCATCTGTCGG
Source organism: Gastrophryne carolinensis (assembly GCA_027917425.1). Taxonomy (NCBI): domain Eukaryota; kingdom Metazoa; phylum Chordata; class Amphibia; order Anura; family Microhylidae; genus Gastrophryne; species Gastrophryne carolinensis. The sequence continues at coordinate 20,249,897 of CM051244.1, forward strand.
CCACCAACTCCGTAAGTCTCCATGCCATTATTCATATTAATGTTTGGTTAGCTAATAACACACACATAACTAAAGGCGTAGCCAATGTGTAGTTCACACTTTCATGTGGGCACTTCGTTAGCTTAAAGAGGACCCTAACTTGTATTAAGAACCAAAGAATTAGCCATCACACTGTACCTACAGATTAGAAACATGGAAAAACACCCTTCACCCATCTAATGCATGTTATTAGACTGAACCAAACCAATATTGGGGAATATGGAATGCGCAATATTTACAGGCAGCATGGGATACAGATTGAAAAAAGGAAGGTGCTGCCATGCATTGTGTGAGTGATGACCTTTCCCTCAACCCAGCTATGCTCGGGATTCCCAACGCACCACTGTAACCTACTCCCCTGTACTTTATCCAACTCTCCACTCCTCATTAAGTGTTATGCTTCAGAGTCCAGATGGCGGCGCTGTAATCCCAAAAAAACCCTAATTAACTTTGAGGTGGTGCAGAATCATTTGTGAATAGTTATTGGTTTTCATTAAATAATGTGGAAGGTCCGGTTTAAGGAGTTTAAACACTTACCTGTGGGAAATGCATTAACTGTATCCCTTGGAAGAATGACATATGTCATGCATTTACATGTATTTGATTAACCCTAAATCTATTTCCAGCATACAAACCGGTCTGGGACTCCTATTTATGTTTCTTTCTCTATTGGTTACAGGGATGATCCCCCAAACATTGGCGGGAAAAAAAAAAAGAATGAAGGAGTTGGTGGCCGAGCTGCTGGCCATACAGGCGACGTTGGGGCCAACAGATGAAGAAGAGGATGATGAATAGTGCCCTTGGTCCTGGCTCCTTTGTTTAACTTGTTTTTAAAGTTTGTACCATTTTAAAAAGGGTTTTATGGAGTTTTGAAAAATCCAAAAAATATGTTTTTAAAAAAAACACAAACCAAAAAAAAAATATGTGTTTTACTGTTAAAAAAAAAAAAAAACATTTATATGTGTTTTACTGTTAAAAACCCAAAAAAAAAATTATATGTGTTTTACTGTTCAAAAAAAAAAAAAAATTTATATGTGTTTTACCTAGACCAAAAAAAAAAAAAAAAAAATTTAAAAAAAACAACCAAAAAAAAAAAAGAGGTTTTGAAAATTAGTTAAAACAAAACCGAGCAAATAATTTAAATAAATTAGATTTTAAGCCTTCCTAAATGTGTCTTTTCTAATATGCACACACCCAAAAAATTACACAAACCAGAAACAACACGCTTAGAAACATATAGACATATGTACATTATGTGATTTTCTTACGTTTTAGGGACCGAGAAAGGAAGTTGGATGCAGGCGCTAAGAGGTTTAGGTAAGTTTGAGGGACCGAGAAATGAAGTTGGATGCAAGCGCTAAGAGGTTTAGGTAAGTTTGAGGGACCGAGAAATGAAGTTGGATGCAAGCGCTAAGAGGTTTAGGTAAGTTTGAGGGACCGAGAAATGAAGTTGGATGCAGCCGCTAAGGGGTTTAGGTAAGTTTGAGGGACCGAGAAATGAAGTTGGATGCAAGCGCTAAGAGGTTTAGGTAAGTTTGAGGGACCGAGAAATTAAGTTGGATGCAAGCGCTAAGAGGTTTAGGTAAGTTTGAGGGACCGAGAAATGAAGTTGGATGCAGCCGCTAAGGGGTTTAGGTAAGTTTGAGGGACCGAGAAATGAAGTTGGATGCAAGCGCTAAGAGGTTTAGGTAAGTTTGAGGGACCGAGAAATGAAGTTGGATGCAAGCGCTAAGAGGTTTAGGTAAGTTTGAGGGACCGAGAAATGAAGTTGGATGCAAGCGCTAAGAGGTTTAGGTAAGTTTGAGGGACCGAGAAATGAAGTTGGATGCAGCCGCTAAGGGGTTTAGGTAAGTTTGAGGGACCGAGAAATGAAGTTGGATGCAAGCGCTAAGAGGTTTAGGTAAGTTTGAGGGACCGAGAAATGAAGTTGGATGCAGCCGCTAAGGGGTTTAGGTAAGTTTGAGGGACCGAGAAATGAAGTTGGATGCAAGCGCTAAGAGGTTTAGGTAAGTTTGAGGGACCGAGAAATGAAGTTGGATGCAAGCGCTAAGAGGTTTAGGTAAGTTTGAGGGACCGAGAAATGAAGTTGGATGCAGCCGCTAAGGGGTTTAGGTAAGTTTGAGGGACCGAGAAATGAAGTTGGATGCAAGCGCTAAGAGGTTTAGGTAAGTTTCTGGTTGAGGGTGCGCATGTGCAAGATCTTATAAACATACGAACGCACGAATCTAAGAGGCCCAAAACCAATGAAAGCCAGAGGCAAACGCAAGTAATTGGAAGAGGTTGACGATGGAAGCAGCCGAAAAAACAGGCTGCCGCCGCAACAGGTGAGCACATGAACGTGATTTTTACGATTGCCAACTGACTGAGGCAAGTTCGGGAGATATCATACGAACGGACGTATCTTTTAGGATAGAAACGTATTTGCTTATTGAATCACTCGCAAGTTCATACGAACGCACGAGCGGACGTGAAAAATAGGATGATCGTGAGCCAAATCCAAGCTGTTACATGTTTCTTTGAATCAACCCAATAGAGTGGATTGGTGTACTGTACATAGCATATTATTTATTAATGGTGTATTTAGTCATATTTAATCACTGTAGTGCACATTTATGTTTTAATATATAGAGCAGGTGCGCCCCCCCGGTGTCTGTAACATGCTTATGGCCTGAACTTAGTGTTTTTAATATGGTTTTAAATTTTGCAACAAAATAAAGTGATTTGACTTTTTTGACATTATTTGAGTGCAATAGTAAGTCTCTTTTTGGGGGAACATAGGGGTGTTTTAGGGGTCACCCTGCTTGGAATTTTGTGAAGCTATGGGCTTGTAGCCCCACAAAAGCAGTGCACCTATACTAATATTTTCTCCAGTGCTGCCCATTTCTCTGCCCTTGCCCATAGGGCATGAAATAGAAATTAAACTAGTAGTCTTAAGAATTTCCTGAACATGTGTCCAGATATTCTTCCGTTCTTGAAGCCACTCCTCCAATGCCGGCAAGTTGGAGGGTGACCCTGAAAGGGAAGAAGCTCTAGGATTTTTCCCAAAATTACAATAAAAAGGTGATATCTTGGTACTCTCACTAGGCGCGTTATTGTAAGCAAATTCGGCGAAATCAATAAAATCTGCCCATTGTTCTTGGGCATCAGAGACATAACACCTTAATTACTGTTCCAAAGTTTGATTGGTTCTTTCCGTCTGCCCATTGGACTGGGGATGGTAAGCAGATGAAAGAGAGATCTGTATACCCAACCGCGAACAGAAATGTTTCCAAAAATGTGAAGTAAATTGGACACCCCGATCAGAGACAATATTGGACGGAATACCATGAATACGAAAAATATGTGAAGTAAATAGTCGAGAAAGCTCTGGTGCAGAAGGAAGCTTGGCCAAAGGAACGAAATGTGCCATCTTACTGAAACGATCTACCACCACCCAAATAACAGTATTCCCGTGTGATAAAGGCAAATCTACAATAAAATCCATAGAAATATGAGTCCATGGTTCAGCAGGGATATCAAGTGGGACTAAACACCCACTAGGGGCCTTGTGAACCCCCTTACTTCGCGCACAAACAGAACATGCGTCGATAAAGGTAGTAATATCGCGTCGCATAGTAGGCCACCATACAAGGCGTCGGGCTAAAATGAAAGTTTTACGATTTCCTAGATGTCCAGCAGTTTTGGCATCGTGAAACTCGCGAATTACATCAGAGCGCAGATGCGGTGGTACAAACTGACACCCTAAAGGTACATCTACAGGGGATTCATTTTGAAATGGCACCAAGGCATTTGAAAGATCAGGAAGCAAGGCCCCAATCACACAACCCACAGGCAAAATAGGTTCACCCATATCACCCCGATCCTTACAATCCCCAAACAAGCGGGACAGAGCATCCGCTTTAGAATTTTTTACTCCTGGTTTAAATGTAATTATAAAATTAAAGCACGAGAAAAATAATGCCCAACGAGCCTGACGAGAGTTCAGTCTCTTAGCTGAGCTAATGTACTCGAGGTTTTTGTGATCAGTATAGACCGTGATCGGATACAATGACCCCTCCAACCAATGACGCCATTCATCAAAAGCCAGTTTAATCGCCAATAACTCCCTGTTTCCAACATCATAGTTCTGTTCCGCGGCACTAAATTTCCGTGAGAAGTAGGCGCAAGGATGCAAAAGTTCAGGATGACCAGAGTATTGCGACAACACCGCCCCCACACCCAACTCGGATGCATCTACTTCAATGGTAAAAGGTTTATTAACGTCAGGGTGAACTAAAACTGGCGCCGAAGTAAAAGCCTGTTTTAGAGTCAGGAAGGCCTCATTGACCGAAGATGACCAGTTTACAGTGAAGGCGCCCTTGCGAGTAAGGTTGGTGAGAGGAGCAACAATATTGGAAAAACCCTTAATAAAGCGTCGATAAAAATTAGCGAAACCTAAAAAACGCTGTAATTCTTTTAAAGACTTGGGTTGTACCCAATCCCGCACCGCCGAAACTTTCCCCGCATCCATCTCTAACCCCTGGCTAGAGATTATATAACCCAAAAAGGGAGCGGTAGTGACCTCAAACATACATTTAGAAATCTTTGCATACAAGTTATTCTCTCTCAGTTTTTGAAGTACCATTTTCACATGTTGTCTATGTTCGGACAAAGACTTAGAGAAAATGAGGATATCATCCAAATAAATTACCATGAATCTGCCCAAATAGTCTCGGAAGATATCATTAACAAAGTCTTGTAAGACCGCAGGAGCATTACAAAGGCCAAAGGGCATGACTAGATATTCGTAATGACCATCTTTAACATTGAATGCAGTTTTCCACTCATCTCCTTGCCGAATACGAATCAGGTTGTAGGCCCCCTTTAAGTCTAACTTGGAGAACACCTGAGCACCTACTACTTGATTAAATAAATCCCCAATCAAGGGAAGGGGATACCGTTTTTTTACCGTGATCTTATTCAGGGCTCTGTAATCTATGCAAGGCCTTAAACCACCATCTTTTTTCTCCACAAAAAAGAAGCCAGCCCCCGCAGGCGATGTTGAAGGACGGATGAACCCCTTGCTTAAATTCTCGGAGATGTACTCCTTCATAGCCTGTTCTTCCGGCCGGGTAAGATTATAAATCTTCCCTCTAGGAGGGATGGTCCCGGGGAGCAGGTCAATGGGGCAGTCATAGGGCCTATGTGGGGGAAGGGAATCTGCAGAACGTTCAGAAAAAACATCAGCCCAATCTGCGTAAGGCTGAGGCAATCCCTGTGGCAACATCTGAAAACTTTTGAGGGCAGTGGAAAAACAATGTGTCTTGCAGTAATTACTCCACCTCACTAAATCCCCATTCTGCCAGTCTAAAATGGGGTTGTGGAGTTTTAACCAGGGATATCCCAGTACTACCGGGGTTTCCGGACAATCAAAAACCAAGAACGCGATATATTCAGAGTGGGAAGAGCCAACAATTAAATTGAGAGGTGGGGTCTTGGTACTAACCGGACCTCCCTGGATGGCCTTCCCATTTATGGCCAGAACCTGTAAAGATTTTCCAAGGGGTACCAGCGGAATTCCCAGGACGGAGATCATGCTCCGATCCAGGAAATTACCCGCAGCTCCACTATCGATGAAGGCGGATACTGCCCGTTTGGAAGGTCCCCAAGAAAGCTCTATGGGGATTAACATTTTATTCAAGTGAGAGTAATTAACGGACTCACCTAGATCAGTACTCTCCTCCTGATCTAGGCGAGGAAGTTTCCCGCCGGGTATCCCTTGTTAGGACAGGACCTAGCAAAATGTCCCGGATTCCCACAATATAAGCAGAGACCCATGGAGCGTCTACGCTGCTTCTCGTCCTGGGTAAGACGAGCTCTACCGACCTGCATGGGTTCTTCCAGTGAGGTAGAAGGTGTGTTTGCCCCAGGGGAAGTGGGTGGGTTTGGGGTCTGAGTTGGCTTAAAGGACAAGGAAGTCCTAACCCTTTCCCTGGCTCTTTCCCTAAGACGCCGATCTATTTTGATGGAGACCTGCATTAGCTGGTCTAGATCTGCTGGTGTAGGGAAATTGACCAAAGCGTCCTTGATACCCTCTGATAGACCCATACGGAACTGGCTACACAGGGCTGGGTCATTCCATCTGGAGTCTACTGTCCACCGTCGGAATTCAGAACTGTAATCTTCGGCAGTATTCCGACCTTGCTTCAAGGCCCGAAGCCTGTTTTCGGCTGTGGACTGCTGGTCTGGGTCGGCATATAACACACCCATAGCCTGAAAAAAGGATGTAACGGAGTGCAGGGCAGCATCATCGGGAGGCAGGCTAAAAGCCCATGATTGGGGATCTCCCTGCAAAAGGGAGATAACTAACCCCACCCGTTGGGTCTCGGTGCCTGAGGATACGAGCCTCAATCTGAAGTACAGCTCGCAGGAATTTTTAAAATTGGAGAATTTGGCTCGGTCTCCAAAATAATTCTCCGGTAACGGGACCTTCGGCATGTGAGGTGGTACAGCGGATGCAGGAATTTGCCTGGTTTCTTGATTGGCCACTCTCTGGGCAAGTTGATTTATAGCTGTGGCCATAGCCTGTACTTGCTGTACCAGGTCATCCATGGTGGCCTGTTATAATGTCATGCTCTGGGTACTGCAACAATCCACTTAGGTAACTCCAGCCCTCTCGGTAAGACCTCAACCCCCAATCTCCGCAGCCAGCTTCACCTATAGGAGCCCCCGCTTGCCGGGACGCAGAACACGCCTGCCCGGGATCGGTTGCCCCCAGGACTTCAATGGCTCAAAGATTGGAGTCTTACTGTTCAGAGGTCTGGAGAACCCTTGGCTGGAAGTGGTATTGAGTAGCCCAATAGCTGAGCGATTGACGGAAGTCCAAGAACAGACTGGAGGTTGGCAACGGGAGGTCAGAGATGGCAGCAGTACAAAGGAGTAGGCAGTTCGTGGTCTAGGTTCGGGGCGATGGTCGGCAACAGGAACACAGATCGGGGATGGTCAAACACAGGCGAAGGTCGGCAACAGGAACACAGATCGGGGATGGTCAAACACAGGCGAAGGTCGGCAACAGGAACACAGATCGAGGATGGTCAAAAACAGGCGATGGTCGGCAACGGGAGTTCAGATCTAGGATGGTCAAGACAGGCGGTGGTCGGCAACGGGAGTTCAAAAACAATCACAAGAGACTAGCAGCTAACTAGGTTCAAGGCGCTATAACAGGCACTGATCATCTGATGGTGTGAACCCTTTATAGGAGGCTACAGTGATAGGGGCTGTGGAAGCTGCATGTGTGATTGGTGCAATTTGAGAACTGGGCAACTATAGGTAGAGCCTGGGAATAGCCAAAGCCCTCCTATGGGCTCATTGGCCCAGACAAGGAAGGGGCATTAGCCCCAGGGTGGTTAGGGCTCATTGGCCCTTTAAACAAGGAAGGGGCGTCAGCCCCAGGGTGGTTAGGGCTCATTGGCCCTTTAAACAAGTCCTCCGGCGGGCGCGCACAGAACAGCGCCGCCGGAGGGAATAAGAAATACGTGCTCGCGCCTGTGCCTGTGGGGGGCGTGGCCGAGCCGGGCACCGCGTGAGACGCCCCCCGCCCGAGCCGACGCCGCACGGCCAGGACGCCGGGCCGGGAGCTGCGCCGCCAGACGCCCGGGGACGGCGCGGGAACGGGGACACGGTGAGTGAGAGCTGACAGAGGGCGGCGGTCGGACCTAGCCAAAGTCGCCTACTTTTTTCTTTTGCATGCTTTACTTGAGAGTGGCAAGGATTTTAACTCCGCATAAGCTGAATTACTATCCAGCAACCTGTTGATCTGCTGCATTCTGTAGATTACTTGTGGCTCAGTTACATCAATCTTGTGGTAAGCGCAATATATTGGTGGTGGGCGCAGAGTGTCACTGGATAAGATGAAGCACTAACACCTATGGATGAATAAGCTTTATTGAAGATTGGTGGACATTTGCATAGCTCTGTGCTTTATATATATTTAGAACTACTGTTTGGACTCGCTAGTGGGATAGTGATTTGGACGTGAAGCCAGCTGTAAACAATTTCAATTACTCAATGTTTGATACATTTTTCTAAAGAACATGTGAAAAAATAGCGCGGTATTATTCACTTGTTTACTCACTTAGTTCTGGCAGCAGGTTCACACCCAACAAAAGTTCTTTGTTCACTGGCACAGTCATTAACACAGCAACCCACAACAAGTGTAGGGCAACAGAGCCACTCCCAGTGTGTGCTTGGGATGCCCCCTTCTGTGTGGGTACATTTCAGGGTAAAGCATGGGAAGTAGTTCCTTGACTGATCCATGCTGTTAAGGGGACTATCCCAGGTCAGGAAGTAGGGGATATGATGGTAGTAAAGGGGGGGAGGTTTCCCTATTTCCTTTGTGGAAGGGAAATCTAGGTAGGGGGCTTTGTGGACCCAGGTAGGGCGTCCCAGTCCTCCTTACAACATGTCCATATTTAAGTAACAAGCATTAAATATTTATTCAATATACCATTCAATAATGTCAAATACCATATTATGGTTAAAACAAGTTTTCACAGTGAGCTGTAAGATTTGTTTAGTCCTGTGTAGTCAGTTTGTAGCAAGTGTGGAGTTTGTAGCGAGTTCAATGCTTTTTGGTGAAACTGACGAAACAATTTGTAGCAAGTAATAATCCTCCATGAGGCTTTATACATACGCGTTTCGCGGTAAGCCGCTTCATCAGTGTATATTGCCATCCTTATATCTGTGGCATAATTACAAACATTAGTAATTAGAGTTAATATATGTTCCATATGGCTTGCAAAAGATAAACAAATAAATGACGTCTTTTGTTGTGTACAGCATTTCATAAACATTCATATTGCATTTACCTTGTGCATTTGGTAGATAGAAGTATGTTGCTTTGTAAGTAAGGAAATTGATAATTGATGCCACTTGGTAGGAGAAATGGTTTTGGGTCAGCGTATGTTGCAACCAATTAATGGGTTATTAATGTTAGTAGGATTACCTTAGTGGTATAAACTGTGTTGTGCTGAATTAAGATATGACGGTACTCACTCAGGTCACAGTGATGGTCCCCAGGCAGGCTCCCTTACTGAATCCAGGAATGATTGAAGGCAACAAAAAATGCCTGATAGACCCTGAAAACAGGTTATTTCTTTATTGAGGCAGGCAAAAAAATTTTCAGGACCCCCATTAATCAGGGCCCTACACAACCTGTTCCATAATTTCAAGTCGAGTCGATCCCGGCACGATTTTCCTTCCTATTCCTTCCCATTTAAGTTCGTTCGTTAAGGCAACACCCAGAAAAGTGCTTTCCTCTACTCCTTTAACCTCTTCACCATTGATAAAGACAGGCAGAATGTCGGATGGGTTTCAAAAGTCAATGGTAATTTCCACCGTCTGCAAGGTATTGAGGACCAGGATATTTTTCAGACACCAGTTACTGAACTTCCTGATCTCCTGCCTATATGCAAGTTCATCTCCATCTTTGACTAGATTGATGACTGTAGTGTCACCCGCATACTTGACAATTTTGACTGGATCAGTCGATGAACAGTCATTGGTATATATGGAAAAGAGAACAGGGGCGTGCAGACTTTTTATATCCACTGTACAATGATCATATGGAGATTTAATACTGGACTATTTTTACCTTAGAGCTCCATAAGACCCACATCTTGTTGTGTCAGGCCCAGGTGCTCGTCCTCCTCTCTACCTAAGAGGCAGCTCTTCAGGCTCCATTGTCTTTACCACTGAAGGCAACACAACACTTAGCTTCCAGTGAACTGTAAAGACACTGACAAACAGTTGGCTGTTGTAATCAGGGTATCTTTGGATACGCAACATTTTTTCAATTGGTGTAGGAAGAAAATCCTCTGCTGTGCTGATTTGCTGAGTGTTTGTCCCATTTAAGTTTGTTTGTTAAGGTAACACCCAGAAAAGTGATTTCCTCTACTCTTTTAACCTCTTCACTATTAATAAAGACAAGTAGAGTGTCTGGTTGGTTTCAAAAGTCAATGGTAAGTTCCACCGTCTTCAAGGTATTGAGAACCAGGATATTTTCCAGACACCAGTTACGGAACTTCCTGATCTCTTGCCTATATGCAAGTTCATCTCCATCTTTGACTAGGCTTATGACTGTAGTGTCATTCGAATATTTGACAATTTTGATTGTATCAGTTGATGAACAGTCGGTATATATGAAAAAGAGAACAGGGATGTGCAGACTTTTTATATCCACTGTACAATGATCATATGAAGATTTAATACTGGACTATTTTTGCTCTAGAGCTCCATAAGACCCACATCTTGTTGTGTCAGGTCCAGGTGTTCGTCCTCCTCTGACTCTCAATGGAGCTCTTCAGGCTCCATTGTCTTTACCACTGAGGGTGACACAACACTTAGCTTCCAGTGAACTGTAAAGACACTGACAAACAGTTGACTGTTGTAATCAGGGTATCTTTGGATACGCAACATTTTTTTAACTGGTGTAGGAAGAACATCCTCTACTGTGTTTTTTTCCTGAGATTTGCTGCGTGTTTGTACCATTTAAGTATGTTCGTTAAGATAACACCTAGAAAAGTGATTTCCTCTACTCTTTTAACCGCTTCACCATTGATAAAGACAGGTAGAGTGTCGGGTGGGTTTCCAAAGTCAATGGTAAGTTCCACCGTCGTCAAGGTATTGAGGACCAGGATATTTTCCAGACACCAGTTACTGAACTTCCTGATCTCCTGCCTATATGCAAGCTCATCTCTATCTTTGACTAGGCTGATGACTGTAATGTCACCCGCAAACTTGAAGATTTTGACTGTATCAGTTGATGAACAGTCGGTATATATGGAAAAGAGAACAAGGGCGGGCAGACTTTTTATATCCACTGTACAGTGATCATATGGAGATTTAATACTGGGCTATTTTTGCTCTAGAGCTCGATAAGACCCACATCTTTTTGTGTCATGTCCAGGTGCTTGTCCCCCCTTTCTACCTAAGAGGCAGCTCTTCAGGCCCCATTGTCTTTACCGCTGAGGGTGACACAACACTTAGCTTCCAGTGAACTGTAAAGACAATGAGAAACAGTTGGCTGCTGTAATCAGGGTATCTTTGGATACGCCAATTTTTTAAAACTAGCGTAGGAAGAGCTTTCTCTGCTGTGCTTTTTTCCTGAGATTGGCTGCGTGTTTGTCCTATTTAAGTTAGTTCGTAAAGGTAATGTCAGGTCTGGAGTTGTTCAGTACTGTTTTGGCTGGCTCCTTTCTCTGGACTTCTCCCTGCTATATTCCACTCCACCAGCAGATGGCCCTCTCTTGCAGAGGTGTTGGCAATTAGTCAGCAGCTGTGTGACTTCCTGGGCTATATAAGCTGATGATCCACCCATTCAGCTAGTGGATCAGCATTAAATCTGTCTTCTGAACTGTCTACCTGAACTCTGTCTTTGGACTTCTGAATCTGAAACTGAATCTGAATCTGAAACTGAACCTGTATCTTCAGCCTGTTTGATGTGTGTGTTGTTGTTCACTGTTTGTCACAATTAAACACAGTTTGCTGCATATTTATAGTCTCTCTGTCACTCTTTAATAGAGGATTTCTCCATTGAGAAATGGTGGGTTTCCAAAGTCAATGGTAAGTTCCACTGTCTTAAAAATATTGAGAACCAGGATATTTTCCATCTTTAACTAGGCTGATTATTGTAGTGCCCTCCCCATATTTGACAATTTTGACTGTATCAGTCGATGAACAGTCATTGGTATATATGGAAAAGAGAACAGGGGTGTGCAGAGTTTTTATATCCACTGTACATTGATCACATGAACTATTTTTGCTTTAGTGCTCCATAAGACCCACATCTTGTTGTGTCAGGCCCAGGTGCTCATCCTCCTCTCTGCCTAAGAGGCAGCTCTTCAGGCTCCATTGTCTTTACCACTGAGGGCGACACAACACTTAGCTTCCAGTGAACTGTAAAGACACTGACAAACAGTTGGCTGTTGTAATCTATTCACGTTACACAAAGAGGACCGCGTTTTACTGACAGAACATGACTTTTAATGCGTTTGCTCAAGTACCCCGCTGCTGCTTCCCACAAAAGCCTTTTAAACACCTTTCTTTGCTTTTTCTTAACAATGATTATGACTCTGAAAAGCTGGTTTCTCCCATAATGAGCTCCCTTGTTGGGGTAGTTTGGGGGGTGGGAGTTTAAAAGAATAACCCAAAAGTTAAATTTAGCAACGCATGTCAGTTTTAAGACTGATAAGGTTTATTTTTATAGCTACTGTGTGCACAGAACCTTGAAATCCCATTTTCAAGTACACAGTTGCCTACAATGACATTCATTGCTTGTTTGTTTTTCGGGACAACTGTTCTGAGGGTTTTTCCAAAGTTGTGACTTAAATTGGACCAAAACCCACTGCGATTGGCCCACGAATCTATAAGATTGATTCCTTCCGCCCGGGGTATCCAAAATCGGGATGCCCCTCTGTGTGAAACCCCCAGGTCGCCCCTTTCACTTACACTACCCCCCACCCAGAATGGCAAAGCAGGAGTTGCCGACCAGCACTCACCCACACAAGGGGGGCACAAGGACTCGCTCTGACGTTCCAATAAGGGGGGCGGGTGCCAGACAACCACCAATCAGTTACTTGGCTGGACTATTATTTTATACTGTATCTGGGGCCTTCACCAAATGTTGTGCCCAGGGGCCTCCACCACACTTAATCTGACCCTTCTTGAGATGTTATCAGGTGGTACTTGACTGACCTTTACCCCAACCTGATCTGCTGCCATTATAGGTTTTATTAATATTCAATTCTGACATTTCCCTGGATTTCTTCAAATAGTTCAGTTTGTTCCAAAATTTAAATTTAACAAATCACTGTTAAAAAATATTTTAAAAAGCTCACCTCTTTCCTCTGGCATCTTTAGTGGGGCAGAGGACAAGACCCCTTCGGCCCCCACTGGGCTCCGGCCACCTTGCTCCATGCAGAAGGAAGGTAGCTAAGAAAGCCCTTCACACCCCTGTCACTCACAGGAAATCCCTCTGATGTCACTGTGAGTAACATGGGGTGTTGGAAGCGAATTGTACATGACACTCTTCTTGCGTGCAAGAACAACAGCTGTTTATTCAGCAACAATCAGGAACATGTGACCAGGATACATCAGTAACACATCTCAACACGGAGCAAAAGAAACAACTTCTTTCTGTTAGCAGGATAAACACACTATGCATACAGTCACATGGTGTGCATTAGACTTCCTGTTTTTTTCTTTTAAACTAACTTTATCAATAGCATACCAAGCCGATAGTCACATACAGGATGTAGTTGTTGCATTAAAGCTATTTCAACAGGGGGCATGAAAAACTTTCCCAGCCAGCTCAATCCTGGCCTATAAATAGCCCCTCCCAGTGCAGAGGGTCTGTGCCCTTTGCCCCACTGAAGATGTAGACAGAAGGCTGTACAGACCAGCGTAAGACAGATAAGGACACTCCCAGGTCCTAGATAGTGAGGAAAGTGGTATAGATGTAAAATTAGACATTATTGAGGGACTTTTTTATGGTGTGGTGTCTTTTTTAAATGTAACCCTTCACAAACTGGTAAGGGGTCCTTGGGTCAAAGGTCCGAGGGGTCAACAAGTCACCTGTCATAAGAGGTTGACTTGCTGAACCCCCCCATCTGAATAGCTGCTGCCAGGAGCCAAGAGGAATTTCCTCTAATATCACTGTGAGTAACAGGGGGCATGATGGGCTTTCCCAGCCACCTTACTGTTCGCCTATAAGTAGCCCCTCCCTGCGGTTGGGAACAAGGTGGCGGGAGCCCAGTGCAGGGCAGAGGATCTGTGTCCTCCTTCTCGCTGAAGATGCCGGAGGGCCTTTCGGATGATGAGGACATCTCCCTGCACTGGAACAAAGATGGAAGTGGGCTTTATTTTTATTTTTGGGATGTTTCAGGGAAAAATGGATTCATTAACCAGAATCGGCAAGAAATTCCATTTTGGGAAGAATAGATTTTTTTCTCCTAAAATTCGAGTCAAATTCGGGTTTTGCCAGATTTATTCACTCACCCCAAATTGTCACATAGTCTTCATCCAAGCCTGATTAGCTCCAAAAGTACCAACCTGCTCACAAAGGTGATAAAACTATTTCCGTGGATTCGTCTAAGATTCGTTTTGTGGGTGGAGGCGTGGAACAGCGAGGGAGAGCTGCAACAACATGGGAGGCATCAGGCACGCACGCGGCATCGGCTGGGACAGCATTGACGGGGCCAGGCACCGGCCCCGGAGACGCAAGGTGCGCGTTCTGCAGTGAAGACATTGTGAGGTAGCATGGCTGGGCAGGTATATACCACAGATGCAGTGGAGGCAGCTTGTGCCAGGCCCCCATGGTCCACAGGCCCGGCGGCAATGCCTCTATGATATGTACACCCCCGGTATCCCTGATCTAGACAATATTTATACCCTCCCAGCAGCCATTCAACTGAGCCAGGAAGAAGCCCAGCGAGAGGCAGATGAGGGGTATTTTTTTTCTTTGTACATAGAAATGTGTCCATTATCTCCTGATGACTGGTATATGTGTTATCCCATACCTCCCAAATGTCCCTGATTTGGAGGGACTCTTTTGAGTATGTAGAAACAAAGGAACGGCAGCCACTCAGACCATTTTATAACTAACCTGGGAGGTGCACGTGAGCAGGGCAATTAGGATACACAAGTCTTAAAGGAGCCACAGCACTCAACCCTGTTAGCTTCCAGACCAACCTAAAATCTGTCTCTTAATCTGGTTAAAAACAGAGGGCTCGATCACACAAATCTGAAGATGTAGCTGAAGCTGCACCACCAGCGCTAAGGTGCCTCTGTGAGGTGCAGTCCTAACTTTAATATCTGAGAGCCCTCTTTGGAACATAAAATGCAAGAGATAAATTGGGAGCAGGCTTACCTGAGGTTGCCCTAAACCTCAAGTGCAAGCCATGAGGAGGAAGGGTCGAAGACATCGCAGTACAGCCTCGATCCTCTCAGAGATTAGAGTTAGGATGCACCTCACAGAGGCACCTTGGCACTTGGTGGTGCAGATTCAGCAGACTTCTGCAGATGTTTGAGGACCAAGCCCTCTGTTTTTAACCAGGTTTAGAGACAGATTATAGGTTTGTCTGCAAGATAACAGGGTTGAGTGCTGTGGCTCCTTTAAGACTTGTGTTTCCTAATTGCCCTGCTCATGTGCACCTCCCAGGTTAGTTATAAATTGGTCTGAGCGGCTGCCACTCCCTCCTTTGTTTCCTTTCAGTTTGTGCAGGCATATGGGGTGTGGGGTCTAGGCTGTACTGCGAGGTCTTCGACCCTTCCACCCCATGGGCTGCACTCAAGGTTATAGGGCAACCTCAGGTAAGCCTTTTACCAATTTATCTATTGCATAGTATGTCCCAAAGGGGGCTCTCAGAGATTAGAGTTAGGACTGCACCCCACAGAGGCACCTTGGCTCTTGGTGGGGCAGCTTTAGCTACTTCTGCAGATGTGTGTGGACCCAGCCCTCTGTTATTAACCAGATTTAGAGACAGATTATAGGTTTGTCTGCAAGCTAACAGGGTTGAGTGCTGTGGTTCCTTTAAGTCTTTTGAGTCAGTAGCCTTGATTCAGAGCCTCTTTCACATGCACTTTCGCATGTGTCTGTGTAATTTTTGTGAGATTTTCTATGCTTTTTCGGCTTGTACACTAGTTTTTTTCATGCATATATGCATTTACGCTAATGTGTATACACACTTTCGATAAGCGCATGATGAGCCTTGATTGCTGATGACAAGCCACTCAATAAAACAGGTTTGCTTCTGGTCAGCTTATGGGGTCATTTTGTAGGTGAAAGCAAGCTGTTGAGATGTTTGAGGAGGACGTGGAGGAGTACGAGCGCCTGCAGCTGAACGGGTTGCTGTGCATCGCCATGGCAGAAGCCAGATCGCACCGCGCACGCATGACCTTAACCGCGTTTCCCTCCATAATTTGTATTGTGAGCTGCGGCCATGGTTAGCCCGCACCACAAAGAAGGGGCATGCAATTTCATGTATGACCAAGATGCTTGGCTGCCTGCAATTTTTAGTGAACGGCTCGTTCCAGAGGCTGGGTGCCCTCTCCGTGGGGGTGTCCCAGCCTACGCTGAGCCGCACGCTAAACTAATTTTTGGATGGCATGGCTACCCTGTGTCCAAAATACATCTATTTCCCAGACAACATGGTAGCCTGGAATGCGGTTAAGTTGGGCTTTTTTAATATAGCCGACATGCCCAACGTCATCGGTGCGATTGATTGTACCCATGTTGCGTTGGTTCCTCCAGCCGATGAGGAATATTTATTTAGGTTTGTGGTTTAGGTGAACATTATGACTTGTATTTGTAATTGATTCTCAGTATCTTGTAATGTATATAGAAATCAATCATTTGCATGCATACCTTAGCTAATTATTTCAATGTAGCCCTTAACTAAACATTTGCATGCAGACCTTAACTAATCATTTCAATGTAGCCCTTAACTAAACATTTGCATGCATACCTTAACTAATCATTTCAATGTAGCCCTTAACTAAACATTTGCATGCAGACCTTAACTAATCATTTCAATGTAGCCCTTAACTAAACATTTGCATGCAGACCTTAAATAATCATTTCAATGTAGCCCTTAACTAAACATTTGCATGCATACCTTAACTAATCATTTCAATGTAGCCCTTAACTAAACATTTGCATGCAGACCTTAACTAATCATTTCAATGTGGCCCTTAACTAAACATTTGCATGCAGACCTTAACTAATCATTTAAATGTAGCCCTTAAGCAGACCTTAACTAACCATGTCAATGTAGCCCTTAACTAAACATTTGCATGCAGACCCTAATTAGTCCTTATCATGTATACCTTATTAGAATTCGACTGACCATTTTTTTTGGTTCTTTTTTTTTTTGGGGGGGGGGGTGGTAACATTACAAAATACACTTTTACAATAAGGATACCTTATTTTGTGGTGTGTAACTTGTTAAATTTGGGGATTGTTTTTGTGTACTAAGGACCTGTATTTCTGCTCTTACAGGAACAGGAAGATGGGTCACTCCATAAACGTGCAAGCTGTGGTTGGCCCGGAACTTCGGTTCCTAAGTGTGATGGCTGGCTTTCCCGGATCCACCCACGACGCCTATATCCTGAGAAATTCGAGCCTGTATGGTTGTTTTCAATCAGGAGATTTGTCTGGTGGATGACTACTGGGTAAGTTTGGAGAAATAATTTCATTAGCCTTTCAATGTATGACTATTAATATTTTTGGATAACCTTGTCTCAACATATGGATGTTCTTTCCCTCTGATGACATGATATACAATGTAGCCAAGAAGTAGACCCTAACTTTTTTTTTTATTCTTTTCAGGGGATTCGGGATACCCACTACTGTCATGGCTGATGACACCCATCCTGCGCCCTTAGACTCAGGCCCAGGAGGGCTATAACAGGGCCCATCGAAAGACCAGGGCTGTGGTGGAGAGGGCCTTCGGCCTGCTTAAAACCAGGTTTAGCTGCCTGGACCATACCGGGGGTGCCCAGCAGTATGACCCCAACAAGGTGATCAAGATCATAATAGCTTGCTGTGTCCTACATAACTTTGCGTTAATACAACAGGTCCCCCGGTATGTTGACGAGTCCCCCTCTCCAGCCACCACGGACATTCTGGATGAGTTATATGAGGTCACCCAGAGTGCTTCTGGACAATACTTGCCATTCATTTTGGTTGTCCTTAGATATATTAATTATTTGTGAGGTAACAAATATATTTCATTTATACTTTCATTTGCTTATCTGTACATACTAATTAATCCAAAAAGACTTTGGGACAGATTTGAGAGTAATGCATTTTTAATGTCAAATATTTGCTTTCACAACACTCATATTTTTGTAATAAAAGAGATCAGAAATGGCTAAAAATAACACAGAACAGAAGAAAACTCATGAAAACAATTTACTATTCCATATAGAAGATAGGTGGGGAAGGCAACTCGCAGTCTATGAGGAAATCCAATAGGCAAAGTAAGGATCCATTGGGCCACACTCCTGCCCCCTCTAAATTTGCCACAGGCTTGATGTCCAAGGAGACTTGCTCAAGGCACAATGCTCCCCGTCCCACAACATCCTGAACCATAGGGAGCACTAGTATTAAGGGCAAGGGGAACATTAGGACAGGAAACCCTACACCCACAACAACACCCTCTTCAGCTCGTGGCCTATTTCAGCATTACAATGTAGCCAGCCCTAAGTCACCCTGCAGCTCAACGGCTGCAAGTTATAGGGCCAGGCAGCCTATGACACCCAGCCCCCAAGCATGTCTAACACAATACTTTCAGAGCCAAAGTTGGAGTTATTATTGGGGTGTTAGTCACCCAAGAATGTCACCAACTATTCCACCCACCCAGGACTATGCAGCCAGGATCTCATTAGGCCTAAACCTGCTGCGTGTGAGCTTGAGCGGGCGCTTTACTGAGCCACAAACTATGGCATTGGCAAGTGGTTTGTCTGAGCACTATCATGAGCTGTGGGGGATGAAACACTAAAGCCACCAGCCAAAGCACAAATGCACAAATATGGGTGTAGATCACCAGACAGGTCAATAGTGTGGGGATGGAGAGGAAATATGTGGATGAAATACAACATTAAAGTTAATCTCCTGGATTGACATTATAAGGCATTTGTTGCGCTTGCAGGATGGCCAACACCTGTGCTTGGGTGGAATTCATCATCTTCCACTGCTCAAGCATAGCCTCCCTCTGCCTGTTGCTAGTCCTAATTTCTTCAAGCAGGGTAGTGAAGTGGTTATTGAAGTTTAGTAAATTTGATGACAGCTCCTCTCTTAATCTTTGGTTCACTGCCCTAAAGTTGCGGCTGTCATTGCACCATGCTGTCTCCAAGATCTGCACACGCCTCACCTGGCTGACATGGCGACGTGCCTGAGGGCGTCCTCCACTTCCCCGGGTTTGGGCGCGTGCAGATGCTGGAGGTGTAGGCCTAGCAACATGAGCAGATGTAGTAGGGAAATCCTCTGCAGCAGAGCTAGCACATGGGACAGTTGGTTGTGTTTCTTGCTGCTGACCATGCTGGTCTGCCAGCAAAGGGCGTGTTTGACTCTGCTGCAGAGGATTTGTGGGCGGCTGCTGCTGGGGCAGTGGCAGATGATGATGCTGGGTAGGCATTAGTGGGGCCATGGTAATGATCTCCTCCTCCTCCAGATGGTGTATTGCATCCATTAGGGATGGTGTCTGTAGGGACATGGAAAAAAATGTGTAAGATAGTTGGTCAAATATATGTTTGGCAAAGTAGTCTTCATTCACATGCATGTGGTGGCAGTGGGCAAACAGGTGGAGGGTTGCACAGTCACAATAGTATTTTGAGAAGCTGGAATGTAACAGTAAAGGCAAGTTAACACATAAACATACCTTGTGTATCCATAGGTGTAGCTAGGCTTTAATGCACCGGGGCCAAACTTTCTAAATGGACTCCAAAGTTGTTAGGGTTGGTTACCCTCCCTCCATGTTGTTTGAGATTCTAAATAAGGAAAATCAGAATGTTACTCCCCTGCATCGGACCACTTAGCAAAACTTAAAAAGAAACCTTAACCCTTGTAATTTTGAACCAGAGAAGGCCCTGTCTTTCCAGAGCTACTCACCTTTCCTAGCAAAGCTCCATCTGACAGGGACATGAGACAGTAATATTTAACTTCGCAAGTGTCCCTGATTAATATGGACTGTCCCTCTTTTGAGTCTGTGTCCCCCTGTCCCTCGTTGATCTCCTTTGTCCCTCTTTGAGGTGTAACATGCAGATCTGCATCAATAAATGATTAATTTGCCTATTTAAAGTGTTTCTATTGTTTTAACTGTTACAATCTCCTATCCATCCCTCAATGAGGGGACGTGGCCTAATTTAACAAATGTCCCTCTTTCCCACCCTGATATGTTGGTAGGTTTGGTTATCCTTACTCGTGTTGTTTGAGATTCTAAATAAGAAAGATCAGAATGTTACTCCCCTGCATAGGATCACTCAACAAAACTTAGAAAGAAACCTAAGCCCTCAATTGTAATTTTGTACCAGGAACAGCCCTGTCTTTAGAGAGATACTCACCTTTCCTAGCAACGCTCCAAACGACAGGGACATGAGACAGTAATATCATACCTCCCAAGTGTCCCTGATTTGGAGGGACTGTCCCTCTTTTGAGTCCATGTCCCCCTGTCCCTTGTTGTTCTTATTTGTAACATGCAGATCTGCATCAATAAATGATTCATTTGCTTATTCAAAGTGTTTCTATTGTTATATAGAATAATCTTATTAGACCCCTCTAAAGAGAGGATGATGAAAAATAATATACCCAACGAACCTCCACTTAAAACATTGGAAAAAAACTGCTGTGGGGCTGGTCAGTGGAGGGTTCCTGTAAGTAACATTTGTCCAAGAAATGGGAGTGGCCCTCCCTAAACCCTTTTTACCACCGACCCCGCCAACAGTAATCTTGTTGTAACTGTTACATCCTATCTCATATCCATCCCTCAATGAGGAGGCGTGGCTTCATCATCCCTCAGTGAGGGGGCGTGGCTTATCAATTGTCTCACTTTTCCACCCTGAAAAGTTGGAAGGTATAGTAATATTGCTAATTTGGATCAATTAAGTGACTGCAAGGACTGCAATGGACACTGGAGGATGGATCATGCTGGGACAAGAAAGAAGAGAGGAAAATGGATAAACAGAAGGACACCACCACCTCTGCAACTAGCCGGAGGGAGCCCCGCCAGACGACGAGGACATCACCTGGCGATGGAAAGAGAAAGGTGAGTTTTATCTTTTTAATTCTTAGTTATTTGGGGGGGGGGATCGACGATAGGAAGGTTGGAGAAAATAACAATTGAGCAACACATTCGCACTGGCCAGAGCCTTTCCTCCATACTGCCAAGAAAGAACATGAGAGATGCCAGTCCCCCCACATTAGTTCAGAGCAGATTAGGATTAGCAGAGGCACCGGATTGTATCTTGATTAAAACCTTTCCTAAAACAATATATCTACACATTTCAAAGCATTTCATAGCCATGATGTTATATTATATTTTATTTTACCCTCTTCTCTGGGTCCTTGTAATTGTAAGTGTTTGATGTTGCGCGTTGCCCATGCCCTGTGATATTTCTAATGTAATGGATTGTGCAGGATTATGGTTTCAGGCTCTGACATCTGACATCCAGCAAAGCGTTCTCTCCCATGTTGCTGTCGCCTATATGCTCATAGAAAATGAGAAACTCAGCAGGTAGCGCTCTGATTTATGTCTCTGCCAGCGGAGACAAATCTTCCAATTGTACGGGCAACAAGCGCTGACCTGGAGTGGAGGAGGTCATACGAGACGCTGCAAAAATCACAGCTTACTGCCACCAGATTGACTTTTATTTAATACACCGACCCCTGTATAAAAGGTGACCTGTGAGGATAAGCCGAATCGTCCTCTACTGTGTTTAGGCAAAGTTCTGCCTAATAGTAAAAAAACAGAATAATAATAATAATTGCATGCAGGGACAGACATTTTGTGTTTTTTTGCTCCATAAGACGCACCCGCCCATAGGACGTACCAAGGATTTGGAGGAGGAAAATAAGAAAATAAATATTCAGAACCAAATGTTGCGCTAAAACACCCCCCCCCCCCCCCCCCCAGGAACCAAATATTAGGCAAGGTGTAGAATTCCCTCATTACACTCAGAGTGGCATTCTCCCCACCCCCCATTCCCCATGTGCAGTGTGGCATCCCCCCTCCCATTCTCATAGGCAATGTGGCATTCCCCCTCCCCTTCCCCATAGGCAGTGTGGCATCCCCCCTCCCATTCCCATTCCCATAGGCAATGTGGCATTCCCCCTTTATTCCCATAGGCAGTGTGACATTCTCCCCTCCCATTCACCATGCGCAGTGTGGCATTCCCCCTATCCCATTCCCCATAGGCAGTGTGGCATTCCCCCATCCCATTCCCATAGGCAGTGTGGCATTCCTCCCTCCCATTCCCACAGGCAATGTGGCATTCCCCCATCCCATTCCCATAGGCAGTGTGGCATTCCCCCATCCCATTCCCATAGGCAGTGTGGCATTCCTCCCTCCCATTCCCATAGGCAGTGTGGCATTCCTCCCTCCCATTCCCATAGGCAGTGTGGCATTCCTCCCTCCCATTCCCATAGGCAGTGTGGCATTCCCTCCTACCATTCCCCACAGACAGTGTGGCATTCCCCCTCCCATTCCCATAGGCAGTGTGGCACCCCCCTCCCATTCCCAAAGGCAGTGTGGCATTCCCCCTCCCATTCCCATAGGCAGTGTGGCATTCCCCCCTCCCATTCCCATAGGCAGTGTGGCACCCCCCCCTTCCATTCCCAAAGGCAGTGTGGCATTCCCCCCTCCCATTCCCCATATAGGCAGTGTGGCATTCCCCCCTTCCCATTCCCATAGGCAGTGTGGCATTCCTCCCTCCCATTCCCATAGGCAGTGTGGCATTCCCCCCTACCATTCCCATAGGCAGTGTGGCATTCCCCCCTCCCATTCCCATAGGCAGTGTGGCATTCCTCCCTTCCATTTCCATAGGCAGTGTGGCATTCCTCCCTCCCATTCCCATAGGCAGTGTGGCATCCCCCTCCCATTCCCATAGGCAGTGTGGCATTCCTCCCTCCCATTCCCATAGGCAGTGTGGCATCCCCCCTCCTATTCCCATAGCACTGGATGTGGTAGGACATGGCACTGATGAGCAGCAGGGCTTGGCACTGGATGTGGTAGGACATGGCACTGATGAGCAGCAGCAGCAGGGCTTGGCACTGGATGTGGTACGACATGGCACTGATGAGCAGCAGCAGCAGGGCTTGGCACTGGATGTGGTAGGACATGGCACTGATGAGCAGCAGCAGCAGGGCTTTTGAATGAGCTGCCGCCAATCATCTGGCACGCCGTGCCCAGCCAACAGGGATGGCAGCTAGGTAAGTACCATATCATGACAGTTGGCCATTTAATAGAACATGCAGAAGATTACAGGTGGGGGGGTCCTGTCTTAATGTACCAGAGTGGTGGATTAGCTCTTACCTCTGGTGAAATTGTTATATAGTATATGGTAGCTAAATTAGATATTAGTTGCAGGGGCAGCAGTGTGGGTATCTGGACACTAGGTGTTGCCCTCGCAGCACAAGTAAGTAATGGCAGGCACAGTCTAGGGAAAACTAACAACATCATTGGAAGCAAGGGACATCAAGGTAGATTCCCTGGGAATCATCTACCATGCCCCACCCCTCTACTGATGTCATTAGTAACATGGGGGGATTCCATAGAGGCTCTTTTCTGTGCAATAAAAGGCTCACCTCCCTGGTGCCCCGGTATTAACTTGACAGGACGCCAAGGAAGGAGGAGGGGGGACTTGTGTTCTTGATGCTGGGGTAAAGCTATTTGAAACGCTCTGGCAGCATCTGTAATGAGGGGGACAGAGTCCCCCACCTCCTATCTTGGCATCTCATCAAGCTAATGATAAGCATTTGGGGCAGGGAGGCATTTATACTGCAGACAGGGAGCCTCTGTGGAATCCCCCATGGGACTAATGACATCACTGAAGGGGGAATAGAGTGGGATTCTGTTAGGCACTTACCTCACCGCCGTTCCGGGTCCCGCGCCGCGTTGCCGGCTGGCTCCCACCGGGCTGCTGCCCGGCGGTCCCCGGGTTTGCCAGCTCCTCGGCACCGTCACGGGGATCTGGGGCGGGCGGCGCAGGACGCCATGGGTGGCCGCGTCGCAGCCCGCTCCGCGCGGCTGCGCGGCCTTGCGGCTCTCCCCTCCAGCTCTGCGCTTCCCCTTCCTGGCGGGGGCGCGCCCGATCATCAACGTGCTCGCGCGCGCGCGCGAGCACGTCTGCTTTATGCCTCCCGGCGGCGCTTCCCCCAGCGCGCCCGCCGGGGGCGAGTTTGAATTGTCCAGTCAGTGGCCGGTTCTTGGGATCGGACCCAGGGACTGGTCGGCCTGTCTGGCCTGGGCCGTCCAGCTCCTGGGACCGATCCCACTTCCTTGTTGCACCAAGCACCTTCCTTCCCTCCTTTTTCCCTGTTTCCCATTGGCCAGACTTCCCTATATATTTGCACTGTTCCAGTTTCCCAGTGCCCGTTATAGCTTCTGGGTTCTGGATGTGCGCTGCTGTGTTTGTGAAGATTTTGGATTTGGATTGGAGTTGGACCCTGACTATTCTTGCTAGCTGCCTGCCCTGACCTTCTGCTTTGCCTGACCACTCTTTTGCCTGACCCTCCTGTACTTCGCCTGTGACCTCCTGGAATTGACCTCGGCTACCCTCGACCATTCTCAGTCTTCTCCCCTGGATACCTCGCCTGTGACTTCCTGGTTTGACCTCGGCCTGATTTACGGACTTTCCGCACCCGGCATCCTCATTCGGGATTCCCTGTCTAACACCAAACTGCACCTTAAGCTGCTATCCCTTGCGCCTGTTAAGTCCTGGGGGCAACCGACTGGGAGAGGCATTACCCGCGTCTCCCACAAGCGGGGGCTTGTCTATAGGCAGAAGTGGCGGTGGAGATTGGGGGATACTGGCTTAAGACAGACGGGTGTTAGGTACAATCCTGACATTATAACGGGCCAGAAGAATGGACCAAATTCTGGAGCAGGTGCAGGCCCTGACGGCGGCGGTGGAGCACCTGGCTCATCGAGTTGCGGCCCAGGAGAACCGTCCAACTCCCATGGTCCCCACTTCTCAGGGGACTCCGGCCGCAATGACGGTGGAACCCAAGATCCCGCTCCCTGAAAAATTTTTTGGCGATAGGGCAAAATTTGCCAATTTCCGGGACTCTTGTAAACTATACTTTCAGCTTCGCCCGGTGTCCTCGGGCTCACAGGAACAAAAAGTGGGCTTGATTATATCCCTGTTACATGGAGACCCTCAGTCCTGGGCCTTTAGTTTATCAGCTCAGGACCCCATCCGCCAGTCAGTGGATAGTTTCTTCACTGCAATGGAGGTCCTTTATGACGATCCTGACAAGGGGGCCTCAGCTGACGCAAAGTTACGTACCCTCCGCCAGGGACGCCGTCCAGCCGAGGACTACTGTTCCGAATTCCGGCGTTGGGCAGTTGACTCACGCTGGAACAATCCTGCCCTCTGTGGCCAATTTCGGTTAGGTCTGGCTGACGCTATCAAAGATACCCTGGTGAACTACCCGGAACCCCAAACACTGGATGAGTTAATGCATTTGGCCATCCGCATTGATCGCCGACTCCGGGAAAGGCGCCTGGAGAAAGGATCACATTTTGAATCCACTGCAAAATCTGAGGTTCCCGTCGCTCAACCTTCTGAAGAGCCTATGCAGCTAGGTGCCACCAGGCTCACCGAAGGCGAGAGACGACGACGCCTATCCGAGGGGCTCTGTCTGTACTGTGGTGGGACCGGCCACATGGTTAGACTTTGCCCAAAGAAACCGTCGGGAAACTTCAGAGCCTAGGGGGTATCGAGGGGGCCCTCCTAGGCTGTAAGGTATCTCCTCAAGTATCGTCTCCAGTTTTTGTTCCAGTTCAGGTTATGTTTGGTGCCAAATATATTAACTTAAAGGCTCTTCTCGATTCTGGAGCAGCTGGGAACTTCCTAGACTCTGATCTAGCTCAGACTCTAGGAATCATGGCACAGACCTTGCCAACTCCTATCCGGGTGTCAGCCATTGATGGCACTCCAGTGGCCGGGGGGTTAGTTCGGTTTCAATCACCTCCCATGCAAATCAAAATAGGAGCCAGTCATTCTGAGGTTATCAGGTTCCTGATTTTGAGCATGCCTGGTACCCCCTTGATTCTGGGGTTGCCATGGCTGCAGGTGCATAATCCTCAAATTGATTGGGTTTCGGGGCAAATTACCAAGTGGGGACATCAGTGTTTCCGGAACTGCCTAGAATTTCCCCTCAGGGTCACACACTTACTCCCTAGTGGGATTCCTACTCCATATTTGGAGTTTGCTGATGTTTTTTCAGAAAAGGCAGCAGACAAACTTCCTCCCCATAGACCTTGGGACTGCCCAATAGAACTGCTCCCTGGTACGATGCCTCCCAGAGGGAGAATATTTAATTTGACCCGAGCAGAAACCCTTGCCATGCGGGAATATATCGCCGAGAACTTAGAAAAAGGGTTTATTCGGCCTTCATCTTCCCCAGCAGGGGCAGGGTTTTTTTTTGTGGAGAAAAAGGATGGGGGACTTCGCCCCTGTATCGATTACCGGGGCTTAAATAACATCACGGTAAAAAATAAATATCCAGTTACGGTCTTTACTGACCATAAAAATCTGGAATACATCCAGTCCGCCAAGAGGTTAACTCCTAGACAGGCTCGCTGGTCCTTATTCTTTTCTCGGTTTAACTTTTCTATAACATATAAACCCGGGTCTAAGAATGTAAAGGCGGACGCCCTGTCCCGGAGTTTCTCGTCCCCTGACTTACCGGAAAGGGTGGTTTCTCCCATCGTACCCCGCTCCCTAGTGGTGGCCGCCATTCAACCCCAACTTCCTGATCTTACTCAGTTCCAGGCCCAAGCTCCTCCTGGGAAACCCGCGTCAGCCCTGTTTGTGCCTTCTGCTTACCGGTCTGAGTTTTTGTCCCATTTTCATGATACCAAAACAACCGGGCATCCAGGGATTAAGAAAACCATAGCTTTATTGTTACGCCAAGTTTGGTGGCCTTCTCTCAGGAAGGACGCTCAAAAGTTTGTCTCCGCTTGCAAAGTCTGTGCCCAAAGTAAGTCCTTGAGGAGCTCACCGGAAGGCCCACTCCTTCCACTATCCATTCCTGCCTCCCCGTGGACACATCTGGCCATGGATTTTGTTACTGACCTTCCTCCGTCTCAGGGTCATACGGTTATCTGGGTAATTGTGGACCGTTTTAGCAAGATGGCCCATTTTGTCCCTTTAAAGAAACTCCCCTCAGCTCAAACCCTTGCTCAACTTTTTATTACTCATGTCTTTAGGATTCATGGTATTCCCATGGATGTTGTTTCGGATAGGGGGGTCCAGTTTGTCTCCCGGTTTTGGAGGGCCTTCTGTGCCAAGTTGGGGTTCACTGTCTCCCTTTCCTCGGCCTTTCATCCGCAATCGAATGGCCAAACCGAGAGGACGAACCAGTCCCTGGAACAATACTTGCGCTGTTTTACGGCGGGTTCTCAGACTGATTGGGCCTTCTTCTTACCTTTTGCGGAATTTGCCTTTAACAACGCCACGCATTCATCCACAGGGGTTTCTCCTTTCCACTGTGTTTATGGCAAGGATCTGAAGTTTTCTGCTCTTTCGGACCAACCCTCTAGAGTTCCCTCCGTGGATGAATGGGTTTCTAAATGGCCAGGGGAGTGGAATAAAATCCAACAACACCTAACTAGGGCCGCTCGCCTACAGAAAAAATTTTCTGATCGCAAGCGATCGTCTAATTCTAACTTTAAAGTGGGTGACTGGGTTTGGCTTTCAACCAAGAACTTGGCGCTACGCCAACCCTCCGCTAAGTTAGGACCTAAGTTTATTGGCCCATTCCCCATAGCACACAAAGTTAATCAGGTGACATTTCGGTTGGCCCTCCCCTCTTCCATGAAAATCTGTAAATCCTTTCATGTTTCACTTCTTAAGTCCGCAAGAAACCATGAACCTAATAGTCCTCCTAGTCCTGTGGTAGTTGATGGGCATCAGGAGTTTGAGGTTGCCCGGGTCCTTGATTCTCGTTTCTTTCGGAACTCTCTTCAATATCTTATTGACTGGAAGGGGTACGGTCCGGAAGAAAGATCTTGGGTTCCTGCCAGAGAAGTTCATGCACAGAATTTAGTAAAGAAGTTTCATAGAGAGAATCCGTTAAAACCCAGCTTGGAGGGTCCAGTGGCCCCTCCTCAGGGGGGGGGGGTAATGTTAGGCACTTACCTCACCGCCGTTCCGGGTCCCGCGCCGCGTTGCCGGCTGGCTCCCACCGGGCTGCTGCCCGGCGGTCCCCGGGTTTGCCAGCTCCTCGGCACCGTCACGGGGATCTGGGGCGGGCGGCGCAGGACGCCATGGGTGGCCGCGTCGCAGCCCGCTCCGCGCGGCTGCGCGGCCTTGCGGCTCTCCCCTCCAGCTCTGCGCTTCCCCTTCCTGGCGGGGGCGCGCCCGATCATCAACGTGCTCGCGCGCGCGCGCGAGCACGTCTGCTTTATGCCTCCCGGCGGCGCTTCCCCCAGCGCGCCCGCCGGGGGCGAGTTTGAATTGTCCAGTCAGTGGCCGGTTCTTGGGATCGGACCCAGGGACTGGTCGGCCTGTCTGGCCTGGGCCGTCCAGCTCCTGGGACCGATCCCACTTCCTTGTTGCACCAAGCACCTTCCTTCCCTCCTTTTTCCCTGTTTCCCATTGGCCAGACTTCCCTATATATTTGCACTGTTCCAGTTTCCCAGTGCCCGTTATAGCTTCTGGGTTCTGGATGTGCGCTGCTGTGTTTGTGAAGATTTTGGATTTGGATTGGAGTTGGACCCTGACTATTCTTGCTAGCTGCCTGCCCTGACCTTCTGCTTTGCCTGACCACTCTTTTGCCTGACCCTCCTGTACTTCGCCTGTGACCTCCTGGAATTGACCTCGGCTACCCTCGACCATTCTCAGTCTTCTCCCCTGGATACCTCGCCTGTGACTTCCTGGTTTGACCTCGGCCTGATTTACGGACTTTCCGCACCCGGCATCCTCATTCGGGATTCCCTGTCTAACACCAAACTGCACCTTAAGCTGCTATCCCTTGCGCCTGTTAAGTCCTGGGGGCAACCGACTGGGAGAGGCATTACCCGCGTCTCCCACAAGCGGGGGCTTGTCTATAGGCAGAAGTGGCGGTGGAGATTGGGGGATACTGGCTTAAGACAGACGGGTGTTAGGTACAATCCTGACAGATTCCTTGGTAATTTGTGAGCTGCTAAGTGGTCCAAGGGAGCTCTATACTAGTTCACATGGTAGTGATGCCCCCCCCCTCATCTCCTATCTTGGCATCCCACCAAGCTAATGACAGGCCTTTGGGGTGGGGAGGCATTTATACTGCAGAGGAGGAGCCTCTGGGGAATCTCCCATGGGACTAATTACATCACTGAAGGGGAGAATAGAGTAGGCTTCCTTGGTAATTTATGAGCTGCTAAGTGGTCCAAGGGAGCCCTATATCAGATCACATGGTAGTTATGCCCCCCCATCTCCTATATTGGCATCCCACCAAGCAAATGACAGGCCTTTGGGGTGGGGAGGCATTTATACTGCAGAGGAGGAGCCTCTGGGGAATAATGAAATCACTGAAGGGGAGGAATATAGTGGGATTCCTGGGTAATTTGTTTACTGCTAAGTGGTCCAAGGGAGCAATATAACAGTTCACAGGGTAGTGATGGCCTACATGTCCCCAGCCACCATCCAGGATGCCAGATAAACTGGCACAGATCTGCAAAAATCGGGGTTGACTCTTGCTTTGGCCCAGATCCGAAGCCCTGGCCAGCATCCGGCATGCCAGATAGAGTGACACGGGTCTGCGAAAATTGTGGTAGAATCTAGCTTTGGGCCAGACCTGAAGTCCTGGCCAGCATCCGGCATGCCAGATAAAGTGACACAGATCTGTGAAAATCGTGGTTGAATCTAGCTTTGACCCAGAACCAAAGCCCAGGCCAGCATCCGGCATGCCAGATAAAGTGACACAGATCTGCGAGAATCGGGGTTGAATCTAGCTTTGGACCAGATATGAAGCCCTGGCCAGCATCCGGCATGCCAGATAAAATGACACAGATCTGCAAAAGTTGGTGGTTGAATCTAGCTTTGGCCCAGATCCGAAGCCATGCCCAGCATCCAGCATGGAAGATAAAGTGACACAGATCTGCAAAAATCGGGGTTGAATCTAGCTTTGGCCCAGATCTGAAGCCCTGGCCAGCATCCGGCATGCCAGATAAAGTGACACAGATCTGTGAAGATTGGGGTTGAATCTATTTTTGGCCCAGATCCGAAGCCCTGGCCAGCATCCGGCATGCCAGATAAAGTGACACAGATCTGTGAAGATCGGGGTTGAATCTAGCATTGACCCAGATCCGAAGCCCTGGCCAGCATCCGGCATGCCAGATAAAGTGACACAGATCTGCGAAGATTGGAGTTGAATCTAGCATTGACCCAGTTCCGAAGCCCTGGCCAGCATCCGGCATGCCAGATAAAGTGACACAGATCTGTGAAGATCGGGGTTGAATCTAGCATTGACCCAGATCCGAAGCCCTGGCCAGCATCCGGCATGCCAGATAAAGTGACACAGATCTGCGAAGATCGGGGTTGAATCTAGCACTGACCCAGATCTGAAGCCCTGGCCAGCATCCGGCATGCCAGATAAAGTGACACAGATCTGCGAAGATCGGGGTTGAATCTAGTTTTGGCCCAGATCCGAAGCCCTGGCCAGAATCCGGCATGCCAGATAAAGTGACACCGTTCTGCGAAGATTGGGGTTAAATCTATCTTTGGCCCAGATCCGGAGCCCTGGCCAGCATCCGGCATGCCAGATAAAGTGACACAAATCTGTGAAGATCGGGGTTGAATCTAGCATTGACCCAGATCCGAAGCCCTGGCCAGCATCCGGCATGCCAGATAAAGTGACACAGATCTGCGAAGATCGGGGTTAAATCTATCTTTGGCCCAGAACCGAAGCCCTGGCCAGCATCCTGCATGTCAGATAAAGTGACACAGATCTGTGAAGATCGAGGTTGAATCTACCTTTGGCCCAGATCCGAAGCCCTGGCCAGCAGCCGGCATGCCAGATAAAGTGACACAAATCTGTGAAGATCGGGGTTGAATCTAGCATTGACCCAGATCCGAAGCCCTGGCCAGCATCCGGCATGCCAGATAAAGTGACACAGATCTGCGAAGATCGGGGTTAAATCTATCTTTGGCCCAGAACCGAAGCCCTGGCCAGCATCCTGCATGTCAGATAAAGTGACACAGATCTGTGAAGATCGAGGTTGAATCTACCTTTGGCCCAGATCCGAAGCCCTGGCCAGCAGCCGGCATGCCAGATAAAGTGACACAGATCTGAGAAAATCGTGGTTGAATCTAGCTATGGCCCAGCTCTGAAGCCCTGGCCAGCAACCGGCATGCCAGATAAAGTGACACAGATCTGTGAAGATCGGAGTTGAATCTAGCTTTGACCCAGATCCAAAGCCCTGGCCAGTTCCCAGCATGCCAGATAAAGTGACACAGATCTGCGAGAATCGGGGTTGAATCTAGCTTTGGCCCAGATCCGAAGCCCTGGCCAGCATCCGGCATGCCAGATAAACTGACACAGATCTGCGAAAATCAAGGTTGAATCTAGCTTTGGCCCAGTTCCGAAGCACTGGCCAGCTCCCGGCATGCCAGATACAGTGACACAGATCTGCGAAGATTGGGGTTGAATCTAGATTTGGACCAGATCCGAAGCCCTGGCCAGCATCCGGCATGCCAGATAAAGTGACACAGATCTGCGAAAATCGGGGTTGAATCTAACTTTGGCCCAGATCTAAAGCCCTGGCCAGCATCCGGCATGCCAGATAAAGTGAAACAGACCTGCGAAAGTCAGGGGGTCGAATCTTGCTTTGGCCCAAATCCGAAGCCCTGGCCAGCATCCGGCAAGCCAGATAAAGTGAAACAGATCTGCGAAGATCGGGGTTGAATCTAGCTTTGGCCCAGATCCCAAGCCCTGGCCAGCATCCAGCATGCCAGATAAAGTGACACAGATCTGCGAAAATCAGGGTTGAATCTAGCTTTGGCCCAGTTCCGAAGCCCTGGCCAGCTCCCGGGATGCCAGATACAGTGACACAGATCTGCGAAGATTGGGGTTGAATCTAGCTTTGGCCCAGTTCCGAAGTCCTGGCCAGCATCCGGCATGCCAGATAAAGTGACACAGATCTGCGAGAATCGGGGTTGAATCTAGCTTTAGCCCAGATCGGAAGCCCTGGCCAGCATCCGGCATGCCAGAAAAAGTGATACAGATCTGCAAGAATCAGGGTTGAATCTAGCTTTAGCCCAGATCCGAAGCCCTGGCCAGCAACCGGCATGCCAGATAAAGTGACACAGATCTGTGAAAATCGGGCATGTTTCTAGCTTTGGCCCAGATCCGAAGCCCTGGCCAGCATCCGGCATGCCAGATAAAGTGAATCTCGGATCTCTGAAGCCCATCACACATCATGATCCACTGCCCGGGATTTGAACATGAATATTCAAATTAGAGAAGCTACATCTGCAGCAAAACACTTCTGACACAGCAAACTGTCAGCATTCAGCTAACTGGGAGGTAAGACATGCCTGCTTTCATTTTACACCTAGCCCGGAGAGGTTATTTAATTCTCCCTACAGATCTCTTGACATGTGCTGCTCGCACCTAATGTACTATACTGAGCTTTTAATAAAGATGTAAGATTTTCCAATAGAGACATTTTTCAAAATGTCCACTTAAAAAAAAAAAATTCCTAACCCCGACGTGATAAATCTCCGCATCTGCGCCTTTGTTAAAAACTATAACTCATCAGAAAGGAGCCATTTAAATCACCACTGTGCTCAAACAGCCTTTATTCCAGCTCCTCTCACATTCTTTTCTATAATGAAACAAAAACGACGAAGCCGAGATAAAACAGAATGTAATAGGTGACAATTTATTCAAATGCCCATTATTTTTCACATGGAAATATAAAATGTATGACGAACGGTGTTCAGATCAGACGTAAGTCATTATTTAGCAGGCCCAATTAGTCACCCGCCCCGCTTCCAGTCCAAGACACATTTCAGATATGGAGATGACAGCCTCAGGTGACCCGAAATTTCAGGTAAAAATGTAAAATAATCCATTTAATCTAGAGCACGGGTTCCCAGCCGATTCCTTCATCAATTACCACTTTCTATTTCCATGAGGGTTGTCAGTAGGGATGAGCGAATCGACATGAATGCAATCGTTTTTTTTTTTTTTTTCTTACATTTAACTATTCCTTGAAACCCCTATACCAGTTCACAAGGCAGGAGGGGTTGGCAAGTCACCTGCCAGAAAGCGGGTGACTTGCCATAGCTCCTTGCCCCATTATCTGAACCCCCAAAGCCAAGGGGGGGATACAGAAAAGCTTGCAACCCATGAAGGCTCTGCGGGCTGGTAGCCTTTAGGGCCAGGGAGGGTAGCAGACACTTGGCCTCCCTGCACTGGTCTACCAGCCCCCATAGCTGGTGCCCGGGCTTGTTTTATTTCTATGGGGGGGGGGGGGACATCATTTTATTTTTATTTTTAAGTGTTTAACCATTAAAAATTCAAAAAAGTCATGAGGTTCTCCCCTTCCGGAGAGGGGCCCTATGTTGTTTATGTTTTCAGTGTTTAACCCTCAAACATTTTTTTAACTTTTTAAACAGATGTCCGCCCTATCCAGCAAGGTGGCTGGTCTATCAGGGCATGGAGGCCAAGCGGGGGGCCCCTGGCTCTAAAGGCTACCAGCACGCATAGCTCTCATGGGCCACATGCTTTTTTGCACTCTTCTGGGCTTTAAGCAGGGGCATAGCTAGAGGGGCAGCAGGAGGGACATGTGCCCGGGGGGTGCAGCAGGTCAGGAGGGAGCCAAAGGGGGGCCTGAGCACATGTGGGGGATGCCATTTTGAATCTTGGGCCACTGGGTGCCAGAAAGCCTAGCTACGCTTTTGGCTTTAAGGATGCAGGTAATGGGATGGGGGGTTGTTGGCAGGTGACTTGCCAGCCCCTCCTGCTCTGTTAACTGGTATAGGGGGCTCAAGGACCACTTACCAGTTCACACATAGTTACATGTAAAATAACACACTGACACTAGTAAGAAAATCTTTTATGTTTTTCCCCCACCCATACTTATCTCTAATCCATCAACGCTCTCTGCAGAAAGCTAAGCCTCTGTGTCCTGCGCCATTTGCCACTGCTGTTACTTACTCTCCGGCTTCTGTCATCTCTGCTTCCCCGCAGGGAGTGGTCTTTTGTACCATCTGACCAGCTGAGGTTAGCTCACTCCCAGTATAAAAGCCCCTCCCTGTGCTGGGGAGCACAGATGATGGGAGCCCTGCCTGGCTGCTGGATTCTGCTGCCGCGGGACAGCGCCTCTGGATGAGGACATCCGGGATAGAAGTAAGCTTATTTTTGTTTATTTTTTGAGTATGTATAAAGGCCTGTTCTAGGTTAATTCTAGTTCAGGCACAGTAAGGCTTTGTTTTTTGGGCAATACATAGTGAGGCTTAGGTCAGAGGTGTAGCTAGGCTTTCTGACACCCGGGGCAAAGATTTGAAATAGGGCCCCCCCACCTGTTCTCCCTCTTTGGCGCCCCCCCTGAGCTGCTGCACCTTGGGCACGTGCCCCTCTTGCCCCTCCATAGCTACGCCCCTGGCTCAGGTTAGCGCATAGAGCATGAATATGAATGAGCATTTGTTACTGTAAACTAAAAATCCCAAAAAACACACTCGGACATGGCAGAAAGCTCCGCAAGCTCGCCGGACTGCGCCAACGTAAGTAACATAGGGGTCAATTCAGAGCCAGGTGACATTTCTCACTCCTTTTTTAGGAGAGCAAATTGCCATTCACTTTCATTGTCTTCCTTGGGGCTGATTCAGAGCCAGGTAAACATTTACACCTGATAGACAATGAAAGTCAATGGCAGTTTTCTCTCCCAAAAAAGAAGTGAGAATTCTCACCTGGCTCTGAATCGACCCCATGGAGTCTGATTTATCAAACATCAGTGCCAGTCAATGCCACTCAGTGCCAATGTTTTGCGTCAGTGCCCCTTAAAACAAGTAACACCCAATGCTAATTTATTACTAGCGTCACAGTGACAGGCGCTCTTGTATAAGCTGCACTGGTTTATAGTGGTGCTGTAGGTTAAGATCCCATAAAGCACAATTGGCAGAACTGAAGTGTTTTATGCTTCTAAATAATATTACATTCAGTTAGTTGAACTTGCATTGTGGCTTGTCAACAATGGAAATGCAGGACCTAGTTAAACAGGCTGAACTGGATGGACTTAAGTCTTTATTCAGCCTTACACACTATGTTACTATGTTACTATGTAGATGTTGCCAAATGTCATTTTGTTCCAGTAAAAAATATAATCTCTGCTTTTTTGTCTTTCCAATGTGTAATTTGGAGCACAACAACTAAAACGCAGCCTAAAAGTACTGCAAAGTTTGTCCCAGCAATGATATCCTGTGACTGTAATGATGAAATGCAGACCAGTGTCTGTTATATACTAATATTCACAGCGTGGCAAAAATGAATAAATACGCCGTGCAGCGCCTAAAAGTCGGCAGTACCGAGTGACGCTGACTGACACTGTTCTAATCAGCATACGGGTCCAACAGGCGCTGATACAGGCTGGCCAATACCTAGTGCAATGATCCAAGCTGATTATTTAACATCAGACATTGTCGCTTGCAGTGCTACTCTCTACAAAGAGGAAAGGAAAGGTGGCGGGCTCGCACTTCTTAAAAGTCCAATATTTTATTAAGTAAAAGTTACAAAACTTCTACATAGAATAAATTTTATGCTGAAGCCATAAAAACATTCATACCAGACCCAGGCCAATGTTGTAATGCATTCCTCTGATGCGTTTCAGACAAGAATGCTCCTTTATCATAGAGGATATTTTCAAATCAGGCCGTATGCCGTATGCCTTCTTAAATAAGGATGGGTGTCAGTATTGCTATTGAATGTATCACAACAGGGACACATGTGCAGCATTCTTTACTGTAAACCTAAAATCACAGAAAACTCACTCAGACATGACAGGAAGCCGTGTTAGGTAGTTGGCCTGTCCCTATGTAAAGTCTAGTTCAAGCCTAGTGAGGTTTGGGGTGATGCACAGGTCACAGAAGACAGCTCATATTAAGTACCATCAGGGCTGGAGGTCAATATAGCTATTCAATGTATCACAACAGGGATACATGTGCATCATTCTTTACTGTAAACCTAAAATCACAGAAAACTCACTCAGACATGGCAAGAAGCTCTGCTAGCTAGTTGGCCGGTCCAAGGTAAAGTCTAGTTCAGGCCTAGTGAGGTTTGGGTTGATGCACGGGTCACAGAAGACAGCTCATATTAAGTACCATCAGGACTGCAATTTTTAGGCCCCATACAGCAGCAATGTCCAGACCTAGTGAGGTTTGGGTTGACACACAAGTCACAGAAAACAGCTCATATTAAAAACCATCAGGGCTGGAGGTCAATATAGCTATTTAATGTATCACAACAGGGACACAGATGCACCATCCTTTACTGTAAACATAAAATCACAGAAAACTCACTCAGACATGGCAGGAAGCTCTTCTAGCTAGTCGGCTTGTTCCTAGGTAAAGTTTAGTTCAGGCCTAGTGAGGTTTGGGTTGATGCACAGGTCACAGAAGACAGCTCATAATAAATACCATCAGGGCTGGAATTTTTACGCCCCATACAGCAGCAATGTCCAGGTTCCCCTCATAACCAGTATGTGATGGGTTGGCCCCTAGTTTAAACTGAGCCTCTAGACCTCAAGACAACCTGGCTTACCTCAAAATCCTAACCATATATGAAACAAAAACTCAGACTAGGGGCCCAGCCATCACATTATATGTTATGTGGGACCCAGACACAATATAGGCTGTGAAGAGAATGTGCCCCTCTATAAACTATATGTGATGATTTGGGCCTTAGTTTAAACTGGATCTCTGTTCCTAAGGCAGACAGGCTTACCTTATTATTCAGGCCTTAGAATCAGACTAGGGGCCCAGCTATCTCATTAAAGGTTATGAGGGCACAGACACAATATAAACTATATAGAGTCTGGCCCTAATTTGAATTGGGACCCAAGACAAACCAGCCTGTGGGAGGGGGACAGACACCCTTATTTATTATCAATGCCAGCAGCAATAGTTTGACAGACTGCGGTCTAAGGTTAGGCTGGCCATTAGTGCCACCTGGCCAGGGCCCCCCTCTTAACAGATGAGTCCTTTTGAGCCCCATACTGGAGT
Organism: Gastrophryne carolinensis; assembly: GCA_027917425.1. Classification (NCBI taxonomy): domain Eukaryota; kingdom Metazoa; phylum Chordata; class Amphibia; order Anura; family Microhylidae; genus Gastrophryne; species Gastrophryne carolinensis. The sequence continues at coordinate 20,286,899 of CM051244.1, forward strand.
CTTGGCTTTCCTGCTCTGATGGTTGCCCTTATACCACTTACAGAGGCAGCATTCTTCATTGTAATCTTAAAAATCACAGAAAACACTCTCAGACATGGCCAAAAACTGTGAGTCAGCTGGATCATTATTGCAATCTATTCAATGTATCACAGCAGGTCTATAGATGCAGAATTTAACTCCGTAGCCTCAACTGGAAGTTTGAATTCCATTGTCCAGAGTGCTGCTGATTCTGTAGTGAGCTACAAGATGATAGAAAGTCTGTGTGGATGGGGCTCCTCAGCAGTTTAGAAATGAAACATCATCTGAAGCAGGCAGGCTGATTCATTACTAGCGTCAGCTATCGGCAGATGAGCATCTGCACAGAGGCGCTAAAAGTGACTGCTAGTATACACTGTGATCGGCTATCGGGTGCTGTAACAGAGCACCTCAGTTGCTGTAGTAACCTGGCCGGCATTGATGAATGTGATGTATGTTGGGCACTCTAACACCAGTACAGCGCTGCAGGGAGCGAGAGGTAGCACCAGCTCAGTGAGAACGATTCTCAGCAACTCGCACCATATTCAACAAATAGACACACACAGCGACGGATCTGGTCGCTGTAGCATAGAGCGCCAGACGCTGTGTGATTAAAGACGCTGTATGATGTGTGAACACATATCCACCAGTAACAAAGCAAAAACACAAGGAATGACATTGTTATAACACTGTGACATTAACACTTTAGCGCCAGACCTGTAATGACACTTTTGCATATAAATATAAAAAAATCAAAAAAGTTTTCAATGACTCTTTCTAGGCCAGGAGAGGTCACACAGTGATTTGAGAGAAAAGAAAATTAAAGTAAAAAAAAAGTAACGTCCATTGAAATGTATGGGAGAGCGACAGGTAGCGACATGTAATACCTGGCGCTCTGGAAGCTAGAGTGCCGGCACTATACCCTGAGCCACCTGTAATAATACATGTGACGCTACATGGCGTTGTTTCACCAGAATCGTTTTCTTAAATGGGGTTTTGCATACAGCCCCCAGCGTTCACCAGACGCTGCCTGCCGCTACGAGGCGCTACCTGGCGCTGTCCCTTTTTAGTGCACTGTTTAGTTTTACTGGTGTGTTCTGGGGGCTTTCACACAGCAGGGCAGAACTAAACCTGGGATAGTGAAAGACACCGGTATTTCTGCTTTAAAGAGGAACAACACGCATGAATTTGACTTTCCTGTGTGTTGTTCTCTCTGCGACGGCATCTCGAATTGGAATGCCCCACTGTGTTAACCCCCTCAGGTTGCTCCATTTCACTCACCTTCCTTCCGGTCCCACGGCGCAGACTCGGGCGAGAGCGAGTGCGCTGGTCGGCTGAGTGGCTTGCTCAGCCAATCAGCACGCTCGCTGTCACTGGGTTCCCTTCGGTGCCAAGGGTGGCTAAGCTGAGCATTCCCCGTCCACCTGGCAGCCGTGGTGGGAACCGTGTGTGGCTAGGGGTGAGCAGGGATGCAGCCAGAAGGCACAGACGCGGCGAGGGCTCCGGAAGAAGGTGAGTGTTCCGGGGGTTCACACAGTGGGGTATCCCAATTTGGGATGCCCCAAGGACTAGAACTCGGGAGGTCCTGGGGTCTTTTACACTCCAGGGCCTCCAATGTTCTTCTTTAATACATTTTTCCTATTTTTGTTTCTACATATAAGCCTCCTTTTCCTTCACTTTCACATGTGTATTTTTGGTGAGTTTTTGCAGCCATTAACGGGATTTTCGTGTCTTTTTTCATGCGTATGTGCGTTTACGTGAATAAGCGTATTCGATGTTAGCATTATTAACGGCAAAATGTCGAGTTCCCGGGAACGATACGTTATTTGTATAGGCTTGCACATGATTCAGAGCCTTGATTGTTGTTTCGAACACGGCCAATAAAACAAGGGTGTTTTCGCCCAACTTACAGGGTCTATTTCCTGGTGAAAGTTTGCTGTCGTTATGTGAGTTGCAGTGTGATGGAGGCGGATTACATGGATGATTTTGTGCGTCTGCAGCTACGCGTCTGTCGGATTTCAGCTTGCTTGGGGGACCACTGATGACTAGAAATCTGGAAGCCTGCCACGTTTTTTGTAAATAGTTTTTTATAAATGTTTATTATAAACAAAATTTTTACCAAGCAAAAAAATATTAAGAAGTAATAAAAAAAATACAACTCAAATAATATTTGGTAACATTTTAATAAATATTTTACATCTTTACAATGTTTATGATGTCTATCATTTATTTATAATTACAATACATTTAATGAGTTCACAAATCCACTTATGCACATAAATCCGAGAGAAGCCACAAGGAATAGAAAAATATCTAAAGACTAAAGGAAATTAAGGTAAGCATGAAAATATACATAGGAAAACATACAGTGACAAGGGAGTTAAGGTAAGCATGGGAGTGAGAGAGAGAGTGAGTGAGGGAATATTTGAAACCGGGGACATGAATCAGTTAATAAGCTGCGCGCATGCGTACATGCATGCAGACATAGCTGCTTCTACATCAAAATTACGTTACTACGTATATTTTGAGAAACATGCAAGCTGAATATCGTGGGAATATCTACGTTAGAAGGTACGTTGAAAAACGGTAGTATACGAGGATTACTAAGAGGCCGATTCATTAATAGCGCCAGGTAGCGACAGTAGCGTGATTTTCACAGCGCCAGCTAGTATTCACTGTGCTTGGCCGGGGTTTGCTTGTTGACAGCGACTCAGTCGGTGTGCGGTAATGTTGAATACGGGGTTAGGGGTCGCTGTTTCGCAGGTTCAGCGTTGTATGGGTGCGCCTGACAGCGAATGGCCAGAGCGAACGGCTTGCTGCAGATTCATTAACAAATCACGCTCCGAATTTTTTTGCGCTGTAAATTCCTTGTTTAAACCCCAGAGCGCTGGCGGCGATGGGTGTAAAATAGTTTTTAACCCCCAAACAACCATATTTTTTGATTGTAAAATTATACAAGTTTTTCTAATCATTTTGTAATATGAATACATTAATATCAGACCTGTAATATCAATTCTGCACAAAAGCATTTTTATTTTTTTTTACCATAAAAAAAAATCCTAACATTGCCGAAGTGGTCACAGAATTTTTGTCAATAAAAAAAAAAAAAAATAAAAAACATTAATAGCAATTAATTATGATTAATTAAAGATTGCTCCATTGAAATGCATTGGACATCGCCAGGGAGCGACAGGTCATACCTGTCGCTGTGATGGGATTAGCAGCGGTGCTGTTCGTTGCAGTCGGCCACATGATGAATCCCGCGGCAGCTGTCGCTCTCGCCGGCGCTAGCCTCATTTAGCTTGATAAATGCGTCATTGTGGCCGACGCCGGGCGTACTTGAGTCGGTAGCCGCCGTTAGCTGGCGGGACCTGGCGCTCGTCAGACACTACCTGGCGCTATCGCTTGATGAATAAGGGCATTAGCAACGTAAACCAAAACCTCGTCCTCTCATGTACGCAACAAGAGCCGTAAAAAGCCATTCTCGATGGCGTACGCAGCTACGAAAAGTCAATGGAACGCTCCCGATGGCGGCTCTGCATCATGCGTACGCACGTAGACATACGAGAAAATTGTGAAAATGACACATTACGAGACAAAACCCCATAGTGTGTAAGTCCTTCATTATACAATATTTCCAGATTGATATTGCTCAAACAATAACACAAGAAAGGGTAAGTAGGGATTGGTTAGCAGCCAGGAGGGGGAGAAACAGAGGCATATATTCTGAATGGAGAGGCACTCCGTAGTCAAGTCTGATCACCCCAATGAATGGAGAGAGGAAGAGAGGGAGGTTGCCAAATGGAGTACGGAAAGGAATAATCCTTGGGCTGAAAGTGAAAGAAAACATCAAGGTTGGTAGAGCTACAGGCAGGGGTCATGCATGGTAAGCATTACCCCCTGCCTGGACAATGGCTAAGGCTCCATCTGTAGAAGATTGGAGTCCACCCATACAGGTCTGTAGCCCATCAGGCCCATTATACGTCTGTCTGACAACCATTTTCGAAGTAAAGAGATCACTTTGAAAATAACTTTTTGTCTTCTCCGTCAATCTGTCCTGCAATTCTTGGTCTATTTTTCTCGTATATGACAGATCTTCTTTAGTAACCTTGAAGCCTATGCAACGTTCCAACAAAATCTATGGCTTTAACCTTGGATGGTGGCGGAGATATGACGCGCTGGCTTTACGTAAATTATGGGACTGTCTGGAAATTGGCCGCATGTTTAATCCGAACCCATAATTTTGTCATTATCCCCCAGCAGCAAAATACACCTTCTCACTCAAGAACTTGCAATAATCTTCAGCTATGGCTGATTTATAACTATTGCCTTTTCATCTGACACCAAATATTGTGATGTATGGCTATATTTAAAATTTCCCCAGATAAACTGCTCAAATAAATGGCTCGGCTCGTACGAGCAGGACAGGCGCCGCCGAGGGAAGGCGCGCTTACCTAAATTGGGAGCGGAGTCATACCGGGCGCGGTTTGAATTGGAGAGTACAAGCAATCACTTTCCACGCCAGATTGTCTTTCCAATCGCTCTGTCAAATCCATCAGTTTTCCTAAACAGGGAAATGATGGCGACACTAGAAAGCGGAGGAAACTGCTTATCATTTTTACCTTATTTTCCATAATCCCCCGGCTCCAGCCTCCAACAGGGCCGTGCTGTAACATTACGATCCCTACAACAAGACCCGGCCACAGAATATATATCATCAAGGGATATCGCCAGGTAGCGCCTCGTAGCGGCAGGCAGCGTCTGGTGAACGCCGGGTGCTGTGCGTAAAACCACATTTATGAAAGCGAATCTGGTGAGCTACTCTAACAGCGCCATATAGCGTCACATGTATTATTACAGGCGGCTCAACGCCAGGTATTACCTGTCGTTACCTGTCGCTCTCCCATATATTTCAATGGACAATCCTTTTCTTCTGTTTAAACAGGGTTTTTGTTTTTTCTCTCGAATAAGTGTGTGACCTCTCCTGGCCTAGAAAGAGTCATTTTTTTTTTTTTTTTATATTTTTATGCAGAACTGTCATTACGTCAGTTTTTCTACACAGGGAAATAATGGCGACATTAGAAAGCGGAGGAAACTGCTTATCATTTTTACCTTATTTTCCATAATCCCCCTGCTCCAGCCTCTAACGTGTCCGCGCTGTAACATTACGATCACTACGAAAACACCTGGCCACTGGCAGGCTGATTCATTACTAGCGCCAGGTAGCGACAGATGAGCGTCTGTAGCGAAGATTTCAGAGCGCCCTCTAGTAGTCGCTGTGTTCGGCCATGGTTCGCTATTTCAGAGCGTCTCAGTCGCTGGCCGGCATTGATGTACATATTGTGTGAGTCACTCTAACACCAGTACATCGCTGTATGGGAGCGAACGGTAGCGCCAGCTCAGTGTGACCGACTCACACCACATTCATAAAAAAAACAGCCTCACACAGCGCCGGCGCTCAAAATCGTGTCGTTGTAGCCCAGAGCGCCAGAGGCTGTGTGATTAAAGTCTGTTTTTGAACACATATCCACTAGTAACAAATCAAAAACATATGGAATGGCATTGTTATTATATTGTGACATATTATATTGTGACATTAACACTTTAATACCAGACCTGTAAGGACAATTCTGCATAAAAATATTATAAATCAGAAAAGTTTTTAAAAATGACTTTTTCTAGGCCATGAGAAGTCACACAATTATTTGATAATTAAAAAAAAAAAAAAAAAAAAAAAACCCCGTTTAAAGGAACGTCCATTGAAATGTATGGGAGAGCAACAAGTAGAGACAGGTAATACCTGGTGCTCTGGAAGGCAGAGCGCCGGCGTTATGCGCTGAGCCGCCTGTGATGATGAATCGGACGCTACATGGCGCTGTTAGAGTCGCTCACCAGATTTGCTTTGATAAATGTGGTATTGCGTACAGCGCCCGGTGGTCACCGTTCGTTATCTGTCGTTACCTGTCGCTGCCAGTCATTACCTGGCGCTATGGCTTGATGAATAAACCCCTAAATATATATCTGGCACAGTAAGGGATTTATTACTAGCGGCAGATATCGGCAGATGAGTGTCTGTACAGCGGTGCTTAGAGCAATCGCTAGTAGAAACTGTAAGTGGGTATCAGACACCGTAACATTATGAGCTCTACAACAAGACCTGGCCACTGAATATATATCTGGCACAGTGAGGGGGATATTCACCAAGGGATAGCGCCAGGTAGCGGCAGGCAGCGTCTGGTGAACGCACTTAGAGCGACCGCTAGTAGACGCCGTATCGGGCGATGTAACAGAGCGCCTCAGTCTCTGTAGTAACCTGGCCGGCATTGATGATTGTGATGTATGTTGGGGCGCTCTAACACTAGTACAGCGCTGCAGGGAGCGAAAGGTAGCACCAGCTCAGTGCGTCCGACTCTCAGCGACTCACATATTCAACGAAAAAACACACACAGCGTCGGCGCTCTGGATCTGGTCCCTACAGCATAGAGCGCCAGACGCTGTGTGATTAAAGTCTGTTTTTGAACACATATCCACCAGTAACAAAGCGAAAACACATGGAATAACATTGTTATAACACTGTGACATTAACACTTTAGTGCCAGACCTGTAATGACAATTCTGCATAAAAAATATAAAAAACAAAAAAAATCAAGTTTTCAAATATGACTTTTTCTAGGCCAGGAGAGGTCACACAATGATTTGATAATAAAAAAAAAAAACTTGAAAAAAAAAATCCCTGTTTAAACAGAAGGAAAGGACCGTCCATTGAAATGTATGGGAGAGAGACAGGTAGCGACAGGTAATACCTGGCTCTGGAAGCTAGAGTGCGGCGCTATACACTGAGCCGCCTGTAATAATACATGTGACGCTACATGGCGCTATTAGAGGCGCAAGACACTGAGCTGCCTGTAATAATATATGTGACGCTACATGGCGCTGTTAGAGGCGCTATACACTGATCTGCCTGTAATAATACATGTGACGCTACATGGCGCTGTTAGAGGTGCCCACCAGATTTACCTTCATAAATGTGGTTTTGCCTACAGCGCTCGGCCATCACCAGGCGCTGTCTGCCGCTACAAGGCGCTACCTGGCGCTATCCCTTCATGAATAAACCCCATAACATACATTTTAGTGCCACTTGTCATTCTTACTTGGGGTTCATTATATTACACATTAAATGGTAGGTGTAATTACTGCTTTTGGCTTTGAAAGGTCGTATATTGTAAATGTAGGACAGGAGATTCTTCCCCTTTAAATCTAGATTTTAAGGATAGATTACCTTATATTGTGCAGTAAGTGTATGGAGCGATTGGGGTACAAAAAGTGCCCAATACCTTCTGAGGGATGTTGCCGGCGTTTTATTAAAGTCCGCTGTTTGTAGCGTCTACAGGGCAGGCTGATTCATCACTAACGCCAGGTAGCGACAGATGAGCGCCTGTAGCAGGCATTTTCAGAGCGCCCGCTAGTAATCACTGTGCTCGGCCGTGGGTCGCTACTTCATAGCGACTCAGTCGCTGTCCAGTAATGTTGAATACATTGTGAGGAGTCGCTATTTGACCAGTACAGCGCTGTATGGGAGCGCATGTTAGCGACTGCTCATAGCGACCGACTCACAACATATTCAGCAAAAAAAACAGCCTCACAAATCTCTGGCGCTGAAAAATGCTTCTCTGAAGCCCAGAGCGCAGGAGGCGGCGTGTTTAAAGTGTGTTTTTCAGCATCTATCAACTAGTAACAAAGCGAAAACATATGGAATTACATTGTAACAACATTGTAACACGAACACTTTAATGGCAGACCTGTAATGTCATTTCTGAAGAAATATATAAAAAAAATGAAAAAAAAATGTGAAAAAACTGCTTATTCAATGGCAGAAGAGGTCACAGAATTATTTGTGATTTTTGGGGAAAAAAAATAAACAAAAACCCCATTTAAAGAGAAGAAAAGGATCGTCCATTGAAAAGTATGGGAGAGCGACAGGCAGCGAGAGGTCATACCTGGCGCTGTGCAAGGCTGAACGCTGGCGCTGTTCGCTGAAGGCTGTGAAAATGATGAATCAGACGCTACATGGCGCTATCCCAGTCGCTAAACAGATTCTGCTTGATAAATGTGCATTTGCGTGCCATGTCCGGCGTTCACCAGTCGCTACCTGTCGCTACCTCTCATTAACCAGCCACTACCTGACGCTATCCCTTCCTAAATAAGGGCCTAAATATAAATAATGCATAATATATTTCTATATATTAAAACACAGAGCTCATCCAATGGTATATGAAGCCAGTGATTATATAGTATACACAGTCCCAAAGCACATGCCTCTTGACACACCACGTGAGCCACCATCGGAGTTGTTTAAACTATTACCGGACAGATGGTAGATGTAAAGCCAAGTATCACATATCCCCTGGGGGTGCTTAATAAAGCCAATATTCTCAAATAGTTTCTTCTAAATCAATCTCAATATTGGTTCAACAATTAGCCGTCCACGAAGCCAGAAATGCAAGCAGAATAAAACAATCTAGTGCATTACCATTAAAAATTCAGGATATTTTAATGAATGAGAAAAATGCACTCGCAATCATAGAAGCAATAGAAGCGCATATATATATGCAACAAACAGCCGGAATGCCAACAGCTCTCACCGCCGGAAGATCCAGGTCCTTGCAATCTAAAAGAGTCACTAGGGTGACCCTAGTTAAAGCCGCTGCTGCGACGAAACGTGTTGGGATGTGGCTTGGTGGGTCTACTATCAACTGCTGCATACTCTTTTAGATTGCAAGGACCTGGATCTTCCGATCTTTCAAGCCTCTTTCAATCCAGGATCTTCCGTCCTTGCAATCTAAAAGAGTCACCACCCAGGGCGTTTCGTCGCCGCAGCGACTTTAACTAGGGTCACCCTAGTTAAAGTCGCTGCGGTGATGAAATGCATTGGGATGTGGCTTGGCGGGTCTACTATCAACTGCTGCATACTCTTTTAGATTGCAAGGACCTGGATCTTCCGATCTTCCAAGCCTCTTTCAATCCAGGATCTTCCGTCCTTGCAATCTAAAAGAGTCACCACCCAGCGCGTTTCGTCGCCGCAGCGACTTTAACTAGGGTCACCCTAGTTAAAGTCGCTGCGGTGACAAAACGCATTGGGATGTGGCTTGGCGGGTCTACTATCAACTGCTGCATACTCTTTTAGATTGCAAGGATCTGGATCTTCCGATCTTCCAAGCCTCTTTCAATCCAGGATCTTCCGTCCTTGCAGTCTAAAAGAGTCACCACCCAGCGCGTTTCGTCGCCACAGCGACTTTAACTAGGGTCACCCTAGTTAAAATCGCTGCGCTGACGAAACGCGTTGGGATGTAGCTTGGCGGGTCTACTATCAACTCCTACATACTCTTTTAGATTGCAAGGATCTGGATCTTCCGATCTTTCAAGCCTCTTTCAATCCAGGATCTTCCGTCCTTGCAATCTAAAAGAGTCACCACCCAGCGCGTTTCGTCGCCGCAGCGACTTTAACTAGGGTCACCCTAGTTAAAGTCGCTGCGGTGACGAAACGCGTTGGGATGTGGCTTGGCTGGTGTCTACTATCAACTGCTGCATACTCTTTTAGATTGCAAGGACCTGGATCTTCATTTGAAAATCTCATAAAGCACTGGGACAGGAATGGGTGTCTACCCATATGTGGTACCATTATAATAGGGAGGAGTGGGGCTTTTACACTCAATATGGTTTTATTAAAAAAACTGATTTTTTGTTTTAAAAAATGTGATACTCTAAAAAAAATTAATTTCTTTTTTTTGCATATATAACCCAAAAATATTTAAAAAAAACACTGGAAAAATGACAAATAAGACATTTCAAGTTAAAGGGTAACAAAACTCGGCAGCCGGCGGCCTGGAATCTAAAAGATTCCAACAGGGCCGACTGCTAGCTTTTCCCAGGGGTATCCCAAATCGCGATGCAACGCTGTGTGACCCCCCATTCGTCCATTAAAACTCACCTTTCAGGCTCCAACGGCGCATTCTCCCCATTCATTTCAATGAGAACCGCCTGCCGAATGATGTAGTCACAGCAGGCGCACTCTCAATGGTCGAGAGCCCATTCATGGGCTGTTGGAGCCTGGAGAGGTGAGTTTTCCTGGGCGAATGAGGGGGTTCACAAAGTGGGGCTGGAACAAAACCTGGGAAATGTCAAATTCCCGGGTTTTGTTCTGCTTCAAAGCCCAAACTCTGCCAAAGGAAACAAGGGTTAATTCATAGCCTTCTCAAAACCGTCTTGTTTTAGTCTCGTAATGTGTAATTTTCACTATTTTCCCCTATGTCTACGTGCGTACGCATGATGCAGAGCCGCCATCGAGAGCGTTCCCTTGACTTTCCGTAGCTGCGTACGCCATCGTGAATGGCTTTTTACGGCTCTCGTTGCGTACACGAGAGGACGAGGGTTTTCGTTTACTTTGCTTAGTAATCCTCGTATACTACCGTTTTTCTGCGTTTTTCTCAAAATAAACGTAGTAACGTAATTTTGATGTAGAAGCTGCTATTTCTGCATGCATGTACGCATGAACGTAGCTTATTAACTCATTCATATTTACTCAGCTTATTAACTCATTCATATTCCCTGTCAAGCCTCCTGGCTACAATCATGGGGAGAGCTGAGCTGAGCTCCAGGTATGGGGCGAAGTGAAGCAGAAAAAACTCCAAGAGCAAATAAAAAGTCTGAGCAGAGTCCAAGGGTGAATCCGGGGTCAGAGGCAGGCAGAAAACAGGCAAAGTCCATAAGCAATCCGCGTCAAAAATCAGGTTATCCATCAGTGTATAAATCCAGGAATTCAGGAATCAGGCAAACAAGGTCCAGGAAGTAAGCTGATAACACAGCATTGGCTGTGGGCCAGCTGTCCTCTTAAATAGGGCTAGCACAGGGAGGGATGTGCCAGAGGCTTGTGAAGTCACTTCCTGTCCATTCAAACTCAGGACACCAGGAAGTGAAATCAAGTCCAAGAGCTTACACTCTAGGCCTTGTGCACTTCCAATGGGCTGAACAGCAGGTGTCACTGTGGAGCATGCGACAGAAGAAGAGCCTGCTCTGTTAAAACCATGCAGCCGAGCATGTCTGCTGCTGCATGCAGTCCGTGGTATGGCACACTCACGATGCCTTACAGGGTAGGAAAGGCGAGGAGACTGACATTCCCTCACTCACATCTGCTCCCATGCTTACCTTAACTCCCTTGTGAGTTTCTTTTTCTCTTTCCCAATATTTTCATGCTTACCTTAATTTCCTTTATTCTTTAGATATGTTGCAATTCCTTGTGGAGTTTTTCGGGTTTATGTGCATAAATTTATATTAATTATCAATAAATAATAGACATCATAAACATTGTAAAGTTGTAAAAAATGTATTAAACGTAGGATTTTTTTTTTCACTTGTACATATTTATTTTTGTATGGTAATAATTGTTATTATATTTTTTTCCCCAAAAAAATATAAAAATATTTTAAAGTTTTTAAAAAAACTATTTACAAAAAAGTGGTAGGCTCCCAGAATTCTATTCCTCGGTGGTCCCCATTGAAGCTTCAATTTCGCCCACCAGCCTATGAGTAGCAGCTGACAGTTGCTGCAGGCGCTCATATTCCTCCACGTAATCCGCCTCCATCACACTGCAACTCACACGACAGCAAACTTTCACCAAGAAAGACACCCCGTAAGTTTTGCGAAAACACCCTCGTTTTATTGGCCATGTTCGAACCAACAATCAAGGCTCTGAATCATGTGCAAGCCCATACCAATAACGTAACATTCCCGAGAAAGCAAACTACGCAAAAAATGTGATCATCAAATATGCTTATACGCGTTAGAGTAGACTCACATACGCATGAAAAAAGACACGAAAATCACATTAATGGCTGCAAAAACTCACACAAATACACAAACACATGTGAAAGTAAATGAAAAGGAAGCTGTGAATCAAGGCTATTATATCATTTTCCTGGAAATTCCTGCAAAAATCACAGTTAAACATATATAGCTCAAAATGGTAAAAATTTGTCTGGCAACATCTCTAGGTAGGCTGCCACTGAAAGGGTTAAACAACACCAACCAAAGGCACGTTTGATGAATGGTATATGAGACTAGGCGCTAAACTGTGGCCGTACATTACCGCGCAGAAGTACACACGAGTCTAACTTTGATAAATAGCTCCCCCATTGCAACAGTCCATGGCTCACTGGAGCCTAGAATGAGCTGTGTTCTACGTACGATCAAACACTATTAAGGGAACATATATCAGCTAATGGATATTGATAACCGAGCTGTACAGCAGGTAGGGCTTTAATGTAGTGAGAAAAAAATGGAAAGGTACATTATTCTCGAAAAAAATTAATTGTCCGCCAAAAAACAACACATTGTAAGGAAATATATAAGTGAATAACTTTGACATTAAATGGAAATTTTAACTAAGCAAACTAACTTCACATCACTTAATAGTCGCCAGCGCATTGTTTCAACGCCATCGTTTTTCACACTGGCCATGTGCTGGTTCTCGAACAGTGAAAACTGTCATTTACACCTTCCACCACCAGATGGCACAATAATCAATATTTAGTAGGCCTTCTTGTAAACTGCAGTCATTGAAGCCTGTCTTGAATTTATTATGTGGCTGAGATGCAAAGTTGACATCACACCGGATCTAATGATTTGGCACACAGGTTTCCAGATATGACCCTTTCTAAGACATGGGTAAAGTTCACAGACTTTCTTCAGTGGCAGTTACTGTATTTTTCGCCCTGTAAGACGCACCTCGGATTTGGAGGAAGAAAATAAAAGAAAAATATTCTAAACCCAAACGTTGTGCTAAAACACTGCATTACAGACAGTGTGGCATTCCCACCATCCCATCCCCATATACATTCTGACATTCCCTCATTACATTCCCATAGGTAGTGTGGAATCCCCCCATACCATTTACATAGGCAGTGTGGAATCCCCCCATACCATTTACATAGGCAATGTGGCATTCCCCCCATACCATTTACATAGGCAATGTGGCATTCCCCCCATACCATTTACATAGGCAGTGTGGCATTCCCCCCATACCATTTACATAGGCAGTGTGGCATTCCCCCCATACCATTCCCATAGACAGTGTGGAATCCCCCCATACCATTTACATAGCCAGTGTGGAATCCCCCCATACCATTTACATAGGCAATGTGGCATTCCCCCCATACCATTTACATAGGCAGTGTGGCATTCCCCCCATACCATTCCCATAGGCAGTGTGGAATCCCCCCATACCATTTACATAGGCAGTGTGGCATTCCCCCCATACCATTTACATAGGCAGTGTGGCATTCCCCCCATACCATTTACATAGGCAAAGTGGCATTCCCCCCATACCATTTACATAGGCAGTGTGGCATTCCCCCCATACCATGCCCATAGGCAGTGTGGAATCCCCCCATACCATTTACATAGGCAGTGTGGAATCCCCCCATACCATTTACATAGGCAATGTGGCATTCCCCCCATACCATTTACATAGGCAGTGTGGCATTCCCCCCATACCATTTACATAGGCAGTGTGGCATTCCCCCATTCCATTTACATAGGCAGTGTGGCATTCCCCCCATGCTATTTACATAGGCAGTGTGGCATTCCCCCCATGCTATTTACATAGGCAATGTGGCATTCCCCCCATACCATTTACATAGGCAGTGTGGCATTCCCCCCATACCATTTACATAGGCAGTGTGGCATTCCCCCCATACCATTTACATAGGCAAAGTGTCATTCCCCCCATACCATTTACATAGGCAGTGTGGCATTCCCCCATACCATTTACATAGGCAGTGTGGCATTCCCCCCAATACCATTTACATATGCAGTGTGGCATTCCCCCCATACCATTTACATAGGCAGTGTGGCATTCCCCCATTCCATTTACATAGGCAGTGTGGCATTCCCCCCATACCATTTACATAGGCAGTGTGGCATTCCCCCCATACCATTTACAAAGGCAGTGTGGCATTCCCCCATTCCATTTACATAGGCAGTGTGGCATTCCCCCATACCATTTACATAGCCAGTGTGGCATTCCCCCATACCATTTACATAGGCAATGTGGCATTCCCCCATACCATTTACATAGGCAGTGTGGCATTCCCCCCATGCTATTTACATAGGCAATGTGGCATTCCCCCATACCATTTACATAGGCAATGTGGCATTCCCCCAATACCATTTACATAGGCAGTGTGGCAGTCCCCCATACCATTTACATAGGCAGTGTGGCAGTCCCCTTCCCATTTCCCATAGGCAGTGTTGCATTCCTCCATCTAATTCCCATAGGCAGTGTGGCATCCCCCATCCCATTCCAATAGGTAGTTTGGCATCCCCCATCCCATTCCCATAGACAGTGTGACTGAATCCCCCCCCCACCTCGACGCTGACTTTGCTGGCAATGGGAGGCCAGCCGATGAAAGAGCGGTGGGCAGGGAAGGCAGAAAGAGGGCAGGTTAACTGAACCCTGCCTGCTGGTGGCACCACCGCAACTACTTGAGCCAGTGTGCACACACACCCGGTCCATGCAGAACTGGACCTGAGCAAAAACCCGGGTCCCATTGAAATGGACGCGGATGCAGGCCATGCCCATCCGCTGCACATACCCGAGTATTTGTGTCAGCGCGTGCAGGCCCCAGAAGCAGCGGCGGTGCTGGAAGTGGGCACAACGGGCAGGGTCTAGTTACTCAGCCCCCTACTGCCTTCCCTACCTGCCGTTCTTTCATCCCCCCCCCCCACACACACACACACTCACACACTTTTCTGGAAAATAGTGCGTCTTAGATGGTGAAAATATGAAAATATGGTACTACCCTAAATGAAAGGCGATTAGGGGAGAAAGGTCAAATGTTACAAGATAGTATCAAAACAATCCAGAGGTGCACTGGTTAATTTAGTTTCATGTAGATTATCAAAGCAGGGCCTCATCTATGGGTTCTGGCTAATTATTAGACTTCATAAACAGTATGGCATCACAATCATTAATTAACATAAGTATAACAAGTATCTCTCAAACACTGTGTAATATATGTTCAAGCATGGAGGCCATATTTACATTGTTCTAGGGTTTAGACAATATAGACATTTCATGTTGTCCATGTGATGTTGAAAGGTTTCACTGGCTCTTCTAGTCCATCTGCATAGAGCGGCCTGTGACTCCACAGCGCGCTGGGGACCGCCCTCAAGAAACTATGACGTGTATATGGTACAGTTTCCCAGAGTGATCTGCTCTTTATTGAGGCAGTTCAGTATTTATACACAACAAGCAGAACTTTCTAGAAGCTACTACATTCTTGTAAAGTAGGCATTATTTTAATAAGCCCCTAAAAGTGGTTTAGAGTGGTTTCTGTTATTAGTACATTCTTCAAGGACTCACAGATGTGTACCCTAGCTATAGATGATTTATGTGTTCAAATGGAGCGCTTTTACTAGACATTTCTGCCCGTGCCCTGACACCTTTTGCCTGGATGAGGCATCATCAGAGGACATTTATGGTGAAGGGTTGAAAGGGCATTGGTAGTGGTAGTTGTAGCACATCTTGTTACTTGCTCTAGTGGCCTTCGGGGGTGTCATAGAACCAGGACTGTTCCTCTGGTTTCCCAGCAGAGGGCGCCAAGGTTCCCCATGCGCTCGCATTTTTGCAGTAGACATAGTAGGACTAGTAAGCGTGCAAATATAGAAAAGCATTTGTGCACTGTATGATTCAATAGACTTGTGCATATGTGCGATTATGCACATTGCAAAAGCACAAAAATGCGCTTGCTTTTGCGCATGCGCATGGACCTTTAAATACTGGCGAGCTCTGAGCTCCATTGCCAGTTGGTCATTTCTCCTGCTTGTTCCTGAGTTCCAGTCTTCCATTCCTGTGTACCAATTCGGCTTAATCCCTGCTCTCCTGACGACATCGGCCTGTTTACGACTCCGATTCTGTTCTGCCTGCCCACGACCTCGGCTTGTTTACGACTCCGATCCTGTTCTGCCTGCCCACGACCTCGGCCTGTTTATGACTCCGATCCTTATCTGCCTGTCCATGACCTCAGCCTGCTTACGACTCCGATCCTGATCTGCCTGCCTCCGACCTCGGCTTGTTTACGACTCCGATCCTGATCTGCCTGCCCACGACCTCGGCTTGTTTGCAACTTTGATCCTGTTCTGCCGGCTACGACTTCAGCTTGTTCTACGTTTCCAGTCCAGCTCTGGTCTGTCTTCTACCCAGACCTTGGCAAAACCCACTCCTAAGTTGCCTGACCTGGGGCCTTCCTGCAGCCCAGCCTATTCTCACCTTTAGAGGCTCTAGTGAAAAACAGGTTGGTCCTTAGATTCCAGGCTTCTCGGTCAAGAGGTAAGCCAGTTCTTAGTCTCCGCAATCAGGGTTCACACCCGGTAGCCTGACAAGGGGGGCAGCCACAGGCCTTCGTGCCAGCTCTTAGGGTGCTGTTGGGTGAGTGTTGGGGGCGAGGTGGATGTGTGGCTGCCTGGTTTAGTGACGGTGTGCGGGCTACTGACGTATCCAGAGTCCAGAGGCGAAGCAGTTGAACAAATAATCTAAAGCCAGGGTACACATAACTTGGACGCCATAAAATGTCTATTTTGTCTAAACCCAAAAACCAATGTATATATGGTCTCCTGTATTGTACCAATGGAAATGTTTGAACAAAGATTAAACTGTCTTTGAGAGATACTTACGTTAATTAATGATTATGACTAGCATTGGGCGAACCCCTAGAGATTCAGGTTTGGCAAGTTCGGCCAAGCTTTGAACAAAAGTTAGGTTCGGGTATACAAACTGGACCTGAGCCAAAACCCGGGTCCCATTGAAATCAATGGAGACCTGAACTTGGTGGGGCGATTCAGCCTCTGGCAGAATCGGAACTGTGAAAAAAAAAGTGATGCAAGCGCATTAAATTAATTCAGAGAGTGCGGCAGAAAGTGGCTGGACACTTACCTGAGGCGGCATTCCGGTCCGCAGTCCCGCTGTCAATTTGCCAGTCTGCTAAAGCAAACCTAAAAGCTAATGATAATGATAAATCGTTGCCATTAAGCATACAAGAGCTTGAAAGGACATTTACATCCTCGATGAAGGATCTCAGGCACTTTGGGTTACTCTTTCATCTTGGAAGACGAGAGGGAAATTTGTAGCATTGGAACAGTATCTGTGATGAGATTAGGATTGAAGAAAATTTAGCCAATATTTAAAGGTACATGTCATCATTTTTTCAGTGCCATGGCAACTAGGATGCAGTACGATGGTTGATTAAAAAATCTTCCACTTACGAATCTCTTTGACAGGTTCGCCGGCACTACAATGGGGCTCATTTTAATAGGTGGCTTTAATTCAAACTTTCAGACAGGTGGCTTTAGGACAAACCCTCCTCAGTCCTAAAACAGTCTGAAATGTTAGAAGCCAAAGGTCCATCCTACTTGAAGTTACCTGCATCCCTAAAGCTCAGGGGGGTGAAGAAGAGCTTGCGGGCCACATAGGCTATGCGGGCTGGTAGCCTTCAGGCCTGGGGGCTGGCCGCTCGGCATCTATGTCATGCCCTCATAGCCCACATGGTATGCAGGATCTTCTCCCTGGGCGTTGGGGATTCAGGTAATGGGGCAGAGGCTTGGCAAGTCACCCACTTGCTGGCAGGTGCCTTGCCAGCTCCTCCTGCCTTGCAAAATGGTATAGGTGTCTCAAGGATCCCTTATCAGTTCATGAAGGGTTAAATGTAAAAAAGACTCACACACAGAAGTAAAAATTATTTTATTAGCTCCATCTCACTTCACTTACCTCTAATTTATTGCCAATGTCCTGCGCAGTCAGCCAGAGAGATCAGAGGAACCCATGCGCGGGGCAGCTCTGCTGATCTCTCGAGCTTTTGACATCTCATTCCCCGCTGCATGTCAGCTTACTCACCAGTATGAATAGCCCATCTCTGCGGCAGAGAGAGATATATGGGGAGCCCAGTGCGGAGCAGAGGGTGTGGGTCCTTTGTCCCCCTGAAGACTCCGCAACCAAACAGAGGATGAGGACGTCGCTCGGTGCTGGATTCGGGACTGAGGTAAGTTTTTTTTAAATTGTCTTGTCAGCAAGTTCAAAAGTTCGATTCAGACTAACCCAAATTTCGGGGAAATTCTGAGATTGGCACGAATCAAACTTTTAAAAAGTTTGGTCATCTCTAGTGGTGAATCACCCCCTTTATCTAATCCAATCTAATACATTACGCTCAGCTCCTTCCCATGTCTGGATCTCTTTACTAACCTTTCCCTTTTGTTCTCCAGTTTCCATTCCGCCTCATTGACTTAAATGCCGCTATTAAAATGTTGGGAAATGTTATCCCGCGCCTCCTCTAATAAATATTTCTGCTGATTATATTTTTTCTCTCGTTCTTTGTTCCAGAAATCATTTTTGTGGCCTATAAAGTGAAATGCTAATTATGAGCTCGTTGCTACCAATATAGTCTTTTATTATCACCAGCAGGTAGTTTTGTTTCCCACGTAGGGTAATTTATATATTTTTTTTCTTGGTTCAATAATTACAATATTTAATTTAGAACTTCAGGCATTTGTAATCTTCTCAGTTTTATTTCTTGCTGTTGTGGGGTGATTGATTGGGCTTGCAGGGATATTAGTGAAAATGTGAAGTGGCATTGAGTTTTTTATTTGTACTGGGCATATCAGGGCAATCGCCGGGGCCCGTGGCATCTTCAGGGGCCCACTGAGGCTCATACGTATTATTAAGCTGTCCTGAATAGGGACCTGCGCACGGCTGCCCTTAGGACCAGAGAGGTCCTTCTCATTCTTTCTTTAAGGCCCCTCAATATTGGTTGCCTTAGTATAGTGACCCTGCCCTGTTTACCATATCCATTTTTTTTAAACCAGATACATAAAAAATGCTGGTCCATATATGGGCCTCTTTATGCTATATTCCGGGACTAGGCAATTCTCAGGATTCCATATGTGCCTTTATATATGACCTCGCTACTTCATATCTTTAAAAAACATGTCATTTATTTATTTATTATTTATTTATTATTTATTTCATTTCATTTAAATATATGAAGGTCATATATAAAGGCACATATGGAATCCTGGTAATTGCCTCATACACATTATTAAGCTGTCCTGAATAGGGACCTGCGCAATGGCTGCCCTTAGGACCAGAGGATGATTAGTGGTAACTGAGGCGGGGAATGATGGGGGATCAGCGGCAGAGGAGGACTAATTGGTAGCAACAGAGCTGAAGGGCGAAACAAAATGGCATGTGATGTGATCCAACGCAAAAGGACCCATTGAAAATCTCTTGCACTAGGGCCCAAATCGACCCATAGGCTGCCCTGTCTATAAGCCAAATATTTGCTAATGTGGATTTGCATCACTGGTGGCCGTTGGGGTACCCTGCAACTTAATAACCCATTGGAAGCCTGAAAATGGACATGTAAAACATACCCTGCTTGGATACCCATGGCTTCATCAATGGTTTCCTCTAGCAAGCAATTAGGTTTGTCAAGAGTACATGCATGTCAAGCCCCGTGGTACACCTGCCTTCTAGGTAAGTCCACAACCCCCAATCTCCGCTGCTAGCTTTACCTATAGCCTTCCCCCCGTTTGCCGAGATGCTTTTCACACCTTGCCGGACACGGTTGCCCCCAGGACTTCGTAGCACAAAGGTTGTGGACTTTCAGGGGTGAAGGCGGATGAACCAGAGGCAAGGCTGGGCGATGTCGGGTATGCCGGGGCCATACACGGGTAATCATTCCTTACTAAGCTCAGCACCAAAGGGAGAAACAGGAGACGAATCGAGTTCAAGCCAAGGGTCAAGCCGGGAGGTCACAGGTACGCAGCACAAGGGATGAGACGGGTTCGTGGTCAGGTACAGGCAGGCGTCGGTCCAGGCGGAAGTCATGATAGGTTGTCAAAGTTAGTAATCAACAACACAGGATGAAGAGCATCCAGCAGCACGCTATCACGGGCAGTGAGCAAGTGACATGGGAATGCTTATGTAGGATAAGGGTGCAGGGGATTGGTCGGGAGAACACTGTGCTCATTGGCCTATCTACACTCTGTGGGCTGATTGCCCAGTACCTTTATTTAGGGTGTAACTGCTTAATAATATTAGGGTTCATTGGCCCTTTAAACTAACCTCCGGCTGGGCACGCTGTCTGCAGCGCACCCGGAGGCCATAAGAAAGTCAGACAAGCCGAGGAAATGGTAAGGAGAGAAGGGAGCGGGCGCCTGACGGGAATGCGGCAGCCGCCGGAGCTGCCTGCAGACACTGCGGGACTGGAGAGAAGGTAAGTTCACCGACAATGCACATGCACCAAGCAAATCTGAGTGGTTGTTGGCTTGCAAGTGGACTATGAGAATACAAGAGGCAAGAGAGTAAATACCAGGCGAGTGTAGCCACCAAAAACTGACACTCACAACTTTTTCTTTCTAACATATAGATTTGATGGTAACATGGGGAGGAAGAGTTAGGAGGAAGGCCTGCTCCCCTGAGCTGGTCCATGAGGAGTAGGCAGAGGTACACTGTGTGAGAGAAAGAGGGTAAGTATGGGTTCTTGTTGTGAGTTCGTCCTGGTACCTCCCTCTTATTCCTGTTATTTACCTGAAGTTGGGGCGGATTGGTTTGGAAGGGTAGCTCCATAGCTCTGGGGGTAGTGGCGCCACCTTGAGTCTTAGGTTTTTTGCGCTCCATGCCTCAGAATAGCAGGTGGGTGGGGCTTGTGTCTATTTTGAGGTGTGAGTGGAGTTAAAGGTCTGTTCTGGTCTGACACAGGGACGAGGTGAATTGTCAGAGTCCCGAAGGGATTGCTGGGGTGTGGATGTGCCATGGGGAAGGGACACTCCAGTTATGGAGGTCTGATTGAAGGTCTGACCAAAGAAGGAGAGCGTCCAAGGAGGACGGGAGAGCGCCCAACCTGGTGTACCCTAATGGGGCAAACCCCTAGGTCCCTGTCCCACCTCACTGCAGCCCCCTAACTGTCCAGCTGAGTGATCCTGTGTCCAGTATTCTGGAAAACCCTGTTGAGAGATCTTGGGGAGAGGACAAGTCTTAAAGGTTGGACCTGGCCCTCGCCATTATTGGAAGCCTAAAGGTCTGGACTCCCCTCTTTCCCTTTGCACTGCCTGGCATTCGTTACCCCCCCCCAAAACCGTCAACTGAAAAACTGTTCATGCTAAATTCTTTATCCCTACAAAGTTGTCACATAGTAATCCCCTTGGCTGTGAGAAGATCTACGATGCCAGGATGAGACCCCCAGCATGTGGCAAAAGTGTGTGCTCCTATAGACTATGTGTGTGGCCTGTTTGCTTGAGTGTTCTGGTCCAAAATGAGTCCAGATCCCTGGCACCAGAAGATGGCGATGTAACATGATAGTCCCCTGGCTAGGGAGAGGGGAGTCCTTGAGAATGGGGAATGCCCTGGGATACCCTGGGTGGGGTGGATTGTGTTACAATGGGGAATTTATTAAGTGTATAGTTTAGATGTAAATGCCACCAGAGGCCCCCATAGGATAAGAAAACAGATTAAGTAGTGTAGTGTAGTTACTTTGCCATTAGAGGACAGTAGAGGGATAGGCTATAAAAGGGGGAGATGGGAAGAAGTGCATTCGTTTAGGTGATCTGGGGGCAGGGGCGGACTGGGGCTAAAAAAAGGCCCGGGACTTTTTGGGGCACACCGGCCCTGCTGCACTGTTCTTAATGTTACTATATACACACACCTTGTTTTTGTTCCATAAGATGCACCCAGGGTTTAAAGGACTAAAATAAGAAAGAAAATATTCTGAACCAAATGGTGTGCTTACATTTCCCCATTCAGTGCGCAGAATAACCCCCATTACAATAAAGACAGTGGGGGCATCCCTCAGTACAGCCAGTGGGGCATCCCTCAGTACAGCCAGTGGGGCATCCCTCAGTACAGCCAGTAGGGGCATCCCTCAGTACAGCCAGTGGGGCATCCCTCAGTACAGCCAGTGGGGCATCCCTCAGTACAGCCAATGAGCGGCATCCTGGGGCGATCGTGATCATCCTGCAATAGCGCTAGTGTGAAACCAGCCTCACCCTCCATTTTACTGTGACTTGTGATTTGATGCGGTGCATTTCCTGCCCCCCAGCGGTGTGGGCACCTGGAGTGGAAGGCGATGGCAGCAGGACTGGCAGAGGATGAGGCAGCAGCAGCGAACCAGCATTGTTTTCATTGGACGCCGGCCATATGGGGCACGCCCACCGACCACCGCGCAACAGCCGGGAAGTGCCTGTAAGCATGTATGTGTGTTATTGTGTGTGTATGCAAGAGCGGCTGCTCCCCCAGCCTCCAGCATCTTTTCCATGGGGTCGCGGCCCTCCCTGGCACCGGCCTACCGGGATTTTGCCCGGTATGCCCTATGGCCAGCCCGCCCCTGTCTGGGGGGGTTTCACACAGCGAGGCATCTCCAATCTGGGTGCCCTAGGGGGAAGGACCAAAACTCAGGATAGTCAAAATCCTGGGTTTTGGTCCACTTTAATATTCCTGAATATATATTTTTTAGACTGAATCATTAAATGATGGCTGGGACGTTATACAAATATAAAACAATATTCGTTAAGAATGTGACACATCCCTATTATATCATTGCTTCCTTTTTTTAGCTTGCGCTCCTTAATTTCACTTTAGTACAATGTCTGCAGATCTTACTAAGAATAAAGTAGACAATCCGAGCTCTCAGCCCACACACGGGGGTGGTGATGAACATATTTCTTTTATTTTTTTTTTGTGAGTGGACAAAAATATCAGCATTCTTTTTTTTTTTTTTGTTTTTGCTTTAAAGGGTTTATCTAGGATAAGTGCAATTCTTTCCTTACATAGAAACATAGAAGGGTGACGGCAGAAGGAGACCATACGGTCCATCTAGTCTGCCCTTATGTGTATACTGTATGTTCTCTGTATCTTATGTGTATACTGTATGCTCTCTGTATCTTATGTGTATACTGTATGTTCTCTTTATCTTATGTATATACTGTATGTTCTCTGTATCTTATGTGTATACTGTATGTTCTCTGTATCTTATGTGTATACTGTATGTTCTCTTTATCTTATGTGTATACTGTATGCTCTCTGTATCTTATGTGTATACTGTATGTTCTCTTTATCTTATGTATATACTGAATGTTCTCTCTATCTTATGTGTATACTGTATGTTCTCTGTCCTTATGTATATACTGTATGTTCTCTATATCTTATGTGTATACTGTATGTTCTCTGTATCTTATGTATATACTGTATGTTCTCTGTATCTTATGTGTATACTGTATGTTCTCTGTATCTTATGTATATACTGTATGTTCTCTCTATCTTATGTGTATACTGTATGTTCTCTCTATCTTATGTGTATACTGTATGTTCTCTCTATCTTATGTGTATACTGTATGTTCTCTGTATCTTATGTGTTTACTGTATGTTCTCTTTATCCTATGTATATACTGTATGTTCTCTGTATCTTATGTGTATACTGTATGTTCTCTTTATCTTAAGTGTATACTGTATGTTCTCTCTATCTTATTTATATACTGTATGTTCTCTGTAGCTTATGTGTATACGGTATGTTCTCTGTAGCTTATGTGTATACTGTATGTTCTCTGTAGCTTATGTGTATACTGTATGTTCTCTGTATCTTATGTGTATATTGTATGTTCTCTGTATCTTATGTGTATACTGTATGTTCTCTGTATCTTATGTGTATACTGTATGTTCTCTTTATCTTAGGATAGATGTGTGCTTATCCCAGGTTTGTGCTCATTCAGTGACTGTCGATTTTTCACCTACCTTTGCTGGAAGTCTGTTCCCGGCATCTACTACTCTTTCTGCAACATAATATTTTTTAACATTGCTCCTGATCTTCCCTCCGACTACCTTCAGGTTGGGCCCCTTGTTCTGTCATTAAGTTCCTTCTTTAAAACACTTCCCTCCTAAACCTTATTCCCTCCTGTCACATATATAAAGGTCTCCATCATGTCCCCTCTCTTCCTTCTTTCCTCCAGACTGTACAGATTAAGTTCTTTAAGCCTCTCCTGATAACTTTTAAGTTTAAGTCCTTCTATCATTTTTGTTGCCGGCCTTTGGACACGTTCTATTTGAATAATGTCTTTTTGCAGGTAAGGTCTCCAGAACTG
Source organism: Gastrophryne carolinensis (assembly GCA_027917425.1). Classification (NCBI taxonomy): domain Eukaryota; kingdom Metazoa; phylum Chordata; class Amphibia; order Anura; family Microhylidae; genus Gastrophryne; species Gastrophryne carolinensis. Next base: position 20,311,091 of record CM051244.1, read on the forward strand.
CACACAGTATTCTAGCTGTGGCCTCACCAGGGCTCTATACAGCGGCATCACAACCTCCCTCTTCCTACTGGTGATGCCTCGAGCTATGCAGCCGAGCATCCTGTTTGCTTTTCCCACTGTCTGGCTACACTGTCCAATCATCTTGCAGCTATCAGTAATCAGTATCCCTAAAGCTCTCTCCTCCGAGGTCCTGGATAACACAGTGCTGCCCATGCGGTGCTTAGAGCAGGGATTCCTTCTACCCAAGTGCAGGATGTTACATTTAGAGACATTAAACTCTAGTTTCCAAAGTTTTGTCCATTTATCCAGTAAATCTAAATCATTTTCCATGTTGCAGATGCCCCCAGGAGTGTCCACCCTATTACTTAGCTACTTACCTGCCATCAGGGTTGTTTCTAGGGGAGGTCATCACCATGGGCACCTAGTCCATTGGGGCACCTTAATCCCAGCCAGGGTCGGACTAGCCATAGGGAGCTTCAAATGGCCAGTGGGCTGCAATGCTTTGGAGATGTCTGGGCGGCTACCTTTACTAACACTCCCATCCAATCCCAGCCCCACACCCCCTTCACCCCTCTATCCTCTAACCAAAGCAACCCCAGCCCATGTCCTCCCCCTAATGATATATCCTCAGTCTTGGAGCCAAGCAACCCCAGCCCATGTCCTCCCCCTAATGATATAGCCTCAGTCTTGGAGCAAAGCAACCCCAGCCCATGTCCTTCCCCTAATGATATAGCCTCAGCATTGGAGCCAAGCAACCCCCAGCCCATGTCCTCACCCTAATGATATAGCCTCAGTCTTGGAGCCAAGCAACCCCCAGCCCATGTCCTCCCCCTAATGATATAGCCTCAGTCTTTGAGCCAAGCAACCCCAGCTTATGTCCTCACCCTAATGTTACAACCTCAGTCTTGGAGTCAAGCAACCCCCAGCCCATGTCCTCCCCCTAATGATATAGCCTCAGTCTTGGAGCCAAGCAATCCCCAGCCCATGGCCTCACCCTAATGATATATCCTCAGTCTTGGAGCCAAGCAACACCCAGCCCATGTCCTCACCCTAATGATATAGCCTCAGTCTTGGAGCCAAGCACCCCCAGCTCATGCCCTCACCCTAATTATATAGCCTCAGTCTTGGAGCCAAGCAGCCCCAGCTCATGTCCTCACCCTAATGTTACAGCCTCAGTCTTGGAGTCAAGCAACCCCCAGCCCATGTCCTCCCCCTAATGATATAGCCTCAGTCTTGGAGCCAAGCAACCCCCAGCCCATGCCCTCCCCCTAATGATATAGCCTCAGTCTTGGAGCCAAGCAACCCCCAGCCCATGTCCTCCCCCTAATGATATAGCCTCAGTCTTGGAGCCAAGCAACCCCCAGCCCATGTCCTCACCCTAATGATATAGCCTCAGTCTTGGAGCCAAGCACCCCCAGCTCATGGCCTCACCCTAATTATATAGCCTCAGTCTTGGAGCCAAGCAGCCCCAGCTCATGTCCTCACCCTAATGATATAGCCTCAGTCTTGGAGTCAAGCAACCCCCAGCCCATGTCCTCCCCCTAATGATGTAGCCTCAGTCTTGGAGCCAAGCAACCTCCAGCCCATGTCCTCACCCTAATGATAGAGCCTCAGTCTTGAAGCACACTGGGTGACTGGCCAGGAAGCAGCAGAGATGCCACTGGCTGGTCATGGGTAGGCCAGGTGCTGGTAAAATCCCGGGCTGATTTTTGGCCCCAGTCCCCCACTGATCCCAGCCGTGCTGTTTTCTGTAGATTAGTCATGTCCACTGTTACACTGTTAGTGGTGCAGGCAATAAGACAGGCCCCTCATGCCCCCTTATTGGGCTCTGTCATGTGCAGCGGGCAGTGCCCTCTCCCCATGACTCATACCCGTATGGGACAGCAACAGCAGCAGCAGCACCATAATAGGTGAGCATTCTGCACTGAGCACTATTTTGCTTACAAACTGCCTTTCATACAGCTGATTCCTGCTACTGTGCTGCTGCATTAGGCTGTTGTTACTGATTTCCAGTCCCCTTTTTAGAGCCAAACCACTTGTCTTTTGGTCTAGTCTGACCCACTTTTTGCTAGGCCAACCATACCCCATCCCGTTCTTTAGGACGCTGTGTTACATAAATACAGTTCACAGGCTTGCTCCAATCTGTGAACTGGTCCCTTGGACCCCTTACCCCTTCCACTTTGGAGTCCCATCATGGCTAATGGCGAGCCACCAGGGAGTCCATCTATATCACTGGAGGGAAGGGACATGCAGGGGCGGGCTGATCATTTCTGGGGCCCCATGCTAAGTTGTGCCTGAGGGCCCAAATCAAAGACAAATTTTGTATAGCAAAATACAATATTAACGCACCTTGTCTGGGATGTAGCTGCGGCTTTTTTATGCGCTGTGGGAACACAAGCAAACCCAGAGGGTTTTACACAGAGGGGCCTCCTGGCATTTGACCATCCATGGCATAGGGAATTGTCTGGGAATTGCCTTATGGCCGTATAAATTCTACTCCCTGTGGCATCCCGAATTAGGATGCCCCATTGAATTAAATCGCCGCATCCACTCACCTAACAGCAATGGCGCAGGTCATGGCCTCGCTTTTCCTTTAGCTAGACGCATACCCTGGAAAGCCATTTGTGATTGGCTGGCTTGGGCACGCCCCCAGCTAGTGGTAAACAGAGATGCACCCAGTGGCCTGCTCTGCACCATTTAGCTTACTAGCCGCTGTGATGTCATAGACCCTCCCACCCCTTTGTGTGATGTCACTGCATCTTGCATAACTGAATAGAGCTGAGCGCACTGATTCTGCAGCAGCCAACTCACGTAAGTGCACAATGGCTTCCTATCTGCTGCACGCTCTGCATTGTGTTACACGCACCCCCCCCCCCCCCCCGACTCTCCGCAGACCATCCGTTGACGGCTGTTAATTATTTATTTTCTTAAACAAAATCTCAGTGGGCCCCCGAGGGAGGCCCCAAATCTGGATGCCCCCTAATGATCATGCTTTTGGTTGCTAATGATCATGCTATTTGGCCCCAAACTCTAGTTTTGGTCTACTTTGAAGTGCACCAAACCCCTTTAAACCTGACCTGATTTTGGATGCCCCTGTGTGTGACCCCCCCCCCCCCCCCTTTGTTCATTACTTTCCCGGAACTGGTAAATGCACTGTGGGATCAACAGTTGGAGTTAACAGCCAAACCGGGGGGGGGGGTTCACAAACAGGGGCATCCCAAATTGAGATGCCCCTGTAAGGCGGACCAAAACCCAGGGGTGGATCTGCTTGCATAGTGGGTATGCCAGCGATTCTAAGGGGGTATCACACAGTAGGATATCACAGATTGGGAGGCACCAGGGATAGGAAATCAGCTGGGGAGGGCAACTTAAAAGCAGAACAAACCCAGCACTTCCTCCCCTGCAATCTAAATCGAGAGGCTCCGTTGTGTGGAACCTCTGCCATTCAAGGAGATGTGGGCACCAGCTGTGGCGGTGCCCTTCTAGTCCGTGTCGAGTGCCGTCACACAACCCAAAGGCCGGCCCTATCAGTTGGCCCCCCGGTGGATGGAGGCCCACGGCAGCCCTGCTCTTTGGGCCCCCTGGCAGGTGGGGGCCCAGGTATTTGCATGGTATGCGTGGTGGTTAAGCACGCAAAGGAATCATGATGCCCTGAGATTGGGCCATATCCTCTGAACTGGGTCCTGAGAACCAGTGAGTCTGGCAGATATCATTACTCTTACTTCAAATGAAGACTTCTCTAGAAATCATTGAGATCTACAAAGAGCAAGTGCAACTCTCACCCATACCTTTCCTATTCCAGTGTCACCTACCACAGGTCCAAGAACCGTCCTCACACTTCAAATCCTCCTCCACTGTCCTGGCAGGATGTGGCAAAAACAGGATAGTGAAAATCTAGGGTTTTGCTGAAACTCAATAACAGGGACTTTCACCTGGGCTTCATCTGTTTATTTTTATAGCATAGCATGCTCATCGTGTCAAGGCGTGATCAGAACTCTCCACCACCGTCATTATGCCGAACCCTCAAGATCAGGGGCGGCTCTGGGTTTGTTGGGCTCTTGTGCAGAGGAGTCTTAGTGGGCCCCACAGTAGTGTGTCACATGATGTAACCTTTCAGCTCCGCTGCCACAAATGGGTCATCTTCTGCTGCTGATCACCCTCCAGTCCTTAATGCAGGGGCGTAGCTAGGGGGTAGCATGGGGGCACATGCCCTGGGTGCAGCAGGTCAGGAAGGCACCAAAGGGGGGCCTTTTCAAATGTTTGCCCCATGAGCCAGAAAGCCTAACTACTCCTCTGCATTCCCTATAGCCACCAATCATCCTCCAGTCCTTATTGCCTTCCCTATAGCCACCAATCATCCTCCAGTCCTTATTGCCTTCCCTATAGCCACCAATCGTCCTCCAGTCCTTATTGCCTTCCCTATAGCCACCAATCATCCTCCAGTCCTCATTGCCTTCCCTATAGCCACCAATCATCTTCTAGTCCTTATTGCCTTCCCTATAGCCACCAATCATCCTCCAGTCCTTATTGCCTTCCCTATAGCCACCAATCATCCTCCAGTCCTTATTGCCTTCCTCATAGCTACCAATCATCCTCCAGTCCTTATTGCCTTCCCTATAGCCACCAATCGTCCTCCAGTCCTTATTGCCTTCCCTATAGCCATCAATCATCCTCCAGTCCTTATTGCCTTCCCCATAGCCACCAATCATCCTCCAGTCCTTATTGCCTTCCCTATAGCCACCAATCATCCTCCAGTCCTTATTGCCTGCGCTATAGCCACCAAACGCCCTCCAGTCCTTATTGACTTCCCTATAGCCACCAATCGCTCTCCAGTCCTTATTGCCTACCCCATAGCCACCAATCATCCTCCAGTCCTTATTGCCTTCCCTATAGCCACCAATCATCCTCAAGTCATTATTGCCTACCCTATAGCCACCAATCGTCCTCCAGTCCTTATTGACTTCCCTATAGCCACCAATCATCCTCCAGTCCTTATTGCCTTCCCTATAGCCACCAATCACCCTCCAGTCCTTATTGCCTTCCCTATAGCCACCAATCACCCTCCAGTCCTTATTGCCTTCCCTATAGCCACCAATCATCCTCCAGTCCTTATTGCCTTCCCTATAGCCACCAATCGTCCTCCAGTCCTTATTGCCTTCCCTATAGTCACTAATCATCCTCCAGTCCTTATTGCCTTCCCTATAGCCACCAATCATCCTTCAGTCCTTATTGCCTTCCCTATAGGCACCAATCATCCTCCAGTCCTTATTGCCTTCCCTATAGCCACCAATCATCCTCCAGTCCTTATTGACTTCCCTATAGCCACCAATCATCCTCCAGTCCTTATTGCCTTCCCTATAGCCACCAATCACCCTCCAGTCCTTATTGCCTTCCCTATAGCCACCAATCACCCTCCAGTCCTTATTGCCTTCCCTATAGCCACCAATCATCCTCCAGTCCTTATTGCCTTCCCTATAGCCACCAATCGTCCTCCAGTCCTTATTGCCTTCCCTATAGTCACTAATCATCCTCCAGTCCTTATTGCCTTCCCTATAGCCACCAATCATCCTTCAGTCCTTATTGCCTTCCCTATAGGCACCAATCATCTTCTAGTCCTTATTGCCTTCCCTGTAGCCACCAATCATCCTCCAGTCCTTATTGCCTTCCCTATAGCCACCAATCATCCTCCAGTCCTTATTACCTTCCCTATAGCCACCAATCACCCTCCAGTCCTTACTGCTTGCTCCGCTGCCACTAAAGACTTTCTTTTTTTTTTTTTTTTTTTTTATTGTAGTTTTTTTATTGAAGAAGCATGGCATGTTACAGAGCACGATCAGCATAGTCAAACAACAGTTAACAATATAAATGGACACAAGTATATCAAGCAGTTAACAAACAACTAAGAAGCCGATGAGGCAGTATGAACAACCCGGCATACGTCGGAAGCAGGCAGAGGACGTAATAGTGAACTGTGAGAGAGAAAAATGAATGGTGGCCTCGGCTGCCGGCGAGCCCCTCTAACGAGGGCATAGAGGGTGTCCGCATAAAAGCATCTCTCTTACTAATCATTAAGATGTAATAAAGCGTGCAATCCAAACACCACGTCTCCAAGGTTTTAGTTTCTTTTTTATCCATTAGAGAATCATGTATTAACTGAGAGAGGGGTCAGTTACAGGTAATCTGACCGATACATATAGGGGGGGGGAGACAAGACAACATGGAGACAGCGGGGGGTGGGGCTGGGGGGGAAAGGGAAGGGATGAGGGGGAGGAGGGGGGGTCGGAGACCCCACACGTCTTTACTCCTGTAAAAATTTCGAATATTCTGCCGAAAAGGTGAATTGTTCCCATATCCGCCAGCGATTTCTATACTCGTCCATCTTCCCTCTCAGCGAGGCCGTCATCTCCTCCATCCTGCTAATATCGGCAACCCTGGCGAGCCACATGGCTGTCGTGGGGGGTGTCGTGGATTTCCAGCAGGACGGAATACAAGTCCTGGCTGCATTCAGTAAAGAAGCCAGAAGAGACTTAGTCCTCCTCCTGAGGGAAGTAGGGGCCAGGCCCAATAGGTATCCCGCCGGGTCCTCACCCAGATCTATATCAGTCAGAGTCAGGGTAATTTTCCTGACGTTGCTCCAGAACCCAGCCAATGCCCCACATTCCCAAAAGATGTGCAACATCGTACCCCTGGCCCCTGAACATCGCCAACACAAGGGGGAGGAGGAGGGAAATATTCTCGCCAGCTTGGATGGCACCAGGTACCAGCGTGAGAGGACTTTATAAGAAGCCTCTTGATATCTGCACGACATAGATGATTTGTGTGCTACCTGTAACATGGCCTGCACCTGCTCCCTCGTGAAACTCCTGTTTAGCTCTCTCTCCCATGCTTCGACATACTGGGGTTTGTAGGAGTCTGGGGGGGCCAGTAGCAGAGAATATGCATAGGACAAGGCTCCTCTGAGGTGTCCGCTACCCATACAGGACCGCTCGAAAGGGGCAATGGGGCCTATGCCTACCATAGCTTCGGTCAGGGAGGTCTGATAGTGTGAGATCTGCATGGTCTGCCAGGTATTCAGGGGGGTGAGTGAATGTCTTGCCGCCAAGGTCTCCCCTCCTACCCAGTCCCGTCCCTCCCGTAGATGGAGAACCCTAAAGCAGTCCTTTTTTATCCATGCGCGAAAGGTGCCATCTGTTAAACTTGCTGGGAAGTCTGGATGTCCCAACACGGGGATCAAAGGCGAGGCCGAGGGGGAGATGCCCAGCCTTGGGAAGCAGCTGCTCACAATTTTTCGGGTTGGGCCAATTGTGGGATGTTTGTTCAGGGCGGGAGCCCGGTCAAGCGGGATCCATGGGAGCCCCGGCAGGGGAATCACCGAGGCCTCTTGCTCGACACCTGTCCATTGTTTCAGAGAGGAGTGTCTGCACCAGTCAATGACCCTTGATAAGTGGGCCGCCGCATGGTACGCCCTCCAATCTGGGAGGCCTATTCCTCCCCTCTCCTTGGGCAGGGCCAAGAGGGGGGCCGCCAAACGGTGACGTCTACCCGCCCAGACAAACCTGGAGCAAATCCCTGTCAGGCGTTTGAAGAACGTATGTGGGATCGTGATGGGGAGGGCCTGGAAAAGGTAGAGAACCCTAGGCAGGATGTTCATCTTAATGATATTAGATCTTCCAAACCAGGAAAAGGCGTTCCTGTTCCAGCTCTGCAGGTCCTCCTCTACTTTCTTCAACAGCGGCGGAAAGTTCATGCTATACAATTTTTGTGGCGTAGCCGTAATCTGGGTCCCCAGATATGTTACAGCTTCTTTTTCCCACTTAAATGGGAAATTTTCCGCAATCTGTTTCAATCTCCCATGGGGTAGGCTGATGTTAAGGGCCGAGGACTTTTGGTAGTTAATCTTGTAATTGGAAACTGTTTGGAAGGCCTTGAGTTCTGCTAAAAGGATGGGGAGGGATGTCTCAGGTCTGGAAATAAAGAATATTAGATCGTCGGCATAAGCCGCAACCTTGTGTTCCCCCCTACCTACTTTGATGCCTGCAATGTCGTTGTTTTTCCTTACATTTCGTAGGAAGGGCTCAAGTGTCAAAATGAATATCAGGGGGGAAAGGGGGCATCCCTGAAGAGTCCCGTTTGCCAGCTTGAATGGTTCTGAGGCCATCCCGTTTACCACGACGGACGCCGAGGGGCATGAATAGGAAGCCATGATCCAACGGGTCATGCTCTCTCCTAGACCGATCCGACGAAGGGTTGCGGAGATAAAGGCCCAGCTCACCCTGTCAAAGGCCTTCTCTGCGTCCGTCGAGAGAAGCATAGCCGCTGGTCCCCCCGTACGGGCCTGATGAATCAGATTGATCACCCTAGTGGTGTTATCTCGTCCCTCTCTCGAGGGAACGAAGCCGACCTGATCCCAGTGAATGAGGGATGGGATATATGGTGCTAACCTGTCAGCAATTATCTTGTTAAACAGCTTGATATCGCAGTTCAACAGGGAGATGGGCCTGTAGCTTCCACATTGCGCCGGGTCTTTCCCTGGTTTGGGGATTACGGTAATGTTTGCTTTCAGGGTATCTCTAGGAGGTGGGTTCCCGTCCTTCAAGGAGCCGAATGATGTGATAAAGTGTGGGCCTAAAACTCCAGCGAACTCCTTGTAGTAATCCAAACCGAATCCATCAGGGCCCGGGGCTCTGCCTGGCTTGGTGTTCTTTATGGCTCCCATGAATTCCCCTAGCTCTATGTCTCCCTCAAGAGCCTCCACCACCTCACTTCCCAGTCGGGGGAGTCCAGACTCTCGGATGTATTGCTCTATATTGGTCATCTCGGGGGCATGGTGATTCGATGGTAGGTTGTATAAGTTTTCATAGAACTCCCTAAATGCCCTCGCTATGTCCTTTGTCAAATAAAGGTCTCTACCTCCTCTATCCCGGATGTGTGCGATGAAATTTCTCGCTCGCTGTGCTTTCAAAGCCCTGGCTAGTGCCTTGCCGCATTTGTTGCTGTATTCATAGAAAAAACGTCGACACTTAGCCGCCATACTCTTGGCTTCAGTGAGGCAGATGTCCCTGAGAGATTCCCGGAGGCGCGTCAATTTGGCACCTAGCGCTGCGTCTAGTGTCTTCTTGTGCAAGGTCTCAGTTTCAAAAATCTCTCGGGATAGGAGCTCAATTTGTTTGTTCCTTTCCCTCTTGAGACGTGCACCATGTTTAATCAGTACGCCTCGGACTACGCACTTGTGGGCCTCCCACAGGGACATCCGCGAGACCTCTCCTGTGTCGTTAGAAGCGAAGTAATCTGTGATCACCTTATGGATATCTGCTTTTACTGCTGGGTCCTGCAAAAGAGAGCTATTTAACCTCCATTGACCTCTCAAGGGGGTCGTGTCGGGAATGGCGATGGTCAGGGAGACAGGGGCGTAATCTGAGATAGTTATCTGCCCAATTTCTATGTTGGTGATTAGGTGTAGGAACCTGTGAGGGATCAAGAACCAGTCGATGCGCGAGTAGGAGTTATGTGGAGCGGAGAAGAACGTATAGTCCCTCCCTCGGGGATTAAAGATCCGCCACGCATCCATCAACTGGTGTTTGTAAAGTATTAATCTGAGTTCCCTCAGGGTGGAAGAGGGGGTGTGCGAGGAGCCGCGGGAGGTGTCCCAGGACGGATCCAGCACTGTATTGAAGTCGCCTCCCAGCAGGAGAACCCCCTCCGCAAACCCGTCCAGTTTGTTCAGGGCAGAGCGTATGAATTTAGCTTGGTTGGAATTGGGGCAGTAGCATGTTGCCAGCGTCACCCTCAGGGAGAAGAGGGTACCTCGTACAAATAGGAATCTACCCTCGGGGTCCTGAAGCGTCGCCAAATGTGTCCACGGCAGGGATCCATCTAGCAGGATGGTTACGCCCCTCGATTTAGAGTCTGGAGAAAGGGAGTGATATTGGGTCTTATAGTAGCGGTTGGCGACATTGTGTGTTCTCCCCGCCTTGAGGTGGGTCTCCTGCAGGAAGGCGACCTGGGCTCGTAGGCGCCTCAGTTCCCTAAGGACCAACGCTCTCTTCAAAGGGGAGTTAAGTCCCTTTACATTGAGGGAAGTGAGCTTTACCCGCGACATCGCGCTGCCACCGCACCCCCCTCCTTCGTTTCACCAGGGGAGCCCGGACCAGCCCGCCTGCCTCAAGGGGAGATACAGGGAGGGGGTAGGGTAGGTTAAAATAGGGGGGGGGTGGGGGGGAACAGAAGGACTACAGGGGGAGCGACAAGACGTAGGGAAGGGGAGAAAAAAAGAAAAAGAAAAAAAAAAAAAAAAAAAAAAGGGAGGGAAGAAGAAAGGGGAGACGCTTAAAACAGCGAGAACCGGAAAGGGGACGAAGAAAAAGGGGGAGAGAGAGAAAAGGAAAGATAAAGAAGAAAGAACTAACCAACTAACTAAACCGGGTCGGGAGCAACCTAAGAACGCCTCCGCCCGGTTGGGAAACCAATTACTGTTTCCCAAGAGAGTCACCCCCACCCCACTCCGCTATGGCGCGGGGAGGAGGGTAACAGCCTAATGTGGGAACGCGACGGGTCAGAGAGACACGTAGATTCGCTCCGACCGATCCCTGTGATATATACTGGGTTCCCCGGAGTCCCTTTCCCGGACCCCGAGGAGTTGCCCTTCGGCAACATCCACCCGTAAGACCTAGGATAAACAAATAAGGGGGTGTATTCCCCAACGCCCCCCGTGAGACCCGGCCGCCACGAAGCCCGCCCAAAGTGGCAGGGCCCGGACCGCCCAGCCACGTAGGGGAATGCCCGGGGAGCGCCCCATGGATGAAATTCAACAAACATAAGTATAGCTAATCCAATGTACATTAGACAATGAAACAATGGCAACTAGTGTATCAGGCATGAAAGCGCAAATGTAAGGCAAAGGATATCCGGGGCTCCGAACAGTCCCGTATCAGAGCTCGTGGTGGGCACTCCCGTCAGGGTTCGTTCGGCAGCGGGGCCGGCCCCTCGGGAGGACCTCTGGGCCGTCTTGAACGCGTAGCAGACGGAGCTCTCCTTGTACGCGGCCTCCGAGAGCGATCGCCGCCAAGGGAGGCCTGGGGGGGCAGAGGGGAAGGGTCCAACCAGTCCCGAACTTCCATTGGGGGGGAGTCCAGAAAGGCAAATAGGTCTGGGAGGTCGGTGCGGGATCTTAAGGCGAAGACCCTCTGGTTCTTTCGAACGAGCAGGTGGAAGGGATACCCCCATCGATAAGTGGCTCCGCACTCCTGGATCCTAAGAAGAAGCGGCTTCAGGCACCTGCGCATCTGGAGTGTTCTTCTAGAGATGTCCGGGAACACCTGGATTGGTGCCCCATCAAATATGATTCTCTCTCTGTCCCAGGCGCGTCTGAGGACCTCCTCCTTAACCGAATAATAGTGCAGGCGGCAAATCACGTCCCGTGGGCGGTTGGGATCTGTTGATCTTGGCCCCAGGGCCCTGTGGAGGCGGTCTATCACAATTTCTGTGTTAGGCGGGCGGCTGAGAATTCCGTTGAAGATGCCCACGACTGTGGGTAGTAGCTGATCTTGGCCGGTCGCCTCTGGCAGGCCTCTCACCCTGATATTGTTGCGTCTGCTCCTATTTTCAAGGTCGTCCAGGTGGAGGACCGTAGCTTGAGTAATGGTTTGTTGGAGCGATAAATTCTTTTCCAAGGCTTCAATTCTTTGTATGGAAGCAAGGTGAGAATGTTCTAGATCGGCGACTGAAGAGCTCAGGCCCTCGACGGAGTTTTGCAGGTCAGATATATCTTTCTTAAATGAGCTCTCTACTCTTGCAATAAAGGATTCAAGGTCCGCCTTGGTCGGAAGGGCTTTGAGTTCTGCCCTAATATCTGCCAGAATTGGGTCGTGAGAGGGCGGTGTAGGCTGGGGAAGCTCCGAATCAATGGCCCGCCGGCCACCTTCCACCGCAGGTGTGTTGCAAGGGCGTGTGCCCCTCTCCTCCGCACGGGGCCCGGGCTGGTCGCAGGTAATAAGCTTTCTTCTGGCCTCACCCGCGGGGCTCGGCCACTTTTTGGGCGGTACTCCAGAAGTACAGGGAGACGCAGGAGGCGCCGCTTCCAGTCGCCCGCCCTCCCTGCTCCTGCACCATGTGGCCCCAGCTGAGTTGCTGCGTGAGAGCCACAGGGGGGATCCCTGCGCCTCCTCTCGGGCACCTGGGGCGACCCCGCCATCCTCCATCGCCGCCATCTTGGAGAGCCCCGCACCTCCGCCCCTCATGCGGTCAGGGGCCAGGTAGGAGCTGATTTTCTTGCGCTGCGGGGGTGTTTTGGGTTTAGCCCCCTTCTTGCCCTTTGCCATAATGCTCTGCAGTAGGTCTGGGTGGGGAAGAACCCCAGAAATCGCTAATTAATAAGTCGGCCGGAGGGAGCTCCAGGGATGTGCGTCCTCACTCTCTCATCGCCGGCCACGCCCCCCACTAAAGACTTTCTTATTGCTATCAGTTGTCACCTGATTCTCGCCACCTTCTGAGCTTCTATCAATCGCCCTCCATTCCATGCCATCTTCTCCATTGTCAAGGCCAGCCATGAGCAGGTCTGCGCACAACACCTGGCATTCTGTGGTTCAGGTCCACTGTAAAATAATACCTTAAACAAGTGTGAGCCTGAGTGGGCCCCTGGCAATTGACCAGGCTTGCCCTGTGCTGGCGCTGGCCCTGCTCAAGAGGCTTCACCATAGGCAAATACTGATCTCCCTTTGGTTAATTATGATATATTTTTTCTTGAATGATGGCGCACAAAAGATAGGCGGCGTCACCATGAGGAATTTAAAGCTGCATGCGAAGACACAGTCATCCTGATAAACTCCACCCGGTCATCATCCGACATCACTCGCCGTGGTATGGATAGACTTTTGTTTGGAGACGAATTTGACAAATTAGCGCTGCGCTGTGCACGTCTCAGCAAATTACACCAAATCATCAGGCAGCCGTAATTATACAGAGGAATCTCCGTGGAGCTTCAGAGCTTAATAAATAACTTTGTGCAAAACAAAAAAACTAATTATCTGCTGATAAAAGCCTGTCTCCGTCCCGCTGACATCATCTGGAATGACCAAACACTGCCTAATTCCGAGCAGGTGGCAGACCAAGAAAAAAAGAAATATATTAAAAAATACATAATACAATACATAAATACATTAAAAAATAACCAATAGAAAAAAAATAATAATCAATAAAAAAAATTTTATATAATATATATATATATATATATATATATATATATATATATATATATACTCACACACACACAGCAGCCCATCGTCTAGCTTTTACTCCGAACGTCGAACTCGAACACGAACACTGGCTGAAATCAGCCCTATAGTCTTCTTATGCCCATGTACACAACCAGGGGCGGATGGGCCATAGGGAGACCCGGGACAATGCCCAGTGGGCCGCACTGCTTTGGGGCCAGTTTGGCTGCTGCTTTTAACACCCACATTCAATCCTAGCCCCCAGTACCCAGCCCTATTGTGGCCGCACTGCCCACATTAATCTGGACCGTCACCCTGAAAAAGAGTCTATCTTGTATGTCCCCCCCCTGTACATACAGATTGCTCACATTAATCCAGACCTTCACCCTGAATGAGAGCCTATCTTATATGTTTCCCCCCTGTACATACAGATTGCCCACATTAATCCCAGCCCCATTGTACCCAGCCCCCGATGCTATAGCCCCGGCATCTTGGTAGACAGGGACGGACTGGCCATCAGGACAATTCCCAGTGGGCCACACTTCTTTGGGGCCAGTTGGGCTGCTGCTTTTAACACCCACATTCAAACCCTGCCCCCTGCACCCAGCCCCATTGTACCCAGACCCCAATTCTATAGCCCCGGCATTATGGTGGGCAGGGGTGGACTGACCATGGAGAGACTCAGGACAATTCCCAGTGGGCCGCACTGCTTTGGAGCCAGTTGGGCTGCTGCTTTTAACACCCACATTCAGTCCTAGCCCCCTGTACCCAGTCCTATTGTACCCAGCCCCCAATTCTATAGCCCCGGCATCATGGTGGGCAGGGGTGGACTGGCCATAGGGAGACCCGAGACAATGCTGCACAGCTTTGGGGCCAATTGGGTTGCTGCTTTTAACACCCACATTCAATCCTAGCCCCCTGTACTCAGCTCCATTGTACCCAGCCCCCAATGCTATAGCATGGTGGGCAGGGGTGGAGTGGTCATAGGGAGACCTGGGGACAATGCCCATGGGCCACCCTGCTTTGGGGCCAGTTGAGCTGCTGCTTTTAACACCCACATTTAATCCCAACCCCCTGTAACCAGCCCCCAATGCTATAGCCCAAGCATCATGGTGGGCAGGGGCGGTCTGGCCATAGGGAGACCTGGAACAATGCTCATGGCCGCACTGCTTTGGGGCCATTTAGGCTGCTGATTTTAACACCCACATTCAATACCTGCTCCCTTAATCTCTCTCTCTGACCCTGTACCCAGCCCCACTGTACCCACAAGCCAAGGAACCCCAGCCCCCAATGCTATAGCCCCACTGTACCCACAAGCCAAGGAACCCCAGCCCCCAATGCTATAGCCCCACTGTACCCACAAGCCAAGGAACCCCAGCCCCCAATGCTATAGCCCCACTGCACCCACAAGCCAAGGAACCCCAGCTCTCAATGCTATAGCCCCACTGTACCCACAAGCTAAGGAACCCCAGCCCCCAATGCTATAGCCCCACTGTACCCACAAGCCAAGGAACCCCAGCCCCCAATGCTATAGCCCCACTGTACCCACAAGCCAAGGAACCCCAGCCCCCAATGCTATAGCCCCACTGCACCCACAAGCCAAGGAACCCCAGCTCTCAATGCTATAGCCCCACTGTACCCACAAGCTAAGGAACCCCAGCCCCCAATGCTATAGCCCCACTGTACCCACAAGCCAAGGAACCCCAGCCCCCAATGCTATAGCCCCACTGTACCCACAAGCCAAGGAACCCCAGCCCCCAATGCTATAGCCCCACTGTACCCACAAGCCAAGGAACCCCAGCCCCCAATGCTATAGCCCCTGCATCATGGTTGGGGGTCCTCAGCAGGGATGTCTCGGGCCGGCAAAATCCAGGGCTGATTTTTGGTCCCAGTCCGCCACTGTACACAACAGCAATGTTCTTCTGACCAACGTTTTTAGAGCTAGAATCCCCATCTCTAATCCTATCTAACATATCAGATGAAGCCGTATTCATACCTCCCAAGTGTCCATGATTTGAAGGGACTGTCTCTCTTTTGAGTCCATGTCCCCCTGTTCCTCGCTGTTCCCATTTGTCCCTCTTTGAGGTGTAACATGCAGATCTGTAGCAATAAATTATTCATTTGCTTTAAAGTGTTTATATTGCTGGTGGTCTTTTTCCCTGCTGCCCCTCATCCTCCCTCCCCACCATGTAGACACCTTGTGCTGCTTTGTCTGCTGCTGGTAATTTTGTACTTTGCAGTTGGTTCTGGATATTTATACACTTGTTGTATCCATCCCTGTGCTCTGATATTGTCTTGTTTTATCACATAATTTATCATGTTTGAAAAAAAAAATTTACTCAAAAAAAAATTGTGCAATAAAATATCTATATCACGAGTAATTTTTGATAGTTATATGTAACAATTGGTTTTCATAGCACAGGTGAATATTTACCTTTCTCTATAGTGTATTTAATTGATTAAGCTGTCTTGTAATTTTGCTATATATTGCACGGTCACTTTGTTAGAGGGCATCTAAATATTTATTATTAATTGAGTCCCTCTTATCATGGTTATTTCATTTACGTTGTGGGTTACTTGGAGGTTTGATGAGATTAAGGCAGCAGGAGTTTTTAATTGTCTTGTGTGTATATGTTGATTTTAGGTTTTTTGTACTCGGGGAGGCCGATTCATTAATAGCGACATGTAGCGACAGTTGAGCGACTGTAGCGGCATTTTCAGAGCGCCCGCTAGTAGTCGCTGTGCTTGGCCGTTGTTCAGTAGTTGATAGCGACTCAGTCGGTGTGCAGTAATGTTGAATATTGGGTGAGGAGTCGCTATTTGACAGGTTCCGCGCTGTATGGGAGCGCATGATAGCGACTGGCCCTAGCGACTGGCTCCCACCATATTCATTAAAAAATCATGCTCAAAAAATTCTCGCGCTGTGAAATGCTTGTTTAAACCCCAGAGCGCTGGCGGCGATGGGTTAAAAGTAGTTTTTTAACCCCCAAACAACCATATTTTTGGAAACCAAAAAAAACTAGTTTTTTAAATAATTTAGTAATATGAATACATTAATATCAGACCTGTAATATCAATTCTGTACAATTTTTTTTTAAAATGGCAGAAGTGGTCACAGAATTTTTCACATAAAAAAAAAAAAAAAAAAAAAGAATAATAATTAATTATTAATATTTAAAGATTGTTCCATTGAAATGCATTGGAGAGCGCCAGGTAGCGAGAGGTCATACCTGTCGCTGTTCAAGGTCGGACGCTGGCGCTGTGGGCTGAGGCTGGAATAATGATGAATGAGTCGCTATATGGCGCTATCTCAGTCGCTAAGCAGGATTGGCTTGATAAATGTGTGATTGTGGTGGGGAGCCGGCGTTCTCGTGGCGGGGCCCGTCATTACCGGCCGCTCATCAGTCGCTACCTGTCGCTATTCCTTCATAAATAAGGGCTTTAATAAATTTGATCTCTTATTGGTGACAGTTGGAGCTTGCCGCCTCAACTGCATCGTTTTTGTACTTTTTAAGTGTTTGTAACTAACTCCTATCCATCCCTCAATGAGGGTGCGTGGCTTCATCTATCCCTCAATGAGAGGGCGTGGCCTAATTTATCAAACGTCCCTCATTCCCACCCTGAAAAGTTTGGTAGGTATGCATATTGCTGGAGGTGCTGGATAAACAAAGCCTCATTCTCCGGATGTAACGCGGTTCTTCAGAAATATAGAAGTCTATTAAGAGAGTAAACTTGTTATCGCTGAGGTAAAGCTCCCTAATAGGTCTGCAGGGAGAGCACAGCAATGCGCTTTACTGCTTGCTTCTCGCATTTAGCCTTAGCTCACAATTCCTCTGTTATGAATTTAGCAGGTCGAAGAACAAGCTAAAAGCGGACCTCCGATCAATAAAAGAGAGTTTAGTAAAATGCTCCGTAAAACCCCCTCCTCTGATGATCAGTATCATAAAGAATAGGTGTGTGGACAAAGGTCCTATCACCATGTGACCAATCATAGACAGCACACTAGCAATCAGTAAAATGTATATCATGTATTGTGTAGCTAATTTATTGAAACATAAATGGACAAGACATAGACTTAGGCCCTTATTTATGAAGGAATAGCGACAGGTAGCGACTGGTGAGCGGCCGGTAATGACGGGCCCCGCCGCGAGAACGCTGGCTCCCCACCACAATCACACATTTATCAAGCCAATCCTGCTTAGCGACTGAGATAGCGCCATATAGCGACTCATTCATCATTATTCCAGCCTCACCCCACAGCGCCAGCGAGCGACCTTGAACAGCGACAGGTATGACCTCTCGCTACCTGGCGCTCTCCAATGCATTTCAATGGAACAATCTTTAAATATTCATAATTAATTGTTATTAATTTTATTTTTTTTTTTTAATGTGAAAAATTCTGTGACCACTTCTGCCATTTTAGATAATTTTTTGAGGGAAAAAAAATAAAAAAAATAAATTGTACAGAATTGATATTACAGGTCTGATATTAATGTATTCATATTACTAAATTATTTAAAAAACTTGTTTTTTTTTGGTTTCCAAAAATATGGTGGTTTGGGGGTTAAAAAACTACTTTTAACCCATCGCCGCCAGCGCTCTGGGGTTTAAACATGCATTTCACAGCACGAGAATTTTTTGAGCGTGATTTGTTAATGAATATGGTGGGAGCCGGTCGTTAGGGCCAGTCGATATTATGCGCTCCCATGCAGCGCGGAACCTGTCAAATAGCGACTCCTCACCCAATATTCAACATTACGGCAAACCGACTGAGTCGCTATCAACTACCGAACAACGGCCAAGCACAGCGACTACTAGCGGGCGCTCTGAAAATGCAGTCGCTCAACTGTCGCTACCTGCCGCTATTAATGAATCGGCCTCATATTAAAATGTAACAGGGGGTGTAACTAGACATTGAATCGGACCTTCAACATCATTTCATGAAAAGCCCAAACCCTTAAAAAACTATTCCCCAGCATCTAAAATTAATATAGGGCCTTATTCATGAAGGCATAGCGCCAGGTAGTGCCTGTACAGCGCCAGGTAGCGTCAGGTGAACACCGGAGCAATTACACATTTATGAAGCCGAATCTGGTGAGCGATTAGAACAACGCCATGTAGCATCCGATTCATCATTATCCCAGGCTCAAAGTACAGCGCCGGCGTTCATCCTTTCAGAGCTCCGCGTCTTACCTGTCGCTACCTGGCGTCTCCCATACATTTCTATGGACTATCCTTAAATCCCTTTCCTGATCTCCAATTTTTTTTTTTTTTTCCATAAAAAAAAACCCTCAAACCTTCTGATGTATTCTGGGCAAGAAAATGACATTTTTGAAAACTTTTTGGATTAATAATATTTTTATGCAGAATTGTCCTCACATGTCTGGTATTAAAGTGTTACAATGTAATAACAATGTCATTCCATGTGTTTTCACTTTGTTACTAGTGGATACATGTTCAAAATCAGACTTTAATCACATGGCCTCTGGCTCTATGGGCTACATCGACCCGATTTTGAGTGCCGGCGATGTGTGAGGCTGATTTTTTGATGAATATGTTGTGAGTTAGTCGCACTGAGCTGACGCTACCATTCGCTCCAATACAGCGTAGTACTGCGAATCACATAACGTATTCAAAAATGCCGAACAGCGACTGAGGCGCTGTGAAACAACGAACCATGGCCGAGCACGGCGACTACTAGCGGTCGCTCTGAAATCCGCTCTACAAACGCTCATCTGTCCTAGCTACCTGCCGCTAGTAATGAATCAGCCTGATATTTTACGTTTTTAATCACTTATCTATTACTCTTTCCCCCACTGGGCTGCAACTGTGTTCAGGACTCTAGGATACGGGCGCCGCCATCTTGACTCAGAAGCATCACTTACTGAGGAGAGCAGAGGGAAGGGGGTGTCAAGGATTTCTCTATGGAGAAATTCTCTAATAAAGAGTGACCAGAAATTCGAGAAATATGAGACAGAGACAGGGAGGCCGATTCATTAACAGCGGCAGGTAGCGACAGTTGAGCGACAGTAGCGGCATTTTCAGAGCGCCCGCTAGTAGTCGCTGTGCTTGGCCGTTGTTCGGTAGTTGATAGCGACTCAGTCGGTTTGCCGTAATGTTGAATATTGGGTGATGAGTCGCTATTTGACAGGTCCCTCGCTGTATGGGAGCGCATGATAGCGACTGGCCATAGCGACCAGCTCCCACCATATTTATTAAAAAAATCACGCTCAAAAAATTCTGGCGCTGTGAAATGCATGTTTAAACCCCAGAGCGCTGGCGGCGATGGGTTAAAAGTAGCTTTTTAACCCCCGAACCACCATATTTTTGGAAACCAAAAAAAAAAAAGTTTTTTAAATAATTTAGTAATATGAATACATTAATATCAGACCTGTAATATTATTTCTGCACATTTTTTTTTAAATCTTAAATCTAAAATGGCAGAAGTGGTCACAGAATTTTTCACATTAAAAAAAAAAAAAAAAAAAAAATTAACAATTAATTCTGAATATTTAAAGATTGTTCCATTGAAATGCATTGGAGAGCGCCAGGTAGCGAGAGGTCATACCTGTCGCTGTTCAAGGTCGGACGCTGGCGCTGTGGGCTGAGGCTGGAATAATGATGAATGAGTGGCTATATGGCGCTATCTCAGTCGCTAAGCAGGATTGGCTTGATAAATGTGTGATTGTGGTGGGGAGCCGGCGTTCTCGTGGCGCTACCTGTCGCTATTCCTTCATAAATAAGGGCCAAAGTGTTACAACAGTGCAAATGAGCATGTGTAACTCCTGCCTATGATCCGGATCACTATAAAATCTATACATTTATAAAGTGCAAGTGCTCCCAGTCAAACAATCAATTAAGAATTAATATTCCCAACCATAACAACTCATAAACATATAAACATATCAATCTACTCTATTCACCAATGAAAATATAATCACCTGTATATATTATTAGGCATCCCAAAGGGGAACCACTGATATATATCACAATACCAATCACAAAATAATATCACAAATCTATCACAAAAAAACAGAAATAAAGCCAAGGTATCATGAAAATAACATGTGTGAAGTCTCCCCACCGCCTACCACACCAGGAGCCACGCGTTCCGTGGGCACATCACCCACTTCATCAGGCCTGATGAAGTGGGTGATGTATTTTTTTGATCAATTTATCGACAGTGCCTCCCTACATGCTTTTTTTTCTTACTTCTTCTTTTGTCATCACATTGTCTCTCAGACCTTCAACAAAATTTATGCCAACACTAATAGTAACTTTGGGGTTTATTCATCAAGCCATAGCGACAGGTAACGACTGGCAGCAACTGGTAGTACGAGGCAGAGAACGATGACTGTATGCAATACTACATTTATGAAGGTGATTCTGGTGAGCGCCTCTAACAGCGCCATATAGCGACTGATTCATCATCACAGACACAGACAGCTCATCATATAGCGCCGGCTCTCTAGCTTCCAGAGCACCTGGTATTACCTGTCGCTACCTCCCATACACTCCCATACATTTCAATGGACTTTCCTTTTCTTCTCTTTAAACAGGGTTTTATTTTATTTATTTCTTAATATTATCAAATATGTGTGTGACCTCTCCTGGCCTAGAAAAAGTAAAGTTTGAAAACTTTTTTGATTTTTAAAATTTTAATGTTGAATTGTCATTACAGGTCTGGCACTAAAGTGTTATTGTCACAGTGTTATAACAATGTCATTCCATGTGTTTTCGCTTTGTTACCGGTGGATATGTGATCAAAAACAGACTTTAATCACACAGCGCCTGTCGCTCTATGCTACAGCGCCCAGATCCAGAGCGCCCAACGCTGTGTGTGTGTGTCCTTTTTTGATAAGTATGGTGTGGAGCGCCGAGAGTCGGTCGCACTGAGCTAGCGTTTCCTTTCACTCCCTGCAGCACTGTACTGGTGTTAGAGCACCCAACACATATCACATTCATCAATGCGGGCCAGGTTACTACAGCGGCTGCAACGCTAGGTTACAGCGCTCAATACCAGCTTACAGCGTCTACTAGCGGTCGCTCTAAGCGCTGCTATACAGACGCTCATCTGCCGACACCTGGCGCTAGTAGTGAATCAGCCTCATTGTTTTATCACTGTGACAATGACACTGCAATGGCCGACCTGCACATACAATTCTGCATAAAAAAAAAAAATTATTAAACACAATAAAAGTGTTTGGACGCTGGGCAGGAGAGGCCACACAATGATTTGAACCAAAAATTTAAGCAACTTTAGGAAAACGCTATTTATACACAACCAAATAAAACATCACTGAAGTGTATGGGAGAGTGACACTGAGCGACAGGTGCTACATGACGCTGCTGAACCTAGAGCACCGGCGCTATACACTGAGGGCCTTATTCATGAAAGTATAGCGCCAGGTAGTGCCTGTACAGTGGCAGGTAGCGCCAGATAGCGGCAGGCAGCGTCAGGTGAACGCCAGACACAGCAGCAATTCCACATTTATGAAGCCGAATCTGGTGAGCTACTAGAACAACGCCATGTAGCGTCCGATTCATCATTATCCCAGGCTCAGCGTACAGCGCCGGCATTCAGCCTTGCAGAGCGCCACGTCTTACCTGTCGCTACCTGGCGCTCTCCCATACATTTCTATGGACGATCCTTAAATCCCTTTCCTGATCCCAATTTTTTTTTTCCCTAAAAAAAAACACAAACCTTCTGACATGTTTCCTGGACAAGAAAATGGCATTTTTGAAAACTTTTTGGATTAATAATATATTTATGCAGAATTGTCCTTACATGTCTGGTATTAAAGTGTTCAATGTTACAATGTGATAACAATGTCATTCCATATGTTTTCACTTTTTTACTAGTGGATACCTGTTCAAAAACAGACTTTAATCACACAGCTTCTGGTGCTGTGGGGTACAATGACATGATTTTGAGCGCCGGCGATGTTTGTGGCTGTTTTTTTGATGAATGTGGTGTTAGTCAGTCGCACTACGGTTCGCTCACATACAGCATAGTACTGCGACTCACACATCATATTCATCAATGCCGGACAGCGACTGAGGCGCTCTGAAACAATGATCCATGGCCGAGCACAGCGACTACTAGCGGGCGCTCTGAAATCCGCGCTACAGACGCTCATCTGTCGCTACCTGGCCCTAATAATGAATCAGCCTGCCCGGCACCGCTAGCGATACATGTGACGCTATTAGAGGCGCTCACCAGATTGACTTTCATATACATGGTTTTCACATACTGGGCCCGGTGTGTACAGGATGGTACGTGGCGCTACCTGGCGTTAGCATTTCTTAAATAACCCCCCCTAACTTTTTGTAATGGTTCTTCACTGAGTTTTTATTTAAAGCAGAAATGTTCCATTAAGCAGAAACACGAATCCCGTAGAACATTAGCATTTTATAAATGAAATATCCAAATGATTTAATAAAAACTTCCCATTAAGCCCGAGTGATAAAACCCCCTTTCTTCTCGTCTCTCCCCGTCTGATTTCCATAACGCCCCGCGCAGGTCTGCGTGCTAACTTAGATCTTTATTCCAATTTTATTTCCCATCAAGTGATATGAAATCTTTTTTTTTTTGGAATTTCTTTTCCGCGCATGACTTGCGCTGTGATGTTCAATTCAATGAGCGTCTTTCTACTTTCTATAATTAAACATTGTGAAATCTTCCATTATTCAGACCTCGACGATAGAAGCGAGTTTGCCCCGCATTGCTATTCTGAAGGCTTTCAAAAATTAATTTGCATCCCTTTAGAACTCTGGACTTTGTCTTTATATTTAAAAAAAAAAGGTAAAACTATGAAACTCTATTTTTTTCCTTGTGACCCTAAATGAAATTTTAATGGTGATATAAGTGTGGTTTGTCAGATTAACTTTTATTGCTTTAGCGATGTCGCCCTCGCTGGACCTCGCCGTAGAAATTTCAATGCGTTTCTCAATTACGCCGCGTGAAAAGAATTGTAATTTTCTCTTCGTCTAGGCGCTATTCATTGGCTGAACGCTTGGCGGAATGATGTCTCTTGGACACATGCTACAGGCTTGTCTGGACCAGGGTCTGACCTGGTCCCCCCCTCTGGGATAACCCCAGACTCCCAGAATTGGGCACTATGCAAGACCCACAGTTTTGGGCTAGGAAAGGCGCTCAGACAGCTATACAAGGAAGGAGCCCTCATAAGGAAGGATGAACAAGCGTATTTAGTGTAACAGATAGGCTGCTAAGTGCAGGTTTGGGATGCCCTGCGGCCTGGTGTTTTTTTTTGTTAAAGGCAGACCAAAAACCAATTAAAAATGCAATACTTTGATTAAGCTGAGGAAGGATGAACAAGCATATTTAGTATAACAGATAGGCTGCTAAGTGCAGGCTTGGGATGCCCTGGGGCCTAGTGTTTTGGCAGCAGGACAAAAACCAATTCAAAATGCAATACTTTGATTAAGCTGAGGAAGGATGAACAAGCGTATTTAGTATAACAGATAGGCTGCCTAATGCAGGTTTGGGATGCCCTGCGGCCTGGTGTTTTTTTTGTTAAAGGCAGACCAAAAACCAATTAAAAATGCAATACTTTGATTCAGCTGAGGAAGGATCAACAAGCGTATTTAGTATAACAGATAGGCTGCTAAGTGCAGGTTTGGGATGCCCTGCAGCCTGGTGTTTTTTTTGTTAAAGGCAGACCAAAAACCAATTAAAAATGCAATACTTTGATTAAGCTGAGGAAGGATGAACAAGCATATTTAGTATAACAGATAGGCTGCTAAGTGCAGGCTTGGGATGCCCTGGGGCCTAGTGTTTTGGCAGCAGGACAAAAACCAATTCAAAATGCAATACTTTGATTAAGCTGAGGAAGGATGAACAAGCGTATTTAGTATAACAGATAGGCTGCCTAATGCAGGTTTGGGATGCCCTGCGGCCTGGTGTTTTTTTTGTTAAAGGCAGACCAAAAACCAATTAAAAATGCAATACTTTAATTCAGCTGAGAAAGGATCAACAAGCTTATTTAGTATAACAGATAGGCTGCTAAGTGCAGGTTTGGGATGCCCTGCGGCCTGGTGGGTTTTTTTTTGTTAAAGGCCGGACAAAAACCAATTCAAAATGAAATACTTTGATTCAGCTGAGGAAGGATCAACAAGTGTATTTAGTATAACAGATAGGCTGCTAAGTGCAGGTTTGGGATGCCCTGCGGCCTGGTGTTTATTTTTGTTAAAGGCAGACCAAAAACCAATTCAAAATGAAATACTTTGATTAATCTGAGGAAGGATGACCAAATTAAAAAGACATTTCGCCTCTCCCATCGGGACTTCTTCCGCTACTTGCAACTCAGACATGCTCTGCAGGCCCAATTCTGAAGGGAGGGCCCAAGGATATCAGTGTCTCGTGTGAAGGGCGTAGTCATAGAGGCAAACCTTGAGAAGCCTACTTCTACAATATTCAAATGTCTGATTGGCGAGTTGGAGTCCCCTAGGGAAAGGATTGAAGTTAAATGGCAGGCACTGGACCAGTCCTTAGATCGGGATGATTGGGAGGAGATTCTTGATAATCTGCACTCGTCTGTGGTTGAGGCTAGAGATAGACTGATCCAGACTAAATGGATCCACCAAGCTTATATCACGCCGATGCGACTGCATAAAATGGGCTTAATGGCTGATGACCGGTGTCCCAGGTGTGGGACCTGGTCCTGTCCTGTCCTGATGAACTACTGGAGGAAAGTACTGGAACTAATAAGTAGAGTGGTGGGATTTCAGATCCAGGGCTTGGTCAGGTTGTGTCTCTTAGGGGTGGTTGAGCCACTTTCGGAACTGAGGGCATTGAGGTCCCTGCTACCATTGCTTCTCTTTTATGCCAGGCTGTTAAACTGGAAACATCCTGCTAAACAATCCGTTCAGGCTTGGAAAAGGTTGATCAATCAAAAAAACTCGCCATGTACAAACTTACATATGCGGCAAAGGGGGGGTACCCGATAAATTTATGAAGGTCTGGGACCCTTGGTTGCAGTGTCATGACCGAGGGTGATTAAAAAAATAAGGGATGGGGCTAGGGATGAGCGAATCGGTTCTAACGAACCTGAATTCGCTCCGAATTTCGGGGAAAATTCGATTCAGCACGAACCCGAATTTTTAGTGGAATAAAAAAAAAAAATGCCGGCATGGTGGGAGTGGGGAGGCCGGCTGCGCTGTCAGCTGTCATCAGAGGACGCGTCATCAGAGGAAGCCGGTACAGAATTGATATTACAGGTCTGATATTAATGTATTCATATTACAAAATTATTTAAAAAACTTGTTTTTTTTGGTTTCCAAAATTATGGTTGTTTGGCGATTAAAAAACTACTTTTAACCCATCGCCGCCAGCGCTCTGGGGTTTAAACATGCATTTCACAGCGCGAGAATTTTCTGAGCGTGATTTTTTAATGAATATGGTGGGAGCCGGTCGCTAGGGCCAGTCGCTATCATGCGCTCCCATACAGCGCGGAACCTGACAAATAGCGACTCCTCACCCAATATTCAACATTACGGCAAACCGACTGAGTCGCTATCAACTACCGAACAACGGCCAAGCACAGCGACTACTAGGGGGCGCTCTGAAAATGTCGCTACAGTCACTCAACTGTCGCTACCTGCCGCTGTTAATGAATCGGCCTCCCCGACTAACAAACAGATATACTGTAGTTACCCATCCATTTTAACTTGGTCCGCAATATGTATCAACCACCTGATGGCCGTTTCGGGCCATTCCAGCCCTTTCTCAAAGGTATGTCTCCTATCTCACCTAGCGCGCTCTTTATATACTCACTCAGCCTCGCTCCCTTGCGCCACGTGACTCAGAGTGACGCAGCCACGCGGCCGCATCACTGTGACTCACATCCCGTCCAGCATTGGTCCCGGCGAGCGCGCCAACCACGTTTGCTGGCAGGCTAATCAAAGCCAACTACAGCACGGGGGCGGCGGCATCGGGAACCGTCCCATATTTGACACACTCCACACAAAATAATAGTATTATAATGTATTTCCAAAGGAGACGATCTTTAAAGGAGCAGCAATCCAGCACAAAGCTCAAGGGAGCGGGCATCAGTGTTCTTCATACCTAAATACATAAAAGTTTATACAAACAATTAGTAAAATATACATCTATGGCACTTCAAGTTATATCCTCATTTATCTCAAAGACCTCCCCTCACTCATAACGTGATTATTCTCTCTTCATAAAACCCCAGTGCCTCCCCCATTACACTACAGGAGACCCAAACCATCGCTATTATCAACAAATCCCAATCTAGGGCAGGTAATGTTGCCAATGCCACCTGCCTATGAGGCCGAATCATTAATAGCGCCAGGTAGCGATAGATGAGCGACTGTAGCAGTATTTTCACAGCGCCCGCTAGTATTCGCTGTGCTTGGCCATTGTTCGGTAGTTGATAGCGACTCAGTCGGTTTGCCGTAATGTTGAATATTGGGTGACGAGTCGCTATTTGACAGGTTCCGCGCTGTATGGGAGCGCATGATAGCGACTGGCCCTAGCGACCGGCTCCCACCATATTCATTAACAAATTATGCTCCAAAAATTCTCGCGCTGTGAAATGCTTGTTTAAACCCCAGAGCGCTGGCGGCGATGGGTTAAAAGTAGTTTTTTAATCGCCAAACAACCATATTTTTGGAAACCAAAAAAAAACAAGTTTTTAAAAATAATTTAGTAATATGAATACATTAATATCAGACCTGTAATATCAATTCTGTACAATTTTTTTTTTTGTTTTTTTTTAACCTTAAAAAAATTATCTAAAATGGCAGAAGTGGTCACAGAACTTTTCTCATTTAAAAAAAAAATAATAATAATAACAATTAATTATGAATATTTAAAGATTGTTCCATTGAAATGCATTGGAGCGCGCCAGGTAGCGAGAGGTCATACCTGTCGCTGTTCAAGGTCGGACGCTGGCGCTGTGGGCTGAGGCTGGAATAATGATGAATGAGTCGCTATATGGCGCTATCTCAGTCGCTAAGCAGGATTGGCTTGATAAATGTGTGATTGTGGTGGGGAGCCGGCGTTCTCGTGGCGGGGCCCGTCATTACCGGCCGCTCACCAGTCGCTACCTGTCGCTATTCCTTCATAAATAAGGGCCTAAGTATGTATCAGGCAGTTGCAGTTTTGTGAACCAATAAATGCATTACTTTTAACCTATTTACTGCGAGTGCGGCCACTGTTCTGGGTTGTTTTGGGGGGCAGCTTCAGAGCCCCCCTCAGTGTGTGTACTCGATTTAGTGTTCTCCCAGGGTTGGCACCCAGTCCATTCTTTTTCTTTTTTTTTTTGCATTGTTGCTGTGCATACCCGCCACTTGTGCACTTTTGGTCTCCACAGATGACACTCTTAGGTGAACACAACATGGTCTTTATTGATAGGCTTCCATCCATGGTAACACAGCAAAGTTCAGTACAGGCATAATCCAAAGGTTACAGCAAATAGTACAATCCATTGATCTCCTCCATGGCTGTCTCTCAGCTCCTCCACTACATTGAAACGCTTCTCATCATGAGCATAGTCTTAGCAACGAACACTCTGGAAGGGTTAGGGGGTTATTTAAGAAGGGATAGCGTCAGGTAGCGGCTGGTTAATGAGAGGTAGCGACAGATAGCGACTGGTCAACGCTGGACACGGCAGCAATTACACATTTATCAAGCAGAATCTGTTTAGCGACTGGGATAGCGCCATGTAGCCTCTGATTCATCATTTTCACAGCCTCAACGAACAGCGCCGGCGTTCAGCCTTGCACAGCACCAGGTATGACCTCTCGCTACCTGACGCTCTCCCATACATTTCAATGGATGAACCTTTTCTTCTCTTTGAAAGGGGATTTTTTTTTTTTTTTTCAAAAAAATCACAAATAATTCTGTGACCTCTTCTGGCATTGAATAAGCAGTTTTTTCATATTTTTTTCATTTTTTATATATTTCTTCAGAAATGACATTACAGGTCTGGCATTAAAGTGTTCATGTTACAATGTTGTTACAATGTCATTCCATATGTTTTCACTTTGTTACTAGTGGATAGATGCTGGAAAACAGACTTTAATCACACCGCCTCCTGCGCTCTGGGCTTCAGAGAAGCATTTTTCAGCGCCAGAGATTTGTGAGGCTGTTTTTTTTTGCTGAATATGTTGTGAGTTGGTCGCTATGAGCAGTCACTAACATGCACTCCCATACAGCGCTGTACTGGTCAAAAAGCGACTCCTCACAATGTATTCAACATTACTGAACAGCGACTGAGTCGCTATAAAGTAGCGACCCACGGCTCAGCACAGTGACTACTAGCGGGCGCTCTGAAAATGCCTGCTACAGACGCTCATCTGTCGCTACCTGGCGTTATTAATGAATCAGCCTCCCCGTTGAAACCTCAACCAATGGCAAGGCAGGTAATGTTGTATAGTTCAAGTTGAGGTGCGCACTCAGTACATATCACAATAAATGCAAAAAGTTTGTAGTTTCAAAAAATAATTCGTTTATTAGCATAAATCACATTTTAAATGATGAAGAAATCACAACTACCACATGGTTAAAACATAAAAATGGTCCATATCTCATTATTGTGCAGCTTCAGGTATACTTTGAAGTACATTGATAAATCGTTGTTAGTTTGAAAACACTCTTATGATCAATTAGAATTCATTGCAGTATACGGCTAAATTGCATAGTGCAGTCAATCACAGTTATAGAATTTATAATAGCTTCAATAAGAAATGTATCTAACACATATGAAAGTTAATATTGCACAAGCTCAGCAGCAGTATATTGCACTTAGTCCACATAGTATCATATTGCACTTTTCATTATAAATAGTTTGTTCAGCAGCACAAATAAAAGATACATCAGACCATGTTACAAAGACAAACAAACAGATATAGGCCCTTATTTAACAAGGAATAGCGACAGGTAGCGACTGGTGAGCAGCCGGTAATGACGGGCCCCGCCACGAGAACGCCGGCTCCCCACCACAATCACACATTTATCAAGCCAATCCTGCTTAGCGACTGAGATAGCGCCATATAGCGACTCATTCATCATTATTCCAGCCTCAGCCCACAGCGCCAGCGTCTGACCTCTCGCTACCTGGCGCTCTCCAATGCATTTCAATGGGACAATCTTTAAATATTCATAATTAATTGTTATTAATGTTTTTTTTTTTTTTTTTTTAAATGTGAAAAATTATGTGAACACTTCTGCCATTTTAAATAATTTTTTTAAGGGAAAAAAAATTAAAAAAAAATTGTACAGAATTGATATTACAGGTCTGATATTAATGTATTCATATTACAAAATTATTTAAAAAACTTGGGGGTTAAAAAAATACTTTTAACACATCGCCTCCAGCGCTCTGGGGTTTAAACATGCATTTCACAGCGCGAGAATTTTCTGAGCGTGAACCTGACAAATAGCGACTCCTCACCCAATATTCAACATTACGCCACACCGACTATCAACTACCGTACAACGACCAAGCACAGCGACTACTAGGGGGCGCTCTGAAAATGCCGCTACAGACGCTCATCTGTCGCTACCTGCCACTAATGATGAATCAGCCTGCCCGTCCACATAGTATCATATTGCACTTTTCGTTATAAATAGCACAAATAAAAGATACATCAGACCATGTTACAAAGACAAACAAACAGATATAGTTACCCATCCATATTAACTTTGTCCACAGTATATATCAACCACCTGATGGCCGTTTCGGGCCATTCCAGCCCTTTCTCAAAGGTATGTCTCCTATCTCACCTAGCGCGCTCTTTATATACTCACTCAGCCTCGCTCCCTGGCGCCACGTGACTCAGAGTGACGCAGCCACGCGGCCGCGTCACTGTGACTCACATCCCGTCCAATGTCGGTCCCGGCGAGCGCGCCAACCACGCTTGCTGGCATGCTAATCAAAGCCAACCACAGCATAGAGGCGCGCACGGGGGCGGCGGCGTCGGGAACCGTCCCATATTTGACACACTCCACACAAAATAATAGTATTATAATGTATTTCCAAAGGAGACGATCTTTAAAGGAGCAGCAATCCAGCACAAAGCTCAAGGGAGCGGGCATCAGTGTTCTTCATACCTAAATACATAAAAGTTTATACAAACAATTAGTAAAATATACATCTATGGCACTTCAAGTTATATCCTCATTTATCTCAAAAGACCTCCCCTCACTCATAACGTGATTATTCTCTCTTCATAACACCCTGGTGCCTCCCCCATTACACTACAGGAGACCCAAACCATAGCTATTATCAACAAATCCCAATCTAGGGCAGGTAATGTTGCCAATGCCACCTGCCTATGAGGCCGATTCATTAATAGCGCCAGGTAGCGACAGATGAGCGACTGTAGCAGTATTTTCACAGCGCCCGCTAGTAGTCGCTGTGCTTGGCCGTTGTTCGGTTGTTGACAGCGACTCAGTCGGTGTGCGGTAATGTTGAATATTGGGTGAGGAGTCGCTATTGGGAGCGCATGATAGCGAATGGCCATAGCGAACGGCTCCCACCATAGTCATTAACAAATCACGCTCAAAAAATTCTCGCGCTGTGAAATGCATGTTTAAACCCCAGAGCGCTGGCGGCGATGGGTTAAAAGTAGTTTTTTAACCCCCAAACAACCATATTTTTTGAAACAAAAAAAAACAAGTTTATAAAAACATGTAATATCAGACCTGTAATATCAATTCTGCACACATTTTTTTTTTATTTTTTTCTTACCTTAAAAAAAATATCTAACATTGCAGAAGTGGTCACAGAAATTTTCACATTAGAAAAAAAAAAAAAATATTAACAATTAATTATGAATATTTAAAGATTGTTCCATTGAAATGCATTGGAGAGCGCCAGGTAGCGAGAGGTCATACCTGTCGCTGTTCAAGGTCGGACGCTGGCGCTGTGGGCTGAGGCTGGAATAATGATGAATGAGTGGCTATATGGCGCTATCTCAGTCGCTAAGCAGGATCGGCTTGATAAATGTGTGATTGTGGTGGGGAGCCGGCGTTCTCGTGGCGGTGCCCGTCATTACCGGCCGCTCACCAGTCGCTACCTGTCGCTATCCCTTGTTAAATAAGGGCCAAAGAACCATGGCCGAGCACAGCGACTACTAGTGGGCACTCTGAAATCCGCACTATAGACGCTCATCTGTCGCTACCTGGTGCTAGTAATGAATCAGCCTGCCCCTTACTCTTTCCACTTATCCTCATATGACTGCTGGTCGGTGCTGAATAATAGGCAGTACAGAAGGTCATAAAAATTTAGATTGGAGCCCCGTGGTGGCTCCCAAAAACCCTGTATGAAAAGTGCTGCACACACTATAATAAAATCACTGAAAACGTATTAAGAAAATACATCCATTGTTTCCCACATTTTAAAAATAGATACAACACTATACAAAAACACTACACAATACAACAAGAGCCTCTCTGGTGGTGTAGACGGGTTGTACTCAGGGCCGGATTAAGTGTGGTGGAGGCCCCTGGGCACAATATCTGGTGGAGGCCCCAGATACAGTATAAAATAATAGTCCAGCCAAGTAACTGATTGGTGGTTGTCTGGCACCCGCCTACTTACTGGAAGGTCATATGGAGTCCCTTGTGCCACCCTTGTGCGGGTGCGTGCTGCTCGGGAACTCCTGCTTTGCCATTCTGGGTGGGGGGTAGTGTAGTCGCCCGGCTGGTTCCCTGCATTGAGCTGCCAGCGGCTGTGCTTGGTGGCTTATGTGCAGTGACAGCTCTGCACCCATCACTGTAGCGTTGCTGACTCTCCGTCCTGCCCTGCGGTGGCTTTGGCTGCAGGTTTGCCCAGGCGCCCACTGCCGCCGATAGCTTTGTTGCCGGCCCTACAGCCCTTCAGACCAAAAACTGAAAAGCCTCCTGGACCAGACAATGACCCAAAGGTTGGTGGAGGCACGTGGTGGAGGCCCCGGGGCGCGCGCCCCTTGCTCCCCTCTCATAATCCAGCCCTGGTTGTACTGCACCACACTGTGTCTGGGGCACAAGAGCCCCACTCCCCTCACTACTCCCAGCTCTTGATATTGCCGTTTGCAATGCCGCAGCAACCCAACGGGGACCTGCGTCCCGGTAGTGAGCTGCGGCCCAGGGGGTTGGGGACCCCTGCTCTAGATGGTGCTGCCTTAGGCAGTCACCTTACATGCCCTCATCACAGGTGCAAGGGCACTTCATACACCATCACAGGGCACCAGAGGCCAGGAATTTTGGCTCCACTGGGCAGCTTGTTTCTATGGTGCTCTTACTATAGAGCGACTGGCACCTGGGTCGCTGTCAAACAGACAAATAAGATCAGATCTGCTTTACCTAAACAATGACCTTTCAATAGCTGTGTGTCACCGTAAATGCTTCTAAAACGTGGAGGCTGATTCATTACTAGCGCCAGGTATCGGCAGATGAGCGTCTGTATAGCAACACTTAGAGCGACCGCTGGTAGACGCTGTAAGTGGGTATCGGGCGATGTAACAGAGCGCCTTAGTGGCTGTAGTAACCATTGATGAATGTGATGCATGTTGGGCGCTCTAACTCAGTACAGCACTGCAGGGAGTGAAAGGTAGCGCCATCTCATTGCGACCGATTCTCAGCGACTCACACACCATATTCAACAAAAAAAAAACAGACACACACAGCGTCGGCGCTCTAAAGCTGGGCGCTGTAGAATAGAGCGCCAGACGTTGTGTGATTACAGTCTGTTCTTGAACACATATCCGCCGGTAACAAAGCGAAAACACATGGAATGACATAACACCGTGACATTAACACTTTAATGCCAGACCTGTAATGACAATTCTGCATAAAAAATATAAAAAATCCAAAAAGTTTTCAAAAAATGACTCTTTCTAGGCCAGGAGACGTCACACAATGATTGGAGAGAAAAAATAACAAATTAAAAACAAAAAAACCCTGTTTAAACAGAAGAAAAGAAACGTCCATGAAATGTATGGGAGAGCGACAGGTAATACCTGGCTCTGGAAGTTAGAGCGCCGGCGCTATACACTGAGCCGCCTGTAATAACATATGTGACGCTACATGGCGCTGTTAGAGGCGCTATACACTGACCTGCCTGTAATAATACATGTGACGCTACATGGCGCTGTTAGAGGTGCTATACACTGAGCCGCCTGTAATAACACATGTGACGCTACATGGCGCTGTTAGAGGCGCTATACACTGAGCCGCCTGTAATAACATATGTGACGCTACATGGCGCTGTTAGAGGCGCTATACACTGACCTGCCTGTAATAATACATGTGACGCTACATGGCGCTGTTAGAGGTGCTATACACTGAGCCGCCTGTAATAACACATGTGACGCTACATGGCGCTGTTAGAGGTGCTATACACTGAGCCGCCTGTAATAATACATGTGACGCTACATGGCGCTGTTAGAGGTGCTATACACTGAACCGCCTGTAATAATAAATGTGACGCTACATGGCGCTGTTAGAGGTGCTATACACTGAGCCGCCTGTAATAATACATGTGACGCTACATGGCGCTGTTAGAGGCACTATACACTGAACCGCCTGTAATAATAAATGTGACGCTACATGGCGCTGTTAGAGATGCTATACACTGAGCCGCCTGTAATAACACATGTGACGCTACATGGCGCTGTTAGAGGTGCTATACACTGAGCCGCCTGTAATAATACATGTGACGCTACATGGCGCTGTTAGAGGTGCTATACACTGACCTGCCTGTAATAATACATGTGACGCTACATGGCGCTGTTAGAGGTGCTATACACTGAGCCGCCTGTAATAACACATGTGACGCTACATGGCGCTGTTAGAGGTGCTATACACTGAGCCGCCTGTAATAACACATGTGACGCTACATGGCGCTGTTAGAGGTGCTATACACTGAACCGCCTGTAATAATAAATGTGACGCTACATGGCGCTGTTAGAGGTGCTATACACTGAGCCGCCTGTAATAATACATGTGACGCTACATGGCGCTGTTAGAGTCGCTCACCAGATTCGCTTCCATAAATGCGGTTTTGCGTACAGCGCCCGGCGTTCACCAGCCGCTACGAAGCGCTACCTGGGGCTATTGACACTGATTTTGGATGCCCCGGGGGGAGGGAATCGATCGGCCTGGAAATCTTATAGATTCCCAGGCCGATCGTCGTGGGTTTTGGTCCACTTTAAGAAAATCATTTTGGCACACAATAATGGAAAACTTTTAAAAATCCCATTAAAACGGGACTTACCATTTAAGCTCCACTATTTTGAGACTTGGAGGCTGATTCGCTACTAGCGCCAGGTATTGCCAGATGAGCGTCTGTATAGCGGCTCTTGGAGCGACCGCTAGTAGACACTGTAAGCGGGTATCGGGCTCTGCATAACCTAGCATTGCGGTCGCTGTAGTAACCTGGCCGACATTGATGAATGTAATGTTTGTTTGGCGCTCTAACACCAGTACAGCGCTGCAGCGAGTGAGAGGTAGCACCAGCTCAGTGCGTCCGACTCTCAGCGACACCATATTTAACAAAACAATAGACACACACAGCGTCGGCGCTTTAAAGCTGGTCGCTGTAGCCTAGAACGCCAGACGCTGTGTGATTAAAGTCTGTTTTGAACACATATCCACCAGTAACAAAGCGAAAACACATGGAATGACATTGTTATAACACTTTAGTGCCAAGCCTGTAATGACAATTCTGCATACAAATATAAAAAGTCCCAAAAAGTTTCTAAAAGTGTTTGTTTGCAGCCAGGAGACATCACACAATGATTGGAGAGAAAAAAAAATAAATTAAATTGGCAAACACGTTGTTTATACACAAGCAAATGAAGCCCTATTGAAATGTATGGGAGAGCGACAGGTAGCGACATGTAATACCCGGTGCTCCTGAGCCTAGAGCCACGGCGCTATACACCGAGCCGCCTGTAATAATACATGTGACGCTACATGGCGCTGTTAGAGTCGCTCACCAGAATCGCTTTCAAAAATGTGGTTTTGCGCACAGCGCCCCGGCGTTCACCAGACGCTGCCTGCCG
Source organism: Gastrophryne carolinensis (assembly GCA_027917425.1). NCBI lineage: Eukaryota > Metazoa > Chordata > Amphibia > Anura > Microhylidae > Gastrophryne > Gastrophryne carolinensis. Next base: position 20,346,337 of record CM051244.1, read on the forward strand.
CTACGAGGCGCTACCTGCCGCTATCCCTTCTTAAATAACCCCCTAATATTCAGTCTGGAATCAATGAAGTATTTCCCTTTCAGGCGTCTTACAATGTAATTTTGCTTTAGAACAGACTCCTCCTCCTCCGACAGAAGTCTAAAATAGCGATTCATTTATCCTGATAAGCAGATTTCAATGACGTGGTGACGCCTCCCCCTCCCCCCAGGATTCCATTTTTTTTATATCAAAAGTTAGAAAGCGGCCAGAGGACGATAAGACTCATTTTAATTTGATAATGAACTGAAGTTATCAATAACAAAATGGTTTTACAACATCTCTGTTCGGAGATAGCGGAGTAATTAGATCGGAAATCAAAAGATGCATTTGAAAAAAAAATGCAATTAACCAGATAAAAATGCAGACATTGTGAAGTGCAGTTTAGTGATTAAATGAACTATGGAAGGTTAATTGGGAGCAGACATTGAAGAAAAAACTATTAACAGCAAAACTGGAAATATCTAAAAAGTTTGCATGGCAATTTACATAATAGAGTCTGGGCCAGCCGCAGTGATACTAATGAGGAAACGATGGTGATAATTTAACTGTAAGATCTGTGTCTGTATATTTATATAGGTATGTGTAAATGTCTGTCTGTGAGATCTGGAGTTCCTCCGCAGTATGGGAGTATGCATTTACCATGTAGTGCTCTTGGCTGGCTCCCTTTCTTGGGTTTTCCCCTGGACATATGCTGCTCCACCCGCAGGTGGCCCTCTCCTGCAGAGGTGCTGGAAATTTGCCAGCACCTGTGTTACTTCCTTTCCTTTATAAGCTGATCCACCCCTGCAGCCGGTGGATCAGCATTGCATTGTCTTCCTGTACCCAGACCCAGGACTCCAGCCACAGCCTTGTTGTCCACTTTTGGACTTTTGAACTAGGATCCCAGTGCATGTATGTTTTGCTGTGTTCATCTTTTTTTCAGTATAGCAGCCTTAGCATGTGTATGTTTACTATGTTCACCTGTGTATCTGTACAGCAGCCTGGTTGGTGTGTGCTATGTAAACTTGTTACTGTTTATTACTATTAAACACTGTTTGCCACATATCCACCCCTGTCTCGCAGCTATCAGTTACTGGTCATCCTATAATAGGGGATTTCTCTGCCAGGAAATCCTTAACACTGTCAATATATTGAGACATCATGGACAAAATTAGCACAGCTGGTTGCATCGGGCGGTGGTCTAGTAGTGTGGGGACCGAACTTTGCAAGTTTGTGTTCCCAAAAACTGAACATGAACTTCAGCTAGAAGTCTGTGTTTGTGTCACGAACACGGAAAAGCTGGTTGATGGTCTGCTGAGCAGCTCTATAAAAAAAGGCCATGGCCGGGGCTTTAGAAAGTTGGGTAAGGGCCAGTGTAAAAATATTTTCTTCTTTCCTATTTTCCTTCCTTTCCTGCTACCCTCCCCCCGTGTTAGAGGAGGAATGGCGCTCCAGCTTTGGGTTAACCACTGTTTTATATGTCTTATCACTTTTGTAGGTCATTTGCAGTATCGCTATTCCAAGCCGTTACCAGGGCAACACTAAGACCTGGGTACATCCAGTTAGCAGGGCCACTTACGGGAGGAATTATCAAAGATCCAGCAAGGCTGGTCTTAAATATAGGTCATCACTAGTGTTGGGTGAATTCAAACCACAAAGTTCAGGTTCGCACTGAACTTTGCGGGTTCGCACTGAACTTTGCAAGTTCGGGTTCATACTGAACTTTGCAAGTTCAGGTTTGTTTGAACTTTGCGGGTCTATACTGAACATTGCGAGTTCGCACCGAACTTTGGGAGTTCGGGTTGGTATCGAACTTTGCGAGTCCGTACCGAACTTTGCGAGTTCAGGTTTGTACCAAACTTTGTGGGTTCTCACCGAACTTTGTGAGTTTGAGTTCATACTGATCTTTGTGAGTTCGGATACATACCGAATTTTGCAAGTTCGGGTTTGTACCGAACTTTGAGAGTTCAGGTCCGTACCGAACTTTGCGGGTCCGTACAGAACTTTGCCAGTTCGGGTTCATACCAAACTTTGCTGGTTCACACAAACTTTGTTAGTTCAGGTTCATACCGAACTTTGCAAGTTTGGATTCCTACCGAACTTTGCAAGTTTGTGTTCTCAAACCCAAACATGAGCTTCAGCTAAAAGTCTGTGTTTGTGTCCAAGTTCAGCATGAACATGGAAAAGCTGGTTGAGCTAAGTTTAAGGTGGCTGTACACTTACCTGAGCGCCGCAATCTGGTAACCGTTTTTCCTCTGTAAAAATGGCCACAGATGGGGCTTTAGAAAGTTGGGTAGGGACCAGTTTCCTGATCAGGGCCACTTACGGGAGGACTTCTCTAAAATCCGGCAAGGCTGGTCTTAAATATAGGTCACCACAGGTGTTGGATAAACCTGAAACACAAAATTCGGGTTTGTATTGAACTTTGGGAGTTTGGGTTCGTATCCAAACTTTGGGAGTTCGGATTCATACCCAACTTTGCGAGTTCGAGTTCGTATCAAACTTTAAGGGTTCACACTGAACTTTGTGAGTTTGTGTTCCCAAACCCGAACACGAACTTTAGCCAGAACTCTGTATTTCTGTCCAGAACAAACATGGGAAAAGCTGGTTGATGAGCAGCTGAGCAGCCTATCAATCAGCTAAACTTGAAGCGACTGTACACTTACCTGAGTCGACTGTCTTCTTCTCTCAAAATGGCCACAGCCGAGGCTTTGAAAAGTTGGCCGCCCCGATAAGTGAGGACCATGGCAGCAGCGATCAGCACTTCTAGTGCCAGTGGCCAATGTCCTCGCTCATGGGGTCGGCCATCTTTTTGAAGCCCTGCGCGTGGCCATTTCGAAAGGGGAAAGAACGCCCACCATATCATGGGCTCAGTTACAGTGTACATCCGCTTGGTTAAGATCTGGGTTTAACTCTCAGGCTAGACACGCCCAACGCCATTCCAGGTGGAGGATCGAGGAAGCTCCACTTTTGCTGGGAACTAGCTTGCAACCTACTATTTCGGGCAAAATTCCTAAACTGAGGAGGATTCTGGTGTCCAACTAGTGGGCTAGTCGTGCTGCATCTCCATTTTAGCAGGTTCTGGGTTCTGCACCGCAATGAGAAACCTATGCCTGGGTGTGTTTTTTGGGCCCATTCTGGTTCTGTGTCTGGCTTGGTGCTAGGACAGACAGCGCCCCAGCTATTGCGGGTTTTGTGTTGGCAAGGAGTCTGGTGGTCCATGTGTCCCCGTTCCTGTTCCCGGAGCCTTCCCAGTAAGTGGTCCCTTGTGGTTGCATTCAGCCTGGACGAAGGTGTGACAGAATCAGCAGGCAAGTCAGATCAAGTCAGTGATCTGAGCCAGGGCTTACTTGTTACCTACAGTATATTAGCCATACCTCCCAAGTGATTTGGATGGACTGTCCCTCTTTAAGTCCATGTCCCAGTGTCCCTCGTTGCTCTTATTTACCCCTCTTTGAGGTGTAACATGCAGATCTGCAGCAATAAATGATTCATTTGCATGTTTAAAGTTTTATATTCTTTTAACTGTTACGTCCTATCTCCTATCCATCATTTAATGAGGGGCGTGGCTTCATCATCCCCAATGAGGGGGCGTGGCCTCATTTAACAAATATCCCTCTTTCCCATCCTGAAAATTTGGTAGGTATGTATTAGCAGATGACTGGGACCAATGTGCTATCTGCTACAACCATGGGATGTAAAGGGAAAATAAAGGGAAATTCTGGACTGGATTCAGGCATTTTTATATGATTAAACTGGATATTTTCGTCACACTTGAACAGGGACTTTAAAGAAGCACTATAGTGAAAGAAATATTAAACATTGGGGGAGGTTAAAACCTCACTGATCTGCCCCCCCCCCCCCCCTTCCGGTTTACCTTTGAGCAGTTTGTATTCGCCTTGCCGGGGGATCCCTCGCATTCCAGGCAACCTCCTGACGTACGGCACCCATCTTGCATCCCATCAGGCACTGTGTGCGACCCCCGATCTCGTGCCTGTGCAGTGGCGATGAATTGGATGCAATGGAGCTGCCCAAAATCACACGAGACTTCACTGAGCGGCGCGAGACTTTGAAGAGCACAGGCTGGCATTTACAAATGGCTAAGCCAGCAGTGGGGTGAGGATCAGGCCCCGCAGCATCCAAAAAGTAAGTAGGACCGCATTTCAGTGGTGAAGCTCGGTGACAGATTAGATTTAGGGGCTTTGCAGGGGCTTGATTGAGGCGGGGGGGACCGTATCAATCGGGTAGCGCCCCCAAGTGTACCTACACCCATTTATGGTAAAAGTTTAAAGCTGAACGAATCCTAAGATCTTCACTATCCCGGGTTTTATTTTGTGCCCCCAGAATGCCCATACAAACTCACCTTTCCCCAGTCAACAGCCCTTGGTTTTGTTCCACTTTAAGGAAAAAGAGGATACTTTAAAGGTGGAGTAGTCCAATGTTAGTTCATATCACCTTGTGGTCAGAGTGATGTTTGGAAACATCATTGGCCATGCCCCCCCCATAACTCCCAATTTTTGCGGGACGGTCCCGCAAACGCAGCCTTGTCCCACCACCTTGCACCGCTACTCGGGGTCCCGGAATGCTGATGTACATCTCCCAACGATTATGTATTTGCCTGCATGTGTGTGTCTGGCTGCACGTGTATGTATGGGGGGCTTGCCTGAAATCATGTGTGGGGGGGGCTTGGCTGTGTAGAAGGCTTGTCTGTGTGTGTGGGAGGCTTGGCTATTTGTGGAAGGCTTGCCTGTGTGTGGGGGGACTTGGATGTTTGTTGGGGGCTTGCCTGTATGTGAGGGGCTTGGCTGTGTGTGGGGCTTGCCTGTGTGTGCAGGGTGCTTGGCTGCTTGTGGGGGGCTTGGCTGTGTGTGTGGGAGGCTTGGCTGTTTGTGGGGGGGCTTGCCTGTGTGTGTGTGAGGGGGGCTTGGATATGTGTGGGGGGCTTGTCTGTGTGGGGCGGGGCCTGCCTGTAATTTATTTATTATTATGTAATTATTAGTTGATGTTTCCCTTTAAGGGCATGGCTGGGGGGCGTGGTTTAAGGACAAAAGATGTCCCTCTTTTCTGTTTTCAAAAGTTGGGTGGTATGTCATTGGCCAACGTGTTAGAAATATGTTGTAGCAACTGCCCTCTCAGCTGGCCCCAAAGCAATGTGGCCCACCGGGCATTGTCCCGCCCGCCCCTGGTCACTGCTATAATGAGGCGGGCAGCACCTGGAATTTTTTTTTCCAGGGAACCACATACCAAAAAGCTGGAATAAAGTATTTTATGCCGTAACTATTTCCTTCTGTTCTAGATTGTTTTGTGTAATTGTTTAATAGGTGCATTAAAATAAACAAAGTGTGAAAATCAATGGAATCTCTTTTAGCAATCGAGAGCAGTAAAATTTAAGTGTGCTTTAAGTTTTGACATAACAATTTTTACTTTCACATAAACATGATATAAACTGAGGAAATTAATTGATGGAGCAACGCTATAATATAATTTCAGCATAAGGCCCGTCAGGCCCAGGGTTGTCGCTGGGAGGGGGGGTGTATTGCTTATTGTTGTTCTAGAAAATTAATAAATCTTTAATTTATGGAAAAAACAGAACAATAACTCAATCACTGATCTCCCTCTAGGTCCCAAGGCTTAAATTGGACCAAAACCCAGGATTCTGACTATCCTGGGTTTTGGTCCTTTGCCCCCAAGGCAAGGAGGCCCTGCTGTGTGAACCCCCCCCCCCCCAGGTCGTCCAATCTAACTCACCTTTCCCCGGCCCTACTGCGCTGCCTCTCATCCAATCAGCACGTTTCGATCTGCTTCTGCCCCTTCGTCAAAGCCTTTGTCTAAGGGAGCATTAAAATCTAGGACTGATTTTTAGCTCCTGTCCACCACAGGTCTATCGCTCAAGGCAAGGACGTAGCTGGGGGAGGGAGCAGGGGGGCATGTGTCCAGGGTGCAGCAGGTCAAGGGGCGCCAAAGTGGAGCCTGAGAACAGATGGGGGGCAACATTTCGAACCTTTCCCCCGGGTGCTAAAAAGCCTAGTTACTCCTCTGGCCCAAGTGCCCTCATAAACCTGGAGACGGCCCTGCTCATCATGGCTCTTCTTTGCCCTCTCTGCCGTCCGCTTGAAGGGTCACGGGGCATAAGGCCTGAAGCCAGCACCACCACCTGGATCAAGAAGATATAGGCCCCCCCTTCTGCCATCCTGGCTACACAGCGAGGGTCTGATGCGAGGGCCAAGGGAGCTGCCTTTTATACTAACAGGCCGGACCTACATGGAATCTCCCCTACATCACTAATGACATCACAGGAAAGGAGAGGCATAGAAGGGGTTTCCTCAGGCATTCATTCTATCAATGAAGACTTAGATAAATAATGAGGTATGAACACACCACGTCTATAACTGTAAAAATCAGAGGATATTGTTCACCGGGTGCAAACCAACTGAGGTGCCTCACCACATCGTACCTCAATTACTTAAACACTAAAAAAATGTGGAAGAATGCACACCGACCACAGTATTTGTTATGCAAAAAAGTATATTGATTCAAAAAGACAACAATCAGTGCTCGCTGAGAAAAATGGTGATCGCTAAGAAGCAAGCCGACGTTGCGGAGCGCACGGCTCCTTTATCAAGTGATAAAGGAGCCGTGCGCTCCGCAACGTCGGCTTGCTTCTTAGCGATCACCATTTTTGCTTGTCTGCCTGGGAACATCTCTGTCATTACTCTTCATTATGTATTTGCTTTGTCTATGATGTGTCACATCATGATTACTTAGTATTTATACTGTTATACATACTATGTGGTTACCTCTGGTGGGATGATCAGTTTCTGAACTGACCAGGGTTTTATGGTCAGACATTCCAACTCCTATTTTGTTATCATTATCCTTAACCCTTGGTATACATATACTGGTCCTTATGGCTACACAAATCGTCAGGAATGACACTTATGCACCTCTTAGACTCATATGCTAAAGTTTTTTACCTTTCTCTAGTTGTCTGTATAGATACAGTTAGATTTATTTTGTCAATATTGCTTTTCCTTCTTTTTTTGAGGTGTTATGCCAATCCTGATGACTGATGCATTGCCATACAGAGGAACCTATTCATATATCCTTTTATGGTGTCACATCTTAGTACTTGAAACTACTGTTGTATCTTGATACCATTTTGCACTTTTATTTTATAGCACTGATTTGTACGATTGTTGTCTTTTTGAATCAATATACTTTTTTGCATAACAAATACTGTGGTCGGTGTGCATTCTTCCACATTTTTTTAGCATCAATGAAGACTTAAAAAAATGTAAAAATCGGACGGGCATTTTTTCATCAGATAAAAATTGTATCTAACGAAAAATACCAAAGTGATCAACGCCAGATGTCATTTTAATTGTAATCTCGAACCTCATGATTTCTAACAAGATTTCTAACAAGTTCACCGAGTGAAGCCAGCGGCTCTCTACAGCTTTTCGCTGGCATCTACCAGTGTGCACAAAAAAGTGTCCCATGTTTTCCCTGCAGAAAACGCTTCCTGATTATAACGAAAATAAACCCGTCTTATATGGCGCTGTGCTGTGCACTGCATTAACGATAGCGGTCGCTGCGCAGAACGCTACTAATTAGCTTTGCTCATTGCATTAGGTATTGGCCGGCCTATGTCAGCGCCTGTTGGACCCGCCGGCCGATTATCCCAGCGCCAGTAAGCACCGCTTTGTACTGCCGTTATTCTGGCACTCTCTCAATCTTCGATGCTGTATTTTTCCAGCGCTGGTCGCTGGAAATGCCAGCCAGCATGGATTTTGTGCCGCTTTAAACTAAATCTAAATACTGTATTACTGTTTAAACAGAAGAAAAGCAACGTCCATTGAAATGTATGGGAGAGCAACAGGTAGCGACAGGTAATACCTGGCTCTCTGGAAGCTAGAGCTCTGACATTGAGCCGCCTGCAATAATACATATGACGCTACGTGTCGCTGTTAGAGGCGCTCACCAGATTCGATTTCATAAATGTGGTTTTGCGTACAGTGCCTGGAGTTCACCAGACGCTGCCTATCCCTTCATGAATTAAGCTAAAGAAGCCATTAAAAATTATTCTAGAACAAAACATTTTGGCCCATCTCGAACCTGCTTTTCCAGTACTGAAGTGTCACAGGGGTGTTGGACTAGCCACCACCCTGTAAGGGGTTAATAGGTGATGTGGGTGTATAGTGACACAAAATTTACTCTAGAGGTAGTTACAAGCTTTGGCCACTAGATGGTGGTGTTTGATTAGAAATGGATATTCTGTTTTCAGTTCCAAACACCTCCATATATGGGCATGTTTTCTAAGCCTGAGGACTGACTGGCTGCTGGGCCTATAGAAGGGTGGCCCACCACTGTCCATGGACCTCCAGGGGGGCGGTGAAGGGTCCTCAGAGTCGCTCATAGAGGAAGGAGGCAATGCCATTGACCTGGCACTGTGCTTGTCCCTCAAGGACTACTGTGCAAGTATCCCTGAGGTGTGCCCCACCTGCTGGAACCTTGGGGAGGAAGGACCCCTGGAAGGTGGAACAGTTGGAGGCCCGTGCAGTCCTCGGGAAGGTGCTAGGGAAAGTTGTGCCAGGGTCCCGGAGCCTTTGAAAAGAGATTCTTGTAATAATAGTGGCTCCTACCCCTGTTAAAGAAGCTTTTGGACTGTGTTTTCCTTCTGTGGTCTTGGGTGGACTGAACCCGCCTAGGACTGCGCCGACTGTCGGGAATTCTGGGTGAGTAGTACCACCCCGACCCCTGGCCTTGTAGCAATGTCCCCACTGGACTCCAGCTCCAAAAGCTCCCTGACCCCCTCTTACATGGAACCTTATCCCCAGCAGGGGCATCCCATAGTGTGCAAATTAATCTTCTGGGTTCCTCCGTTTCTGGGCTACCTTCCCTTGCATCCCATCTGGCACTGCGCACGGCTGGATCTCCCCCCAAGCAGTGCACGTGAATAGGATGGAATGGAGCTGCCCGAAATCCTGCAAGACTTTGCTGAGCAGCGCAGGACTTTGAAGAACACTACTAAAGCTATGCTGTGACTTACAGATGGCTAAGCCGGGGAGGCGGCCTACATGGTCACACTCACATCTATCTGGCTGATCCAAAAAAATGTCAGCTGACGTGGCTGGCCCGCTAGCTGCAGTCCTCGATTTCCTGTAGACTGTGGAGTGCTCCTGCACCCAGCCTATCTGAATGGCTTGCCATGGGAGTGCACCAGAGCTACAGGTAATCCAGGGATGCAGCCACTGGTGAACACTGGTGAAGACAGCATTGCGATGAGATTACTAGCAAACCCTGAGGTTTCACACAGCGGGGTATCCCAATTTCGGATTCCTCTGGAGTCTTTTAGATTACAGTGCCAGCCAGCATGGATTTTGAGCCGCTTTAAAGGAAATCTAAATGCTGTTTCAGTGGTCTCCACTGCCCAAGGGCCTCTATCGCATTTGAAGCAGAACAAAACTCTCCAGCGACTGGCCTGAAATCGAAAGGCTTTGGCACATCCTTTTGGCACAAAATATACATATAAATTTTCAAAAATTGTATCGAAAGTGGACTTATCTTTTAATATAAGCAAAAAAAGTCACACAGAAATAAAGCATACAAGTTCTGGCTTTTTAAATAAAAAATAGCCATGTCTCAAATGTCTTGTATTGCCTTATTTGACTATCTACATGCTGGTGAGAGGCATAGGGGGATACCCTAGGAAATCCCCATCCATGCCCCTCCTTTCCAGTGACACAGACATGGAGACAAATCAGCAGTAGTATAAAAATCTTCCCTCCCCTGGTGGCCAGCATTTCTTCTACCTAGAAGCCAGGATGGAAGAAGAAGGGTCCGTGTACTACTGCTCAGGAAATGATAGTGGAGCATCTGCTTTAGACCTTGCTACAACAATCAGAAGACCCCAGCAAATAGACCCGAACAAGGCCCCAGAAGAGGACATCTCCCAGCTGGGGACAGGAAGATGAGGGATGCATGGACGGCGTGGGATGCCATGGACGGTGTGGAAGAGCCTGGTATCCATTGGTATAGGCGAATGTTCCTCCAGGGGTGCCCAGAGCACTCCAGGAAGAACATCGGACCTGTAGTGTAGGGCATAGGGACTGGTTAATTGGCAGGGCCAGGTAGGCAGATGATGGGTTCCTGAGCCCTGGGTTACCAGTCCCTATGCATGGTGCCCAGGCTTTGACTTAGGGCACACCTTTTTTTCTCTCCAAAAAATAACTAGACACTTCACAGGCTGAACTGGATAGAATAAAGTCTTTTTTCAGCAATACATACCAGGTTTCTGCTGCATTTCTTTCCTTAAAAAAATCATGCAAGTGTAGGTAAGTGCTCAGTTACCACAGAGTTGCAAATGGAACATTACGTGCCTGCTGAAGATCATAGAGAAGAGGGCAGGCTGCGGATCACTATCTCTCTCTCCAGCTGCTGATACACTGATACACTTCCTACTCCTGCAAGTTGGGGGTTGCAGCCCCTGGCTGGGGGTATCAAAGACTTTATATACAGGCTTCGTGTATGGTGAGGAGAACTAAGCACACGGTTTGCTGCCAGGATCTGTGCTGCTGCAACCCACATATACAGCCTCAAAGTGGAGCCTGAATCACTTTCCAGACTGCTACACTATTCTCCCACGTGTCCAGCTGCTGGTGCCATGCGGGGATCTTCTGTTGCTGCTCCCAAACGTCTTCATTGCCTTCTGCCTGTTAACCTGCCGTGTGCCTTGTGAAGAAGCTTCAACTGCTGCTGCATATCTCCTCATCGACTCCTGCGCGTCAATAGTTAATGATTTCTTCGCTTCAACATCATGGGCCCCAACTAAAGACTAACTAAAGCCCCTGGACCTTTGATTGCGTTGTTATACTGTGTATGGTCTATTTATATTTGCAAGTTAACCTTTACTACATAAAGTTCCCAATACTGTTATACTTGATTGTGTCAGTGAGTGACTTAGGTAAATGGTTGTTGGGAGCAGTAGTCCCTCTGCTCCAAATGTATTGTTTTGCTTAGACAACTTGATCTATTTCCCAGAAAGCTGTTCCCTATTAGTTGCAAGGGCCCTATTCTGTGTAGAGGCACTAGAACACCAAACATTTAACCCACTCTTCCACTCAGCGAAGGCTCAGCTTCTCGTTGTTACCAACAGGTTAACGCCATAGCCTGTCTTGAGTGGAGTGTTTACCATCACCACGCCAAAACAGTCCTAAACAAAACTCCTGCTCTTGGCAAACCCCCTCATTACAGGCAATGTACGGAGTCAATAATAAATCATCTTGGACTTACAGCTCAGACTCATGAAGATCTCCTGTTCTCGGACACAAGTCTCTCCATACTTGTAGTACAATAAAAAAAAAACATGGTTACCCTGTACTCAAAACTTCAGGTTTATTTGTATCCACATTAAAATCATCCATACTCAGTCGACCAATGTGAACAGGCAGTAAAGGGCGCTTGCTACACGTTTCTGGGGCACCCCTTTTTGTTGTAATTCTTTCAATTCGACATTTTCATATTTATTATTATTTTCATTAGTGTAAAGAATGTAGGAGTAAGTACTTCATTCCATTCTTTCATCATAGTCTGGGAATTTGCCCGATGGGATCTTTTTCATCCTCAGCCCACGTGGGATCTTGGCTTCCTCTAAATATTTATTTAGGAAATTAGCATCCCACCAGAGTTTAGTCTCTTGGATAATTAAATCCTGAAATTTTATGTGCAAGGATAGTTCCTGACCGGGACTGCCTGATTTTACAGCATTGATTGCAATTTTGCCATGCGGCCGGTGTGTCTGTTGGATTTATCCTGAAGTCCATGGGACAAAAATAAATTTTGTGGAGCAACTGAAGGCATGATAACTGTAAGGCCCCGTGGGACACCCGCCTTCAGAGTTAGCCCACAACCCCCAATCTCCGCTGCTAGCTTCACCTCTAGACAAGCCCCCGTTTGCCGGGGACGCTTTCTATGCCTCACCGGACACGGTTGCCCCAGGACTTGATAGCACAAAGGATGTGGGGGGTGAAGGCAGATCAACCAAGGGCCCGACAGGGCAACGCAGGCAAGCTGGGTCATACACGGGAAGGCAGTCCAATAATATCGCGGCACCAAAGGAGTCTGCAAAAGAAGGGTCAAGGTCAGGCCAAGGTCAATTCAGGCAATGGTCGGTCCAGGCGGCTAACAAGAATGGTCAAACGAACAGGGTGGGCAACAAGATCAGAAACAGATGAGAAGGCAAATCAAGGCACACTCAGCAAAACGCTATAACGGGCACTGGTGTACTGGAGGGGTCTACCTTATAGGCTAACACTACAGGGGATGTGTGTGGTGATTGGTGCAAAACACAATGATACTGGACTTGACCAATGATTTACAAAAAGGGGCGTGAGCCCAGAAAATTAGGCTGAGAGCAGCACCACCAGAGGGCGTAAGAAGAACGCGCTCTTGCGAGCACGTGATCTGGAGCAGGGGACACGGGGAGCGAGGAGAGAAGGCGGAGTCGGCAGCCGGACGCTGCGCCACCCGCACTGATTCACGGCGTGGGGAGCGAGTAGAGGAGGTGCGGCCGTGCACCCGGAAGTGCCCCGGCCTGGCGCTTGGAGACGCCACAGGACCAAGGCACAGGTGAGTGTTCCGTGACAATATCTAAAGTTGAGCGAACTGGTTCGTTACGAATTTCGGGAAAAGTTCGATTCAGCACAAAACCAAATTTTTGGGGGTTTGTGCTGACAAAATTTTGCCTGAAATTCACTGGGAGGTGGGTAAAAAAAAACTCACCACCATCCTCGTTCCAGCATCATGCTTCGCTCCAGTGTGCATGGCGGAAGCCAGCTTGCACAGCTGACAGTATGGCCGGCTCCTCACTCCTCCCCTGCATGGGGATTTTGCCGCACACTGACAGCGGACTCCTCTGCTCCCACCGTGCAGTGTGACATGCCGGCTTCTCCATCGTTCTGGCCCAGGTGCTGGCAGCAGGCGCAAATTGACTTGTAGGTAAGTGTGTACTATACAGAGCACGGTGGGAGCGAGAGAGGCCGACTGCACTGTCAGCTGTGCGGCCGGCCTCCCCCACTCCCACCGTGCTGTGTGTTTTCCACTTAGAGGTGAGAGATTCTCAAAGGTTCGATTTCTTGGAGAAATAAGGTGAATCGCGCGAATCTAATTTTTAGGAAGTTCGCTTATCTCTAATGATAACAATAACTATGTCTCGGTTATATTAACCTCTGGTCAAGCAAGTAACAAAGAAAATCAATAATATATTGAACTGGACTTACAGCTCCGCCTCAGATGAAGATCTCCCGTGCTCGAACACAAGTCTCTCCACACTTGTAGTACAAGAAAATAATTACTGTTGTCCAGCACTCTCAGGTGAAAACTTCAGGTTTAATTGTATTCATTAAAATCATCCAGACTCGCTCAAACAATATGTACAGGCAGTAAAACGCGACAACCGTAATTATTTTAGGAACTGGCAGTTTGCGTAATTTGCCCATCGCTGGCCGTGCGAGGAATGTGCCCATCGCTGGCAGTGTGTGGAATTCGCCCATCGCTGGCAGTGTGTGGAATTCGCCCATCGCTGGCAGTGTGCAAAATCTGCCCATCGCTGGTAGTGTGCGGAATCTGCCCATCGCTGGCAGTGTGCGGAATCTGCCCATCACTGGCAGTGTGCAAAATCTGCCCATCGCTGGTAGTGTGCGGAATCTGCCCATCACTGGCAGTGTGCGAAATCTGCCCATCGCTGGCAGTGTGTGGAATCTGCCCATCACTGGCAGTGTGCGGAATGTGCCCATCACTGGCAGTGTGCGAAATCTGCCCAGTGTGAGGAATGTGCCCATCGCCGGCAGTGTGAGGAATGTGCCCATCACTGGCAGTGTGAGGAATGTGCCCATCGCTGGCAGTGTACGGAATCTGCCCATCGCCGGCAGTGTGCAGAATGTGCCCATCGCTGGCAGTGTGCGGAATCTGCCCATTGCTGGCAGTGTGCGGAATCTGCCCATCACTGGCAGTGTGCGAAATCTGCCCATCACTGGCAGTGTGTGGAATCTGCCCATCACTGGCAGTGTGCGAAATCTGCCCATCACTGGCAGTGTGTGGAATCTGCCCATCACTGGCAGTGTACGAAATCTGCCCATCACTGGCAGTGTGTGGAATCTGCCCATCACTGGCAGTGTGCGGAATGTGCCCATCGCTGGCAGTGTGCGGAATCTTCCCATCGCCGGCAGTGTGCGGAATGTGCCCATCGCTGGCAGTGTGCGAAATCTGCCCATCGCCGGCAGTGTGAGGAATGTGCCCATCGCCGGCAGTGTGAGGAATGTGCCCATCGCTGGCAGTGTGCGGAATGTGCCCATCGCTGGCAGTGTGCGGAATCTGCCCATCCCTGGCAGTGTGCGGAATCTGCCCATCACTGGCAGTGTGCGGAATCTGCCCATTGCTGGCAGTGTGCGGAATCTGCCCATTGCTGGCAGTGTGCGGAATCTGCCCATTGCTGGCAGTGTGTGGAATCTGCCTATCACTGGTAGTGTGCGGAATCTGCCCATCACTGGCATTGTGCGGAATCTGCCCATTGCTGGCAGTGTGCGGAATCTGCCCATCACTGGCAGTGTGCGAAATCTGCCCATCGCCGGCAGTGTGAGGAATGTGCCCATCGCCGGCAGTGTACGGAATGTGCCCATCGCTGGCAGTGTGAGGAATGTGCCCATCGCCGGCAGTGTGAGGAATGTGCCCATCACTGGCAGTGTGAGGAATGTGCCCATCGCTGGCAGTGTGCGGAATGTGCCCATCGCTGGCAGTGTACGGAATCTGCCCATCGCTGGCAGTGTGCGAAATCTGCCCATCACTGGCAGTGTGCGGAATCTGCCCATTGCTGGCAGTGTGTGGAATCTGCCCATCACTGGCAGTGTGCGGAATCTGCCCATTGCTGGCAGTGTGCGGAATCTGCCCATCACTGGCAGTGTGCGGAATCTGCCCATCGCCGGCAGTGTGCGGAATCTGCCCATCGCCGGCAGTGTGAGGAATGTGCCCATCGCCGGCAGTGTGCGAAATCTGCCCATCGCCGGCAGTGTACGGAATGTGCCCATCGCTGGCAGTGTGAGGAATGTGCCCATCGCCGGCAGTGTGCGAAATCTGCCCATCGCCGGCAGTGTACGGAATGTGCCCATCGCTGGCAGTGTGAGGAATGTGCCCATCGCCGGCAGTGTGAGGAATGTGCCCATCACTGGCAGTGTGAGGAATGTGCCCATCGCTGGCAGTGTGCGGAATCTGCCCATCGCTGGCAGTGTGCGAAATCTGCCCATCGCCGGCAGTGTGAGGAATCTGCCCATCGCTGGCAGTGTACGGAATCTGCCCATCGCTGGCAGTGTGCAAAACCTGCCCATCGCCGGCAGTGTGCGGAATGTGCCCATCGCTGGCAGTGTGCGGAATGTGCCCATCGCTGGCAGTGTAAGAAATGAGCCCATTGCTGGCAGTGTGCCTAATCTGCCCATCACTGGCAGTGTGAGGAATGTGCCCATCGCTGGCAGTGTGCGGAATGTGACCATCACTGACAGTGTGAGGAATGTGCCCATCGCTGGCAGTGTACGAAATCTGCCCATCGCTGGCAGTGTGCGAAATCTGCCCATCGCCGGCAGTGTGAGGAATGTGCCCATCACTGGCAGTGTGCGGAATCTGCCCATCGCTGGCAGTGTGAGGAATGTGCCCATCGCCGGCAGTGTGAGGAATGTGCCCATCACTGGCAGTGTGAGGAATGTGCCCATCGCTGGCAGTGTACGGAATCTGCCCATCGCTGGCAGTGTGCGAAACCTGCCCATCGCCGGCAGTGTGAGGAATGTGCCCATCGCTGGCAGTGTAAGAAATGAGCCCATTGCTGGCAGTGTGCCTAATCTGCCCATCACTGGCAGTGTGAGGAATGTGCCCATCGCTGGCAGTGTGCGGAATGTGCCCATCGCTGGCAGTGTGAGGAATGTGCCCATCGCTGGCAGTGTGCGGAATGTGCCCATCGCTGGCAGTGTGAGGAATGTGCCCATCACTGGCAGTGTGCAGAATCTGCCCATCACTGGCAGTGTGCAGAATCTGCCCATTGCTGGCAGTGTGAGGAATGTGCCCATCGCTGGCAGTGTGAGGAATGTGCCCATCGCTGGCAGTGTGCGGAATGTGCCCATCACCGGCAGCGTGAGAAATGTGCCCATCGCTGGCAGTGTGCGGAATCTGCTCGTCGCCGGCAGTGTGCGGAATGTGCCCGTCGCTGGCAGTGTGCGGAATGTGCCCATCGCTGGCAGTGTGCGGAATCTGCTCGTCGCCGGCAGTGTGCAGAATGTGCCCATCACTGGCAGTGTGCAGAATCTACCCATCGCTGGCAGTGTGAGGAATGTGCCCATCGCTGGCAGTGTGCGGAATGTGCCCATCACTGGCAGTGTGCGGAATCTGCTCGTCGCCGGCAGTGTGCAGAATGTGCCCATCACTGGCAGTGTGCGGAATGTGCCCGTCTCTGGCAGTGTGAGGAATGTGCCCATCGCTGGCAGTGTGCGGAATGTGCCCATCGCCGGCAGCGTGAGAAATGTGCCCATCACCGGCAGCGTGAGAAATGTGCCCATCGCTGGCAGTGTGCGGAATCTGCTCGTCGCCGGCAGTGTGCGGAATGTGCCCGTCGCTGGCAGTGTGCACAATGTGCCCATCGCTGGCAGTGTGCGGAATCTGCTCGTCGCCGGCAGTGTGCGGAATGTGCCCATCACTGGCAGTGTGCGGAATGTGCCCATCGCCGGCAGTGTGTGGAATGTGCCTGTTGCTGGTACTGTGCGGAATCTGCCCATCGCTGGCAGTGTGCGGAATCTGCCCATCGCTGGCAGTGTGCGAAATCTGCCCATTGTCGGCAGTGCCAGCACACTGCCAGCGACGGGCACATTCCGCACACTGCCAGCGATGGGCACATTCCTCACGCTGCAGGCAATGGGCACATTCCGCACACTGCCAGCGATGGGCAGATTCCGCACAGTACCAGCGATGGGCAGATTCCTCACACTGCCAGCAATTGGCAGATTCCGCACACTGCCAGAGATGGGCACATTCCTCACACTGCCAGCGATGGGCACATTCCGCACACTGCCAGCGATGGGCACATTCCGCACACTGCCAGCGATGGGCACATTCCGCACACTGCCGACGACGAGCAGATTCCGCACACTGCCAGTGATGGGCAGATTACGCACACTTCCAGCGACGGGCACATTCCACACACTGCCAGCAATGAGCACATTCCACACACTGCCAGAGACGGACACATTCCGCACACTGCCAGCGACGGAGCACATTCTGCACACTGCCAGCGACGGGCACATTCCACACACTGCCAGCAATGGGCACATTCCGCACACTGCCAGCGACGGGCACATTCTGCACACTGCAAGCGATGGGCACATTCCGCACACTGCCAGCGACAGGCACATTCCGCACACTGCCAGCGACAGGCACATTCCGCACACTGACAGCGACGGGCACATTCCGCACACTGCCAGCGGTGGGCACATTTCGCACACTACCAGCGACGGTCACATTCCGCACCCTGCCAGCGACGGGCACATTCCGCACCCTGCCAGCGATGGGCACATTTTGCACATTGCCAGTGATGGGCACATTCCGCACACTGCCAGCGACGGGCACATTCCGCACACTGCTAGCGATGGGCACATTCCGCACGCTACCAGCGAAGAGGAGGGTACGCTCGGCGCTTCTCAAGCCGTCGCTGCTCGAGACGGAGTCCAGCGTGGATGCGGCTGCCGGGCGGGAGGAGTCCCGGCCAGTCGCCTGAGTCCGTCCCGCCCAAGGACTCCGCAGGAACGGGCTGAAGGTAAGCGCGCCGTGAAACATCTTCTTGAGTCTGTCCAGCATATAGTACCATCTTGTTAGCAACTTCATCATCATTAACCCCATAGTGGAGTTCTTGCCCCGTTTGCACTCTATGGCAGGGCATGCTGGGATTTGTAGTTCACAGACCCTATTTCCCACTTACACATGGTATTATAAAGACTCTAAAGTCACTATAAAAAGATTGTCAATCTCACAACCGAGGACTTGTGCGCCAGGGTAGCTATCCTCTCCCTCTTCCTCCCCCGTGAGGGATCTGCCCAGGTCGGCCTCCCACTCCCTCCAGAAAGCCAGAGGTGCCACTTGTTTCCCTGACAGAAGAGAGTAGATTTTAAAGATCAGCTGGGAGTGGGCCTGGCCACCAGATCGGATCTTATCGAACTCCCTGATTCTGAGCCATTATGACGCCGAATTTTATCCTGACTATTCCGAGCCAGAACGTCGGGTATGTGTGCGCGCAACACTGAGTACGCTTGCTTACAGAGCGCCATTGCTAGCCTGGGAAGCTTTTATCTGAAAGTCATTTTTCTCAGGTTATTTATTATTATTATAGAATGGCCTTTCCAATGAGTGCAGCTAGTGAGGGAATAACAATTGAACTCCAATTCATCACTTTCAAAGTGATTTAGCATGCGGGCGAGGCAGACGGAGAATACGCCGCCTCAGGTCACACAGATCCCGGCTTCACAATGCAATGGAGTGACATTAGCAATCCGGCTTCTCATTACTTGTATTTTATTGGCAATCTTCTTATAGTGACAGCATACCTCCCGAGTGTCCCTGATTTAGAGGGACTGTCCCTCTTTGGAGTCCATGTCCCCCTGTCCCTCGTTGTTCTCATTTGTTCCTCTTTGAGGTGTAACATGCAGATCTGCAGCAATAAATGATCCATTTGTCTATTTAAAGTGTTTCTATTGTTGTAACTGTTACATCCTGTCTCCTATCGATTCATCAATGAGGGGGGTGTGGCTTCATACATCCCAGATGAGGGGTGTGGCTTCATATTTCCCTCAATAAGGGGCGTGGCTTCATACATCACTCAATGAGGGACGTGGCTTCATTTACATATCATCCCTCTTTGAGGTGTAACATGCAGATCTGCAGCAATAAATGATTCATTTGTCTATTCAAAGTGTTTCTATTGTTGTAACTGTTACATCCTATCTCCTATCCATCAATCAATGAGGGGGCGTGGCTTCATCCATCTGTCAATAAGGGGCGTTACTTCAAATATCCCCCAATAAGGGGGTGTGGCTTTATACATTACTCAGTGAGGGGTGTGGCATCATTTACATATTGGCCCTCTTTGAGGTGTAACATGCAGATCTGCAGCAATAAATGATTCATTTGTCTATTCAAATTGTTTCTATTGTTGCAACTGTTACATCCTATCTCCTATCCATCCCTCAATGAGGGGGCGTGGCTTCATACATCCCTCAATGAGGGGACGTGGCTTCATCCATCCCTCAATGAGGGGGCGTGGCTTCATCCATCCCTCAATGAGGGGGCGTGGCTTCATCCATCCTTCAATGAGGGGGCATGGCTTCATTTATCCAACAGTGAGGGGTATGGCTTCATTTAACGACTGTCCCTCTTTTGAGTCCATGTTCCCCTGTTGTACTCATTTGTCCCTCTTTGAGGAGTAACATGCAGATCTTCAGCAATAAATGATTCATTTGCCTATTCGAAGTGTTTCTATTGTTGTAACTGTTACATCCTATCTCCTATACATCCCTCAATGAGGGGGCGTGGCTTCATCCATCCCTCAATGAGGGGGCGTGGCTTCAATGATTCATTTGTCTATTCAAATTGTTTCTATTGTTGCAACTGTTACAGCCTATCTCCTATCCATCCCTCAATGAGGGGGCGTGGCTTCATACATCCCTCAATGAGGGGACGTGGCTTCATCCATCCCTCAATGAGGGGCGTGGCTCAATGAGAGGGCGTGGCTTCATCTATCCCTCAATGAGGGGGCGTGGCTTCACCCATCCCTCAATGGGGGGCGTGGCCTAATTTAACAAATGTCTCTCTTTCCCACATTGAAAAGTTGGGAGGCATGGTGGCAGAGTTTATTTATAATACCATGCGAAGTGGGAAATAGGGTCGGTGAACTACAAATCCCAGGATGCCCTGCCATAGAGTGCAAACAGGGCAAGAACTCCACAGTGGGGTTAAGGATAAAAATAAAGTATATTCAACAAACTGACATTCAATAAATCCGCCTGCTCCAGGTCCCTGCAGCTCAAGGGACCCCTGCAGGGCCGGAGTAAGTGTGGTGGAGGCCCCAGATACAGTATAAAATAATAGTCCAGCCAAGTAAGTGATTGGTGGTTGTCTGGCACCCGCCTACTTACTGCAACATCAGATGGAGTCCCTTGTGCCCCCCTTGTGCGGGTGCGTGCTGCTCGGGAACTCCTGCTTTGCCATTCTGGGTGGGGGGTGGTGTAGTCGCCCGGCTGGTTCCCTGCATTGAGCTGCCAGCGGCTGTGCTTGGTGGCTTATGTGCAGTGACAGCTCTGCACCCATCACTGTAGCGTTGCTGGTGGCGGCTTTGCTGCTCTAGATTCTCCATCCTGCCTTGTGGTGGCTTTGGCTGCAGGTTTCCAAAAGCAAAAAAGGCTTGCCCAGGCCTGGGGGGGGGGGGGGGGGCACTGCCGCCCATAGCTTTGTTGCCGGCCCGTCAGGCCAAAGACTGAAAAGCCTCCTGGACCAGACCATAACCCAAAGGTTGGTGGAGGCCCCCTTTGCAAGGCAAGTGGTGGAGGCCCCAGGACGTGCACCCCTTGTACCCTCCTCATAATCCAGCCTTAGACCCCTGTCCCTAAGTGCTAAGTGGGGCCCTGAGGCAGTAGGGTGTCGGTGAATCCAACGGCAGCAACGTCCAAAAGCAGGGTCCGATGGAGGGGGGAGATCGGCCACACTTGTGCTTGATCTTTCTGTTCCTCTTTAAAGTGGAACAAAACCATTTCTCCCTCCCCAGTGCCCCCCACCCCCACCAAGCTACCTCGGATGATGCTGCCAGCTCGGTGGTTGCCCGAGCCCGTGTTTTTCCACTGCCGAAGCTGCACCCACAGCGCTCTTTTGAGATTGCTTATTGGCTGATCTCAAGAGTGTCAGCTGGCCACACCTCTGTCTCCCTGCTCGTTTTGGAGCTCTCCCGCCTCCAGCCCATCTAAATGGTTTGATGCACCACCAATCTTAAGGCTAAGCTGGTGGCCTAAAGCTCCTCATCATCAGACTGTGGACACCGGGAGAGAGGGAGAACATCCGGGGTGATGAGAATGCCTGTGTGTTACAGACCCCGCCCATTATGCTGATTATTATGCAGCATCACAGAGCCAAGGCCACGCCCAAATATTTCAAAGGATAAATCATAAGGTGCAACTGTAAAGGTTGATATCTCAGTGACCAACTCTGCTCGTCTGCGGAGTTTGGTTTTGAGGGCACTTTTGGAGTGTTGGAGAGTGATGGTTTGAGTGGGTGAGGGCACTCCAGAGAAGTGGGGAGGCATGTGAAAAGTCTTGAAGGCAGGGGACCAAGGATGGCTTCCAAACCGAGTCATCCCCACTGCAGCTCATCACTACTTATCATGGGGTTTCCAGCAGAGCCGGCGTCAGCACTAGGCAAGGCGGGGCAGCTGCCGGGGGGCCCCTGGGCTCTAGGGAGGGTACACTGACAGGGCCGGCCTTTGGGGTGTGTGATGGCGCTTGACTGGTGGCGGACTGGGAGGGCGCTGCCACAGCTGCTCACAGCGGGCCAGCGATGACTGAGGGGACGGTGCAACTTCTTTTCCCCGCGGGGCAGGGGCAACACTATGCAGCAATAAGGTTCCACTTCTGCCTGTGCTGTCCTCACCGGGAAGAGAGGGAGGAGCCTCCACACCACGTGACAGGCACGCCGGCGGGCTGCAGGCGATAACAAGAAGACCGGGAGTGCGTGCCGGGGGGGGGAAGCACTGTAGACGTAAGTATTTTCTTGGACTGAAACCCAGTAGGATCGGCCCGGGAATCTATAAGATTCCAAGGCCGATCGATTCTCTCCCCCCGGGGAATCCGAAATTGGGATGTGAAACCCCACAGATTGCCCCAGACACTTACCTGAACTCCGGTCTAACGGCGCATTTCTTTTGATCCTTAGGGGGCATCCAGATTTGGGACGAGGTTGGTTGTGAAACTATCACATGACTTAGAAAGGGCCACATTTTAAAACCTGGGTGCAAAAGCATGGGATTGGAATTTTCCCTCCTCAAGATAACAGTATTAATGTGTGTTCAATAGCCACATATCTGCATCTAAAGCGTTAAAAATGGGGTCAGCCTAACACGATTGCTTTAGGTTGGTTGTGATATTGTCACATGACTTAGAAAGGGCCACATTTTGAAACTTGGGTGCAATTGGAGGGGATTGGGTTTTTTCCTCATAAAGATAAAGGTAATAAAGTGTGTTCAATAGCCACATATCTGCAATAGAAGCATTAAAAATGGGGTCAGTCTAACACGATTGCTGTAGGTTGGTTGTGATACAGTCACATGACTTAGAAAGGGCCATGTTTTAAAACCTGGGTGCAATTGGAGGGATTGGGTTTTTTCCACATAAAGATAAAGGTAATAAAGTGTGTTCAATAGCCGCATATCTGCGATAGAAGCATTAAAAATGGGGTCAGTCTAACACGATTGCTTTAGGTTGGTTGTGATACTGTCACATGACTTAGAAAGGGCATGTTTTAAAACCTGGGTGCAAAAGCATGGGATTGGAATTTTCCCTCCTCAAGATAACAGTATTAATGTGTGTTCAATTGCCGCATATCTGCATCTAAAGCGTTAAAAATGGGGTCAGCCTAACACGATTGCTTTAGGTTGGTTGTGATATTGTCACATGACTTAGAAAGGGCCACATTTTGAAACCTGGGTGCAATTGGAGGGGATTGGGTTTTTTCCACATAAAGATAAAGGTAATAAAGTGTGTTCAATAGCCGCATATCTGCAATAGAAGCATTAAAAATGGAGTCAGTCTAACACGATTGCTTTAGGTTGGTTGTGATACTGTCACATGACTTAGAAAGGGCATGTTTTAAAACCTGGGTGCAAAAGCATGGGATTGGAATTTTCCCTCCTCAAGATAACAGTATTAATGTGTGTTCAATTGCCGCATATCTGCATCTAAAGCGTTAAAAATGGGGTCAGCCTAACACGATTGCTTTAGGTTGGTTGTGATATTGTCACATGACTTAGAAAGGGCCACATTTTGAAACCTGGGTGCAATTGGAGGGGATTGGGTTTTTTCCACATAAAGATAAAGGTAATAAAGTGTGTTCAATAGCCGCATATCTGCAATAGAAGCATTAAAAATGGAGTCAGTCTAACACGATTGCTTTAGGTTGGTTGTGATACTGTCACATGACTTAGAAAGGGCCATGTTTTAAAACCTGGGTGCAAAAGCATGGGATTGGAATTTTCCCTCCTCAAGATAACAGTATTAATGTGTGTTCAATAGCCGCATATCTGCACCAGAAGCATTAAAAATGGGGTCAGTCTAACACGATTGCTTTAGGCTGGGTGTGATACTGTCACATGACTTAGATAGGGCCACATTTTGAAACCTGGGTGCAATTGGAGGGGATTGGGTTTTTTCCACATAAAGATAAAGGTAATAAAGTGTGTTCAATAGCCGCATATCTGCAATAGAAGCATTAAAAATGGAGTCAGTCTAACACGATTGCTTTAGGTTGGTTGTGATACTGTCACATGACTTAGAAAGGGCCATGTTTTAAAACCTGGGTGCAAAAGCATGGGATTGGAATTTTCCCTCCTCAAGATAACAGTATTAATGTGTGTTCAATAGCCGCATATCTGCACCAGAAGCATTAAAAATGGGGTCAGTCTAACACGATTGCTTTAGGCTGGGTGTGATACTGTCACATGACTTAGATAGGGCCACATTTTGAAACCTGGGTGCAATTGGAGGGGACTGGGTTTTTTCCACATAAAGATAAAGGTAATAAAGTGTGTTCAATAGCCGCATATCTGCATCAGAAGCATTAAAAATGGGGTCAGTCTAACACGATTGCTTTAGGTTGGTTGTGATACTGTCACATGACTTAGAAAGGGCCACGTTTTGAAACCTGGGTGCAAAAGCATGGGATCGGGTTATTTCCTCTTCAACATAACAGTGTCCCACATGTGTTCAATAGCCGCATATCTGCATTTAAAGCATTTTTAAAAAAAATAAATAAATTGGGTTCAAGGCAACGGGATTCCTTCAGGTTGGTCATTCGCACAAAAGGATGGAATTGGGGAGGGTGTTGGGTTTAAGCCTTTAATTGCCATGCAGGTGAAATTCACGTGGGTACCTCTCTTTCCCATTCATGGGCACTGCGCAGGCGCGCGATCAGGGGCAGTGCCTGATGGGATGGAAGATGGCACCGCCCGTCGGAGGCCACCCCAGAAGTTAGATTCCCCCGGCGAGGTGAGTAAATACTACCCAAAGGTAAAACCAGAGGGGGGCAGAAGATTGTTGAGGTTTGGGGGGAGGTTCCTTTTTTTCATGAGGTCAGCTGACTCTGCCGGTATAAAATGCTGCAGGTGCTATTCAGTAGAAAAGGAGCTTTAAGGTGGACCAAAACCCAGGATTTTGACTTTCCTGGGCTTAAGTCCTTTCCCCCGGGGCATCCCGATCGGGTGTGAAATCGCCTAAAGTTACCCACCCCTTCCCGGTCCTACGGCGCATGCGCTCGTCCAATCAGCGCACTCGAAACCGCTGACATCACGTCGTCAAAGAGCAGCGGCTCCGAACGCACTGACAGGTGCATCTCCGCTTCCCTCTAACAGGGAGCGTGCCTGCGCCGAACATTCACAAAAGCCCGCCCCCTTCTAGAGGGGTGGCACGGAAGCGGGCGCGGATCGCGCATGCGCTGTTGGATCTTATAGATTCCTGAGCCGATTGAGCTGGGTTTTGGTCCACTTAAAGTCAATAAGTCTTACTTTCTTAGGACCAGAAACAGCAGCACCCCCACTGCGGCACCACAGCAGATGAAACTGAATCCGCTCCTTTTTCTCAGGTGTCGGTAGCGGGTTGATGATGTGGACCTAGGGGTTTATTCATCAAGCCATAGCGCCAGGTAGCGACAGGTAGTGAACAGGGACCGCCGGGCGCTGTACGCAATACCACATTTATCAAAGCGAATCTGGTGAGCGACTCTAACAGGCGCTCTGGCTTCCGCTACCTGTCGCTACCTGTCGCTCTCCCATACATTTCAATGGACGTTACTTTTCTTCTCTTTCAACAGGGTTTTCTTTTCTTTATTTATTTTTTCTCCAATCATTGTGTGACCTCTCCTGGCCTAGAAAGAGTCATTTTTGATTTATAATATATTTATGCAGAATTGTCATTACAGGTCTGGCACTAAAGTGTTAATGTCACAGTGTTACAACAATGTCATTCCATGTGTTTTCGCTTTGTTACTAGTGGATATGTGTTCAAAAACAGACTTTAATCACACAGCGTCTGGCGCTCTATGCTACAACAACCCGATTTTGAGCGCCGGCGCTGTGTGAGGCTGTTTTTTTTATGAATATGGTGTGAGTCGGTCACACTGAACTGGCGCTACTGTTCGCTCCCATATAGCGCTGTACTTGTGTAATAGCGACTCACACAACATATTCATCAATGCCGGCTAGTGACTGAGGGCCTTATTCATGAAGGTATATAGTGCCTGTACAGCGTCAGGTAGCGGCAGGTGAACGCCGGACACGGCAGCAATTACACATTTATGAAGCGGATTCTGGTGAGCGACTGGAACAACGCCATGTAGCGTCCGATTCATCATTATCCCAGGCTCAGCGTACAGCGCCGGCGTTTATCCTTGCAGAGCGCCACGTCTTACCTGTCTCTACCTGGCGCTCTCCCATACATTTCTATAGACGATCCTTAAATCCCTTTCCTGATCCCAATTTTTTTTTTCTTTCCTTAGAAAAAAATCTCAAATCTTTCTGACATGTCTCCTGGGCAAGAAAATGACATTTTTAAAAAATGTTTTGATTAATAATATTTTTATTCAGAATTGTCCTTACATGTCTGGTATTAAAGTGTCATCATGTTACAATGTTATAACAATGTCATTCCATGTGTTTTCACTTTGTTACTAGTGGATACATGTTCAAAAACAGACTTTAATCACACAGCCTCTGGTGCTCTGGGCTACAACTACATGATGTTTGAGGCAGTTTTTTTGATGAATTTGGTGTGAGTCAGTCGCACTTAGGCCCTTATTTATGAAGGAATAGCGCCAGGTAGCGACTGGTGAGCGGCCGGTAATGACGGGCCCCGCCACGAGAACGCCGGCTCCCCACCACAATCACACATTTATCAAGCCGATCCTGCTTAGCGACTGACAGAGCGCCATATAGCGACTCATTCATCATTATTCCAGCCTCAGCCCACAGCGCCAGCGTCCGACCTTGAACAGCGACAGGTATGACCTCTCGCTACCTGGCGCGCTCCAATGCATTTCAATGGAACAATCTTAAAATATTCATAATTAATTGTTATTAATGTTTTTTTTTTTTTTAAATGTGAAAAATTCTGTGACCACTTCTGCCATGTTATATAAAAAAAAAAAAATGTACAGAATTGATATTACAGGTCTGATATTAATGTATTCATATTACTAAATTGGGGGTTAAAAAACTACTTTTAACCCATCGCCGCCAGAGCTCTGGGGTTTAAACATGCATTTCACAGCGCGAGAATTTTTTGAGCGTGATTTTTTGATGAATATGGTGGAAGCCGATCGCTCTGACCAGTCGCTATCATGCGCTCCCATACAGTGCGGAACCTGTCAAATATCGACTCGTAACCTTGTATTCAACATTACGCCACACCGACTCAGTCGCTGTCAACAACCGAACAACGGCCAAGCACAGCGACTACTAGCGGGCGCTGTGAAAATACCGCTACAGTTGCTCAACTGACGCTACATGTTGCTATTAATAAATCAGCCTCTTAGCTGGCGCTACCATTCAGTCCCATACAGCATAGTACTGCAACACATCATATTCATCAATGCCGGACAGCGACTGAGGCGCTCTGAAACAATGATCCATGGCCGAGCACAGCGACTACTAGCGGTCGCTCTGAAATCCGCTCTACAGACGCTCATCTGTCGCTACCTGGCGCTAGTAATGAATCAGCCTGCCCGTCTCCCTCATTTGGTGATATATTACTCATTCGTTTATACTGGCATCTCATGGTGTATGCACTTTTGAAGCACTTTTTTGGCACATTTGCACTTTTCTAATAGGTCGTCACTATAGTGAACAGTGAGCCTTGTTTTCTCTTGCACCATTGTCGCTTTGCACTATCTTTCACGTCTGGGACATTGGTACTATGTAATCCCAATACACCATGAAAGCAGCCATTTAAACCCAGATATAAGCATTCCATTATACTATTAACTGGTCCATTTCCGCTCTTGGTAGTTTTTTTATTGTTTTTAAACCTTCAGCATGATTTAATGAAAAGCCCAAACCCTTAAAAAATTATTCCCCAGAATCTAAAATTAATATATTTTATAATAAGTTTTTAGTCACTTACTTATTATTCTTTCCCCCACTGGGCTGCAACTCTGTTCAGGACTCTAGGATACGGGGGCCGTCATCTTGCCTCAGAAGCATCACATACTGAGGAGAGGAGAGCGGGATAAAGTGCAGGGGGTGGGTTTATAGCTGTGCTTTGCACAACTTTTCAGAGAAAGGACAGCAATCCCAGAATGCAGAGCGACACAGTTAGAAGACACTTCCTGTTTGCAGGTTGCCTGATGCTCCATGAGCTGCCATCTTGGATGTTTAAAGGTTCATAACATGCAGTGGATGCAGGTAGAATGATTTTTAATGTGAGCAATCTGTATGTACGGGGGGGGGGGGGGGGGGACATATAAGATAGGCTCATATTCAGGGTGAAGGTCTGGATTAATGTGAGCAATCTGTGTGTACAGGTTGGGGGGGGCATAAAAGATAGGCTCTAATTTAGGGTTAAGGTTCGGATTAATGTGCGCAATCTGTATGTACAGGGGAAAATTTACAAGATAGGCTCTTATTCAGGGTGAATGGTCCGTATTAATATGAGCAATCTGTATGTACAGGGGGGGAAACATACAAGATAGGCTCTTATTCAGGCTGAAGGTCCGGATTAATGTGGGCAATCTGTATGTACAGGGGGGGGGAAACATATAAGATAGGCACTTATATAGGGTGAAAGTCCGGAATAATGTGAGCAATATGTATGTACAGGGTGTGGGAAACATATAAGATAGGCTCTTATTTAGGGTGAAGGTCCGGATTAATGTGACTAATCTGCATGTACAGGGTGTGGGAAACATGTAAGATAGACTCTTATTCAGGGTGAGGGTCCGGATTAATTGCGTCTGTCTTTATGCTTACACGAGTCAATAATTTAGTATAATTTAGTATAAATAGTAGTGCTGGAGCGACCCTCCCTCTTTACTCTTTATGTGTATATGCTTATGTGAAATTCTTGATAATAAAAGCTAAGCGCCCATGTTTGAATATCTATATGTAGTGCGGCCTTTTCCTGTAGCGAGTTATTATTGTTATTGTTATTGTGGAGTGTACTGGCAGCACGCTTGTTATGGAGGTTGCCCTTTTTTTCCCGGACTGTTACACGGAAGTCACGCCGGATCTTTTCCTTCAGCCGCAGAGGCTTCGCTGGAGCCGTTATATTGCCATAAAGACTATGCCGACCAAAGCCAGGGCGATACATTCCAAAAGCAACTTTGAAGACAGGGGACAATTACCCATACCTCCCAAGTGTCCCTGATTCGGAGAGACTGTCCCTCTTTTGTGTCCATGTCCCCCTGTCCCTTGTTGTTCTCATTTGTCCCTCTTTGAGGTGTAACATGCAGATCTGCAGCAATAAATGATTCATTTGCCTATTCAAAGTGTTTCTATTGTTGTAACTGTTACATCCTGTCTCCTATCCATCCCTCAATGAGGGTGTGTGGCTTCATCCATCCCTCAATGATGGGGCGTGGCTTCATCCATCCCTCAATGAGGGGGTGTGGCTTCATCCATCCCTCAATGAGGGGCATGGCTTCATCCATCCCTCAATGAGGGGGTGTGGCTTCATCCATCCCTCAATGATGGGGCGTGGCTTCATCCATCCCTCAATGATGGGGCGTGGCTTCATCCATCCCTCAATGAGGGGGCGTGGCTTCATCCATCCCTCAATGAGGGGGTGTGGGTTCATCCATCCCTCAATGAGGGTGTGTGGCTTCATCCATCCCTCAATGAGGGTGTGTGGCTTCATCCATCCCTCAATGAGGGGGTGTGGCTTCATCCATCCCTCAATGAGGAGGTGTGGCTTCATCCATCCCTCAATGAGGAGGCGTGGCTTCACCCATCTCTCAATGAGGAGGCGTGGCTTCACCCATCTCTCAATGAGGAGGCTTGGCTTCACCCATCTCTCAATGAGGTGGTGTGGCTTCAGCTATCTCTCAATGAGGGGTTGTGGCTTCATCCATCCCCCAATGAGGGGGCGTGGCTTCATTCATCCCTCAATGAGGGGGCGTGGCTTCATCCATCTCTCAATGAGGGGTTGTGGCTTCATCCATCCCTCAACGAGGGGGCGTGGCTTCACCCATCCCTCAATGAGGGGGCGTGGCTTCACCCATCCCTCAGTGAGGGGGCGTGACTTTATCCATCCCTCAATGAGGGGGTGGGGCTTAATCCATCCCTCAATGAGGGGGTGGGGCTTCATCCATCCCTCAATGAGGGGGTGTGGCTTCACCCATCCCTCAATGAGGGGGTGTGGCTTCACCCATCTCTCAATGAGGAGGCGGGGCTTCATCCATCCCTCAATGAGGGGCGTGGCTTCATCCTTTCCTCAATGAGGAGGCGTGGGTTCACCCATCCCTTAATAAGAGGGCGTGGTTTCATTTACATATTGCCCCTCTTTGAGGTGTAACATGCAGATCTGCAGCAATAAATGATTCATTTGCCTATTCAAAGTGTTTCTATTGTTGTAACTGTTACATACTATCCATCAATAAATAAGTGGGCGTGGCCTAATTTAACAAATGTCCCTCTTTCCCACCCTGAAAATTCGGTAGGTATGAATTGCCTGTTGAAGATTATTGGGGCGAGGGTGCAAACGCTGGGTGCTCAGTTGTTAATTGTCGAGAACTTAAAGTGGACCAAAACCCACTGAACTTGTGAAATATATTTGGCCATATCCCCTGCCAATACTCTCTCATCAGAGTGTAGAGTGTAGAAATGGATATTTCCGCTTATCAAATCTTCCTGGATCACTGATTTATTCGCTGTTCCTCTTGGTAAGATGGCAGGCGATCAGTCATTGCATAGGTGAGGCTATGACATCATCGCCACACACAGCAGTGGCAATGAACGGAGGAGGCGGAGCTTTACAGCTAAAACAGGCGCCATTATCTGGGATTAGAGTGAGGCGGAAATATATAAAAAATGAAAAATATTTACAAAAATGGTTTTTTCTAGGCCAGGAGAGGTCACAACATTATTATTAGATTAAAAAAATAATAAAAATAAAACCCCCCTGTTTAAAGACAAATAAAAGAACGTCCATTGAAATGTATGGGAGAGCGACAGGTAGTGAGAGGTCATACCTGGCGCTGTGCAAGGCTGAACGCCGGCGCTGTACGCTGAGGCTGGGATAATGATGAATCAGACGCTACATGGCGCTATCACAGTCACTCACCAGATTCTGCTTGATAAATGTGTAATTGCTGCCGTGTCCAGCGTTCACCTGGCACTACCTCTCATTAACCAGCCACTACCTGACGCTATCCCTTCATGAATAAGGGCCTAACTTAAACCAGACCTTTTTCTAGTCTTTTTCTAGGCCAGGAGAGGTCACAACATTATTTGAGATTATTTAAAAAAAAATGAATAAAAACCTCCTGTTTAAAGAGAAGAAAAGGATCGTCCATTGAAATGTATGGGAGAGCGACAGGTAGCGAGAGGTCATACCTGGCGCTGTGCAAGGCTGAACGGCGGCGCTGTTCGCTGAGCCTGGGATAATGATGAATCGGACGCTACATGGCGCTATCCCAGTCGCTAAACAGATTCTGCTTGATATATGTGTAATTGCTGCCGTGTCCGGCATTCACCTGACGCTACCTCTCATTTACAAGGCGCTACCTCTCATTTACAAGGCGCTACCTCTCATTTACAAGGCGCTACCTCTCATTTACAAGGCGCTACCTCTCATTTACAAGGCGCTACCTCTCATTTACAAGGCGCTACCTCTCATTTACAAGGCGCTACCTCTCATTTACAAGGCGCTACCTCTCATTTACAAGGCGCTACCTCTCATTTACAAGGCGCTACCTCTCATTTACAAGGCGCTACCTCTCATTTACAAGGCGCTACCTTTCATTTACAAGGAGCTACCTCTCATTTACAAGGCGCTACCTCTCATTTACAAGGCGCTACCTCTCATTTACAAGGCGCTACCTCTCATTTACAAGGCGCTACCTTTCATTTACAAGGCGCTACCTCTCATTTACAAGGCGCTACCTCTCATTTACAAGGCGCTACCTCTCATTTACAAGGCGCTACCTCTCATTTACAAGGCGCTACCTTTCATTTACAAGGCGCTACCTTTCATTTACAAGGCGCTACCTCTCATTTACAAGGCGCTACCTCTCATTTACAAGGCGCTACCTCTCATTTACAAGGCGCTACCTCTCATTTACAAGGCGCTACCTCTCATTTACAAGGCGCTACCTCTCATTTACAAGGCACTACCTCTCATTTACAAGGCGCTACCTCTCATTTACAAGGCGCTACCTCTCATTTACAAGGCGCTACCTCTCATTTACAAGGCGCTACCTCTCATTTACAAGGCACTACCTCTCATTTACAAGGCACTACCTCTCATTTACAAGGCGCTACCTCTCATTTACAAGGCACTACCTCTCATTTACAAGGCGCTACCTCTCATTTACAAGGCGCTACCTCTCATTTACAAGGCGCTACCTCTCATTTACAAGGCGCTACCTCTCATTTACTAGGCGCTACCTCTCATTTACAAGGCGCTACCTCTCATTTACAAGGCGCTACCTGCCGCTACCTGGCGCTATACCTTCATGAATAAGACCCTTGGTCTGCTATCCTGGGTTTTGGTCCTTTGCCCCCCCGGGGAACCCCAATCGGGCATGCCCCACTGTGCGAACCGCCCCAGATCGTCCAATCGCACTCTTCGGTCCTATGGCGCATGCGCAGCCTCTCGTCCAAACGGCGAACTCGGATGTGCTCACGTCAGCTCGTCTAAGCTTTCCTCTAACATGAGTGGCCGCATCCCCTGCTTCCCTCTAACAGATGCCGGGCGCTGGCACGCACCCTGCTAGAGGGATAGCAGGGATGCGGCCGCTGCTCGCACCTGCACCATTCTCAGTTTATGGGTTTCACACAGCGGGGTATCCCGATTCTGGATGCCCCAGGGGGAAGGACTCCTATAGACTCCTGTGACGATCTCCGTGGGTTTTGGTCCACTTTAAAGAAGTACAACACCGCCTCGAGTCTGTAAGACTCTTCTCTTTTTGGAGCATCCTGAATTGGGATGGCACGCTTTGTGAAACACCGACTTAGCGCTTCCAAGTGCCCACGACTCATCTTCGCGTACCCCTAGCTGCGCCGCACACCCATTCCGGACCTTTCTGAATGGGTGGCGCGGGCACGTCCGCAGCTAAAGGTGCCACAATCAGCTCCTACTGTATTCAGATTTCCTTGCCTCACTGTGGCAAAAGTCATCTGAATTACTCCCAAGTGTCCCTGATTTGGAGGGACTGTCCCTCTTTTAAGTCCATGTCCTCCTGTCCATCGTTGTTCTCATTTGTCCCTCTGTTGAGTCCATGTCCCCCTGTCCATCGTTGTTCTCCTTTGTCCCTCTGTTGAGTCCATGTCCTCCTGTCCCTCGTTGTTCTCATTTGTCCCTCTTTTAAGTCCATGTTCTCCTGTCCATCATTGTTCTCATTTGTCCCTCTTTTGAGTCCATGTCTCCCTGTCCCTTGTTGTTCTCATTTGTCCCTACTTGAGCTGTAACATGCAGAACTGCATTAATAAATGATGTATTCTCCTATTCATAGAGTTTATATGGTTGTAAGTGTTACATTCTATCTCCTATTCATCTCTCAATGAGGGGGTGTGGTCTCATCTATCTCTCAGTGAGGGGGCGTGGTTTCACCACATCTCAGTGAGGGGGCGTGGTTTCACCACCTCTCAGTGAGGGGGTGTGGCTTAATTTACATATGATCTCTTTTGAGGTGTAACATGCAGATCTGCAGCAATAAATGATCCATTTGCCTATTCAAAGTGTTTCTATAGTTGTAACTGTTACATCCTCCTATTCATCTCTCAATGAGGGGGCGTGGCTTCATACATCCCTCAATGAGGGGGCGTGGCTTCATCCATCCCTCAATAAAGGGGGTGTGGCTTCATCAATCCCTCAATGAGGGTGTGTGGCTCCATCCATCACTTAATGAAGGGCATGGCTTTTATTTACATATTGTCCCTCTTTGAGGTGTAACATGCAGATCTGCAGCAATAAATGATTCATTTGCCTATTCAAAGTGTTTCTATTGTTGTAACTGTTACAATGTATCTCCTATCCATCAATCAATGAGGGGGCGTGGCTTCATCCATCCCCCAATGAGGGTGTGGCCTAATGTACATACTGTTCCTCTCTTTGAGGTGTAACATGCAGATCTGCAGCAATAAATGATTCATTCTCCTATTCAAAGTGTTTCTATTGTTGTAACTGTTACAATGTATTTCCTATCCATCAATCAATGAGGGGACGTGGCTTCATCCATCCCTCAATGAGGGTGTGGCCTAATTTACATACTGTCCCTCTTTAAGGTGTAACATGCAGCTCTGCAGCAGGTTGGTAGGTGCCAGTGATTGGCTGACTGGCTACGAGGGAGCTAGGAAGAGGTGGGGGATACACGCAGTAGGGCATCCCAAATTGAGATGCCCCTAAGTCAATTTCTAGGGTGTTCTTTCTCTTTAAAGTTGACTATCCTGGGTTTTGGTCCTTGCCCCCCGGGGCTCCCCGATTGGGGATGCCCCGCTGTGTGAAACCCCCAAAGCCGCCTGAGCGAACCCACCTCTTCCCAGGCCTACGGCGCATGTGTGGCCGCTCGTCCAGTCAGCGCGCTCTGGTCCTCTCCTGCTCCTTCATCTAGGGCGAGCGTCTCCGAGCGTGCTGGCGGCCGCATCCCCTGCTACTCTCTAACAGGGAGCGTGCCCACACCGTCCTGCTAAAGGGATAGCAAGGATGCTGCTCGTTGGACTAGGTAAGTTTCTGGGTGACCTAGGGGGTATCACACAGTGGGGCATCCTGAATCTGCATGCCCCTGGGGGTAGGGAGGATGCCCGCCCTGGAGTCTCATAGACTCCAGGGTGGGTTTTGGTCTACTTTAAAGCAGTACAAAACCCACCCGCGTTCTGAAACCCGCAACGGCGCCGATAACCACTTACCCTTTACTGGTCCAGCGCCACCACGATGCAGGGGATGCTCAGCTTGTGCTCCCCATTGAAGTCAATGAGAGCTATTTGGCAAATTACTAGCGGCAGGTAGCGACAGATGAGCGTCTGTAGCAGGCATTTCAGAGCGCCCGCTAGTAGTCGTTGTGCTCAGCCGTGGGGCGCTAGTTCAGAGCGTCTCAGTCGCTGTGCTGCAATATAAAGTGATATATTGAAGGTTGCGCTGTTATGTGTTTACCTGACGCCTCGGCCGCAGGCTCTGTAATCTCCGCCTTCCTTCGAAAGTCACATGGTCACTAGGCTCCGGCCGGCGCGTTTCGTCCTATCGAAAGGATTTTCCTCCCTATTTCTGCTTATATGTTTACCTGACGCCTCGGCCGCAGGCTTGGTAATCTCCATCTTCCTTCAAAAGTCACGTGGTCACTAGGCTCCGCCCGCCGCATTTCATCCTATCGAAAGTATTTTCCTCCCTGTTTCCGCATATATGTTTACCTGACGCCTCGGCCGCAGGCTCGGTAATCTCCGTCTTCCTTCGAAAGTCATGTGGTCACTATGCTCCGCCCGACGCGTTTCGTCCTATCGAAAAGAATTTTCCTCCCTATTTCCGCATATATGCTTAACTGACGCCTCGGCCGCAGGCTCGGTAATCTCCGTCTTCCTTCGAAAGTCACGTGGTCACTAGGCTCCGCCCGATGCATTTCGTCCTATCAAAAGGATTTTACTCCCTATTTCTGCATATATGTTTACCTGACGCCTCGGCCGCAGGCTCGGTAATCTCCATCTTCCTTAGAAAGTCACGTGGTCACTAGGCTCCGCCCGCCGCATTTCGTCCTATCGAAAGGATTTTCCTCCCTATTTCCACATATATGTTTACCTGGCGCCTCGGCCGCAGGCTCGGTAATCTCCATCTTCCTTCGAAAATCACGTGGTCACTAGGCTCCGCCCGCCACATTTCGTCCTATCGAAAGTATTTTCCTCCCTGTTTCCGCATATATGTTTACCTGACGCCTCGGCCGCAGGCTCGGTAATCTCCGTCTTCCTTCGAAAGTCATGTGGTCACTAGGCTCCGCCTGACGCGTTTCGTCCTATCGAAAAGAATTTTCCTCCCTATTTCCGCATATATGTTTACCTGACACCTCGGTCGCAGGCTCGGTAATCTCCGTCTTCCTTCGAAAGTCACGTGGTCACTAGGCTCCGCCCGCCGCATTTCGTCCTATCGAAAGGATTTTCCTCCCTATTTCCACATATATGTTTACCTGACGCCTCGGCCGCAGGCTCGGTAATCTCCATCTTCCTTAGAAAGTCACGTGGTCACTAGGCTCCGCCCGCCGCATTTCGTCCTATCGAAAGGATTTTCCTCCCTATTTCCACATATATGTTTACCTGGCGCCTCGGCCGCAGGCTCGGTAATCTCCATCTTCCTTAGAAAGTCACGTGGTCACTAGGCTCCTCCCGCCGCATTTCGTCCTATCGAAAGGATTTTCCTCCCTATTTCTGCATATATGCTTACCTGACGCCTCGGCCGCAGGCTCGGTAATCTCCATCTTCCTTCGAAAGTCACGTAGTCACTAAGCTCCGCCTGACGCGTTTCGTCCTATCGGAAGGATTTTCCTCCCTATTTCCGCATATATGCTTACCTGACGCCTCATTACATGTCTGCCATTAATGAACACATTAATGCCAGACCTGTAATGTCAATTCTGCACAAATATATAAAACATGTTTTTCAAAAATGGCTTTTTCTAGGCCAGGAGAGATCACAACATTATTTGAGATTAAAAATAAAAAATTAATAATAAACAACCCCTGTTTAAAGAGAAATAAAAGAACGTCCATTGAAATGTATGGGAGAGCGACAGGTAGCGAGAGGTTATACCTGGCGCTGTGCAAGGCTGAACGTCGGCGCTGTACGCTGAGGCTGTGAAAATGATGAATCAGGCGCTACATGGCGTTATCCCAGTCGCTAAACAGATTCTGCTTGATAAATGTGTAATTGCTGCCGTGTCCGGCGTTCACCTGCCGCTACCTGTAATTTACAAGGCGCTACCTGGCGCTATTCCTTCATGAATAAGGCCCCTAGTCATGGTAGATGGCTCTCATTGGATGAGGGGCCGCGCATGCGCCGCTGGACCAAGGAAAAGTGAGTGAATACAGATAGATACAAAGAGTTTTTAGGTTGTGTCAGTCGTTAAAGGGATCGCACATCCTAATCCTCTATAATCAGACATGAACTAAAAACTATTGTCGGGTATTGGCAAAATCCAACAATGGGGGTTATTCATGAAAAAATAGCGCCAGGTAGCGCCTCGTAGCAGCAGGCAGTGTCTGCTGAACGCCGGGCGCTGTATGGGAAACCGCATTTATGAAGCAGATTCTTGTGAGCGCCTCTAACAGCGCCATGTAGCGTCACATGTATTATTACAGGCAGCTCAGTGTATAGCGCCTCTAACAGCGCCATGTAGTGTCACATGTATTATTACAGGCGGCTCAGTGTATAGCGCCTCTAACAGCGCCATGTAACGTCACATGTATCATTACAGGCGGCTCAGTGTATAGCGCCTCTAACAGCGCCATGTAGCGTCACATGTATTATTACAGGCAGCTCAGTGTATAGCGCCTCTAACAGCGCCATGTAGTGTCACATGTATTATTACAGGCGGCTCAGTGTATAGCACCTCTAACAGCGCCATGTAGTGTCACATGTATTATTACAGGCGGCTCAGTGTATAGCGCCTCTAACAGCGCCATGTAGCGTCACATGTATTATTACAGACAGGTCAGTGTATAGCGCCTCTAACAGCGCCATGTAACGTCACATGTATCATTACAGGCGGCTCAGTGTATAGTGCCTCTAACAGCGCCATGTAACGTCACATGTATCATTACAGGCGGCTCAGTGTATAGCACCTCTAACAGCGCCATGTAGCGTCACATGTATTATTACAGGCAGGTCAGTGTATAGCGCCTCTAACAGCGCCATGTAGCGTCACATGTATTATTACAGGCGGCTCAGTGTATAGCGCCTCTAACAGCGCCATGTAACGTCACATGTATCATTACAGGCGGCTCAGTGTATAGCGCCTCTAACAGCGCCATGTAGCGTCACATGTATTATTACAGGCAGGTCAGTGTATAGCGCCTCTAACAGCGCCATGTAGCGTCACATGTATTATTACAGGCAGGTCAGTGTATAGCACCTCTAACAGCGCCATGTAGTGTCACATGTATTATTACAGGCAGGTCAGTGTATAGCGCCTCTAACAGCGCCATGTAGCGTCACATGTATTATTACAGGCAGGTCAGTGTATAGCGCCTCTAACAGCGACATGTAGCGTCACATGTATTATTACAGGCGGCTCAGTGTATAGTACCTCTAACAGCGCCATGTAGCGTCACATGTATTATTACAGGCGGCTCAGTGTATAGTACCTCTAACAGCGTCATGTAGCGTCACATGTATTATTACAGGCAGGTCAGTGTATAGCACCTCTAACAGCGCCATGTAGCGTCACATGTATTATTACAGGCGGCTCAGTGTATAGCGCCTCTAACAGCGCCATGTAGTGTCACATGTATCATTACAGGCGGCTCAGTGTATAGCACCTCTAACAGCGCCATGTAGCGTCATATGTATTATTACAGGCGGCTCAGTGTATAGCGTCTCTAACAGCGCCATGTAGCGTCACATGTATCATTACAGGCGGCTCACTGTATAGCGCCGGCGCTCTAGCTTCCAGAGCCAGATATTACCTGTCGCTCACTGTTGCTCTCCCATACATTTCAATAGGGCTTCATTAGTTGTGTATAAACAGCGCGTTTGGCAATACATTTTTTTTTTGCTCCAATCATTGTGTGACGTCTCCTGGCTGCAAACAAACACTTTTAGAAACTTTTTTGATTTTTTTATATTTTTATGCAGAATTGTCATTACAGGTCTGGCACTAAAGTGTTAATGTCACAGTGTTATAACATTCCATGTGTTTTCGCTTTGTTACTGGTGGATATGTGTTCAAAAACAGACTTTAATCACACAGCGTGTGGCGCTCTATGCTATAGCGCCCAGATTTAGAGCACCAACACTGTGTGTGTGGAACACCGAGTATCGGACGCACTGAGCTGGCGCTACCTCTCGCTCCCTGCAGCGCTGTACTGGTGTTAGAGCGACCAACATACATCTCATTCATCAATGCCGGTCAGGTTACTACAGCGACTGAGGCGCTCTGTTACAGCACCCGATACCCGCTTCTAAGCGCCGCTATACAGACGCTCATCTGCCGATATTTGGAGTTAGCAATGAATCAGCCTCTATGAAGTGATGGCCTTTCAGTTCGACCCCACCCTAATTAATCAAAATCTTTTGGTTGTTATTAAAACATTTACATAATCATTTATTGTTGATATTATTAAAATCAGAGATTGTTGAAGATTACAAAAATCACACATATTAAAACCATCATAAATCACCACCTAAATAAATATGTTGAACAGATTTCAAACATGATTCAATCGTAAACACACTTTCTTTGCAATTAATCAGCTAACAGCCTGATTCATTACTAACGCCAGGTAGCGACAGATGAGCGTCTGTAGAGCGGATTTCAGAGTGCCCACTAGTAGTCGCTGTGCTCGGCCATGGATCTTTGGCCCTTATTTATGAAGGAATAGCGACAGGTAGCGACTGGTGAGAGGCCGGTAATGACGGGCCCCGCCACGAGAACGCCGGCTCCCCACCACAATCACACATTTATCAAGCCAATCCTGCTTAGCGACTGAGATAGCGCCATATAGCGCTCATCATTATTCCAGCCTCAGCCCACAGCGCCAGCGTCCGACCTTGAACAGCGACAGGTATGACCTCTCGCTACCTGGCGCTCTCCAATGCATTTCAATGGAACAATCTATAAATATTCATAATTAATTGTTACTAATGTTTTTTTTTTTTTATGTGAAAAATCCTGTGACCACTTCTGCCAAAAAAAATTGTGCAGAATTGATATTACAGGTCTGATATTAATGTATTCATATTACTAAATTATTTAAAAACTTGTTTTTTTTTTGTTTCCAAAAATATGGTTGTTTGGGGGTTAAAAAACTACTTTTAACCTATCGCCGCCAGCGCTTTTCACAGCGCGAGAATTTTTTGAGCGTGATTTGTTAATGAATATGGTGGGAGCCGGTCGCTAGGGCCAGTCGCTATCATGCGCTCCCATACAGCGCGGAACCTGTCAAATAGTGACTCCTCACCCAATATTCAACATTACGGCAAACCGACTGAGTCACTATCAACAACCGAACAACGGCCAAGCACAGCGACTACTAGCAGGCGCTCTGAAAATGCCGCTACAGTCGCTCAACTGTCGCTACCTGCCGCTATTAATGAATCGGCCTCCCTGTTTCAGAGTGCCTCAGTCGCTGTCCGGCATTGATGAATATGATGTGTGAGTCGCAGTACTACGCTGTATGTGAGCGAACCGTAACGCCAGCTCAGTGCGACTGACCCACACCACATTCATCAAAAAAACTGCCTCAAACAGCGCTGGCGCTCAAAATCACGTAATTGTAGCTCATAGCGCCAGAAGCTGTGTGATTAAAGTCTGTTTATGAACATGTATCCACTAGTAATAAAGCGAAAACATATGGAATGACATTGTTATAACATTGTAACATGAACACTTTAATACCAGACATTTGAGGACAATTCTGCATAAAAATATTATTAATCCAATAAGTTTTCTAAAATGTAATTTTCTTGCCCAGGAGATATGTCAGAAGTTTTGTGTTTTTTTTTTAGGGAAATAAAAATTGGGATCAGGAAAGGGATTTAAGGATCGTCCATAGAAATGTATGGGAGAGCGCCAGGTAGCGACAGGTAATTCGTGGCGCTCTGCAAGGATGAACGCCGGCGCTGTACGCTGAGCCTGGGATAATGATGAATCGTGCGCTACATGGCGTTGTTCCAGTCACTCACCAGATTCGGCTTCATAAATGTGTAATTGCTGCCGTGTCTGGCGCTCACCTGTCGCTACCTGGAGCGCTGTACAGGCACTACCTGGCGCTATCCCTTCATGAATAAGGCCCTCAGTCGAGTACTGAGTGATTACAGGCTTTCTCAGGGGTTTCACGCAGCAGGGAATCCTAATTCAAGATGCCCGGTGGAATGGCACAAAACCCGGAAAAGTGAAATTCCTTGGTTTTGTTCCGCTTTAAAGGCACGTTCTTGGCAAATGCTTAAATTAAAGTGGACTAAAACCCACAGAGAATCTATAATATTCCTGGGTCAAATAATTCCCTCCCCCCGGGGAATCCAAAATCGGGATACCCCGCTGTGTGATACCCCCCAGGTCACCCATAAACTCACCTTCTTTTCCGGTCCACATCCCCGCTATTCGGCTGGTTCGGGCGCGCTCCCGGTTAGAGGGTAGCGGAGGATGCAGCCGCCAGAGCGCACAGATCCGCACTTGTTAAACTAGCTCCTGGACGAAGGGGCTCGAGCGGATCCAAGCGTGCTGATTGGACAAGAGTCCGCACATGCGTCATAGGACCGGGAAGAGGTGAGTTTGTTCGGGCGATCTGGGGGGGGGGGGTTCACACA
Source organism: Gastrophryne carolinensis (assembly GCA_027917425.1). Classification (NCBI taxonomy): domain Eukaryota; kingdom Metazoa; phylum Chordata; class Amphibia; order Anura; family Microhylidae; genus Gastrophryne; species Gastrophryne carolinensis. Next base: position 20,387,343 of record CM051244.1, read on the forward strand.
TCCACGACTAAAACCCAGGATAGTCCAAATCCTGTGCTTTGGTCCACTTTAATGTATGTTGTATTACTTGAGTTTTTATTTGAGCATAGCACATAAAATTCCCTCCTATGGTACTGAAGGAAGGGGCCCCTATTGATGATGGGGCCCAGGTGCAATTCCCCGGTTTACCCTCCCCAAACGCCGGCCCTGACTTTACCATGAAGATCATTATTTCTTTGCCTAATTCTAATACAATCCTTTTAACGAGATGAATTTCCGGATAAATCTCCATTAATTGATATGTTCTTTCTCGATGCGCTCACAAATTGTATTGCGCGGCCCCGTAAGCTCCCTGATAATTATAGATTGGGGTAATAGGTCCGCTTTAATTTATTTTCCAATTTTCTAATTGTCTTGTAACAATATTTATAGCTCTATCAGTGATGGAATTCTGCTTGTGGCACCTGTTGTGAGTTATGTGAGGGGGTGACGTTACATTCGGATTCATTCATTTCTGTCTAATGAAAACTCACTCCCCTCCCCTTCACTTAAAGTGGATCTAAACCCACCCTGGAGTCTCATAGACTAAACGTGTCTACACAAAAAAGCAAAAACTAAACCAATGCATCTATATATAGGCAAAAGCAAATCAATATATAATAAGATAATATAAGAACATAGTAAGATAAATACAAACATTTTACATAAACACAACAATAAAAAAACAATACATATAAGAAATGAAATAAGATCTGAAGAAGGGATAAGGAGAAGAAAGGGGAGAAGGAAAGGAAAGGTAGGGTGAATGGGGGGGGAGGGTGTGTACTCGGACTCTCCACACTCAAAGACAACATATCAAATTCCCCATTAATTTTATCAAGGAGCAAGCTAAGAAGATAACATAAATAAGCGACAAACAAGTAGAGAGAGTTCCACTGGTCCCCAAACGTTATGAAATAGAAGTAGTGAAATACATTGCCCTAGGCACTTTGAATGCTGGTTACCCGTTTCGTTGAGTCAGTTCCTGATCAGCAAGATTGAAAAATAATCATACCCCTGGCTGCTCCTTCAGCATGCACACAGATTGCCCCCCCCCCCCCCCCAGTCCCTAACTTATTTATTTTACAATTATTTTATTTATCTTTACTATATTTTTACAACATTTTTTAAATGTATTTTTATTATCATTATTTTTGACTTTTTACTATAGCCCCCTGCAGGCTACTGCCCTAGGCACAGGCCTAGGGTTGCCTAATTTAGCCATGAGAAACACTAACAAAGGATACATCTGTCGCAGGTGCAGAGCTACAGAAAGTGATAGCAATATACTAATAAATAATATTATAACAGGTTTACAGATGAGCCTTAATGGCCATTAAAGATGAAGACAATGCATGAAGACCTTGCAGGAAAAGCCTCAATGAAGAAAATGCAGGAAGACCTCACAGGAAAAGCCTCAATGAAGACAATGCAGGAAGACCTCGCAGGAAGAGCCTCAATGAAGACAATGCAGGAAGACCTCGCAGGAAGAGCCTCAATGAAGACAATGCAGGAAGATCTCGCAGGAAGAGCCTCAATGAAGACAATGCAGGAAGACCTCGCAGGAAGAGCCTCAATGAAGACAATGCAGGAAGACCTCGCAGGAAAAGCCTCAATGAAGACAATGCAGGAAGACCTCGCAGGAAGAGCCTCAATGAAGACAATGCAGGAAGACCTCGCAGGAAGAGCCTCAATGAAGACAATGCAGGAAGACCTCGCAGGAAAAGCCTCAATGAAGACAATGCAGGAAGACCTCGCAGGAAGAGCCTCAATGAAGACAATGCAGGAAGACCTCGCAGGAAGAGCCTTAATGAAGACAATACAGGAAGACCTCGCAGGAAAAGCCACAATGAAGACAATGCAGGAAGACCTCGCAGGAAGAGCCTCAATGAAGACAATGCAGGAAGACCTCGCAGGAAAAGCCACAATGAAGACAATGCAGGAAGACCTCGCAGGAAGAGCCTCAATGAAGACAATGCAGGAAGACCTCGCAGGAAGAGCCTCAATGAAGACAATGCAGTAAGATCTCGCAGGAAGAGCCTAAATGAAGACAATGCAGGAAGACCTTGCAGGAAGAGCCTCAATGAAGACAATGCAGGAAGATCTTGCAGGAAGAGCCTCAATGAAGACAATACAGGAAGACCTCGAAGGAAGAGCGTCAATGAAGACAATGCAAGAAGACCTCGCAGGAAGAGCCTCAATGAAGACAATGCAGGAAGACCTCGCAGGAAGAGCCTTAATGAAGACAATGCAGGAAGACCTCGCAGGAAGAGCCTTAATGAAGACAATGCAGGAAGACCTCGCAGGAAGAGCCTCAATGAAGACAATGCAGGAAGACCTCGCAGGAAAAGCCACAATGAAGACAATGCAGGAAGACCTCGCAGGAAGAGCCTCAATGAAGACAATGCAGGAAGACCTCGCAGGAAGAGCCTCAATGAAGACAATGCAGGAAGACCTCGCAGGAAGAGCCTCAATGAAGACAATGCAGGAAGACCTCGCAGGAAAAGCCTCAATGAAGACAATGCAGGAAGACCTCGCAGGAAGAGCCTCAATGAAGACAATGCAGGAAGACCTTGCAGGAAGAGCCTCAATGAAGACAATGCAGGAAGATCTTGCAGGAAGAGCCTCAATGAAGACAATACAGGAAGACCTCGAAGGAAGAGCCTCAATGAAGACAATGCAAGAAGACCTCGCAGGAAGAGCCTCAATGAAGACAATGCAGGAAGACCTCGCAGGAAGAGCCTTAATGAAGACAATGCAGGAAGACCTCGCAGGAAGTGCCTCAATGAAGACAATGCAGGAACACCTCGCAGGAAGAGCCTCAATGAAGACAATGCAGGAAGACCTCGCAGGAAGAGCCTCAATGAAGACAATGCAGGAAGATCTCGCAGGAAGAGCCTCAATGAAGACAATGCAGGAAGACCTCGCAGGAAGAGCCTTAATGAAGACAATGCAGGAAGATCTCGCAGGAAGAGCCTCAATGAAGACAATGCAGGAACACCTCGCAGGAAGAGCCTCAATAAAGACAATGCAGGAAGATCTCGCAGGAAGGGCCTCAATGAAGACAATGCAGGAAGATCTCGCAGGAAGAGCCTCAATGAAGACAATGCAGGAAGATCTCACAGGAAGAGCCTCAATAAAGACAATGCAGGAAGCCCTCGCAGGAAAAGCCTCAATGAAGACAATGCAGGAAGATCTCGCAGGAAGAGCCTCAATGAAGACAATGCAGGAAGATCTCGCAGGAAGAGCCTCAATGAAGACAATGCAGGAAGATCTCGCAGGAAGAGCCTCAATGAAAACAATGCAGGAAGACCTCACAGGAAGAGCCTCAATGAAGACAATGCAGGAAGACCTCGCAGGAAGTGCCTCAATGAAGTCAATGCAGGAAGACCTCGCAGGAAGAGCCTCAATGAAGACAATGCAGGAAGATCTCGCAGGAAGAGCCTCAATGAAGACAATGCAGGAAGACCTCGCAGAAAGAGCCTTAATGAAGACAATGCAGGAAGACCTCGCAGGAAAAGCCACAATGAAGACAATGCAGGAAGACCTCGCAGGAAGAGCCTCAATGAAGACAATGCAGGAAGATCTCGCAGGAAGAGCCTCAATGAAGACAATGCAGGAAGACCTCGCAGGAAGAGCCTTAATGAAGACAATGCAGGTAGACCTCGCAGGAAAAGCCACAAGGAAGACAATGCAGGAAGACCTCGCAGGAAGAGCCTCAATGAAGACAATGCAGGAAGACCTCGCAGGAAGAGCCTCAATGAAGACAATGCAGGAAGACCTCGCAGGAAGAGCCTCAATGAAGACAATGCAGGAAGACCTCGCAGGAAGAGCCTCAATGAAGACAATGCAGGAAGACCTCGCAGGAAAAGTCTCAATGAAGACAATGCAGGAAGGCCTCGCAGGAAGAGCCTCAATGAAGACAATGCAGGAAGACCTCGCAGGAAGAGCCTCAATGAAGACAATACAGTAAGATCTCGCAGGAAGAGCCTCAATGAAGACAATGCAGGAAGACCTTGCAGGAGGAGCCTCAATGAAGACAATGCAGGAAGACCTCGCAGGAAAACCCTCAATGAAGACAATGCAGGAAGACCTCGCATGAAGAGCCTCAATGAAGACAATGCAGGAAGCTCTCACGGGAAGAGCCTCAATGAAGACAATGCAGGAAGACCTCTCAGGAAGAGCCTCAATGAAGACAATGCAGGAAGACCTCGCAGGAAGAGCCTCAATGAAGACAATGCAGGAAGACCTCGCAGGAAGAGCCTCAATGAAGACAATGCAGGAAGACCTCGCAGGAAAAGCCTCAATGAAGACAATGCAGGAAGACCTCGCAGGAAGAGCCTCAATGAAGACAATGCAGGAAGACCTCGCAGGAAGAGCCTCAATGAAGACAATGCAGGAAGATCTCGCAGGAAGAGCCTCAATGAAGACAATGCAAGAAGACCTCGCAGGAAGAGCCTCAATGAAGACAATGCAGGAAGACCTCGCAGGAAGAGCCTCAATGAAGACAATGCAGGAAGACCTCGCAGGAAGAGCCTTAATGAAGACAATACAGGAAGACCTCGCAGGAAGAGCCTTAATGAAGACAATACAGGAAGACCTCGCAGGAAAAGCCATAATGAAGACAATGCAGGAAGACCTCGCAGGAAGAGCCTCAATGAAGACAATGCAGGAAGACCTCGCAGGAAAAGCCACAATGAAGACAATGCAGGAAGACCTCACAGGAAGAGCCTCAATGAAGACAATGCAGGAAGACCTCGCAGGAAGAGCCTCAATGAAGACAATGCAGTAAGATCTCGCAGGAAGAGCCTCAATGAAGACAATGCAGGAAGACCTTGCAGGAAGAGCCTCAATGAAGACAATGCAGGAAGATCTTGCAGGAAGAGCCTCAATGAAGACAATACAGGAAGACCTCGAAGGAAGAGCCTCAATGAAGACAATGCAAGAAGACCTCGCAGGAAGAGCCTCAATGAAGACAATGCAGGAAGACCTCGCAGGAAGAGCCTTAATGAAGACAATGCAGGAAGACCTCGCAGGAAGAGCCTCAATGAAGACAATGCAGGAACACCTCGCAGGAAGAGCCTCAATGAAGACAATGCAGGAAGACCTCACAGGAAGAGCCTCAATGAAGACAATGCAGGAAGATCTCGCAGGAAGAGCCTCAATGAAGACAATGCAGGAAGACCTCGCAGGAAGAGCCTTAATGAAGACAATGCAGGAAGACCTCGCAGGAAGAGCCTCAATGAAGACAATGCAGGAACACCTCGCAGGAAGAGCCTCAATGAAGACAATGCAGGAAGATCTCGCAGAAAGGGCCTCAATGAAGACAATGCAGGAAGATCTCGCAGGAAGAGCCTCAATGAAGACAATGCAGGAAGATCTCACAGGAAGAGCCTCAATAAAGACAATGCAGGAAGCCCTCGCAGGAAAAGCCTCAATGAAGACAATGCAGGAAGATCTCGCAGGAAGAGCCTCAATGAAGACAATGCAGGAAGATCTCGCAGGAAGAGCCTCAATGAAGACAATGCAGGAAGATCTCGCAGGAAGAGCCTCAATGAAAACAATGCAGGAAGACCTCACAGGAAGAGCCTCAATGAAGACAATGCAGGAAGACCTCGCAGGAAGTGCCTCAATGAAGTCAATGCAGGAAGACCTCGCAGGAAAAGCCTCAATGAAGACAATGCAGGAAGATCTCGCAGGAAGAGCCTCAATGAAGACAATGCAGGAAGACCTCGCAGAAAGAGCCTTAATGAAGACAATGCAGGAAGACCTCGCAGGAAAAGCCACAATGAAGACAATGCAGGAAGACCTCGCAGGAAGAGCCTCAATGAAGACAATGCAGGAAGATCTCGCAGGAAGAGCCTCAATGAAGACAATGCAGGAAGACCTCGCAGGAAGAGCCTTAATGAAGACAATGCAGGAAGACCTCGCAGGAAAAGCCACAATGAAGACAATGCAGGAAGACCTCGCAGGAAGAGCCTCAATGAAGACAATGCAGGAAGACCTCGCAGGAAGAGCCTCAATGAAGACAAAGCAGGAAGACCTTGCAGGAAGATCCTCAATGAAGACAATGCAGGAAGATCTCGCAGGAAGAGCCTCAATGAAGACAATGCAGGAAGACCTCGCAGGAAGAGCCTCAATGAAGACAATGCAGGAAGACCTTGCAGGAAGAGCCTCAATGAAGACAATGCAGGAAGATCTCGCAGGAAGAGCCTCAATGAAGACAATGCAGGAAGACCTCGCAGGAAGAGCCTTAATGAAGACAATGCAGGAAGACCTCGCAGGAAGAGCCTCAATGAAGACAATGCAGGAACACCTCGCGGGAAGAGCCTTAATGAAGACAATGCAGGAAGATCTCGCAGGAAGGGTCTCAATGAAGACAATGCAGGAAGATTTCGCAGGAAGAGCCTCAATGAAGACAATGCAGGAAGACCTCATAGGAAGAGCCTCAATGAAGACAATGCAGGAAGCCCTCGCAGGAAAAGCCTCAATGAAGACAATGCAGGAAGATCTCGCAGGAAGAGCCTCAATGAAGACAATGCAGGAAGATCTCGCAGGAAGAGCCTCAATGAAGACAATGCAGGAAGATCTCGCAGGAAGAGCCTCAATGAAAACAATGCAGGGAGACCTCGCAGGAAGAGCCTTAATGAAGACAATGCAGGAAGACCTCGCAGGAAAAGCCACAATGAAGACAATGCAGGAAGATCTCGCAGGAAGAGCCTCAATGAAAACAATGCAGGAAGACCTCGCAGGAAGAGCCTCAATGAAGACAATGCAGGAAGACCTCGCAGGAAGTGCCTCAATGAAGTCAATGCAGGAAGACCTCGCAGGAAGAGCCTCAATGAAGACAATGCAGGAAGATCTCGCAGGAAAAGCCTCAATGAAGACAATGCAGGAAGACCTCGCAGGAAGAGCCTTAATGAAGACAATGCAGGAAGACCTCGCAGGAAAAGCCACAATGAAGACAATGCAGGAAGACCTCGCAGGAAGAGCCTCAATGAAGACAATGCAGGAAGACCTCGCAGGAAGAGCCTCAATGAAGACAATGCAGGAAGACCTCGCAGGAAGATCCTCAATGAAGACAATGCAGGAAGATCTCGCAGGAAGAGCCTCAATGAAGACAATGCAGGAAGACCTTGCAGGAAGAGCCTCAATGAAGACAATGCAGGAAGACCTCGCAGGAAGAGCCTCAATGAAGACAATGCAGGAAGACCTCGCAATATTGCGTTCTTGAACTTTCCACCACCTTGCACCCTCCAAAATGTAATGGCAACCGGAGCCCATTATCCATTGTATTAACTATCCTTTAATCATTTAATTTATGCTTGTTAAACAAATTAATTGTACAAACGAGTTGAAGTGGCTAACCCATCTGTTTTAATCAGCGGAATCATTATATAACAATGAATTGAATTTCGGCCCTATTGGCAGCCGATTCCCGAGCAGAACGCTTTATAGCGCGAAGGGTGGAATGAGAAGTGGCTCTTTACGGCTTATTTGTTGTTAGTAACTTGCCATTTAAAGCCATTTACATGTCGTACGAAAGCCGGGATAGGAAGAGGAAACTTCGATTCATTGCCGTGTAATTGAAACCATTTGTCAAAGGCTCCCGACTGTTAATTTAAAGACAAATTTGCTGCAAAACGCGGGACTGGACGCAAAATAATTACTGATATAAGAGGTGTTTGGTGGCGATAAGCGAGTTCATTATAACCAATAAATTTATTTCATGATATACAGATATAGGACGGGGTGTGGGGCTAGCCCATGTGGGGTTATAGCAAACATTCTACCGCTTAGAGATATTTTTCTGGGTATCTGAATAGATAAGAATGTTTTTATTTAAATAGTTGAAGAAACATTATTATTGGGTAATTAACCACATTGGTAGAAGTCAATTGAGGTTATTTATGAAAGTGGAAGGAACTCCTCTGATCACTTGCTCGTCTCTCCCTCTACTTCAGTAAGGTTAAACCAGACCTTTACCCTGAATAAGAGCCTATCTTGTATGTTTCCCCCACCCTGTACATACAGATTGCCCACATTAATCCGGACCTTCATCCTGAATAAGAGCCTATCTTGTATGTTTCCCCCACCCTGTACATACAGATTGCCCACATTAATCCGGACCTTCACCCTGAATAAGAGTCTATATTGTATGTCCCCCCCACCCTGTACATACAGATTGCCCACATTAATCAGGACCTTCATCCTGAATAAGCGCCTATCTTGTATGTTTCCCCCACCCTGTACATACAGATTGCCCACATTAATCCGGACCTTCACCCTGAATAAGAGTCTATCTTGTATGTTCCCCTCACCCTGTACATACAGATTGTCCACATTAATCCGGACCTTCATCCTGAATAAGAGCCTACCTTGTATGTTTCCCCCCTGTACATACAGATTGCTCGCATTAATCCGGACCTTCCCCCTGAATAAGAGCCTATCTTGTATGTTTTCCCCACCCTGTACATACAGATTGCTCACATTAATCCGGACCTTCACCCTGAATAAGAGCCTATCTTGTATGTTTTCCCCACCCTGTACGTACAGATTGCCCACATTAAAATTCATCCTACCTGCACGTAATGCATGCAAAGCACAGCTATAACCCGGCCCTATGCACTTTACCCCACTCTCCTCTCCTCAGTGTGTGTGATGCTTCTGAGGCAAGATGGCGGCGCCCACATCCTAGAGTCCTGAACAGAGTTGCAGCCCAGTGGGGGAAAAAGTAATAAGTAAGCAACTAAAAACTTAAAATATATTAATTTTAGATGCTGGGAAAGGATTTTAAGGATTTGGGCATTTCATTAAATGATATGGAAGGTCTGGTTTAAAGCGGATCTTCACCCTGAATAAGAGCCTATCCTATATGTTTCCCACACCCTGTACATACATATTGCCCACATTAATCCAGCCCCTCACCCTGAATAAGAGTCTATCTTGTGTGTTTCCCCCCTGTACATACAGATTGCCCACATTAATCCAGACCTTCACCCTGAATAAGAGTCTATCTTGTATGTTTCCCCCCTGTACATACAGACTGCCCACATTAATCCAACCCCTCACCCTGAATAAGAGCATATCTTGTATGTTTCTTCCCTGTACATAAATATTGCCCACATTAAAAATCATCCTACCCGCACCTAGTGCATTTTCTGAGCAAAGATGGCGGCCCATGGAGTCTCAGACTGCGTGCAGACAGGTACCCACTATTAGAGTCTTAGCTATTTATTATGCATAATTATTTTGTGGATCCCACCACCCTTTTCTAATCACACGATGTGCTGGCAGGCTGGAGACGCTCTTAGCCTGTACCCCCTTTTTCTGGTCAAGCGATGTGCTGGAAGGCTGGAGACGCTCTTAGCCTGCAGCATCCCTCGCAGCCTTTTTTATCTGATCACACTATGCGCTGGCAGTAATAACTAGAGGCACAACAATGCACTCTTTTGTTTTACTATAATATATGTAAAGTACACAGTGTGCTTACATCACATTGCTGCTGCCATGCCGACTGTTTCTCCTCATTGTTTCTCTGAATCTCCAATGCTCTAATATTTTTACACATAACTACAGGGACTTTTTGAAAACGGTAAAGTCAAGGGCAGTGCAACACGTAGCCCAAGACAATGGGACAACGATCGGGTGCTCGCCTTTAGTATGTCAGGTCTGGAGTTCCTCCACAGCTTGATTTCCCCTGCATTATGCTGCTCCACCAGCAGATGGCTCTGCCCTGCTGAGGTGTGTTAATCAGCCAGCAGCTGTGGGACTTCCTGGCCTATATAAGCTGGTCAGCACATGGCCTCAGCGGATTAGCATTAAATCTGTCTTTTAAACCTGGACTCTGGAACTCTGTAACCTGAACCCTGTACCCAGGACTCCTGCCTAAGCCTTAGTCCCAGCCTCAGCCTTTATTGGACTTTGGACTCCTAAGCACGTATGTTTTCTGACATCACAGCAATCTAAGGCCCTTATTTAAGAAGGGATAGCGTCAGGTAGCGCCTGGTTAATGAGAGGTAGCGACAGATAGCGAATGGTCAACGCCGGACACGGCACGCAATTACACATTTATCAAGCAGAATCTGTTTAGCGACTGGGATAGCGCCATGTAGCGTCTGATTCATCATTTTCACAGCCTCAGCAAACAGCGCCAGCGTTCAGCCTGGCACAGCGCCAGGTATGACCTCTCGCTACCTGTCGCTCTCCCATACATTTCAATGGACGATCCTTTTCTTCTCTTTAAACGGGTTTTTTTTTTTTTCAAAAAAATCACAAATAATTCTGTGACCTCTGGCACTGAAATAGCAATTTTTTCATATTTTTTTAATTTTTTAAATATTTCCTCAGAAATGACATTACAGGTCTGGCATTAAAGTGTTCATGTTACAATGTTGCTACAATGTAATTCCATATGTTTTCGCTTTGTTACTAGTTGATAGATGCTTGAAAACAGACTTTAATCACACCGCCTCCTGCGCTCTGGGCTTCAAACAACTATTTTTCAGCGCCAGAGATTTTTGCAGCTGTTTTTTTCCTGAATATGGAATATAGCGCTGTACTGGTCAAATAGCGACTCCTCACAATGTATTCACCATTACCGAACAGCGACTGAGTCGCTATAAAGTAGCGACTCACGGCCGAGCACTGCAACTACTAGCGGGCACTCTGAAAATGCCGCTACAGACGCTCATCTGTCACTACCTGGCGCTAATGATGAATCAGCCTGCCCGTGTGTTTCATGCTTCCTGGTTATGTATATATATGTATATAGCAGCTTGGTTAGTGTGTACTCACTCTTTGTTATTATTAAACACGGTTTGTCGCATATCCGCCTCAGTCTCTCAGTCAAATTCTGGTCATTTTCTACTATTGGAATTTCTCCGATGAGAAACCCATAACATTTAGCTTTCCTTCCTGGCAGTCACATGATTAGCCGCTATGCAATAGAGGAAGTTGTTGGACTTGAATACATCAGAGCTTTAAGTATGAAAAAAAATGTGAGAATATAACTCCACTTTCTATACGTTTACTATGAAATAAAGTTATATTCTGAATACAGACGTAATTACCAAAAGATTTCTGGCCCGATAGTCTTGCTTTCAAATGATTGCAGAATGACTATTTTATCTCTACTGAGAAGAGAAGAGAAAAAAAAAAAATAAATAACGCAAGACAAGTTAATCCATCTTTGACGTGGTAATATCGCTAGTGGGGCAGCAAACACGTTTAATGTCTCTTTAGAGAATAAAGTGAAGTCAGTTTAAGGCCAAAAATAGCTCCGGCACAGCGGCACGTAGCGTAATCATCCCCACCAGAATAGAATTTCACACTTTCATCACAAGCGCCACGACTTTACAGCCGGGCTCAGGCAGAGGAGCGAAGGAAAAAAAAAAACAAAAAAAAAATAAAGCCAGCATTCCTACACACGTCCCAGGGAGGTGAGGAAAATAAACTGACAACTGATAAAATAAGCTGCAGAAAACGCACTCTCAAAACGGGATCCTCGTGACGACCTCGAGCTACACAATATTTTTTAGACAGTCTTACTAAAGCTTCTAGGAGACCTCGATGAACAATCAAGAATTACCGTATTTTGCGCCCTATAAGATGCACCTGCCTATAAGACGCACCTGCCTATAAGACGCACCCTGGATTCGGAAGAGAAAAAGTTTCTGAACCAAATGGTGTGCTAAAATACCCCCTCCCAATCACCTCATTATAGACAGTGTGCAGAATTCCCCCCCCGATCACACCATTACAGACAGTAAGGAGTATTCCACATTAAAGGCAGTGAGGGGCACCGCACATTAAAGGCAGTGAGGGGTATCCAAAATCACAGGCAGTGTGTGGCATCCCAAATATAGGCAGTGTGTGGGCATCCCCAATACAGGCAGTGTGCGGGCATTCCCAATACAGGCAGTGTACGGGCATACCCAATACAGGCAGTGTGCGGGCATACCCAATACAGGCAGTGTGGGGTCATCCCCAATACAGGCAGTGTGCGGGCATCCCCAATACAGGCAGTGTGCGGGCATACCCAATACAGGCAGTGTGCGGGCATACCCAATACAGGCAGTGTGCGGGCATTCCCAATACAGGCAGTGTGCGGGCATCCCCAATACAGGCAGTGTGCGGGCATACCCAATACAGGCAGTGTGCGGGCATACCCAATACAGGCAGTGTGCGGGCATTCCCAATACAGGCAGTGAGGGGCATCCCCAATACAGGCAGTGTGCGGGCATACCCAATACAGGCAGTGTGCGGGCATACCCAATACAGGCAGTGTGGGGCATCCCATAGACAGGCAGTGTGCAGCATGCCCCAAAAACAAACCAAAAAAACGTACATTTCCCTGCTCCCACGCACCATCTCCCGTCGACTTAAAGCGGACCCTCACCCTGAATAAGAGTCTATCTTATATGTTTCCCACACCCTGTACATACAGATTGCTCACATTAAAAATCATCCTACCTGCCTCTACTGCATGTTATGAGCCTTTAAACATCCAAGATGGCGGCTCATGGGACATCAGGCAGCCTGCAAACAGGAAGTGCCTTCTAACTGTGCTGCTCTGCATTCTGGGATTGCTGAACTTTTCCTGACCCCAGCTCTGCTCTGTCTGAGCAAAGCACAGCTATAACCCACCCCCTGTACTTCATCCCGCTCTCTTCTCCTCAGTAAGTGTGATGCTTCTGAGTTAAGATGGCGGCGCCCGTATCCTAAAGTCCTGAACAGAGTTGCAGCCCAGTGGGGGAAAGAATAATAGGTAAGGGACTAAAAACTTAAAATATTTTAATTTTAGATGCTGCGGAATCATTTTATAAGGGTTTCGGCTTTTCAATAAATCATGGTGAAGGTCCGGTTTAAACAGAGAGATAGACAGACATAAACATACATATACATTACCACTGTCCTTCCATCGTCATCATCACTGCCCGCTGTCTCCACAGTATCCACCTCCTCCGTAGCCGCTGCTGTTGAGAGCGAGACAATTCTGGGTGGGCGTGGCCTATGACTCCTGCCAGTCTCATTGGACGCTGGCATGAGTCACAGGCCATGCTCCACAAGGTGGCCGTAACCGGCTCGCTCTGAACTTGCATCAGCAAAGGAGGCTGTGGGCTGCGGACAGTGGTGGCTATGGAGGCGGTGGCTACTGTGGAGGCAGCGGGCGGCGATGATGGAGATGGAAGGACGCTTGTAATATATATGTGTGTGTCTCTGTTTAAGTCGGTGGGAGATGCTGCGTGGGAGCTGGGGAATGTAAGGTTTTTTTTTACATTCAACCGATAAGCCGCACTGACATTTCCCCCCACTTTTGGGGAAAATAAGTGCGTCTTATAGTGTGGAAATGTGGAACTCAATTGTCACCCTAACCACTCCATTGAAAATGCCCTCACCATAGTCACTAATGATCTGCTCACTGCTAAACCAAAGGTCACTTGTCCATCCTCATCCTTCTTGACCTCTCCTCAGCCTTTGACTCCTCTCTTGATATTCTCTCCCATCTCGGGATTTAAGGCCTTGTACGCTCTCGGCTCAACTCTTACCTCTCTAACATATCTTTCAGTGTATCCTTTTCTAACATGGTTTTGTCTCCAATTTAAAAACATCTCCCGCATCCATCCCTTCCCCACACCCGATAATACTATAATGCTAGCGCATGCCCTGGCCATATCTCAACTGGACTACTGCAACATCCTTCTTTGTGGCTGTCAAGCTTCCTGGCTACAACCAAGGAAGGGCTGAGCGAGCTCCAGGTGTGGGGGGGAAGCGAAGCACATAAATCCAAAAGAGCAATCCAAAAGTCAGGGCTGGCGGCAGACCAGCAAAGTCCAATGGTTGATTCAGGAGCAGGTGGCAGATAGGCGAAGTCCAGTGAGAAAATCCGAGTCAAAAACCAAGTCATCTGTCCGAGGGTAAATCCAGGAAATCAGATCAGGAACTCAGGAATCAGGAAAACAGAATCCAGGAAGTAAGTTGATAACCCAGCATTGGATGCAGGCCAGCTGTCCTCTCAAATAGGGCTGTCAATTAGAGCAGGGAGGGATGTGTCAGAGTCTGAGTGAGGTCACTTCCTGTCCATTCAGAGCCAGGAAACCAGGAAGCAAAATCAAGCCCAAGAGCTTACACTCTAGGCTTAATGCACTTGAAGTGTGCTAAACACCAGGCGTCGCTGTTGAGCAGAGCTAGAGATGAAAAGCCTGCTCTGGTACCAACACCCAGCCGTGCATGTCTGCTGCTGCATGCAGACAGTGATAGAGCATGCCCACATCTCTTTAAAGAGCAAGGAAGGCGAGTAAACTGACAGTTGCTTACTTGCACCTCTGCAATCTATTCTGCACAGAGATGGGCGAACCGGAACTGCAAAGTTTGGGTTCGTACCAAACTTTTCGACTTTTCGGGTTCCCAAACTAAAGACCGTGTTCGAGTTCACGAACATGGAAAAGCTGGTTGATGGGTTGCTGAGCATTTCCTTCCCTTCCCCGAGCATCCTGAATTGGGATGCCCCGCTGTGTGAAACCCACGTCAGTTGGAAACTTGCCTTCTTTCTCGGTTCAACAGTGCATGCGCGAGCTGCGGGCGCTATACCTTCAGCATGGCACGTGCCTGCGCCAGGCATTTGTGAAGGGCCGGCGTGGGCACACTCCCCGTTAGAGGGTAGCGGGGGATGCAGCTGCCAGCTCGAATCCGCTCGCCTTAGACGCCTTAAGCTATTAGACGAAGGGGCGGGAGCGGATCCAAACGTGCTGACTGGATGAGAGGGCTGGACATGTGCCGTCGGGCAGAGGAAGGTTGAGTGAGATCGGGAGACTTGAGGGGTTTCACCCAGTGGGCATCCCCAATCGGGGTTCCCTGGAGCAAGAACCAAAACCCAGGATAGTTAAAATCCTGGGTTTTAGTCCACTTTAAAGTCACATGGGGGCAAATTCACAGAGCAGTTTTAAAGCTTTGCTTGGCTACTGTCATAAAGTGGAGAAGCAACAACGATGGGGCCCCGTCTGACCCTCTGTGCCCCGTTGCGGTTGCACCCCCTCAAGTTACACCCCTGGCTGTGACAGTGCTCCAAACGTTGTCCTCCTTTCTGTTTCATTCCTCCAGGCACAAGCATGGTCACATGACTGCCCCTGTCCCATAGCACTCTTGCGTGAGCCTAAGGCATATGCATACCTTCCAACTTATCAGGGTGGGAAGAGGGACAATTGTAAGCCACGCCCCCCATTAAGGGATGGATGAAGCCACGCCCCCTCATTGGGGGATGAATGAAGCCACGCCCTCTCGTTGAGGGATGGATAGGAGATAGGATGTAACAGTTACAACAACATAAACACCTTAAATGGGCAAATGAATCATTTATTGCTGCAGATCTGCATGTTACACCTCAAAGAGGGACAAATGAGAACAACGAGGGACAGGGGGACATGGACTCAAAAGTGGGACAGTCCCTCCAAATCAGGGAAACTTGGGAGGTATGCATATGTGACCAGGGGAGTAGCTGGGGGGAGCAGGGGGCACTTGCCGTGTGTGCAGCAGGTCAGGGATGCGCCAAAGGGGGACCTAAAAACAGGTAGGGGGCACCATTTCAAATCTTTGCCCCAGGTGCCAGAGAGCCTATCTACTCCTCTGTATGTGACCACTGTGGCTGTCAGACTTGCTCACGTTGGGAGGGCTCAGGGACAGGATTAGCCTCCTAAGGTGGTCATGGAGGAATGAAATTGAAAGGAGAATCCCATTTTGAATCCCTGCTTCAGCATCTACAGCACACTGCAGGAAATGCATGAGAGGCACATGGGGCAGGCTTCAGGTGAGCTCCATATTGCCATAACCTGGACTGTTCCTTTAAATGCTTTACCAGCAGATGTTAGTATGCATTGTGTTGTACTGCAGATGTGCCTGGTCATTCCAATTGGTAACTGCGGATCTGCTTTAATGGACAGCTTTATTGACTGACTACATCCCATTCGCGATTGATGGCGCAAATATCAGCGACTGTCAATAGTGACTCCGCAAGACTGATCGTTCCCAAGTGCAATGATCCCCATCTCTCTCATGGCTGACCTGCATCATAATCTGTCTAATCTGGTAGCAGTGGTTTGTCTAGCTTTCCATAAAACATAACTTTTAATCCATCTAGTTTAAAAAAAGCATGTAAGGACAATGGCCCAATAGCAGAATTAGGAAACAGAAATAGCAGTGGTTTGTCCAGCTTTCCATAAAACATAACTTTTAATCCATCCAGTTTAAAAACAGCTCTTAAACCGGACCTTCAGCGCAATTAAATGAAAAGCCCAAACTCTTAAAAAACGGTTCCCCAGCATCTAAAATTAATATATTTTACGTTTTTAGCCACTAACTTATTATTCTTTCCCCCACTGGGCTGCAACTCTGTTCAGGAATTTAGGATACGGGCGCCGCCATCTTGACTCAGAAGCATCACACTTACTGAGGAGAGGAGAGTGGGATAAGGTACAGGGGGGCGGGTTATAGCTGTGCTTTGCTCAGACAGAGCAGAGCTGGGGTCAGGTAAAGGTCAGCAGTCCCAGAATGCAGAGCAGCACAGTCAGGAGGCACTTCCTGTTTGCAGGCTGCCTGATAAGATGGCGGCTTCCATAAGCCGCCATCTTGGATGTTTAAAGGCTCATAACATGCAGTAGATGCAGGCAGGATGATTTTTAATGTGGCCAATCTGTATGTACAGGATGTGGGAAACATATAAGATAGACTCTTATTCAGAGTGAAGGTCCGCTTTAAGTAGAAAACGTTAAAGCGTGTAAGGACAATGGCCCAATAGCAGAATTAGGAAACAGAAATAGCAGTGGTTTGTCCAGCTTTCCATAAAACATAACTTTTAATCCATCCAGTTTAAAAACAGCTCTTAAGTAGAAAACGTTAAAGAGTGTAAGGACAATGGCCCAATAGCAACAAAAAAGGCAAGCACCTAGTGACGCGTTTCAAGCCTGGTCAGGCTCTTATTCATACAAAGTGTGGAGCAGCTTAAAGCCTTATAGCCTTAGGAGCAAGAACCAATTACCTAACAGGCACGCCATGTGCAGCGATCAGTGTCTCGGCCAAACCCGGAAGAGACGGGTGTGACGTCAGCAGATGAAAATTGCTGATTGGACGAACAATAACCAATCCACAACAAGGCAGAAAAGATAGTATACCCTGCATTAAAAGCGTACGCCACTAGAGTACAGCCGCACTCCTAATAGCCAAATGAATTAAAGCAAACCAGTATACACGGAGCGCAGGCTGCCTGTATAAAATAGAGACAGCACGCTCTAACCAATCTTGTATTCCCCATGGGAAAGCAATTCAGGTTATCATTTATATGTTACATAAATATACCAGTTTCAAGGAAGAAGAAATACAATTTCTCTGCTCTTTTCTTGACTATCTTTTACGCCACAATTATTTCCTTTTTGAAGGGAAATTCTATCTTCAAAAATGTGGCGCATCTATGGGGGCACCCTTTTCACCGTCATTAGCAAATCTTTATATGGGATGGTGGGAATCAGAGTTCATCTTCTCAGAAAAAAATCCCTATTGCAGCCATATCTTTTGGTACGGGCGATACATAGATGATCTAATTTGTATATGGAAGGGGCCTCCTGAAGCATCAAAGGATTTTCTAATATACCTCAATGATAATGAGTTTAATCTTAAATTCCCAGGGAATTTTCAATCCAAAGAAATAGAATATCTGGATCTTATCCTGACTTCTCCTAGTGAGGGAGACTACATTAACACCAGGACTTTTCGCAAGTAGACAGCCGGAAATTCAACTTTGTATGCTACAAGTTGTCACCCTCACCATACAAAAAAAGCTATTCCATATGGTGAATTTGTAAGGGCTGTCAGAAATTGCAACACAGTTGAATCCAAAGAGAATGAGTTTAACCTTGTCCAATCCAGGTTACAGCAAAGAGGTTATGGCCCGAATTTAATTAATGAAGCCAAGAAAAAAGCAAATTCTATAAATAGAGAGACGCTTCTCTTTAATACTCACAAAGAAACCTCTAACTATGGTCACGAAATACTGTAAGGAATTTACTTTAATCCGCCAGATCATTAATTCAAACCTGGCAAATTTTAAAATCGGATCCTGATCTACAATCTCTGATTGAGAAGGAAGGAGTGCGGGTTGTGACCAAAAGGGCACCAACATTAGCAAATAAACTCTCACCCTCTTTGCTCCGGACGCCAAAAACCAAATCTTCTACATGGCTAACATGCAGAGGATGTTTTGCATGTGGCCAGATGCGCTGTGCCTGTTGTAAATTCATGCAAAAGATTATGTATTTTGAATCATCAATTACAGGGAAGAGATATACCATCTCCGGTTTTCTTAATTGCAATACTGCTATGGTGGTGTATCTGGTCACCTGTTCCAGCTGCAAACTGCAGTATGTGGGGTGTACTACCCGAAAGTTAAAGCAGCGTTTTTTAGAACATGTGTACCATTGCAAATCCCTTCAACCAAAATCAAATATCGCCAGACATTGTCAGACTGTCCATAATGGAGATCCGTCTACTTTGAAAGTCACGGCAATTGAAAAAATTGTTTCAAATGTCAGAGGAGGTGATTTACAGAAAAAATTACTGCGAGCAGAAGTGAAATGGATTCTGAAATTAGTTACCCGCATTCCGGACGGTTTAAACGATAGAATGGACCTTTCACTTTTTACTGATTGTTAGTTAGAATTTTTTCAACAGTACTATGTAGGCCGATTTTTTTTCTCCATCGGAACCCCTATACATCTAGGTGGTAAAGAGGCACCTGTTGTTTTTATATAATTCTTTATAATTTTAAATTTTTCACTCTTAAGCACCTTTTTCTTATAGTGTGGAGCAGCCTAAGTTCTTAATTTTTGCAATCTTTTTTATGCCAATTGGCGTTAGTATAATTGGTATGATTGCTGTTGTAATATTGATTAATCATGAGCCGTATTTATCCTAACTGGAGATAGGTATTAACTATATAGGGGTCCGAAGCTTTAATTAATTTTTATTTTTGCCATTACATGGCTATTATGGTCCCCATTCTATTAATCTGACAACTTATTATGAGGGATCATATATTTAAGCCCCCAAAACACTTAAGGCATATAAATAAAACTCTTCTAGGTAGTTTTGGGCCATGTATTCCCCTATATTGTAAAAAGAAAAAAGAAATAAGTCATGTCGTTATCTATAAAGCCTTTACACCGTTATGATACCTTTTTAGGCCATTATTATTACTCACTTTGTTATTTTTTGATTTTTATTCTAATTCCATCTCGGTATCAACGTAACCAGTCAGTTCAACAGATGTTATTAATTATTATACTGGGAATTATGTAAGTTACCTCTACATTATTTAATTTTATAATCATACTTGAGTTATAAGATTTTTTGCCAAGGTATATTGTTTTCTAACTCTAATTATGTATTATGGCGCTATATCGCCTGGTTGCCATGGCTTAATAGGGTATTGCGAGGTCTGCCGATGGGCTTTATATTTATTATTAATTTTATTTTATTTTGTTATGGGTTTGATCTTCAGAGCTTTAGTGGCAGTATAAAACTATTTATTTTTGTTTCAGAGTTGATTGTGCACGCTTTGCGCACTTCTAAACATTGTTTGGATTCATATATCTCCCGGCGTTGACAGCGTACTCTACTATGCTAGTTTCATTTTTTCCTCATTATGCCTTTTATTGTTGAATATCATTACTATTAATCCGGGGGCCACCTTTATTTATCTTTACATTTATATTTATGATTGCCAACATATTCTTTCTTTTGGCTTATATGTTATGGTGGCGGCCGGTTCTTTAGCTCTTTCCCGACTGGTTAGAGTGTGCTGTCTCTATTTTATACAGGCAGCCTGCGCTCCATGTATACTGGTTTGCTTTAATTAATTTGGCTATTAGGAGTGCGACTGTACGCTAGTGGCGAACGCTTTTAACGCAGGGTATACTATCTTTTCTGCCTTGTTGTGGATTGGTTATTGTTCGTCCAATCAGCAATTTTTATCTGCTGACGTCACACCGGTCTCTTCTGGGTTTGCCGAGACACCGATCGCTGCACATGGCGTGCCTGTTAGGTAATTGGTTCTTGCTCCTTTTTCTGTATATGTATATATATATATAAGGCTTTAAGCTGCTCCACACTTTGTATGATTAAGAGCCTGACCAGGCTTGAAACGCGTCACTAGGTGCTTGCCTTTTTTGTTGCTATTGGGCCATTGTCCTTACACGCTTTAACGTTTTCTACTTAAGAGCTGTTTTTAAACTGGATGGATTAAAAGTTATGTTTTATGGAAAGCTGGACAAACCACTGCTATTTCTGTTTCCTAATTCTGGAGGAGTTGTGCCTGGGATCTCCCCGTCCGTGCTATCAATAAGGAAGTTGGTGAGCTGGCTATTTTTTTGATTTTGTCTAATTCCGGCTACGTGGCACCATAGAAAACATCCCCAGAGCCTCTGGCTTATACTGCACGTTGCGTAACACGTTTGTGTGCATGTAAGTCATACCCCCCAAGCGTCCCGATTTCCTGGGACAATCCTTATTTAGGACATTTTGTCCTGGCGTCCCGCGCTGCTTGCACATATCCCATGTCTCTCTCTATTGCCTGTTACTGGAAGCCGGAAGGTCGCCGCGGCCTGTCGCCGGCCCCGAATGTGAGCGATGGGCTGCATACTCGGGGCCGGTAGCATTGGGCGTCTCAGAGGCTGCGGTGGTCAGGCATCTGAAAGGCTGGCTGTTTTTTTTTTCTTTAAGCTTTCAAGCTCATTGGTGGTTGAGTGGGTGCATTTTGGTAGCCAGAGCAGTTTCTAAGCAAAATAACGCTCGTTGCGGGAAGGAAGTAATGGCACAAAGGGATATGCACAGCCGAAGAATAATAAATGGTGTAGGCCTAAGGGGGAAAATGCACTACTGTACCCTAAGTTTGACAGTGGGACTCTAGAGCTAACCCACTGTAGATCCCACACAATTGGCTGCACACATAATTGTAGCAGTCCAATCAATTTATTAAATACTAATGTATATACAATGCATGAAACATACAAGACACACTATAAACAATAAGACAATGATAAAAACAAGCAACTGAGTGGGGAGGAAAGCCGGGGCTAATTATTATGAATATTTAATGGGTTAATCATAGCCAAATCAAATAATGATGATCAATGCATATTGTGCTGACAAACGTAGATTAAAAGTGCTATTGCTTCCAATAAAAATTGATAGACATGATGAGGAGGGCATACAATTTCGGCCCAAGTAAAAGCAGCAAAAAGTATTATGAAAAAGGACAGCAATGTGCACTGCTAACCTTGTGCAGTAAAGCTAGTGCAAAGTGCCATGTGCTAAAGTGCCAAGCAGAGAAAGAGGGTCCTTTAAAAGACCCAGATGAAAAAACAACCAAAGTGCCAAGTGTGCTTTTGTCAGTTCCAATTGCAATCAGCGATCAATTGTAAATAAAAGCCCTCTTCCTCCCCACTTACCTCACCGACGCGTTGCGTAGTCCGCTAACCACTTCGCCAGAGTGTGGGAAGGAAGAAATTCTGCCCCTCCTGTCCGTCCTATGGTGCTGCTCCTATCCCTTACTATGCTGTGCCATAGCAGCAGGCAGTGCTCCCTCCCCATGACTGAGCCCAATATGGGGTTGATGAGGGGCCCGGCATATGGGCGACTCTGCTAACAGTGCCCCTGACTCATCTGCAGAAAACACAATGGCTGGGATAAAGTCCTTGGCACCCGGGATGGGTGCCCTGCTCGTCCCACCCTGGAAACAGCCCTGTTGGTCAGGGCTGTATTTGGTGTCCAGGCTGCCCTAGGCACTTCATTTTGCTTGCACACCACTTGTGGAGGGCCCATACGTTTTAAATGAAGTGTGAGTGTGGGCGGTGAGGGTGCAATGGATTATATGCAGATGGGGGGGTGCAGAGGAGGGAGAGGGTGCAACTAGTTAAATACAAACAGTGTGCGTGGGAGGGGGTGGGTGTAAGGGGGTGAAGGGTTACATGCAGAGCCCTATACTTTTGATTGGCTTCCTAGACTCTTGACACACAGAAGTCACATGACCAAAGCCTGGAGGCAGAGAAATCAGGTCCTGTTAACAACAAAATACAGCAACGCAGCGGCAGAGGAAGCGGCCCTGCCCTTTGAAGCTAGAGGAAAGTTAATGGTATTATAAAAAACAAAAAATGTTTTTACTTGTTAAATGTTAATCTGTAAACTGTCCAGACTTCCCACTGTGACATTTTCAGGCACAAACAGAATTAGAAGATATTTTTTCAGCGCTCACTTGTAACATTTTAAACTATATTTGATTATAATAGTTAGATAATATTTATGAAAAGGTTATACGCATTAAAAAAAACACTGCGGTGTGATACAAAAGTACTGCTAAATGCAGAAAGGAAAGCATTAGGGATGTTATCGGGGGGGCGTGGCTTCTGTATTCTACTGTCGACATGATGAACATGAGGATGTGGCAGCTGCAGGAACATCGATGGGTATTTGCATCACGTTGTTGGTGCTGCTGAGCTTTTTGTGGCCAGGTACACACTACCCACACCTCCTGAATTCTGACAGTTGCCTCCGCTTCTCTCTGAGATGTGTCCTGAGCTCCATGAACTTGCGACTTCAGCACCCCATCACGCGCTCTCATGTTGTCAGGACTGGCGTGGACAGGTTTTTGAGCCGGTGATCCACCGTTGGTCATTGCTCCAAGTCTGCTTCTTTACCACTGTGCTACCTGCTCTATTGCTAGTCTTGGACACATTGAATATCTGTGCATCCAATTGGCAAATGAAGTTCAATGTGGAGAAATGTAAAGTAATGCACTTGGGGTCTAATAACCTGAAGGCCACATATATCCTCGGGGGAGTAAAACTGGGAGAGTTACTCACTGAGAAGGATCTGGGAGCACTGGTAGATCACAGGCTAAATAACAGCATGCAATGCCAAGCAGCTGCTTCCAAGGCTACCAATATATTATCCTGTATTAATAGAGGCCTGGAATCATGGGATAGGGATGTAATTTTGCCTCTTTACAAGAACCTGGCGCGCCCTAACCTATAAATCTATGGAATAGCCTCCCACAGATGCTTGTTACAGCACCAGCCGCTGACAGCTTCAAAAAAGGATTAGATGCTTATTTAGAAGAAAATAACATTAACAGTTACTATTAGCGGTTATCAGTAAAAAAACAAAAAACAAAAAATAAAATAAGTAACTTCCACCTATAAAATAAAATAAAAAATAACTTCCCCGACCCCAACACCCTTGGTTTTTCAACCGTATTAACTATGTAACTATATAACTATATAACTATGTAACTATATAACTATATAACTATATAACTATGTAACTATATAACTATGTAACTATATAACTATATAACTATGTAACTATATATCTATGTAACTATAACTATGTAACTATGTGACTATATAACCATGTAACTATGTAACAATGTAACTATGTAACTATATAACTATGTAACTATATAACTATGTAACTATGTAACTATATAACTATATAACTATGTAACTATATAACTATGTAACTACGGTATGTAACTATATAACTATGTAACTATAACTATGTAACTATGTAACTATAAAGTTCTATATAACTATATAACTATGTAACTATGTAACTATAACTATGTAACTATGTAACTATATAACTATGTAACTATATAACTATGTAACTATAACTATGTAACTATATAACTATATAACTATGTAACTATATAACTATATAACTATGTAACTATAATCGCACTCAGGCTTCTGCCTGCTTCATGGTCATCATGTTTTTGAATGATGAAAGTGTCAGCTGCAAGTTCTTTTTAGGGGTTGAACTCTTTTTTGGTTTGGGTTCCTACAAAAAAATGCTAAGTTTTCAAAAAACACTAAAAATAAAGTCCATACAAGAAAAATGTGGATATTGGACCCCAGTTTAGCAAAAACAATAAAGGAAGATGTAGTTGAACTATTAAGCATTAGTATGCAAAACAAACAAGGAAGGGAGGGTTAAAGAGAACATCTGGGAAAAAAACATTGGGCAAAAAGATGTTAAGGGTTAACTGGAATCAGAATAGCCCCCCTCCCAAAAAAACCCCAAATAATGGAGAACCCAAATACAATCCAAAATGGCGATTAGAGCTTCGCAGGAAACACAGAAGCTGGAGAGATCAAATCGCTATTGAGAAACAGTAAAGGAAAGGGGAGAAACATGGGGGACCATCGGGAGCAGTTAAGCCCTTACCCAGCCAAATGCACATGGGACGGTGCCATTTGCGCTTTAAAGCAGCAGTTTTGCGCCTTCAGAAAGGTGCAAATTGGCGCAAAAAGAGGCATTTTGCGCTTCCCCCATGCGCTTGCCATTTGGTGCGACTTGCACATGTGCCTGGGGTCCATGCGGAATTGATTGGACTCCGTCTGAGCGTTTTTGCGCACTGACCATGAATCAACTCTGTTGTCTACCTTGGGGTTGATTCAGAGTCAGGTGAAAATTTACACCTGTTAGACAAGAAAATGGCATTTTTCTCTCCTAATAAAAGAAGTGAGTTTTCTCACCAGGCTCTGATTCGACCCCAATGTCTGCTGGATTTGTGTGGTTCTTCCGTGGGTCCTAAACCTCCTTTGTTTTCCCTCAGCTGTCTTTCATCATCCTGTTGGCTTTCCTATAAATGCATGTGCCTGGTCTCGCCCCCGTGTTGGATCAATACGTCATCTCTCCAGTGTGCAGCTTTGTTCTTCAACCCTCTAAGTCCTACCTTGTCTTAAAACCTTTAAGCAGAGTAACTGAATGGGGTGACCTGGGGGGGGTATCACACAACGGGGCATACCGATTGTGGATGCCCGGGGGAGGGAATAGATCGGCGCAGGAATAGTATAGATTCCCGGGCCGATCAAGCTGTGTTTTGGTCCACTTTAATTTCAAACTCATACATAATAAATCTGGTGTTGGCCTTTCTTCTGACAAGGTCAGAAGGGTCTGTACGAAACTTCGGTGTTCTCACCCGTCTGCCCCCTATTTAGAGAAAACCACCAAAAAACAGCTTATGCTCTAGAACACCTCCTTCGTGTTCTCCCTACACTATTCACCCTGGCGAAGTGTCGGTAGGACACGCAACGCGTCGGTGGCGGCTGCTGCGGGGGGACCCGCGAGTGACAGGTGATGTAAGATTATTATTATTTTTGGATGTTTTTTTACTCTTCATTTTTGTTTGGAGCCACACTGGTCTTGCATTTTGTCATTGTAGTTACTGCATTGATTAGCACTGTTGTCTTTGTTTGCACCATCTGCTTATATGCACTTTGCACTTTAAAGTGGACCAACACCCAGGATTTTGACTATCCTGGGTTTTGGTCCACTTCGGTGGGGCACCCCCGCTGTCTGAAACCCCCCAGAAAGCCCAAAAAAACTCACCTCTCCCCGCTCCCACGTGACCGCGCCAGCCAATCACAGTGCTCAGAGCCGCTGTGGTATGCGCGTCCAAGGCCGCCTGGACGCGCATACCAGCTCAGCTGGCTCTGAGCACTGGAGGCCGCGTCTCGCGCTTCCCTCTAACAGGGAGCGCCAGCGCGGGTGCGCGCCCTGCTAGAGGGAAGCGCGAGACGCGGCCGCGGCTCGCGCATGCGCCGACGGAACAGGGCTGAGGTAAGGTTTGTGGGCCTCCTGGGGGGTTCCTCCCCGCGGGACATCCCAATTTCGGGGAGGGATCTGATCGGGAATCTTATAGATTTCTGGGCCGATCCCCCCTGGGTGTTGGTCCACTTTAAAGAGATATTCTGATTAATTGAACTGTGGACACTTTAATAATTATTTATTGGTATGGACATTCTGTCTGGCTTTTTTGTAATGTATATTTTGTCACTATCCTTTTGGCTCCGTATTCCTTTGGCATAATAATTTTTTATATTATTATTGTTTGTTACATTGACTTATGTATTAGTCACTTATGGCCTGGTCCCCCCTTTGTGGTTGTGTTTATGTTTTTTAATCTTGTATGTCTTTAATATGTACCGGATTGTGCTTATTTTCTTAATAAATAATTTTCATATATATATTTTTTTTTAATAAATACTTTTCATATATATTCTCTATGGGAGTGGTTTATCTGGGATAATTCTAGAATCCCAGAACTTTAGTTTCTTTGTTAGCACATGCACCCTCCATAGCCGACACCTTTTTCTTAAATATTATTTAAGCTGTGCACATCCACTTAGCTTTGCTCCCTACACTATGGCCGCCATCTTTCTGGGCTTGTCTACTCCGTCCTATTGTCCATAATGGGGCAGCACTATAATTCGTGAATTACCTGCGGTCTACTAACCCCCACAATATTACATCTTCTTTTTAATGGTATAGGAGGCAGAACAGAAAACATTAGGACAAAAAAGTCCTAATTTTCATAAGGTATTTGAATGCAAGATTTATGAATCAAGGCCAATGTTATAATAAAAAAAAAAAAATCCAAAAACAGGAAATATAAAACCAGGCTTTTTATAAAATCGATGTCTTTATGTCTCTTTACAAAAGCACTGCGGGCTTGATGGAGCTGAGCTGTAATATGGCAGCATTGGCTTCTCACGTATTGGCCTAAAAACAGTAGAATGTCACCTGTGTATTGAATGCTGCGGGATCATGGAGCCGCTATCTATTCCGGCTCTGTTAGTTACCCGGCAGGCGCTGGCCCCGCGCTGACACGGAGAAATTAGCCGGGTATTGGCTGCACTCATGATCAAGTCTTTTATAATAGAGCCCTTCAACCGAAATCTAATTGAAATGAACTTGTCATGTGCAGTTATTATCTGTGTCAGGCCATCTTCATGTCTGTTTGTATAATTGGATTTCTTGTTAGGTGAGACTATACACGTGGACGGAAAGAAAATATTCCTGAAATAAAATGTCATCGGCATCATTGGGAAAAGATGAGCGATCCCCACAACGACCTTTATAAAACACATAGAACATAAAACACATAGAACATAAAACACATAGAACCCCCCCTATACTAAGGATAGAGAGGGATAAAAGAAAATGATTAATTATGGGGTCCCAAACAAATCGATAAACAGTACAAATAAATCCCCTAGAAAATATTAAACAAGGCTAAGGAAGAGGAGTAGCTAGGCTTTCTGGCACCCCGCGCAAAGATTCAAAATGGCGCCCCCACCTGTTCTCAGGCCCCCCTTTGGCATTCCCCTGAGCAGCTGCACCCCCCTGCTCCCCCCTAGCTACGCCCCAGTGTAATGTAACCGTGTATGCCCATCAATATCTCTCCATAAAAATATATGAAAATTTTGATGATGATATTCAAAACCCCTCCCCCTAACAAACTCACTCACACACACAAACACACACAAACACACACACATATACACACACACATACACACACACACACACACACACATACACACAGATACACACACACACACACCTTCACCCTGCGGGTTCTGAGCCTTTTCTTCTACTTTGAAGCCACCAATCTTCGAGGCTTTTGTGTGACTCGGAAGGAGATCACATTTTACATTAGAGAAAGTCTTTAGTGAGCAGTTTTGTTCTCGTGTTCCCAGCGAAGTCATCAATTCTGGAGGACGCAGATTGCTCTCGCTGCAAAATGTAGAAAATTCCTTTGCCTGATACTGCGATGACCTTTCGCGGGAGCTGCTGAACAACGTGTTTTTGCCTCTCTGTTTTTCCTGTGCATTTTTTCCGGAGCCCTTTTATGTGCCCATAAATAAGAACTAGGTTGTTACAACAAAGGGACTATGTAAACCCACCAGCAATAATAAGGCAGCAAGCAGCTTACCTGATGCCTGTCCCATATGCCTCTCCTCTATTTTCTTGCAGTGCTGGGTAGAAGCCGTAGCAGGGCTCCAGAGTTTGCCCCCCCTTTCAATTTCATTCCTCCAGGACCACTCCACATATGTCCACTGTGTCCCTTGGCGCTCTCAGTGTGAGCAAGTCCGGCAAACCCCAGTTGGGGTTAGCTACAGAGTTTTAGGATACTGAAAATGTTTAGTATAAAATGTGAGCTTCCTTTAAAAGACAAAAGTTTACAAGTGCTTAAACTAATGAATTCAGGGAGGTCATGCGTTGTATGCATTACTGTAGCACTACGTAACACTATGGTGTATGTACCATACATTTTGTGGTCCATCTAAATTAACCCATAATATGTTTAATTACCACCTTTAATAACAGGTCACTCCTTACAAGAATGAAATCTGGCTGTATTGGAGGGATGCCCCTCACTGGTTGTATTGGAGGGATGCCCCTCACTGGTTGTATTGGAGGGATGCCCCTCACTGGCTAAAATGGTGGTATGCCCCTCACTGGTTGTAATGAGGAATACCCCTCACTGGTTGTAATGAGGGATACCCCTTACTGGCTGGAATGAATGGATGCTCTGCACTGGCTGTAATAAGGATGCATCTCACTGGTTGTATAGGAGAGATGCCCTTCACTGGTTGTATTGGAGGGATGCCCCTCACTGGCTGGACTAGAGCGATGCCCCTCTCCCTACAGCCCCTGGCTGTAATGTGTATGTAGAGGCCCTACCTGTATTATTATTATTTATTTATTTAATTCTTGGGTGGTGTTTCCCTTTGGGGGTGTGGCTGGGGACATGGCTGGGGTGTGGTTTATTTGTTAAAAAATGTCTTCTCGTGTCCCTCTTTACGGCTTTCAAAAGTTGGGAGGTATGGTAGTTGGTTTAGTGGCTGAAAGTCTGAGTAATCAATTGTGTCTATCTTATTATCTTGTCCAATCTTGCAGTTAAATCAAGATGCATGTGGAAGTCCACACAACACGTCCCTAATAAACTAACACTGCCATGACTTCATATTTTGCCTGAGCACCTTTGTGTGGACCTCTTTCCAAAAAAACACTTGTTGTGTGTTTTAACTGCTGACGCATGTATTTGTCCCTTAGAAAAATTTTGTGTATCATGTTTGGTTTATAATCTGTTTCTTGTGGGCCACTTGGCCATGTTTACCTAATGGTAGCTCAATACACTATTTGTAGGGACATGTTGCTGTAAGAAAGTTACCTGAGTCGGATGGCCCACAACAAGCGTCCTCCGGGCGGCATTGAGCTCCCTATCAGCCTGGTTCAGGTACTCGCGCCGCTCCTGGAAGTTAGAGCACATGACGAGTCACTCTGGCCACCTCCCTCAATCCCTTTCTTGGTTGCTGGGACACCTGAATCATCGGATGTGTCCCTTACAGATGGGGTTTGTGTAAGGGCTGGAAACAATGGATCATCCTGGAAATCAACACACGTCCATTTTGATTTTGTTTGCAGACAAAATTGTAAAGTAACATGCACGCATTGTAAGTGTAACAATAATTGTTTTAAAAAAATTCATTCACGTTTCACATGTCTGTGTTACCTCATTCCCTTAGGGTTCCGACATCTGTGGTGGTGTAAACAGCTGCTTTTCATCAGATAATGGTATGCACTCAAAACAAGCTGTATGAGATACTCAAAATGGAATATTGTAGAAAAAGCAATTGCCAAGAGAATGAATTTTACATTGGAAACACCATCCAAACATTACATAACTCACTCAAAGAACAAAAACAATGACAGTCTGTTTGTATGTTTATATGTATTTATGTGTATGTTTATTTATTATGTTGTGGTGGCACTACATAGAAGAAATTGGCAACAATGTTGGGCCAAAAAACAAACCAGAAATGTGGCAGACAGCTGGGTGGACTCGGCAAAAACAACAATATTATACATACTCTGCCAGAATTTGGATTCACAAGGGTAGGCCTTACAATGCATCTAACAAAAAAAAAAAATAATAATAATTAACGAGTAGGCTAAGATGGCTATAAATGTAACACATGACCAATAATAATTATCAGGAAGGTCTCACACACGTGTGGTAATAGAGTTTTGTATGGACATGTCACAACGCACATAGGTGTTGTGGACATCAATGCTGTGCAGGAATACACACACCACAAATTAGGGCAACAAGGACTTATCAAAAGTTATTGTGTACATTTCAACATTTCAATTCAATACTGAAACTAGCTAAAAACTACACAATAAGCCAAATACAAACAGGGGCAGGCTGACAAAACAAGAAGGTTGTGGCGTTGGTTTAGCGTGACTCATTTGGGTTGATTCAAAGAAACATGTAACAGCTTGGATTTGGCTCACGATCATCCTATTTTTCACGTCCGCTCGTGCGTTCGTATGAACTTGCGAGTGATTCAATAAGCAAATACGTTTCTATCCTAAAATATACGTCCGTTCGTATGGCAGTTCGGGAATCAGACCTATGTCAGTTTCCATCCTGAATTTTCCGTTTCATTTCTCAGGTTGCAACATTGGTTTTGCCCTTTTTCCTTTTTTGTCTGGACGTAAATCCTTCTGATCTTGCGGCTCCGCACTACAAACTTACCTCATTAAAGTGCATTCTAAATATTTGGTCTTTTAATTTTCGTTATTTCATTCATTTTGTAGTAACCAACCATTAATGAATGCATTTGCATAAGTAAATCTTACTTTGTTTAATTTTTAGTTAACTTGCATTTTTTACTTGTGGATTTAATTTTAATATTTTGGCTTCAAATGGTACAACTTTAAATTTTTTGTGTGGTTACCCACACCCTCTACATACAGATTGCTCACAAATATTAAAAAACACCCAGCAACTTCTGCATGTTATGAGCCTAGAAACAGCCAAGATGGCGGCTCAGGTATTATCGGGCAGCCTGCAAACAGAAAGGGCCTTGTGACTGTGTTGCTCTGGATTCTTTGATTTCTGACCTTTCCATGCCCCCAGCTCTGCTGTGTCTGTGCAAAATACAGCAGTAACCCACATCCTGCACTTTATCCCGCTCTCCTCTCCTCAGTAAGTGTGATGCATCTGACCAAAGATGTGCTTAAATAATTAAACAAAGCAAAGGTAAACAACTACACCAATAAATGCAATCTAAAAATATTATTCTAGTACCTCAATTTTAAAATAAATAACAAAGGACATAAGTTTCTTTAATTAACGCAAATATATTGCAAAATAAAGGTTTACATGCAAAGGACTAATTAAGGTCCACATTAAAATGCTTTTATAAGGCATACATGAATCAGGTATGCATTGCCATACAATTTATGGCCTCGGCCATGCTGATACATGCAGTTCATTGGAGCTCAAGACGCGCAGACTCCTCCACATAGCCAAAAAACCTGTTCACGAACAGCAATCCGGCTGCTAAAAGGTGTCGGCTGTGGCTTTCTTTTAAAACGCGTTTAGAGGTTTCTCTGAATCACACCTAAACACATCCAATTAACCTAAGTTTTACGTTTTGATCCTAAGTTTTAGGATTTGATCCTAAGTTTTAGGATTTGATCCTAAGTTTTACGTTTTGATCCTAAAATTTAGGAACGAACTTCCGCTGATCGTAAGAGCATATACGCATTCGTACGTAGGCTCGTGCGAGTCGGAAATGGCCAAAAAAACAGGAAAAAATGACTAACACCCACCCAAACTTACGATTCTCGATACGAAATCAATTAACTTTTGCTCTTTGAATCGAGGGGATTGTGTCCAGCCAACACTATACCTAAACATCTCTAACTAAACTAAAGTAGTCAGCAGCCATATTAGCAGCAAATGTGAGCAACTAATTTTGGAATAGGCAATGAAGTGTCAACTTACAGGCAGGCTCTGGTTGGCTTGAGGAACAGCTGGCTGTGGGTGTTGAAGGCTGGACACTGTTGGCTGCATTGATGGGACCCATATTCCCTTCCGCCCCCTCGAGCACAAGAGCTACACTACTGCAACCGCAAAAGCTTCCATTCAATTTAATATGCGGTCTGGCTTTGCAGGATCCTGCAATGACTCGTATGTGTTGCACCAATCTGCCCTGTGCAAAAAGGTGAGGGGAAGGTGAAGGCAAAATATAACAAATCAGGTAGGGCTGTGCATTTGTGTTGCAACCAACATTAACCCATGTGTTTGTATTTAGTTGATAAGGGATACAGACAGAAGACGTGGCTTATGACCTCCGTGCGGAACCCACATACCGCAGCTGAAGTGCGCTACAATGCCACTCACCACAAAACCAAATGCATTGTTGAAAAAAACATCAGCCTGCTGAAAGCATGCTTCCTATGTTTAGCCCAGCCAGGAGGGGAGATGCTGTTTAGACCAGAAAAGGTGTCCAAGATAATCCTCGCTTGCTGTGTGCTACACAATATTTGCATAATCCATCGAATGGAAGAGCCTGAGGACATCCGTAGACAGTGCAGAAGACACACAGGCTTTGCCCGGCAGGCACAAATTAAATATTCCTTTTTTCAGGTAAATGACACAACGTGGCCTTGGGCTGCTGCAGTAGCTACAGCAAGAAGATATATGTACCCAGCTAAAGCAGACCTAAAATTATGCTAAAATACTGTAGTTTAAAGACATACTTGCAGTTATAAAGGGTGGATAACAGCTATAGCTAGAGAATCCCTAGAGAGTTTGAGAAGCTATAGACAGGTTAAATGAATAGAAGATAAATTGATTGATAAAAAGAACATGTTCTTTTACTTCTAGGCACCACAAAATGGATGAAGCACATTTATTTTTATTATTGTGATTTATTTGTTGATCTTCGATCATTTTTATGTTTCAAACATAGTTAATAAAAGAATAGACTAAATAACGTGTGTCATCTGTATTGAATGTTGTAGTAGTAGAGAACGGTGCTGTGAAATGGCTATAAGCAACCAGCAGCATTGAATGGCAGAGACCAGATTTAAAACAGGAAATCTGCATCATGAACGCCCAGCGTTCATGACTTATATCAAAGTCGGACAGAAAAACTCAGCGCCACTTAGCAGGAGATGCTAACCGGCAATGGCGCCTTTGGCCTTTCTGCAGCATTCCGCTGGGGCCGTTGATAGTGCCTCTCCTTAGCAGCACAATTTGCACTCAGTGGCGCTAGCAATAAATTACCCCCCCCCACCTCGCTCTCTGTTGCCAGGCAATTTTTAGTATTTTTGCGCTATACATGTTTAACTGTGATTTTTGCAGGAATTTACTTTATGCAGGCTTTAACATGAAATGTCTTGTTTTTTAAGTTCTTTTTCACATTATTTTTGGGTGAACACATTTGGAAAAATAATTAAGCTATTTTTTTAATTTTTTGCATGTAAAAGCCCCATTCCTCAGGGTTACATTGGTACCACATTTGTATCAGTAAACATCCTTTCCTGCCCGGGACACAACCCAAATTGAAACAGCGCTTTAGGAGATTTTCAAAATAAAATACAACTGCTATGAGCATCAGTTTTCTTTCAAGAAAAACAACCCTAACATTTGAAATCCCCCCAATCTATATATTCTCAGTACTCACCTCAAGCTTTCTAGGTGTACCAGGCTTGTTGTCATGAGGTCTTGACAGAGTATTGAAATGTTTTGAGTGGGGCTCTGTTTCAGCACTAAATACTCCACCTGGGGGGTGTGGGAGGAATAATGAGATGGAGGCCTGGGATAAGGACATGGAAGAAGATAACTCCTCCATGAAATAAATGCTACATGAATATCATGTTAATAGAAGCGTTAAAGTAGTAATGCGCTGGTATATGTTGTCGAATAGGGTGGCTAAAATATGTTTGAGTTTACCCCCAAATTGTTTCCGTGACTGTGAAATGAAAGGGGACGTGCAGCACGTATGGTCACTGTGACTCATTAAAAGGAGATTCTGGAAGAAATATTTAAATTAACACAAGAGATTTACAATATGACCCAAGTGCTGCCCTATTGGAAGAGATTCCGTGAGGGAATAGAGACCCCGCATCAAGGTTAATAGGGTTCTACTTATGGCTGCAAGAATCGCTATAGCAGTCTCCTGGAAGAGAGAAGGTTACCCTATAAGAAATTAAACTGGATCATGATAAACGAGAGGTTATCTAACATTTTACAGGATTCACAACAGAATTTACAGGATACTTTGGAATCCATAGGTGGAGAATAAGGGAGAGAGTATTTTTTTTTATATGGGTTTTTTTTTCTTCTTCTCTTCTTTTTATCATATGTCATATTTTCATCAGTTTAAGATAATAAGTAAAGTGGGGTGATGTTTTGGTAGATTAAACAATACATGTTGTGTATATGTCATTCATGAAGAGTAGGGATGAGCGAATCGATCCGGACGAACCCGGATTCGATCCGAATTTCAGGAAAAATTCGATTCGGATCGAATCCGAATTTCCCCGCGATTCGATCACTCGAAGTTTTCCTTTAACATCCATTCATTTACATTACAGGCATTCTAAGATGGCGGGCGGGACATGTCTGGACATGTATCCCGCGCCAGTGCAAGCTGGGGCAGTCACATGCAGCCTATCAGCAGCCAGCAAGCCCGGTGACGTCACACAGCGGTATTTAACGGCGGCCATCTTGCTTTTCCTCATTTCTCTATTGCATTCGTGACAGACAGAACGCTGTGTAGCTGAGGCAGTTAGACAGGCAGGGACAGACAGGGACAGGCTGGAGACAGGCAGGAGACAGACAGGAGACAGACAGGAGACAGACAGAAAGCCAGGAAAAACGGAGCTGGCTGACAGGGAGATTTTTTTTTTTTCATCCAGCCTTTGTTAGCGTTTTCAGGCTGCTTATAGTAACTAACTGTGCATATATACTGAACTGATCTTAAGTCTGCTGTGAGGCATCCCATTCTGTGACTAAAGCAGCCTCTATTTAATAGCATAATAACCATTTGCACTTATTCTCATAGAAATCAGGCCTGATAAAGACACTTTTGCTGTGCATGCTCTCTGGTTTTTGTGGCACTGGCATCCCATTCTGTGACTAAAGCAGCCTCTATTTAATAGCATAATAAACATTTGCACTTATTCTCATAGAAATCAGGCCTGATAAAGACACTTTTGCTGTGCATGCTCTCTGGTTTTTGTGGCACTGGCATCCCATTCTGTGACTAAAGCAGCCTCTATTTAATAGCATAATAAACATTTGCACTTATTCTCATAGAAATCAGGCCTGATAAAGACACTTTTGCTGTGCATGCTCTCTGGTTTTTGTGGCACTGGCATCCCATTCTGTGACTAAAGCAGCCTCTATTTAATAGCATAATAAACATTTGCACTTATTCTCATAGAAATCAGGCCTGATAAAGACACTTTTGCTGTGCATGCTCTCTGGTTTTTGTGGCACTGGCATCCCATTCTGTGACTAAAGCAGCCTCTATTTAATAGCATAATAAACATTTGCACTTATTCTCATAGAAATCAGGCCTGATAAAGACACTTTTGCTGTGCATGCTCTCTGGTTTTTGTGGCACTGGCATCCCATTCTGTGACTAAAGCAGCCTCTATTTAATAGCATAATAAACATTTGCACTTATTCTCATAGAAATCAGGCCTGATAAAGACACTTTTGCTGTGCATGCTCTCTGGTTTTTGTGGCACTGGCATCCCATTCTGTGACTAAAGCAGCCTCTATTTAATAGCATAATAAACATTTGCACTTATTCTCATAGAAATCAGGCCTGATAAAGACACTTTTGCTGTGCATGCTCTCTGGTTTTTGTGGCACTGGCATCCCATTCTGTGACTAAAGCAGCCTCTATTTAATAGCATAATAAACATTTGCACTTATTCTCATAGAAATCAGGCCTGATAAAGACACTTTTGCTGTGCATGCTCTCTGGTTTTTGTGGCACTGGCATCCCATTCTGTGACTAAAGCAGCCTCTATTTAATAGCATAATAACCATTTGCACTTATTCTCATAGAAATCAGGCCTGATAAAGACACTTTTGCTGTGCATGCTCTCTGGTTTTTGTGGCACTGGCATCCCATTCTGTGACTAAAGCAGCCTCTATTTAATAGCATAATAACCATTTGCACTTATTCTCATAGAAATCAGGCCTGATAAAGACACTTTTGCTGTGCATGCTCTCTGGTTTTTGTGGCACTGGCATCCCATTCTGTGACTAAAGCAGCCTCTATTTAATAGCATAATAACCATTTGCACTTATTCTCATAGAAATCAGGCCTGATAAAGACACTTTTGCTGTGCATGCTCTCTGGTTTTTGTGGCACTGGCATCCCATTCTGTGACTAAAGCAGCCTCTATTTAATAGCATAATAACCATTTGCACTTATTCTCATAGAAATCAGGCCTGATAAAGACACTTTTGCTGTGCATGCTCTCTGGTTTTTGTGGCACTGGCATCCCATTCTGTGACTAAAGCAGCCTCTATTTAATAGCATAATAACCATTTGCACTTATTCTCATAGAAATCAGGCCTGATAAAGACACTTTTGCTGTGCATGCTCTCTGGTTTTTGTGGCACTGGCATCCCATTCTGTGACTAAAGCAGCCTCTATTTAATAGCATAATAACCATTTGCACTTATTCTCATAGAAATCAGGCCTGATAAAGACACTTTTGCTGTGCATGCTCTCTGGTTTTTGTGGCACTGGCATCCCATTCTGTGACTAAAGCAGCCTCTATTTAATAGCATAATAAACATTTGCACTTATTCTCATAGAAATCAGGCCTGATAAAGACACTTTTGCTGTGCATGCTCTCTGGTTTTTGTGGCACTGGCATCCCATTCTGTGACTAAAGCAGCCTCTATTTAATAGCATAATAAACATTTGCACTTATTCTCATAGAAATCAGGCCTGATAAAGACACTTTTGCTGTGCATGCTCTCTGGTTTTTGTGGCACTGGCATCCCATTCTGTGACTAAAGCAGCCTCTATTTAATAGCATAATAAACATTTGCACTTATTCTCATAGAAATCAGGCCTGATAAAGACACTTTTGCTGTGCATGCTCTCTGGTTTTTGTGGCACTGGCATCCCATTCTGTGACTAAAGCAGCCTCTATTTAATAGCATAATAAACATTTGCACTTATTCTCATAGAAATCAGGCCTGATAAAGACACTTTTGCTGTGCATGCTCTCTGGTTTTTGTGGCACTGGCATCCCATTCTGTGACTAAAGCAGCCTCTATTTAATAGCATAATAAACATTTGCACTTATTCTCATAGAAATCAGGCCTGATAAAGACACTTTTGCTGTGCATGCTCTCTGGTTTTTGTGGCACTGGCATCCCATTCTGTGACTAAAGCAGCCTCTATTTAATAGCATAATAACCATTTGCACTTATTCTCATAGAAATCAGGCCTGATAAAGACACTTTTGCTGTGCATGCTCTCTGGTTTTTGTGGCACTGGCATCCCATTCTGTGACTAAAGCAGCCTCTATTTAATAGCATAATAAACATTTGCACTTATTCTCATAGAAATCAGGCCTGATAAAGACACTTTTGCTGTGCATGCTCTCTGGTTTTTGTGGCACTGGCATCCCATTCTGTGACTAAAGCAGCCTCTATTTAATAGCATAATAACCATTTGCACTTATTCTCATAGAAATCAGGCCTGATAAAGACACTTTTGCTGTGCATGCTCTCTGGTTTTTGTGGCACTGGCATCCCATTCTGTGACTAAAGCAGCCTCTATTTAATAGCATAATAACCATTTGCACTTATTCTCATAGAAATCAGGCCTGATAAAGACACTTTTGCTGTGCATGCTCTCTGGTTTTTGTGGCACTGGCATCCCATTCTGTGACTAAAGCAGCCTCTATTTAATAGCATAATAACCATTTGCACTTATTCTCATAGAAATCAGGCCTGATAAAGACACTTTTGCTGTGCATGCTCTCTGGTTTTTGTGGCACTGGCATCCCATTCTGTGACTAAAGCAGCCTCTATTTAATAGCATAATAAACATTTGCACTTATTCTCATAGAAATCAGGCCTGATAAAGACACTTTTGCTGTGCATGCTCTCTGGTTTTTGTGGCACTGGCATCCCATTCTGTGACTAAAGCAGCCTCTATTTAATAGCATAATAAACATTTGCACTTATTCTCATAGAAATCAGGCCTGATAAAGACACTTTTGCTGTGCATGCTCTCTGGTTTTTGTGGCACTGGCATCCCATTCTGTGACTAAAGCAGCCTCTATTTAATAGCATAATAAACATTTGCACTTATTCTCATAGAAATCAGGCCTGATAAAGACACTTTTGCTGTGCATGCTCTCTGGTTTTTGTGGCACTGGCATCCCATTCTGTGACTAAAGCAGCCTCTATTTAATAGCATAATAACCATTTGCACTTATTCTCATAGAAATCAGGCCTGATAAAGACACTTTTGCTGTGCATGCTCTCTGGTTTTTGTGGCACTGGCATCCCATTCTGTGACTAAAGCAGCCTCTATTTAATAGCATAATAACCATTTGCACTTATTCTCATAGAAATCAGGCCTGATAAAGACACTTTTGCTGTGCATGCTCTCTGGTTTTTGTGGCACTGGCATCCCATTCTGTGACTAAAGCAGCCTCTATTTAATAGCATAATAACCATTTGCACTTATTCTCATAGAAATCAGGCCTGATAAAGACACTTTTGCTGTGCATGCTCTCTGGTTTTTGTGGCACTGGCATCCCATTCTGTGACTAAAGCAGCCTCTATTTAATAGCATAATAACCATTTGCACTTATTCTCATAGAAATCAGGCCTGATAAAGACACTTTTGCTGTGCATGCTCTCTGGTTTTTGTGGCACTGGCATCCCATTCTGTGACTAAAGCAGCCTCTATTTAATAGCATAATAAACATTTGCACTTATTCTCATAGAAATCAGGCCTGATAAAGACACTTTTGCTGTGCATGCTCTCTGGTTTTTGTGGCACTGGCATCCCATTCTGTGACTAAAGCAGCCTCTATTTAATAGCATAATAAACATTTGCACTTATTCTCATAGAAATCAGGCCTGATAAAGACACTTTTGCTGTGCATGCTCTCTGGTTTTTGTGGCACTGGCATCCCATTCTGTGACTAAAGCAGCCTCTATTTAATAGCATAATAAACATTTGCACTTATTCTCATAGAAATCAGGCCTGATAAAGACACTTTTGCTGTGCATGCTCTCTGGTTTTTGTGGCACTGGCATCCCATTCTGTGACTAAAGCAGCCTCTATTTAATAGCATAATAAACATTTGCACTTATTCTCATAGAAATCAGGCCTGATAAAGACACTTTTGCTGTGCATGCTCTCTGGTTTTTGTGGCACTGGCATCCCATTCTGTGACTAAAGCAGCCTCTATTTAATAGCATAATAAACATTTGCACTTATTCTCATAGAAATCAGGCCTGATAAAGACACTTTTGCTGTGCATGCTCTCTGGTTTTTGTGGCACTGGCATCCCATTCTGTGACTAAAGCAGCCTCTATTTAATAGCATAATAAACATTTGCACTTATTCTCATAGAAATCAGGCCTGATAAAGACACTTTTGCTGTGCATGCTCTCTGGTTTTTGTGGCACTGGCATCCCATTCTGTGACTAAAGCAGCCTCTATTTAATAGCATAATAAACATTTGCACTTATTCTCATAGAAATCAGGCCTGATAAAGACACTTTTGCTGTGCATGCTCTCTGGTTTTTGTGGCACTGGCATCCCATTCTGTGACTAAAGCAGCCTCTATTTAATAGCATAATAACCATTTGCACTTATTCTCATAGAAATCAGGCCTGATAAAGACACTTTTGCTGTGCATGCTCTCTGGTTTTTGTGGCACTGGCATCCCATTCTGTGACTAAAGCAGCCTCTATTTAATAGCATAATAAACATTTGCACTTATTCTCATAGAAATCAGGCCTGATAAAGACACTTTTGCTGTGCATGCTCTCTGGTTTTTGTGGCACTGGCATCCCATTCTGTGACTAAAGCAGCCTCTATTTAATAGCATAATAAACATTTGCACTTATTCTCATAGAAATCAGGCCTGATAAAGACACTTTTGCTGGCCAAAGCCCTACTGGACCCTGCCAGGTCCATTCCTGCCCAGGGCATCCCATTCTGTGACTAAAGCAGCCTCTGTTTAAGACCATATAAGCATTTGCTCTTATTATATTTATATTATAAGACACTTTTGCTGGGCATAGGCTTACTGCTGCCTGCCAGGTGCACTTCTGTTGAGGCATCCCATTCTGTAACATAGCATACCCCTCTTTATTTACACTAAGCAGCTCTCTTATTTACACTAAGCAGGCCTGTTGGAGGCTGAGTGTTACTGCTCACTTTTGGTGTGCATTATATTCTGTTTTATATAGACCCACTGCTGCCTGGGGGTTCTTAAAATATCACCTACTACCACGCCAGTTAGACTATGTCGGGCAGACAAGTGCCTGGAAGTGAAAAGAGGAGTGGCAGAGGCCAAGATTCCGCAGGCAGAGCTCGCATCAGACTGGGGGCCAGTAGCAGCAGGAGTCACGCTGAGAGACCTAATCTGCCAGTATCTGCTAGCGGTCGGGTCTCCACCAGTAACGCATCTGCCGTGGTAGATTGGCTGACGCGCTCATCAACAACATCATCACAACTTACATCTGAGACCCCCAGTCTAGGGTCGGTAGGTTCCTCTGACACAACCCTGAGTTGGCATGCCCCGAGAGCAGTCCCTGTCCTCCCATTGCCTCTGTCCTACGCCGTTCCCTCCCCCAGCGACGTATCCTATGCTTTGGGTTCAGCTCCACTCTTTAGTGAGGAGGACGATCAGATACAGGAGGACAGTCAGCAGCTACTGCCCAGCCAAGAAATGGAGGTGGCTTCTTTAGCTAGGCAGACAAATAGTGATGTGGACAGTGTCGTGGGTGCTGCGAGCGTTCCAGCTCCTGCGCCAGACACTGTTGACGAATCCACGAACATCAGTGACGTACAGCCACAACCCGGTGATGATGATGATGATGACGATGAAGCCGATCGCACTTGGGAGCCGGGTGATGAAGGGGCTTCATCGTCATCATCAGGAGAAGAGGGGCGTAGGTTGCCCCGGAGTCAGCAGCTGAGGCAGCAAGGTGGTAGCAGTCAGCATGGGGGCACAATTCCAAAGGCTGGAGCCGGCCGGGGCCGGGGCCGGGGTAGAGCACCTGCTGTGCGGCAGTCTACCTTATCGGGAGGTAGTGGAGCAGGGGTTCCTGGAGTTGGCAACAGCAGCAGTGAATCAGTGAGGCCAGGGGGTGGGAAAAGTAGCTACTCGGCAGTGTGGCAGTTTTTCCTGAGGCATCCGCAGGAGGGTAACATGGCCACATGCAAGATATGTAGGCAAAAGGTGAAGCGTGGCCAGGGTCCAAATGTTGGCACCACGGCCCTGCGTCAACATATGATGCGTCACCATAAAACGACCTGGGAGAACCGAGGCTCCCAAGGGGTGGTCCAGTCTGCTTCCTCACCAAGTGAGCTCCCAATTTCTGCCAGCCAAGGCTCCAGCACCTCAGCCGAAGGCAGCTGTGCGTCACACCCATCCTCTGTCGCTCCTGCTCCTCCTCCTCCTCCTCCAAGTCATGCATCCCGCCAGCAATCCATCAGCGAAGCCATGTCCAAGAGACAGCAGTATGCGCCCACTCATCCTACGGCGCAGAAGCTGAATGTGCTCCTGTCCAAGTTGCTGGTGCTGCAGTCGCTCCCTTTTCAGGTGGTGGAATCTGCACCTTTCAGAGAACTGATGGCTTGTGCCGAGCCGAGGTGGAGAGTCCCAAGCCGTCATTTCTTTGCCAAGAAGGCAGTACCAGCGCTGCACACTTTTGTTGAACAGAAGGTGGGCCAGTCCTTGAGCCTGTCGGTGTGTAGCAAAATACATGGCAGCGCCGACATCTGGAGCTGTAACTACGGTCAGGGGCAGTACATGTCGTTTACGGCCCACTGG
Organism: Gastrophryne carolinensis; assembly: GCA_027917425.1. NCBI lineage: Eukaryota > Metazoa > Chordata > Amphibia > Anura > Microhylidae > Gastrophryne > Gastrophryne carolinensis. Next base: position 20,429,132 of record CM051244.1, read on the forward strand.
GTGAATGTGGTCCCTTTGCAGCAGCAACTTGGACAGGTCACGCCGCTTCGGCCTCCGCGCTCTCTGCCCATTGGGCCTGTGACACCGTGCGACTCGGCCTCCTCATCCTCCGCCATCTCCTCACCCTCCACTGTAGGCTCAAGTCTCAGTGCCCCTCCAGTCTACCATGTGTGCAGGGCACGGAGGTGTCACGCAGTGCTTCACATGGTTTGTCTTGGCGAACGGAGTCACACAGGGGAGGAACTGCTTAAATGTATTCATCAGGAAATCCAAACATGGCTTACTCCGAGAAAACTTAAAATGGGAATCATGGTTACCGACAATGGGAAGAACATTTTGTCTGCGCTGCGCCAAGGAAGCCTGACCCATGCCCCCTGCATGGCTCACGTCTTCAATCTGGTTGTCAAGCGGTTTCTGAAGTGTTCCCCCCATCTGCAGGACATCCTAACAACTTCACGGAAACTTTGCATGCACTTCAGCCACTCCTACACCGCCAAACACACCCTTCTTGAGCTACAGCGTCAGAATGGTATCCCCCAACATAGTCTGATTTGCGATGTTTCCACCCGTTGGAATTCCACCCTTCACATGTTGGACCGATTATATGAACAGAGAAAAGCCATCACGGATTTCCTGATGATCCAAGCAGATAGGGGGACTCCCCTGTGTAACTTCAATGTCAACCAGTGGCAGCTCATACGTGACACCTGCCGTTTGCTCAGGCCCTTTGAGGAAGCCACTTTATTTGTCAGTCGGCAGGATTACGGGATGAACGACGTGATTCCACTGCTTCATGTACTACAGCACATGTTGGAAACCATGGCTGGTCAGGGCACTGGAGACATGGCGTTTACATCTTACGGCCACATGAACCCCGTTGGAGCTGAACTGGAGGAGGAGGAGGAGGAAGAGGAGGAGGAGGAGTTGCCCAGCGAAACACAGTTTAGGCTTGGCGAAATGGCTGGTTTATCTAGTCAGCGGACAGGAGAGGAGGAGCAGGAGCAGCCAGAGGAGCTAGAGGTTTTTGAGGAAGGAGAGACAGAGGACCCGGGCACACCGTGGCAGTATGCAGTGGAGATGGAGACAGGTAGTCCATCCGAGTCACTTGCGCAAATGGCACGAAGCATGCTCACATGCTTGCGTAGTGACCCCAGAATTGTTTCCATCTGTCGGCGGGATGACTTCTGGCTGTCCACCTTATTGGACCCTCGCTTCCGGCACAAAATGGGGGCATTTTTTAAACCCACCGAGAGGGAGGACAAACTCAACTACTACAAAGACATTCTACGTAGGCAGTTGGCCGATGCCTATCTGCGCCATGGTCCATACTCTCGCAGGTCTGACTCGAGGGGACCTCTGCGCTCACCTTCCACTGCCATGGCCGCTGGGGGGGTTGGCAGCAGCAGCAGCAGAAGCTCCATCAGCAGCAGCAGCCTCAGTCTTCAGTCGCTAATGAGTAGCTTTCTACACCCGCATAGTGAGGCTACTCATGAGCAGCAGGAAGACCTGGAGCAGGACCTGAACCAGCAGGTCATGTCATACTTTGACATGACCATGCCAACACACCTTGAGGATCCGCTGGACTTCTGGGCAGCCAAACTTGATTTGTGGCCGCAACTAGCAGAGTTTGCCCTGGAAAAGCTGTCCTGCCCGGCAAGTAGCGTGCCATCTGAGCGGGTGTTTAGTGCGGCGGGGGCCATAGTTACGGCGAGGAGAACTCGTCTGTCAACTAAAAATGTGGAGAGACTCACCTTTGTCAAAATGAATCAGGGATGGATCAGCCAGGATTTCCACCCACCAATGCCTGATGCATGCGACTAGATTCAGCATGGTGCCACGTTTTACACTTTACAAATGGTGCAAAACATATTTATGTCTTTAGGCCATTTTTTGGGCTCCTGCTGCTGCTACTGCCAACTTCTGCCAACTCCAGGGTGTGATTCATCCAATTTTTGGGCTCCTGAAGCCAACTCCAGTGTATATTTGGGCTCCTGCTGCTACTACTGTCAACTCCTGCCAACTCCAGGGTGTGATTCATCCAATTTTTGGGCTCCTGAGGCCAACTCCAGTGTATATTTGGGCTCCTGCTGCTGCTACTGTCAACTTCTGCCAACTCCAGGGTGTGATTCATCCAATTTCTGGGCTCCTGAAGCCAACTCCAGTGTATATTTGGGCTCCTGCTGCTGCTACTGTCAACTCCTGCCAACTCCAGGGTGTGATTCATCCAATTTTTGGGCTCCTGAGGCCAACTCCAGTGTATATTTGGGCTCCTGCTGCTGCTACTGCCAACTTCTGCCAACTCCAGGGTGTGATTCATCCAATTTTTGGGCTCCTGAAGCCAACTCCAGTGTATATTTGGGCTCCTGCTGCTGCTGCTGCTGCCAACTTCTGCCAACTCCAGGGTGTGATTCATCCAATTTTTGGGCTCCTGAAGCCAACTCCAGTGTATATTTGGGCTCCTGCTGCTGCTACTGTCAACTCCTGCCAACTCCAGGGTGTGATTCATCCAATTTTTGGGCTCCTGAGGCCAACTCCAGTGTATATTTGGGCTCCTACTGCTGCTACTGTCAACTCCTGCCAACTCCAGGGTGTGATTCATCCAATTTTTGGGCTCCTGAGGCCAACTCCAGTGTATATTTGGGCTCCTGCTGCTGCTACTGTCAACTCCTGCCAACTCCAGGGTGTGATTCATCCAATTTTTGGGCTCCTGAAGCCAACTCCAGTGTATATTTGGGCTCCTGCTGCTGCTACTGCCAACTTCTGCCAACTCCAGGGTGTGATTCATCCAATTTTTGGGCTCCTGAAGCCAACTCCAGTGTATATTTGGGCTCCTGCTGCTACTACTGCCAACTTCTGCCAACTCCAGGGTGTGATTCATCCAATTTTTGGGCTCCTGAGGCCAACTCCAGTGTATATTTGGGCTCCTGCTGCTGCTGCTGCCAACTTCTGCCAACTCCAGGGTGTGATTCATCCAATTTTTGGGCTCCTGAAGCCAACTCCAGTGTATATTTGGGCTCCTGCTGCTACTACTGTCAACTCCTGCCAACTCCAGGGTGTGATTCATCCAATTTTTGGGCTCCTGAGGCCAACTCCAGTGTATATTTGGGCTCCTGCTGCTGCTGCTGCCAACTTCTGCCAACTCCAGGGTGTGATTCATCCAATTTTTGGGCTCCTGAAGCCAACTCCAGTGTATATTTGGGCTCCTGCTGCTGCTACTGCCAACTTCTGCCAACTCCAGGGTGTGATTCATCCAATTTTTGGGCTCCTGAAGCCAACTCCAGTGTATATTTGGGCTCCTGCTGCTGCTACTGCCAACTTCTGCCAACTCCAGGGTGTGATTCATCCAATTTTTGGGCTCCTGAAGCCAACTCCAGTGTATATTTGGGCTCCTGCTGCTGCTGCCAACTTCTGCCAACTCCAGGGTGTGATTCATCCAATTTTTGGGCTCCTGAGGCCAACTCCAGTGTATATTTGGGCTCCTTCTGCCCCTCATAGTGATGCCACTTCAACTCTCTGCAATTGTGCCGCTCTGCGATTCTATTAGCGATGCCTCTGATCTGCATGTGATATTTCTTCAAAGTATTATTTAACAAACCCAGCACGCATCCTGTGCGTGTTACAGCAAGGCTGAATGGTTTACAACCCTATTGAGGCTGTAGGAGGCTCAGAAATAGCCGTTTTTAATAGCGATTCGTCGCGAATTTATTCGGGTCGAAACGATTTTTGTCGGAAAATTCGGCGAATCAGTCGAATCGAATTTTTCAAAAGTTCGCTCATCTCTAATGAAGAGCTTGTATCGAGATTTTTTTTGTATTTTTACATGTATATGTTCACCCGGTGATTTTAAAAATTGTACTTGAAAAAAGGGTCTAAATATATAGAGATATCAAATACTCCACCTGTGTAGCTGTGTGGAGATCTGCAAAACCTGGCCTGTTAGTGGCCCTTGAGGAGTAGGGTTGAGCCCGTGGGCTTTAAGATGGATGCAGCAACGAAGCTAATAGGGAACCTTGATGGGCCTTGCAAAAAGAATGAGATGAGTATGAGCCATTCTACCTCTAACTCTTAACTAAGTAGGTTAGTCTATTTATGCTTTTTTGTGCTACTGTGTATTAAAGAGATGCTATACCCAGATAGAAAGTTTATGTAGTTACCTTCTATCCCCAGCCCAGTGCCACAAAACAGCCTATGTATTTTTTTTTTTTTTTTTTTTAATAAAGCCTTTGCCGAACAGGAAGCTGTATGATTTCCAAATGGCAGTCATATGCTTATTCATTCAGTTACACGCTAAACTGCCACACAATGGCAACTGGGCTTCAAATTTATTGCAGTTATTATAACTGATAAGGCTGGCCTCCAATGCTGAGCTGTGTGTAACTAAATGCATTATCACTGGAAAGCACCAGGAGGTGCTGCACTGCCCATGCAGCTGTGTTGGCACATACTGTAAATGCGTGCGATGACAGGCTTGGGGTCCCAACCTGTGATCCTGCGCAACTCCATTTGAGCCCACTGTGATTCCCCAACATGCACATGCACAATTGCATAGGTGACTAGGTGCTCTTTGACTTTCACATGTGCCCTTGCCATGTACTGAATTCTTTATTTTGTGCTACTGTGATTAAAGTGATCCTATACCCAGATATGAAGTTTACTTGGTGACCTTCTATCCACAGACCAGTGCCCCAAAACAGGCCATGTTTTTTTTTACTAAAGCCTTTGCACAGTATTCATAAAAAACACAAACAGGAAGCAGTATGGTGTCTGAATGGCAGCCATGTGCTAACTTATTTGGTTGCAGGCTAAACTGCAACACAATGGCATTTGAACTTATAGTGCTTTCAGATTTATTATAGTTATAACTGATAAGGCTGCCCCCCAATGCTGAGCTGTGTTTAACTGAATGTATCCTCCAGGGGCACTACTGCATGCCCAGAGAGCAATATGTCCGACCATTTGAACACCAGACTAGAGAATAGAGCTTCAAGACCACTTGACCTAGTTCACAGCGATGTACATGGTCCCCTAAACCCACCTACACCTGGAGGCAACAGGCACATAGTGTCTTTCATACGTGACTATACAAGATACACAGCCACTTACCTAATGCAACACAAAAGTGACGTTCTTGACAAATTACAGAACTGTGTTGTAAAAGCAAGTAACAACAATGGAGGTCAATTCACAGGACACAGAGTACTTAAAGCAGAATGGAATAAAGCATCAAAAGTCAGTGCCATACTCACCAGAGCAAATTGGGGTAGCTGAAAGAAAGAACCGAACTCTGACTTAAATGATCAGATGTATGCTGACAGACTCTGAGCTACCACAAAAATACTGGGGTGAGGCAGCATTGACAGCCACTGATTTGCAGACTTGCTAGAACAGTGAAGAAAACTCCATGTGAACTGTGGCACAATAAGAAGCCAAGTGTAAAGCACTTAAGAGTTTTTGGATGCAAAGCATTCATCCACATTCCAGAGGAAAAAACGCACCAAACTCCAATACAGAGCATTTGAGGGAATCTTTGTTGGATACAGTGATAATGTTAAAGCTTTCAGAATCCTAGGTCCCAAAACAGACAAGGCTACCTTTAGAAACAGCATCACTTTTGTTGAATATCTGAGAGACTGAAGATCTCAGAGCCTGGTGAGAATTCTCACTCCATTTTAGGAGAGAAAACTGCCATTCACTTTCATTGTCTACCTTGGGGCTGATTCACAGCCAGGTGAAAATTTACACTCGGTAGACAATAAAAGTCAATGCCAGTTTTCTCTTCTAAAAATAAGTGAGTTTTCTCACCAGGCCTGAAATCTACCCCAATGTAATCACAACAGAGGAAGTAAGAACAGAAGAGAAAACTGACGCTGATCAGCCATCATCTGTAGCTTCTGAAGGAACAGTTGAAATGAGCTTAGAACATACTAGTACTGAAGAGCAGACACAAGCAAGCTCAGCCACCGAACCCAGACGCTCAACGAGAGAAACCAGAGGTAAACCACCTGTATGTCTCTCATACAAGGCAAGCACTGCCACTACCAATGAACCTGCAACTTAGGAAGACATATCTCAGTGTTCAGAAGAGGAAGACAATACATGGATAACAGCTGTAAAGGAAGAGATAAGATCCATGCATGACACTAAAACATGGACACTTACAGAACTACCACCTGGAAGGAAACTGCAAGATGCCTTGCACTTGCGCAGATGGAAAGGGTTGGCTTGAGATCCAAGCACATTGATGTGCAGTTCCACTTTCTGAGGGACCTTCGAGAGCAGGGACTTCTTTATTACCCTACTGAGGATATGACAACAGATATCCTGATGAAGCCCTTGAAAGACTCAAAGCTTACAATAAGGATGGGTTTAAAGGACTAAGCCTCAGCTGTTGAGAAGGGGTGTTGGATATACTGTGCAACAATTTACAGCTTGTCAACATTTATGATAGTAGATGGCGCAGGTAAACATATCTATGTGTAGTCTTTGTTGTAGATTTTCTGCTGCATGTTGTATGTCCTGTACATTTAAGCTTCGCTCTATAGGCTCGATTCAGAGAGACACAAAAAAACTTTCAAAACGGTGCCGATGTCGTATTTTTTTCAACTGTTCCCGCTCTCGTATGAGCGTTCGAGCGATTCTATGCATGCATTGAAAACCTTGTGTAAAGTTTCCGTCCGTTCGTACGGCAGATTACGAATTACTCGGATGTCATTTTCCATCCAGACTTTTCCGTTTCATTTCCACATGTTACAACGTAGGCTTTAGTTTTTGCCCTTTTCCCATCGTATCCTCCAACGAATCCTTTACGTTTCCCGATAGATTCTGTTTCCATTTTACCAAAAATAATCGTCCAGACGGAATCCTTACGATCTTGCGCCTGCGCACTACAAACTTAACTCATTAAAGTGCTCGCCTACATATTTGCCACCCTCACTTCTACTACAATGTTTAGCTAAATCACTTAGCACTGTCCTCCATCTTCCCTTTTGGACCCTTAAAGCACACCCAAACCACTTAGCACTATCCTGCCTTTTCCCTTTTGGGTCCTTAAAGCTCACCCTACCCACTTAGCACTATCCTGCCTTTTCCCTTTTGGGTCCTTAAAGCTCACCCTAACCACTTAGCGCTATCCTGCCTTTTCCATTTTCGGTCGCTAAAACTTACCCAAATCACTTAGCGCTTAGGTTCTTCTTCCATTTTAGCACCCTAAAACTTACCCAAATCACTTATCACTATTCTCCATCTTCCCTTTAGGACCCTTAAAGCTCACCCAAATCACTTCTCGGTCATGTGAATATTCATCTTTAAATATTTCTGTGCCCATTAGTTTTGTGTTAATGTAGTTTGTTAATGAAATGACAATGTAATTTTTTTGTAATAATTACCAGCATCAAATATGCATTTTTTAAAAATGTGTTTAATTTCAACTTTTTACAACTATAAAAAATTAAATCCATAGCAATGGCAGGCCACTGAACATTATTCTTCATCTGTGGTCCACAACAAGTTGCGCAGCTCCTGCATCTCGCCCACCAACTGAAGGACCCTGACACTCAGTTGTGCCACTCTGGCACGTGTGGTCCCTGTAAATTAAAATTTTGGTATAACCTTGTTGGGGTCATACTGCAGTGCCCCCCCCCCCCCATATGGTCCAAACACCTAAATCTGGACTTCATAAGCCAGAGGGCCCTCGCCACCACGGGCTGGGTTTTGCATAGTGCCCGATTAGAGAACCCCTGGCCCGCATTCTGCAGGCAAAGAACGGGCATCAGGAGCAAGGGCGAGTGGCACATCTTGCGGTTCCTGCAACCAAATATAAAATAATTACACAAAGCAAAGGTAACCAACTAAAACACTAACTCCTACAACACATTAAGATTCAAGTTCAACAATCCAAATATTCACAAAGGACATAAGTCTAAAAAAATATAGCAATGATATGGATGTGTGGAAAAATAAATGTTTACATGCTAAGGACTAATTTAGGTCAGCATTAAAATGCATCTATAAGACATACATGAAATGTATTGATTCAGGTGCATTGCTATACAATTTATGGCCTCGGCCATGCTGATACATGCAATGCCTTGGTGCTAAAGGCGCACAGACTCCTCCACATAGCCGCAAAACATGTTCAACAATAGCAATCCGAGTCCTCAGAGGTGTCGGAAGTGGTTTTACAATTAAACGAATTTATAGGGTGGTGAGCCGTCGGCAAACAGCTCTCTGAATCAGACGGAAACCATCCCAGCAACGGAAGTTTTCTGAAGGAACGGAAATTTTTCAATTTTGTTTGGAAATGTTCCGAATTGCTTCCGTTTATCGAAAGCGCATATACACATTCTCCCGAACGTTCGTGCGAGTGAAAAATGTACGAAAAAAAGCCAAAAAATGACAAACACCCACCAAAACTTTCACAGACAGCTACGGAAGTCCGGACGAATGTGTCTCTGAATCGAGCCTTATGACTTCTTTTCCCTGTCTGTGTTATCCACCATGTAAGGTGATTTTTTATTACTGCATTCATGTTCCAGTAAAGCCAGTTCCTGTTATACCACTAATGTCTATCTGGATTTGACTCCGCTGCACCCAGCACTCACACTCTGCAACAGATAGAAGAAGGTGACGACATAAACTTTCTTTCTGGGTATAGTAACATAGTAACATAGTATGTAAGGCTCAATAAAGACTTTAGTCCATCCAGTTCAGCCTGTTTATCTCCTTCCAGTGGTCTAGTAGCCATAGCTGGTGATGTTATTACATGCAGAGAGGGCATCCCGGCCACTATAGATCTCCTTCCAGTGGTCTAGTAGCCATAGCTGTAGTGTTATTACATGCAGAGAGGGCATCCAGGCCACTATAGATCTCCTTCCAGTGGTCTAGTAGCCATAGCTGGTAATGTTATTACATGTAAGGAAGGCATCCCGGCCACTATAGATCTCCTTCCAGTGGTCTAGTCGCCATAGCTGGAAATGTTATTACATGTAAGGAGGGCATCCCGGCCACTATAGATCTCCTTCCAGTGGTCTAGTAGCCATAGCTGGTAATGTTATTACATGCAAGGAGGGCATCCCGGCCACTATAGATCTCCTTCCAGTGGTCTAGTAGCCATAGCTGGTAATGTTATTACATGCAAGGAGGGCATCCCGGCCACTATAGATCTCCTTCCAGTGGTCTAGTAGCCATAGCTGGTAATGTTATTACATGCAAGGAGGGCATCCCGGCCACTATAGATCTCCTTCCAGTGGTCTAGTAGCCATAGCTGGTAATGTTATTACATGCAAGGAGGGCATCCCGGCCACTATAGATCTCCTTCCAGTGATCTAGTAGCCATAGCTGGTAATGTTATTACATGCAAGGAGGACATCCCGGCCACTATAGATCTCCTTCCAGTGGTCTAGTAGCCATAGCTGGTAATGTTATTACATGCAAGGAGGGCATCCCGGCCACTATAGATCTCCTTCCAGTGGTCTAGTAGCCATAGCTGGTAATGTTATTACATGCAAGGAGGGCATCCCGGCCACTATATATCTCCTTCCAGTGGTCTAGTAGTCATAGCTGGTAATGTTATTAAATGCACGGATGGCATCCCGGCCACTTTTTACATTTTTGCTGTATCCTTCATTACTACCTCCTCTAGCAGCGAGTCCAATAGTCTCACTGCTCGCAATGTCGGTGGAGAAAGCACCTTTCCTCTAACCTTAGTGGATGCCCTCGGGTTATGGTTACACTCCGGGGTATAAATAGATTGTGGGACAGATCTTTTTATTGACTCCGAATATATTTATACATAGTTATTAGATCACCCCTCAGGCGTCTTTTTTCGAAACTAAACTGTGACAATATTCCGGGGTACTCTAGTCCCTGCACTGCTTTTATTAACATAGTTGCCCTCCAGTTCTGATATGTCCCTCTTAAGCACAGGTGCCCAGAACTGTACTCAGTACTCCATATGGTTTCTGACCAGTGACTTGTACAGGAGTAAAACGTAGAATCACTTTAATAAATAGGCTAATCATATGAATTGCAAGGGTTGGCTGCACTCGATTCACCATAATATATAGACAGTATATTTGCTGATTCACTGACTGCAAGTAGAAGTGTTAAAATGAAATTTACAATTTTTCTGTTCCATTGGGTAAACATTATTTCCATATTAGTTGTAAAAACATCATCGTTAATACATAATACATGAAAATAATTATTTATTTGTGGATATTTACAGTGGAAGGTTATGCCAAGCTGGTTACGCTAACAAAACTGCGTTCTGGTCAAGAAGCTCTAATTATTTTTCGGAATATCCTGTGGGCCCCAAGTGTAATAGAAGTCTGAGCGCGCACAAAGTAATGCTCGGCATAGTAATTACAGGAAAACTTGAAATGGATACAAAAATGGATACGAACAATGCAGAAGCAGGGGAGATAATTGATAATAGGGCTCATTTAAAGTGGTCCTATACCCAGGTAGGATATTTTTGTGGTCACCTTCTATCCCCAGCATTGTGCCCCAAAACAGCCCGTGTTTCTTCTGTTTACTAAAGCCTTTGCCCAATATTAATAACAACACTAAATGTCCTCCTCAATAGAACAAGTTCCCGTCTGGAAATACATAGCAGCAAATACGTCTTCGATCAATGAAAGAAGCATAATGCTCAGCCAATAGGGTTGCTGTTTGTGGCTTCAATAAGCACAGGTGGGAGCTACAGACTGCAACTGCCGGGGCTTGTTGGAAGGTGAGCCCACAGCCGGCCGCGTAGCCATCCGCTCTACCACCACAAAACCCGTTCCCAGTCTCAGTCGATTTTAGATACCACCGCTAATATGGAGCATGCTGTAGTGTAAGCGGTAGTGTCCCGTCCGGGCCGCTGTGTGCACCAGCAAGCAACGGAAAGAGAGACACAAAGGAAGGGGCGTGGTCGGGCAGCCCGTCACCTATGCACCTTTCGCCCCATCAGGGTAGGGAGCAATGGCAATAGCCTTTTTAAATATCCAGGTGTATTTGTGCGACTTTCATATTAGTGCCATCACATATATATATTTTCCTTTTTTTTTGGGCAATATTTGCCGTTATTGTCCTTTGTGCCAGCCTCACACTTAACATTTGTGTTTAATAACAACACTAACTGGATGCAGTGTGATGTTCGAATTATGACCCTATGGCTCCCTGGCTGTGCATAAGAAATCTTTCTGGGTATAGGATCACTTTCAAGCTGACATACTGTATGTCAAAGCCCCATATGGTTTAGAGATGTTGATCCCTAAACGCCATTGGTGGATCTGGGGTGGATTGTGAGGAATCGGGATCACACTGCTGGAGAAAAGTTGCCAAATGGGTTACTGTCCAGAACACTGAAACCTGGAGAAAGTCTATGGGCAACCATTGCCTTCACTAGACTCCCCTGTAAGGGAGAATAAGCCGGGCTGTAGGGAAGCTTTGAGTCTTGCAACCGGGAAACAGTGAGCCTGTGTAAGCCGTGTACTGGTGTGGGCTCCCCAGGATACAGCGAAGCCATGGGGGGGAAAAGCGACACTGACACCAGCGTTTATATATCAATCTTTTACTGCAATAGCGTATCCAACCCACTTCAAAAAGACAATTGTGATCAACAATAAACTTGATTACTTACACTCAGCCTGGGCTGAGAACCCCTGTGCTACACAGCCAGATGACCCTTATTGGATATTACAGGAAGCCCTGGTAATTCACCTTCTAGTGGGTGCACTAGAACGTCCCCCCATACCTGTTAATACCCTCTTACTGGAACAAATGTTTGTGTGGGCGCTCACTGAGGGGTAATCAGTAGTACAGCACAGCAGCTAACAATCCTATAACCTTAAAAATGCAAGAAAACAACTCCCCTCCCCAGCACTAGCCCAGAACCCAAAAGAACAATGTTGCTCCCGAATGAGTGAGTAATCCACTGATCGAGGATGGAGATGCGGCGCAGTTGTCAGCTCTCACAGGCAAAATGTTCCTTTCAGTTCAAAGATCCAGGCAGCAAACAGGGAAAATAAAAACACTTTCGGCCTATGTAAAACTCTAACTAACCTAATAGGCCTAGTCTCAGTCTGTTCAGTTAAGCATGCATGCTGTGTGTTACTGACCCGGGTCCAGTATATGAAACCAAAGATGTCTCCAGGCTGGGCCCCAGCAAGTCTCTCTCACAACCATGAAGAACAGCAGGCTGGCTCCTTCCACAGCTCTCGGTAGCTGTCCTGGAGGAATCCTCAGCTCCTAGCATGGGACAGGAGTCAGTTCCTCTATACCAAGTCTGGTCTCCACATGATACGCAGGATTCCCTTTCACACAGCCTTCTGCTGTCCTCTTCAAGATGGAGGTTGCTTCACTTCCTTCCTGTTCTTCACACATACAAGCTGAGTCATTTCTTCCCTCTGGTAGCAAATTACAGCCACAGCTTAATTGCATGGGGGAAACAACAGCCCCTTGTGGCAAAACACAACAGTCTCCAGGTAATGACATTTGCTTTACTCTCTTACACCTGAACAGACAGTTATGATAACCTGATAACCAGACAGACAGCGTAAGCGGGCCGAGCCAGGGGCAATGGAGCGGGGGGGGGTAAACCAAGTCTGGGGTCATTTTCCAAAGCAGGGGTCAAGGACAAGCTGCTGTAGTTCATAGTGGGTTTATGTAGCAAAGGGTGAAAAGGCCGGTGGCAAGGTATGTAGTTGGTATCTGTGGCAAGAGTCGAAAGTTTATAACAGAGGTCAATATTCAAGCAGATGTAGACTATAGGAAATTTCTCACCAAAAAAAGTTGCAGGACAGATCTTAAAGAGGAACAAAACCAACAACTGACCTCTACTATGATCTTTTCTGCACTTGGGTAGAAACATCATGCACTTGGGTAGAAGGAATCCCTGCTCTGAGTACTGTATAGGCCAGGGGTACTCAACCACTTTTTGTAAAGGTCTATATACAGGCATCCAGTGAGAGGTGAAGGTCCAGGTGGGGGGCTGTCGTGGGGGGTGGATAGTTAGAAATCCGCACACTGGGGGCTATAAATTCCACAGGCAAAACTAAAAAAGGCTGGGATGGATGGGGCAGGAATGGATGGGATTGATCGGGTAAAGCTGGGGGGGACGGAGATGGATAGGGCGTTAAGTTTGTGTGTACCTTGCAATGCCACTTCCCGTCCGTGCAGTACTATGCTAGGTGCCAGGGCGCCATAGCACTGACAGGGGCACTAAGCACTACATCAAGGGAGCATGGCAAAACAGAAGCAACTGAGTGCAGAGCTGTCAGGGCAGGGGTCCAGAAATCTGGCGTCAAGGTTTGCATTCGGAGCCCGGTCTGCTAGTTGAGTACCCCTGGTATAGGAAGCACTGTGTTAGCCAGGACCTCGGAGGAGAGACATTTAGGGATACTGATTACGGAAAGATGTAAGATGATTGGACAGTGTAGCCAGGCAGTAGGAAAATCAAGCAGGATGCTCGGCTGCATAGCTCGAGGCATCACCAGTAGGAAGAGGGAGGTTGTGATGCCGCTGTATAGAACCCTGGTGAGGCCACAGCTAGAATACTGTGTGCAGACAACACAAATGGTGAAAGGACTTAAACTTAATACTTATCAGGAGAGACTTGAATAACTTAATCTGTACAGTCTGGAGGAAAGGAGAGAGAGAGGGGACATGATGGAGACCTTTATATATGTGACAGGAGGGAATAAGGTTCAGGTTCAAGTGTTTTTAAGAAGAAACTTAATGATAGAACAAGGGGCCCAACCTGACGCAAGTTGGAGGGAAGATCAGGAGCAAGGTTAGAAAATATTGTTACAGAAAGAGTAGTAAATGCTGGGAACAAACTTCCAGCAGAGGTAGTTGAAAAATCGACAGTCACTGAATTTAAACATGCCTGGGATAAGCCTCCATCTATCCTAAGATAAAGTGAACTTACAGTATACACATAAAGACCCGACTTGGTGGGCCGTATGGTCTCCTTCTGCTGCAAAGGAGTAGCTAAGCTTTCTGGCACCTGGGGCAAAGATTGGAAATGGAGCCCCCCCACCTGTGCTCAAGCCCCCCTTTGGCGTCCTCCTGACCTGCTGCACCCGGGGCACCTGCCCCCCTGCTCCCCCTAGCTACGCTCTTGTTCTGCCGTCAACCTTTTATGTTTCTAAGAATTTACACTATGTGTATCCCCCTGGGATTGGTGACGAACTCACCTCGTCCTGCTTCCTACATGAGCCGCTCCGCCAATCAGTGGCGCTCGTTCAATTCAGATATCCTTTGCTTCTCTGAGCTCAGTGTGGCAAGGAAACCTGCATAGAGCGAGCACCGCCAGCCTCCCTGCTAACCGCTAGCTGTGGACAGGGCCAGATTATGAGGGGGATGCAAGGGGGCATGCACTCTGGTGCCTCCACCACTTGCCCTGCAAAGGGGGCCTCCACCAACCTTTGGGTTATGGTCTGGTCCAGGAGGCTTTTCAGTCTTTGGCCTGATGGGCCGCGGGGGTCAGTGGCACTGGGCAAGCCTTTTTTTTGTTTTTGCAAACCTGCAGCCAAAGCCACCGCAGAGCAGGACAGAGAGTCTAGAGCAGCAAAGCCGCCAACGCTACAGTGATGGGTGCATGCAGAGCTGTCACTGCACATAATCCACCAAGTACAGCCACTGGCAGCTCAATGCAAGGAAATGTTTTCTGCTGGACCAGCTGGGGGCGACTACACTACCCCCCACCCAGAATGGCAAAGCAGGAGTTCCCGAGCAGCACGCACCCGCACAAGGGTGGCACAAGGGATCTGACGTACCAATAAGTAGGTGGGTGCCAGACAACCACCAATCAGTTACTTGGCTGGACTATTATTTTAAATGAAAAAAATACTGTATCTGGAGCCTCCACCAGATTTTGTGCCCAGGGACCTCCACCACACTTAATCCGGCCCACTTAATGTCAGCTATTCAGAGAGGTGTGGTTATGCTCCCCAGATAGAGGTATGCTGGGGATGTGGCTGTGGCGAGGGCTCTGGGAAAAACGTGAGTAAATTTGGGCGATCCAGGGTGTTTCACACAGCAGAAAAACATAATGGTCAGCTCTACCTTACATATGATCCACATCCCATGTGTAGGATAATAACCTGGCACGGTGGAGAGCGCTCCACTCCAAGTCTCAGACACAGCTAAAGGATATCCAGCCAAAGTTTCCATTCAAAATCAATGCAAAACTATATTCTCTCGTTCCATAAAAATAGGCAATAGTCAATTAAAAATATGAAAAACACGTCTACGTGTTTCGGGCCACAAAGGGCCCTTAATCAAGTTTTGTATTGATTTTGAATGGAAACTTTGGCTGGTTTCACACAGTGTGAAATTCCAATTCAGGATGCCCCATAAAGGAGGGAGACAACTGCCCTTTAGGTCTTATAGACTCGAAGCAGGTGGTTTCTTCCCTTATAAATCATTTTGGACAACATAGGTATAGGAACAGGATGACAGTTGTTTAACTGACATTTTTCAAGGACATTAGCAGTGACAGCTACTATCTGTCTCTCACTGCAGGTTCACTTTAGGCCTAAATAAATGGTGGAATGATTTCAGAGCCTGATGGCGCACAGATTTGGGAGTGTGGGAGGAAAGCTTATGTAAATGTGTAATTAAAACCATTCGTATTTTTTTTTATTTTAGGAAAGTAAAGGTGTCTGGTGCTCTGGGGTCAGACGTTTGTCAGCTAAGCTAACCACGTGGCGGGGACATTAATTGTATTCCTAACAAAAGGTTAACGTTTAATTATTCATGTGTGTGTGGAAGGAGGCGAGACTTGTTTCTTTCTCTTTTTTGTGCATCATTAGCGCTGCCGACATGACCTAAAATTATATCATCCCAATAGGGTAAGTCGCTGCTCCCTATTAATAATTTGTGGTGAGCCGGAGTGGGGACAATCTGGTTTGGAAGCCCTGGATTGAGTCCCGAGTATCCAGCATTTGGTACCGCCAAATGCTGGAAGCAATAGATATTGGGTTGGGATGCATTATCTCTTTCTCCTGCTGTGGTTTATAACTAACAGGAAGAGTCATTCTGAAAAGCCTGATCGAAGAATAACCAGCATGGTCAGCGGAGACGCCGCAAATCCAGAACGAATAGCCAGCACTCCAAAACGATCTTCAAAGATATTGGGTTTGGATGTATTATCTCTTCCTCCTGCTGTGGCTATAAGGAAAAAGATGAGTCATTCTGAAAAGCCTGAATGAAGAATAACCAGCACTCAAAAACGATCGTCAAAGATCAAACAAGGGGGGCGTGGCCAAGATGGCGACCTGAGAGGACGTGATTGAGAAGGGCTCCGTGTTTCCATCCTGAATACCTGCATATCCTGAGGCTGGGCAGCGTCTTCTTTGTCCCCGGAGGTTCTCCCTGTCCAGGGGATCGAGCCGGCGAACTGTGAGCAGCGGCGGTCGGCCCGGTGACGGAGGCGGGCGGGCTGTGTGTGACGGCGGCGGTGTGAGAGGAGGTGGCAGTGCCCGACCACGTGCGGCCCCGGGAGAGTAGCAAGGGCGGCGGCGGGAGAGGAGGAGCGCGACCGCACTATAGACCGGCCCGGCGGTGGCGGCATCTGACGAGGAGCAGCCGGTGAGCGTGACACACGCTCCTGCAGGGCGGCGGGAGCGCCCGCTCGGCTGGCGCGTGATACAGCAGTGACGCGGCGCCATATTGCTACACCGTCTGGAGGTGAGGAGGGGGAGGAAAGCCCCGGGCAGCGCAGGGCAGAGCTCTTCCCACGGGGTGTAGGAGTCCTGTCTCAGTACCTTGATACTGGCGAGATAAGCCAGGCTTGGGGGGAATACCGAGCCAATTGTTACCCTGAAGTGAAGGCTGGGGGAAGGAACTTTTCTGGCGTTCTGCTGGGTGTGGGGCCACCCCCCAGGAGCGGAAGTAGTTTCCTCTAATATTGAAAGCCATTACTCCCCACACAAATTGAAAGTTCCCTGAGATCTGCTGCACTGTGGGCCCCCGGAAATCTGCTGCAGGACTGTGACTCCCCCTGCATTGTGAGCTGTATGAGATCTGCTGTGGGACTGTGACCCCCCCCTGCATTGCAGGCTCCTTGGCTTCTGCCGCGGGACCGTGACCCCCTCTGCGTTGTGAGCTTTTTTGAGATCTGCTGCGGGACCGTGTCGCCCTCTGCGTTGTGGGCTTCTTGAGATCTGCTGCGGGATTGTGCCACCCCCTGCATTGCGGGCTTCCTGAGATCTGCTGCGGGATTGTGACTCCCCCTGCATTGCGGGCTTCCTGAGATCTGCTGCGGGATTGTGACTCCCCCTGTATTGCGGGCTTCCTGAGATCTGCTGCGGGATTGTGACTCCCCCTGCTTTGCGGGCTTCCTGAGATCTGCTGCGGATTTTGTGCCTCCCCCTGTATTGCGGGCTTCCTGAGATCTGCTGCGGGATTGTGACTCCCCCTGCTTTGCGGGCTTCCTGAGATCTGCTGCGGGATTGTGCCTCCCCCTGTATTGCGGGCTTCCTGAGATCTGCTGCGGGATTGTGACTCCCCCTGCTTTGCGGGCTTCCTGAGATCTGCTGCGGGATTGTGCCTCCCCCTGTATTGCGGGCTTCCTGAGATCTGCTGCGGGATTGTGACTCCCCCTGCATTGCGGGCTTCCTGAGATCTGCTACAGGACAGTGACTCCCCCTGCATCGTGGGCTTCTTGAGATCTGCTGTGGGACTGTGACCCCCCCTGCATTGCGGGCTTCTTGAGATCTGCTGTGGTACTGTGACCCCCCCTGCATTGCGGGCTTCTTGAGATCTGCTGTGGGACTGTGACCCCCCCTGCATTGCGGGCTTCTTGAGATCTGCTGTGGGACTGTGACCCCCCCTGCATTGCGGGCTTCTTGAGATCTGCTGTGGGACTGTGACCCCCCCTGCATTGCGGGCTTCTTGAGATCTGCTGCGGGACTGTGACTCCCCCTGCATTGCGGGTTTTTTGAGATCTGCTGCGGGACTGTGACTCCCCCTGCATTGTGGGCTTTCTGAGACCTGCCACGGGGTCGTGATATAAGCTCTCTTGGATCTGCTGCAAGCAGTGTCTCTCTCTGCACTGGAAACCCCCCACAATTTCAGGTTAAGCTGGAATCCCTTCTACATTACAAGCCCCCTGAGATCTGCTGCAAGTCGTGATCCCCTCCGCTTTATAAGCACCCTGTGATCTGCTGCAGAGCCGCGATTTCCCGTGCGTCTCCCCTCCCACACATGAAAGGAAATAAAAAGCGCAGGTCGACGGCAGTCACCTGTAGCACGCAAACGATGGAAGCCCCGAGGGGGATTGGGCAGGAGCCCTCTAACCCGGATACTGCAGCCATCATGGCGGCTATTGCTTCGTGTCAGAGCGCCCTCACATCCAAATTTGACGCCCTCCAAGAGCAATTTAACTATGTGCGTCATGATCTGGATAAAATCCGGGACCGTACGGGGGAGGCGGAGAGGAGAATCGGAGAAACGGAAGACCGGCTCTCGACGCATGCGGGGGAGATCGCCCTGCTGAGGAGGCAGGTGACTACTCTGCTGGGAAGAGCCGAGGATGCCGAAAACAGGAATCGAAGGAACAACGTCAGAATCCTGGGTCTCCCTTGGGGGTAGTGCAGGCCCCTTTTCCCCCTTCCCCTCTCCCCCTTTTCCCTTTCCCCCCCTTCCTTCCTTTCCTCTTCTCCCCGTCCCTTTGTTCCCTGAGTCTGCCCTCCTCCCTTTGTCTCCTTCTGTGCGCCCCCCTGGGAACCGGGGCAGCCAGTCTGCCCCCCTGTGATATTTGAATGGTACATCCTACGTTGCAGGCCCACTAGGAGTAGGTACCTGTACCCCAGTTGCAACAAGTTACACCTGTGTTGTTGGTTTTGGTTGGGAGGGTTTGATGCTCGCCAGAGTTGGGGGGTGGTGGAGCGGGGTGGGGGGGAGGGGGGTGGGAATTGTTGGGTTAGTTTTAGGTATAGTATTATCTGTATATGCTGTTGTCGTGTGGGCTTGATTGTGAGGTGTGAATGCGGGACTCGAGAAGAGGAAGGATATTGGCTGGGGGGGCTGGAAAACGAGGCAGACTTCGCCTCCGATTTGGACATAAGTGCCCAGGTCCTTGACAATGGGTGAGTGCAGCTTTCTCTCCTGGAACGTCCGGGGGCTCAATGATAAAATTAAGCGGGCCACGGTCCTCCAATTCGTCAAGAGATACAGACCTAATGTGGTGATCCTGCAGGAGACCCACCTGGTGGGGCAGAGAGTACTTGCGCTTAAGAAACCTTGGATTCAGTGCGCTTACCATGCTTCTTTCTCGGCCTACTCCAGGGGGGTCTCGGTATTGATCTCCAAGGGAAAGCCATTTGTGTTATACTCTGTGCAGACGGACCGGGAGGGCCGCTATGTGATTTTGCATGCCAAACTCATGGACACGGATGTGATCGTGGTTGGTGTGTATGTTCCTCCTCCCTTCAATGATCAGGTGCTGGGCCGGGTTATGGAGAGAGTAGTTGCCCTACCTCCTGCGCCAGTTCTTCTTATGGGGGATTTTAATATGGTGCTGGATGCGGCCTTGGATCGCCTGGACAGGAACCCGAGCCCCAGAACGCGGCTGGCCTCTTGGGCTGAGGCTTTGGGCCTGCAGGAGCTATGGCGGTGGAAACATCCTAATGACAAGGCATACTCCTGTCACTCGGCCACCCACGGATCCCTGTCCAGGATTGACCTGGCGTTCTCATCCCCTGACCTACTGGCTAACGTGGGGGCTTGTAGCTATCTTCCGAGAGGCATCTCGGATCATTCGCCACTGTTAACGATGATTGGGTTGTCACATGTGCGGAATAGTAGAGTGGGGTGGGCCCTAAACCCCTTGTGGTTGGAGAACCCTGACCTCAGAGATAGCTTGTCGTCCTCGGCAGAGATGTTTTGGGACTGTAATCTAGATGAGACGTCAGTGGGGGTAAGATGGGACGCTTTTAAGGCGGTCACCAGAGGCTGCGCCATTAGCGCCATTAAAGCGGTAAGAGAGAAGAAAGGAAGGGAAAGGGCCAATCTGGAAAATAAACTGGCGGCCGCTGAGGAGAAATTTGTAGCCTCGACCGACAGTGGGGACTATTCAATGCTGATGACTCTCAAGAGGGAGTATAACCTATTGCTGACTGACTCCGCTAGGAAATTGTTACTATACAGACAGGCGACGATATTTGATAAAGGGGACAAGAATGGGAAAACGTTAGCTTATCTAGCAAGGGCTGAGGCAAAATCCAATAGCATTGCAGGAATATCTGACGAGAGGGGATCGGTGACGGGGGGGGGCGGAAATTGCCCAGCGGTTCCGGGAGTATTACTCTGCCTTGTATTCCTCGAAGTCCAGCTACCGGGAGGAGGAATTAGATATCTACTTGGACCGGATTGTCTTCCCGGTGTTGGCCCCAGAGATGCGGGAGTCCCTCGACGCCCCCATCACTGTGGAAGAGATCGCGAATGCAATTAGGGCACTCCCTGGACGGAAGGCACCAGGCCCTGACGGAATGCCGGCCGAGTGGTACAGACTGGCGCAGGAGCAGGTCGCGCCTAGACTACTAGAAGTCTTTAAGTTCGCGTTGGAAAATGGAAGCCTCCCCGCCTCCTTTAGCGAGGCACATATAGTCCTTATACACAAGGAAGGGAGACCCTCCGATGCCTGTGCCTCGTACAGACCCATCTCCCTTTTATATCAGGATGCCAAAATATTAGCCAAAGTGTTAGCTACTAGATTAAATCGAGTCATACTACAATTGATTGGACCTGATCAGTCGGGCTTTATGCCGGGTCGCACCACGGGGATAAACCTGCGGAGACTGATGTCGAACCTTCAAATTGTGCATGATAACTGTGGGGACCGGGCGATTGTTACGCTTGACAATGAGAAGGCCTTTGACTCGGTGGAGTGGGCCTTTCTGTGGGCTGTACTGGCTAGAGTTGGGCTCCCCGAAAGCTTTGTAAATTATATAAAATTATTATATAGGCGCCCTACGGCCCGAGTTCGGGTCAATGGATGTTATTCTGACCCCTTCACATTGTGCAGAGGAACCAGACAGGGGTGTCCGCTGTCGCCACTGTTGTTTGCACTGGCCATTGAGCCTCTGGCAATCCTGGTTAGGGGCTCATCGGCCATCACGGGGTGGAAGCTGGGGGCGGTGGAAGAGAAAATCTCGCTGTACGCAGATGATACCCTACTATACCTGGCCGACTGCCATGCGTCTCTAGATGCTGCCTTAGATATTATTGATACATTCGGAAGATTTTCAGGCCTGAGAATTAATTGGAATAAATCCAGCTTGATGCTGGTTGATGCCTGTGATCCTTTTGGTATCTCCCCGAGATCCCAGCTAAAGGTGGTACAGGAATTTAAGTATCTTGGGATCATGGTTGGGAAGCTCCCTGGTCTATTTGTGCCCCTCAATATATCACCAGTTATTGCAAAATTGAAACAGAGAGACAGTCAGTGGGCGGGTCTCCCACTGTCGGTCATGGGGAGGATAAACTTATTCAAGATGATCTTTCTTCCAAAATTACTATACATCTACCAGGCCTCTCCCATATTGCTCCCCGCTTCTCACTTCAAGGCGCTGGAAGCAATTATCTTCGGCTTTATTTGGGGGCACGCCCCTCCTCGGTTAAATAGACACGTCATGAAAGCACAAGTAGTAGATGGCGGGCTGGCTGTGCCGAAACATGAAAATGTATTTTTATGCGGCCCAGCTGCTATACGCCCATTGGTGGATTAGCCGACCGGGGGATAATCCGGTGATACATCTGGAGGAGGCGGTGCTGGGCTCCCCTGGGCGACTATCCTCCCTGCCATATAGGGGTACCAGGGGACTCAGGGAGGCGACCACATGTATGAGAACGGTCTGCGGTGTCTGGGGACGGGTGGCTAAACTACGTGCGAGGCCTGGCGAGCGTGAGGTGTACTCCCCCTTCACCCCCCTCTGGGCTAACCCTGGGCTTCCGGAGCTTGTGACTATACAGGATCCACAGTTCTGGAGTGGGAGGGGGGTGCATCAGCTGGGCCAACTATACAAAGAAGGGGTACTGGTGTCCTTCGATCATCTCAAGGGAAGCTTCCACCTGTCTAACCTGGATTTTTTCCGTTACCTGCAAATCAGACATGCCCTAAACGCTCAGTTCTCCAGGGTGGGCCCACAAGTCTCGGTCTCGCGGGTGGAGGAAATGGTTAGAGACTCGAACCTTAAGAAACCGGTCTCCACACTGTACAAGACCCTATTAGCTGAGCTGGGATCCCCTAGGGAAGGGATTGAGATGAAGTGGCGGGCTGTAGACCAGAGCCTGGACCAGGATGATTGGGAGGAGGTGATGGGACTCCTAGAGGGGGACACGTGTCCCAGATGTGAGGGTGGTAGCGGCACATGGATGCATATGACTTGGTCATGTGGAATACTTGCTGGCTATTGGAAGGATGTAATGAACCTGATCGGCAAAATAGTGGGTTATCGCATCGGGGGTTCGGTGTCGGTGTGCCTTCTGGGGGTGGTGGGGCCGCTGTCGGAGCTCCACTCTTTGAGGGCGTTGCTCCGGTTGCTGCTCTTTTATGCCCGGAAGTGCATACTGATAAACTGGAACACCCGGCTAGACCGTCCTTGCAGGCATGGAAGGGGCTGGTTAATCAGAAGCTTGCCATGTATAAATTGACATATCAGGCGAGAGGTGTGCCAGACAAATTCACCAAGGTATGGGACCCTTGGCTACAATGCCAGGACACGGCCTCTGATGATGGCTGAGAAGAGAGTGTGGCGCATCACCGGGATTGTGGCTCCTGTGGCGATACCCGGAGCTGGAGGATGGGACGGTGGGTCGGCATCCAATCCTGGGGGGAGAGGGAGGGACGTTGGAAGCTAGCTTCACGGGACAAACTGAATACTCTGAGGTTCTTCTAATCATCCTCTGCTCCTTTGGTCCCCCAACAAAGTTCTTACTTGATCAAGCTTGAGTCCGGTGTGAATGTCTTTGTGTGGTGTGAATGGACGTCTTGCGTGCAAGTAGGCCAGACTGTTTTAGGCGCCTGCGGCGTCCTGTTGCTTTGCCGAATATCATATCTCATTGTATGTCATGTTTGGTTTTTTGTGTTTCATGCAAACAAATAAAAACTTTCAAAAAAAAAAAAAAAAAGATCAAACAAGTGTATTTAACTCAGACATAGTGAAGCAAATAGTCAACGTTTCAGGGGTGTAGCGAAACCCCCTTCATCATGACCATTTGTCCTGACAAAGGGGGTTTTGCTACAACCCCCGAAACGTTGACTATTTGCTTCACATTAGTCCTGATTCTATGCTTCTTACACATGGACTTTTGCATGTGTCTATGTATTTTTTGCGAGTTTTTACATGCTTTTGCGGCTTGTACGTTACTTTTTTCATGCGTATATGCGTTTACGCTAACTATGTTTATCGACAATTTGCCGTTATTTCGGCCAACTTACATGATTGGTATGGGCTGGTGGGTGATTCTGTGCCTTGATTGCCGATGACAAGCCACTCAATAAAACGGGTTTACTTCCGCTGGACTTACGGGGTCATTTTGTAGGTGAAAGCAAGCTGTTAACATGTTTGAGGAGGACGTGGAGGAGTATGAGCGCCTGCAGCTGAACGGCATGCTGTGCATCGCCATGGCAGAAGCCAGATCACACCGTGCATGCATGGACATCGATCGCATGCATGACATTGAGCTGTTCAAGCTGACCCGCCTTAACCGCGTTTCCCTCCATAATTTGTATAGTGAGCTGCGGCCATGGTTAGCCCGCACCACAAGGAAGGGGCAAGCAATTGCCGGTATGACCAAGATGCTTGGCTGCCTGCAATTTTTGGCGAACAGCTCGTTCCAGAGGCTGGGTGCCCTCTCTGTGGGGATCTCCCAGCCTAGGCTGAGCCGCACACTAACCAAGTTTTTGGATGGCATAGCTACCCTGTCTCAAAAATACATCTATTTCCCAGACAACATAGTAGCCTGGAATGCGGTTAAGTTGGGCTTTTTAAATATAGCCGACATGCCCAATGTCATGAGTGCTATCGATTGCCCACATGTTGCGTTACTTCCGCCCGCCCATGAGGAATATCTTTTTAGGTTTGTTATTTAGGTCCACATTATGACTTTTATTAACTAATTGTTTTTTGGTATATTCAAAGTTATATTTAAAACAACCATTTTCATGCATACCATAACTAATAATGAGCATGTCTGTCTGTAATACCTTATTTCATGCATACCTTAACTAATAATGAGCATGTATGTCTGTAATACCTTATTTCATGCATACCTTAACTAATAATGAGCATGTATGTCTGTAATACCTTATTTCATGCATACCTTAACTAATAATGAGCATGTATGTCTGGAATACCTTATTTCATGCATACCTTAACTAATAATGAGCATGTATGTATGAGCTAAATTAGTGCATGCATACCGTAATTCGTTCTTATCATGTATACCAGATTACACACCGGCTGGGCTATTGTATTATGTTTTTGGTAGAAATTGTTTGGGCTTGTAAATGTTACATTTTCGCTTTAACACTAAGGATACCTTATTTGGTGTTGTGTCTTTAGGTAAATGTTTGGATAGTTTTAGTGTACTAATGATCTCTATTTCTGCTCTTACAGGAACAGGAAGCTGGGTCATTCCATAAACGTCCAAGCTGTGGTTGGGCCTGACCTTCGCTTTTTGAGTGTGATGGCTGGGTTTCCCGGAACCACCCACGACGCATATATCCTGAGAAATTCGAGCCTCTATGGTCAATTTCAATCAGGAAAATTGTCTGGTGGATGGCTACTGGGTAAGTTTGGGGAATAAATTGCATTAGATTTTTAATGTCAGACTATTATTTTAGTGCCTATAAACCTGTCTCAACATATGGCTGTTCTTTTCCTCTGATGACATGATATACAATGTAGCTAACAAGTGAAGCCTAACTGTTTTTTTTTTTTGTGTTTCAGGTGATTCGGATTACCCACTACTGCCATGGCTGACGACCCCGGTCCTGCACCCTCAGACTCAGGCCCAGGAAGGCTATAACAGGGCCCATTGGAAGACCAGGGCTGTGGTGGAAAGGGCCTTCGGCCTGCTTAAAACCAGGTTTCGATGCCTGGATCATACCGGGGGTGCCCTGCAGTATGACCCCAACAAGGTGCTTAAGATCATAATGGCTTGCTGTGTCCTACATAACTTTGCGTTAATGCAGCAGGTCTCCCGGTATGCTAAAGAGTCACCCTCTCCAGCCACCACGGACATTCCAGATGAATTGTATGCAGGCACCCAGAGTGCATCTGGACAAGCTGTCCGTGAACATTAATATTAATATTAATTTTAATTGATATAATCATTAATACTAGTATTAATTATAACACAAAACAAAAAAAAGGCTTGCCCAGGCGTGCCCCCACTGCCGCTGATAGCTTTGTTGCCGGCCCTGCGCTCAGACCAAAGACTGAAAAGCCTCGTGGACCAAACCATAACCCAAAGGTTGGTGGAGGCTCCCTTTGCAGGGCAAGTGGTGGAGCCGAAAAGGCACGCGCCCCTGGTGTCCCCCTCATAATCCGGCCAGCTAAGGCTATATGATTAAGGTGAGGACATGGGCTGGGGTGGCTTGGCTCCAAGGCTGAGGCTATATCATTAGGGGGAGGACATGAGGCGAGACTGACCCAAAGCCGTTGCGGCCTATGGCCAGTACGCCCCTGGACTCAGCTGTTTATATACCATTGTGTGAGAATTCGAACGTGTTCCTCTTCTACTCGAGTTTTAATAGAAAAAAAAAAGTTTGAGTAGTTTACAGTCGATGTTGTTTCTTGGAAATAACTAATTATAAATGTGGAATCCTCCTACTTTACAGTTTCCTCTTATCTTATCATCGCCATTCTTCACCTCTGCGAGTGCCAGTGATTGCACAACCGGGGCAACACTCCGCAACACAAGCAATTAAAAGATTCAAAGCCGCGGCTGAAACTAATCATAATCATTCCTGAAATAAATTGCAATGCTGATAAAGAGCAGGAAAGCCTTGATGGTGATTAAAACGTTGCTGGTACAGAAAGATAGACCTTCTGCTCGCAATGCACCCTCTGCACAGACAGGAGGCGCTATATATTGTATGTGCATTGTCATCCCTAAAGAGTGAATCCCTCTAGTTTGGGACTAGGCACTTCACAAATTTGTCGCCTTTGTACTTCACTTCAATACATTATGTCTGTCGACATTTATTAATCCTTTTCTCCTTGCATTATCTGGGCAGACATGTTTCACCCTCTCGAGCTTTTTCAATGCTCTGTGTATAAAATACAAACGATTGTAATAATCTAACCGTTTCAGTGCCAAGCACGTAGATACTACGTAACTGACCCCCCCCCCCCGCTACAGTAAAAGACAAGTAAAAAGAACACTCATCTGACCCCTCGTTTGATCTGGCCGAGCCTTCTTCAGCCGCCGCCGGCAAGTCCTGTAGAAAAGAAAAAAAATAAAACAATTTACTCATCTTCATGCGCGATTACTCCCGCCAGGTCTCCTCTTCTCTGGAGGGGGGGGGGGCTCTGATCCCCCAGGGGCTCTTCAGTCTTCAGGAGGAGGCTCGACATGCCGCCTGCTTCTTCCACGGGCGCCGCCATCTTCACAACTGCAGACGTTATCCCGCTCCCAGCAGTACAGCCGTCAGATGCGATGATTGCCAGCCAAAGGAGGAGAGGCGCAGGGGATCACCCCCCTCCTCCCTCCAGCGATCACCGCATCTGTCATCAGATCAGGCAAGGGACAGAGGAGCTGACAATCGGAGGTGAGTAAAGAATAAAAAAATGTATAAATAACATTTGTTAACCCTTTGTGAACTGGTAAGGGATCCATGAGACCCCTATACCAGTTCACAAGTCTCCTGCTCTGGCAAGTCACCTGCGGCTAGCAGGTGACTTGCCATTAACCCCGAGCCCCCCCATTACCTGCCTCCCCAAAGCCCAGGGGGGGGGTACAGAAGGGCTTGTGGCCATTAGGCTGTAAGGCCTTGTAGCCTGCAGAGGCAGGGGCCACCAAGGCACCCTGTTCTTCAAGCTCCTAAAGCTGTTTCCCGGGCTGGTTATGCTTGCTAAGGATTGCTAAGACCTCATGCCATTTTTCGAGGGGGGGTTTTTAAGAGTTTTTAACCCTTAAAATTCCAGAAAAAATGGGAGGGGGGACCCTATGCCATTTTTTATTTACCCTGTGTTACCTGTCACCCAGCAGGTACAAAAGGCTTCCAGCAGCAGCAGGAGAGCAGAAGCCAAAGTTATCAGTGTGGGACACTGATAACTTTACATTTAACCCTTTGTGAACTGATAAGGGATGTATGAGACCCGTATACCAGTTCAGAAGGCTTAGGGGGATGGCAAGTCATCTGCAGTTTAAAATAAAGGAGACAATTTTCTAAAAATAAAAATATATATTTTTTGTTTTTTTACTCAAAATATTTTAAAACACAGTAAAAAAAATTCCAGACAAGTTATTTCATGTTAAAACCTAAACTCTGCCGCAACAAATATATATATAATTTTCCTGGAAATTCTTGCAAAAATCATGGTTAAATCTGAAAGCGCAAAATGGTGAAAGTAGACTGGCAATTAAAAGGGTTAAGAGTGGATATGCATGTTGAGTATTGTTCTGTTCGGGGAACCTTGCGCTTTCAGATTTAGCTTGTTTTTTCTCGTTTGCATATTGATATTTCAGGAAAACATGTTTTTAATTCTGCTTTTTTATACATTTTTTAGGAAAACCTTGTGCAACCTAAGAATTCTTTGAGGGATTACTTCCAGAAAGATAAGCCCACTACAACAAGCTGGGTAAGCTTAGAAAGCTTAACGTATATATTTTCAGAGAATATATGGTTTATATATCTCTGTATCTGGGATGCCACACACTGCCTGTATTTGGGATGCCTCACATGCTGCCTGTATTTGGAAAGCCTGCACACTGCCTGTATTGGGGATGCCCGCACACTGTCTGTATTTGGGATGCTTTACACACTGCTTGTATTTGGGATGCTGCACACTGCCTGTATTTGGGATGCTTTACACACTGCTTGTATTTGGGATGCTGCACACTGTCTGTATTGGGGATGCCCACACACTGTCTGTATTTGGGATGCTTTACACACTGCTTGTATTTGGGATGCTGCACACTGCCTGTATTTGGGATGCTTTACACACTGCTTGTATTTGGGATGCTGCACACTGTCTGTATTGGGGATGCCCGCACACTGTCTGTATTTGGGATGCTTTACACACTGCCTGTATTTGGGATGCTTTACACACTGCTTGTATTTGGGATGCTGCACACTGTCTGTATTTGGGATGCCAGCACCCTGCCTGTATTTGGGATGCCCGCACACTGTCTGTATTGGGGATGCCCGCACACTGTCTGTATTGGGGATGCCCGCACACTGTCTGTATTTGGGATGCTTTGGGATGCTTTACACACTGCCTGTATTTGGGTTGCCTGCACACTGCCTGTATTGGGGATGCCCACACACTGTCTGTATTGGGGATGCCCGCACACTGTCTGTATTTGGGATGCCAGCACCCTGCCTGTATCTGGGATGCCCGCACACTGTCTGTATTGGGGATGCCCGCACACTGTCTGTATTTGGGATGCTTTGGGATGCTTTAAGCACTGCCTGTATTTGGGTTGCCTGCACACTGCCTGTATTGGGGATGCCCGTACACTGTCTGTATTTGGGATGCCAGCACCCTACCTGTATTTGGGATCCCAGCACACTGCATGTATTGGGGATGCCCGCACACTGTCTGTATTTGGGATGCCAGCACCCTGCCTGTGTTTGGGATGCCAGCACACTGCCTGTATTGGGGATGCCCGAACACTGTCTGTATTTGGGATGCCAGCACCCTGCCTGTATTTGGGATGCCCGCACACTGTCTGTATTGGGGATGCCCGCACACTGTCTGTATTTGGGATGCTTTGGGATGCTTTACACACTGTCTGTATTTGGGATGCCCGCACACTGGCTATAATGGAGTGATTGGGAGGGGGTATTTTAGCACACCACTTGGTTCAGAATATATTTTGGCTTATTTTTCTCCTCCAAATCCTGGGTGTGTCTTATATATGAAATACGGTAATGCCTTTACCAGATCTGTCATACATTCTTATGTCCCCATGCTGTCAGCCTAACTGTACTTCCTCTGTCTGGGACATCAATGCCAGACCCAGCCAAAGCCCAGGAAAAGGGAAGCTAGTTAAACAGGTGAGTATCTCTTTTTATTTTGCCTACAGATGCCTTTTAAATGATTTATAATTATTATTATTATTATTATTATTAATAATAATAATTCACCTGAGCAAGTATGCCTGCCCATAGACTCCAGGGTGGGTTTTGGTCCACTTTAAAGATGAATTGTATCAATCGTTTCAATGTGTAGCGTTCTCTATAATTGTTACGGATATGTGTCAGAGCTGTCCGGCACACCCTGTTGGGCAGGCGCTGAGCTTCCTCTGACAGACGCATACGGACACAGTCCATCATCGCTCGGAGCTCTCAGCTCTGAGCTCTGTCCTAATTGCCTGCTCTACAGATTTGGAGTGCGGACGTGTTCTGGAACTGGCGTGCTTGTCAGAGACTGAATAATGACTTTCCAAGCAGTGCTATTGTGTTGCACTATAGAATTCACCTATCCAGATTTAAAGAGGACCAAAACCCACCCTGTGTCATGGATCTCTCAGCAAAGAGATCCTTGATTATAGAATGACCAGTAATGAGGCTGCGAGACAGAGGTGGATATTTGGTAAACTGTGTTTAATGGTGACTAATAGTGGACAGAACACACATCAACCAGGCTGCTGTACATATATATATATATACATAAATACATGTGGAGTCAGAGTACATCCATACATAGGGGTCCAAGGAAAGTCCAAAGGCAGATACAGAACAGGAACAGGAAAAGTAAATCACAAGGGCTATGGCAGGAGTCCAGATTTCAAGATTCATGGTTCAGGGTTTCAAGGTACAAGATTCCAGGGTTTCAAGATACAAGATTCCAGGGTTACAAGGTACAAGATTCCAGGGTTTCAAGGTACAAGATTCCAGGGTTTCAAGGTACAAGATTCCAGGCTTACAAGTTACAAGATTCCAGGGTTTCAAGGTACAAGATTCCAGGGTTTCAAGGTACAAGATTTCAGGGTTTCAAGGTACAAGATTCCAGGGTTACAAGGTACAAGATTTCAGGGTTTAAATGTACAAGATTCAAGAGTCCATAGTCAGGGTCCATGTCTAGGATTCAAGATACAGGGTTCTGGGTACAGAGAGACAAACATCAACTCAATGCTGATCCACTTGCTGAATGGGTGGATCAGCTTATATAGCCCAGAAAGTCACATAGGAGCTGGCTGATCACAAACACCTCTACAGGACAGAGCCATCTGCTGCTGGAATGGCGTATAGCAGGAAAAAGTCAAGCTTTGGAGGAACTCCAGACCTGACACCCTGGAGTCTATGAGACTCCAGTGTAGGCATCCTCGTTCCCCCCAGGGGCAACCCAATTGGGGGTTCCCCACTATGTGAAACAGCCCCCCCAGGTCATCCAAAAACATTCCCGGTCCAACAGCACAAGCACGAGCAGCAGCCGCATCTCTGCTATCCCTTAAGCAGGGCGTTTGTGAATGGCACGGGCACGCTCCCTGTTAGAGGGTAGCGGGGGATACGGCTGCCAGCGCACTTGGATCCGCTCTCATAGGACGAGCTCCTGGATGAAGGCTCTGCAGCATCTCCTAGCGCGCTGATTGGCTGTGCATGCGCCGTAGGAGCAGGGAAGGGTAAGTGAGATCAGGCAACCTGGGGGGTTTCACACAGCGGGGTGCCCATTGTGCAAGGACCAAAACCTAGGATAGTAAAAAATCCTGGGTTTTGTTCCACTTTCACCTTCTCACCACTTTTTTTTAGAAAATGAGATAACAGTTCATGTAGCTACTAAGGTAAATGACACAGTCGACAGGCAATCACAGAGCCACACATTGCATTCAAGCATTGTCTCTCCCTCCTGCTGTGACTATTACAAACAAGATGAGTCATTCCGAAAAGCCTGACAGCTTCCCGGTGAGAGTTACATAGTGTTACATTGTTAGAACTAAGCTGAAGCTGATGTATCATAACTGTTTCTATTGTAATCAGCTTTGATAATACATTGTTAAACAGTCACAAGTCTGCTATTAAAATGTAAATAGCTCACAGCATTAGGGTAAAAATTGTCTCCTCTGTAGATCCCTTGTGCATAAATGAGCAGCCAAGTTGTATTTTGGAAGATTTTATTTAGGATTGAACAACGAGGGTCTAACTGACCCTCAAATTTGAATGTTTAAAGTGGACCAAGACCCAGGATTTTAACTATCCTGGGTTTTGTTTATTCCCCTGCTGTGTGAAACCCTCCAGGTCGCCAAAACCAACTCACCTCTTCCTGGTCCTACGGCACGGCCGCTTGTCCAATCAGTGCGCTCGGATCCGCTGACGTGGACAAGGAGAGCGGCTCCGAGCGTGCTGACAGCCGCATCCACTACTACCCTCTAACAGGGAGCGTGCCTGCGCTGCCCATTCACAAATGCCTGGCCCTGCTAGAGGGATAGTGGGGAAGTGGCCGTGGCTCACACATGCCCCGTTGGACCGGGAAGCAAGGTAAGAGAATGGAGCACAGACACAAAGCATGAAGCCATCCAAATAATTGTGGCATGCATGGTGCTACATAACTCTTGCAGAAGGTTCCCTAATATTGGGATGTCTCCTCTCCAGCAATTCTGGATATTCCAGAAAACCTTTATCAGGTGGCACACAGGGTTCCTCTGGCCAGTCTGTCCAGAATCACCCTGTCTTGTCTCAATTTAGTTAATTTGTGTCTATTTTTGTATTTCCCAGCGTAATTTTTGTGGCGTGTCTATGTATATATGTCTTGTACAGTCATGTGCGGTCCGGTTTAAAAGACCGGTCTCCGCAACTTCCAAGCATTCTGGCAGAAGTCGCTGTGGCGACGAAACGCGTTGGATCGCTTGGATTACAAGACAGTACACTTTGGAGAACTTTATCTAATTTGGACCCTGGGCAGAATTGGCGGTGAGAATTGCTGACTACCCTGATGTATTGAGAGCCTTTTAAACCTTTTTCGTTTGTGAGTGCATTTTTAATAAATAGATGTTTTTTAACTGCTTGTGAGACATATTGCACTATTTTTTGTCTCTTGTTGTTTTACATGGACTACTTTGGTATAACTTGTTAAAAATACCATATCTGAGTTTAATGAGCTCGGCTAATGCATTGTAGTGCTTTGACTGAAGAATATAGAAATCAAGGAGATCTAAATCCGAGGGGGTGATTAAGGCGCTGTCTCTACTGTTCATCTGGTAAGAGTGTGGGCACTATATTTGGTGATCGGCTCGAGAGGTGGTGGAGCATGCATAACGGGATGAAATATTTCTGTGGATGACCTCTCATTATTAAGTTCTGTTTTTATATTTTTTTGCATTGATTAATACGGAGGACGAAGGACTTTGTGCTTTGTGTATTGTTGTTAGCACGGTATTTGTCTTTTGGTTTTTTTATAATGTCTATATGTGCATTTAGATTTCAGGCAAGCTTTGCCCTTTAACTGTAACTTTCAACCCCTCTTTTGATGTATTAAATGAGATTAAACTGAATGACAAAATCAGTTATACTTGTTTTGTTTATTGTTGTCACAAAACTCTGACATACTACTTTATTTGTAACGGCGGGGCCCCATATTATTAGGCTACTGTCATTTCCAAAGAAACAAACAAAATATTTATACCAAAGGGTTGTTGGCCTGCAACAGCCGGTGGGTCTCTGGCTTCTCAAAGTGCAACCAGGCATGCCAGGTTGTCATTTTGCACCTGCCACTGTGCTTTCAGTGCCTCCCTCATGGTGGAGCAACACTATGTGTCTCCCCATGGATTGGTAGAACTGGGCACTGTTTTGCCTGAAGGCTATCTTCTCGCCAGTCCGCCGCAATCAACTGCTGCTGCTTATCACGCTCCAGATGTTGGTCATGCTGGAGCTTTGGATCCACCTGCTTCTGCAGAGGAAGTGGGGAAAGCAGATGCTGCTGCAGATAGATTTGTGGATGCAGATGCTGCTACAGAGGGATTGGGGGATCCAGCTGCTGCAGCTGAGGGAGTGGAGGAGGCAGATGCTGCTGCAGTGACAGCCGTTGAGGCAGATGCTGCTGCAGTGGCAGCTGTTGATGTAGATTATGCTGCTGCAGCAGCAGCTGTTGAGGCAGATGCTGCTGCTGCTGCAGTGGCAGCTGTTGATGTAGATGCTGCTGCAGTGACAGCCGTTGAGGCAGATGCTTCGGCAGTGGCAGCTGTTGATGTAGATTATGCTGCAGCAGCAGCTGTTGAGGCAGATGCTGCTGCAGTGGCAGCTGTTGATGTAGATTATGCTGCAGTGGCAGCTGTTGATGTAGATGATGCTGCAGTGGCAGCTGTTGATATAGATTATGCTGCTGCAGCAGCAGCTGTTGAGGCAGATGCTGCTGCTGCTGCAGTGGCAGCTGTTGATGTAGATGCTGCTGCAGTGACAGCCGTTGAGGCAGATGCTTCGGCAGTGGCAGCTGTTGATGTAGATTATGCTGCAGCAGCAGCTGTTGAGGCAGATGCTGCTGCTGCTGCAGTGGCAGCTGTTGATGTAGATTATGCTGCAGTGGCAGCTGTTGATGTAGATGATGCTGCAGTGGCAGCTGTTGAGGCAGATGCTGCCGCTGCAGTGGCAGCTGTTGATGTAGATGATGCTGCAGTGACAGCTGTTGAGGCAGATGTGTCTGAGGATGGTGAGTAGGCAACTGCTGAAGCAGAGGTTGTTGCTGCTGCTGCTGTTGTGGTTGAGGCAGATGCTGTGGATCCTCAAGATCCTGTATGGCGGCCAGTAGCGGGGGTGATTGTAGGGCCACACAAATCGATTAGTTCTTGGCTGTTTAACACACACACAGTAGACAAAACTTTGGACACATGGTACTTACCAAATCCAAGTCTTCTATTGCTGCTGTCCTTGATGATGCAGTCCTTGATGATGTAGCCACAGTACTTGTGTGTTCGTGTGGTGGGTGACCAAGTTTATTTGCTGGGTCTTTCCTGCAATGTGAATAGGGCATAAGCTTAGTAAAGCACCAGACCTTGTGAGGCTAAGCAATGGCTACCCCATCTGGTTTAATGTTGTACAAGTAAGCAAGGTGTGGCATCTTCTGTGTCATGTTCCACAGAAGTTCTACTGGCATCCTGAACTGGCACATTAAAATGAGGCAGACATCAAACATGACACAACAACCCAAACAAGGCCACAACTTACCAATTCTAGCAGCAGCACGCATGTCAGAGTCGATGGTCCCTGGCAAGCCCTGGAGTGTTGCTGGGTTTAACAGGTCATAAAACATTTCTTCTACAGCTGTAAATTCCAGATTGCATGGGTATTCTGCCTCCGGTTTGCAAGCTTAAAAACAGACACAAAGGATGTAGCCATGCAAATGTCAGGGGTCACATCAACAGCACCAATAGCATACAGTCCCTTACCCTTTTTGCCTTCCTTTGTTGATGTTTTTACTCACAGAATATTTCATGTCAGCAAGTTTCTTTTGCACTTGATCCACATCCTTTCCCAGTGGTCCGACACTATTCACTTGCCCGGTGACGGCATCCCACAGGTTGGACCTGACAGCTTTGGGTGTGGCTCAAGACCTGCATCCATAGAGCTGATCAAAATGGTCAGACACCCCAGTCACTACAGCCAGACATTAGGCATCATTAAACCTGCCGCTCAGGGTGCCCCACCACAGGTGGTGGCCAACATAGGAGTGCCCATCATCTCCCATCATCTCCCTGGGTACTGGGGGGAATAGGGGACATCAGCCCAATAGGTGGTGAGCTGGATCCTGAGGGTGTATATTGTTGACTGGCTGGTGACTGGACATGTCTGCTTGGGGGGGGCTGGGTGTCTGGCCCGGGGTCAGACATGATGAGCGTGGAGTGGAGGCTGCTGGGGAGAGGGGGGTATCCAGACTAGAGCTGGCCTGCTGCTGACCTAGACCCCTGCTGTGTGTGAGACGGTAAGAAGTTGGGGTCTCAGGTTCATTGGGAGATGGGGTGCGGGGGGGGGGCTGTTCTGGCTTGGCCTTGAACATAATGCTCGTGAGTACACATGCCTACGTTTGCACCTTAATGGGACTAGGTATAGCAATTCAGGGCTGCAAGTGGATAGCAGGTCAGTGCGATAGTGGAGAGCGCTGCCATTTGCAGCCTAACACAGGTTAAAGCTAGAGCACACATGGGCAGCGCGCCACGACAGTTTGAGCCAAGGTGGATCTATTGGGGTCTAGTTTGGTGTGGCAGCCAGATACCAGGGGCAGGCCAGGTGGTACTAACACCGACCGCAAATCGTTTTTTTAAGGGTTTGGGCTTTTTATTAAATCATGCTGAAGGTCTGGTTTAAACTGGGATCCTGCCACATGAGTTTTATTGCACCCCTTGTACATTTACCCCCATTTTTACCCCCTTTAATACACTTTACCCATAAAAAAAAAATGTAGCCATCTGGTAAATCAAAAATCGAATAAAAAAAACATGATAAATAAAAAATGTTATTCTTCATACTTCTAATATGTCTTTATTTTACTGTCAAAAATTGCAAGAGCAATGTGTAATTTATATACATGGGACCATCCCAAAAAAAACAAGGAAGGAGAAGGAGCAACGCTGGAGGGAAGGATGTGCACAGGTAAGCACTTAGGAGAAATGACACTGGATGGCACATCAGAAAATGGTAGAGGTAAGTACTTAGGAGAAGAAATTACAGTGGATGGTAGAGGTAAGCACTTAGGAAAAGAAATTACAGTGGATGGCACATCAGAAAGTGGTAGAGGTAAGCATTTAGGGAAAGAATTTATAGTGGATGGCACATCAGAAAATGGTAGAGGTAAGTACTTAGGAAAATAAATTACGGTGGATGGCACATCAGAAAGTGGTACAGGTAAGCACTTAGGAGAAGCAATTACAGTGGATGACACATCAGAAAATGGTACAGGTAAGCACTTAGGAAAAGAAATTATGGTGGATGGCACATCAGAAAGTAGTAGAGGTAAGCACTTAGGAAAAGAAGTTACGGTGGATGGCACATCAGAAAGTTGTACAAGTAAGCACTTAGCAGAAGAAATAACACTGAACGGCACATCAGAAAATGGTAGAGGTAAGTACTTAGGAGAAGAAATTACAGTGGATGGCACATCAGAAAATGGTAGAGGTAAGCACTTAGGAGAAGCAATTACAGTGGATGACACATCAGAAAGTGGTACAGGTAAGCACTTAGAAGCAATTACAGTGGATGGCACATCAGAAAATGGTACAGGTAAGCACTTAGAAGCAATTACAGTGGATGGCACATCAGAAAATGGTACAGGTAAGCACTTAGGAAAATAAATTACCGTGGATGGCACATCAAAAGGTGGTATGGTAAGCACTTAGGAGAAGCAATTACGGCACATGCGTGGCCGCTCGTCCAATCAGCGCGCTAGGACCTGCTGCGCTATGCCTGTCTGAGCGATGTCTTAGCAGAGCGGCTCCGAGCACCCTGCTTCCCTCTTACAGGGAAACTGCTAGAGGGATAGCGGGGATGTGGCCGCGGCTTGCACATGCGCCGTGGGACCAGAAAGTAAGGTAAGTGTAGCGGGCGACCTGGGATGTTTCACACAGCGGGGCATCCAGGGGGGAGAGAATCAATCGACCTGGGAATCTCTAAGATCCCGATGGGTTTTGGTCCACTTTAATACTGGGACACTGGGACATTAACACTTTAGTGCCAGACCTCTAATGACAATTCTGCATTAAAATATAAAAAGTCGAAAACGTTTCTAAAAGTGTTTGTTTGCAGCCAGGAGACGTCACACAATGATTGAAGCAAAAAAAAAAAAATTATACTTGCCAAACACGCTGTTTAAACAGAAACAAATGAACGTCCATTGAAATGTATGGGAGAGCGACACTGAGCGACAGGTAATACCTGGCTCTGGAAGCTAGAGCGCCGGCGATATACACTGAGCTGCCTGTAATAATACATGTGACGCTACATGGCGCTGTTAGAGGCACTCACCAGATTTGTACAGCGCCCGGCGTTCACCAGATGCTGCCTGACGCTACGAGGCGCTACCTGGCGCTATCCCTTCTTATATAACCCCCATAAACAAATTCTAAGATAGAAGTCTGTGAATCGATCTTATAGTGTTGGGACAGAGAAACGTCTGCTATTTGTCCTTTTCAGCGCTTTTTATTTATTTATGTTTTATGTATTTAATCTATTTATTCCTTTTTATCTTATGTTATTTTAAGTATTTTCCCTACCTCCTTTTTTGCAGGGCAATTCCCATTTTACAGCCATATTTGGGTCACCATGTTTGGGTCCTCATTGGTTTTAATGAGGTTTAGGTTCGGATCAAGTCCAGGAACCCAAACCAAATTTTGTCTTTTGTCTGACTTGGTGAACTTATACAGGTTCACTAATCACTAGCGTGTGAGCTTTGTTAAGCCCGATAATGGCCCAAAGCGGACCAACACCCTCTGACGCTATAGCATAGACTTGGGGGGCATTCAGAATGCTGTAGCCCCCTCAAACCCCCTGGCGATTGGCTGCAGTCGGCGGCTGAGACTCCACTGCCCACTTTCGAGGATAAAGTAAAGATTGCAGGCATCCTGGGGGATTATATTCGGGGCCTGCAGTATTCTGGATGTTACCCAGCCTGCCTTATAGTGGCGGTGCCAGCTGCCACCAACACCCTTGTTGCGGAGGTCCGTTTTAAGCCAGATTGTATGCCTGAATAGGTGGGTTTTAAAGAGGTACATAGGAGGCCCTGGAGTTTAAAAGACTCCAGGGCCACCCGTCTCTGCGCTGCAGCTGCATCCCGGCTCACCTCTAGCCGTGTGCACACCCGCGCCCGGTCTTTCTGAATGGACAGCGAGGGCAAACGACAGCTAGGAAGTGAGCGGGGGATGCGGACGGCGATGCACTCCGTTACCCTTGGTGCCGCTCGGCTGCTTAGCCTTCCGGACGGCTTATCCGTCAACAGAGGCAAAGGGGGATGAGTGAAAGCGAGCACACTGATTGGCTCAGCCATCAGAGTCTTAAAACTTAAAATATATCAATTTTAGATGCTAGGGAATAATTTTTTAAGGACATTTCATTAAATGATGCTGAAGGTCCGGGTTTAAGTAAATGCCAGAGGCCAGATATTCGCCTCAATAAAGTGCTCCAAGTGCCAGATGGAGTTACTTGTAAATCCAAAACAATGATCCAATAGTATGTAAATGAATGACTTCACCAGTGTAGATGAGCCCGGGTCCTCCTACAGCAACCTGCTACCGACGCGTTGCGTGGCCAAGTACCAATTCGCCAGGGTGAATATCTGGTCTGTGGCATTTACTTAAGCATGTGCACTTTTTTTGCACTTATATAATAAAAAATAAATATATATATATACATATATATGTATATATATAGATACTCTTGAATTATGCACATATCTAGTTACACTATATTCACATTAATTAGTATTTATATTCTTCACCCCTCTTCCTTTAGACTGTAAGCTTGCAAGTGCAGGTCTCTCTCCCCTATTGTATCTTGTATTCAGAATATCCATTGTTAACTCTGTATTTGAAATAGTATATGTACTGCATGTTTCTACCCTGTCTGTAATGACTACTTTGTAAAGCGCTACAGAAGATGATGGCGATATATAAATAAACAATAATAATAAATAATATTTATATGTGCACTCACCTTC
The DNA here is from genome assembly GCA_027917425.1 of Gastrophryne carolinensis. Classification (NCBI taxonomy): domain Eukaryota; kingdom Metazoa; phylum Chordata; class Amphibia; order Anura; family Microhylidae; genus Gastrophryne; species Gastrophryne carolinensis. The sequence goes on from CM051244.1 coordinate 20,467,936, forward strand.
TCTTTGCACTTTACTGGTCATCCAACTCGAACATACTTATGAGATTTTTGTACAATTGACTTGAACAAATATTAGAGCCATGTATAGGGTTCCTCCATAGCTTTTTTGTCTATATATGTTTTTTAATCTTGTTTATTGTTGTGTGTTTTAGCTGCTTTCTTGATATCAATAAATTCATGTTTATAGATTTTTCAATCGATTTATGAGTGCGACTAATTATCTGGGTTTTGTGGGGCATATCTAGAGCCCCAGCTTTACATATTATTCCCTATGCCATGGACAGACAATACCAGGATGCCGCTGTGTGTGAAACCTTCTGGGTTCGCTCGCATTCCCACAGCACATGAGCAGGAGGCGGCTACATCCCTGACAAGGTGCGTTAATATTGTATTTCCCTCTATAGAATTTGTCTTTGCTTAGGGCCCCCAGTCAAAACATTGCACGCGGCACAGAAATGATAAGCCAGCCCCTGTGCATAACGATACGGATCTTTTCATAGTAAGCATGCCTAATGCTTTGTATTGCTATAAAATGTAGCGGCCTGCATGTGCGTGCAGCATTCACAGCGTCTTATTGGACTAGTCATCATTTCTATTGCTCTGCCAGCCTCAGCTTTATAAATAGAGCTTTACTACGGGAGCTCATTGATAAGTCATAAGCAGAGAAGCTCAGCGAGGCAAGAGCAGCCTCCAGTGGCTGGACCTAGATCCCGGTACAGACATCCTCCGAGAGGAGACCTATGTCATATGTGACGATGAGCGAGAGTCATGGGAGAAGGTAAGTGAATCCACTGACATGATGTTTTCTTTATACCATATTTCAATAGACATTCGAGAGGTGTTCAGTAAGTTACCTACCTGAATATGATGCAACTATTTCTACTTTTCAGTGTAATCTTCCCTGACTTCAATGCATCTACTGCACTACTACTGATCGGATGCCCTCAGACTAGGAGAGTCCTTGCTGCTGCTGCAGGAGCCCAATCACTGCCTTTGCGACAACAGTCTCATCAGAAAATGATTGCCCTTGCAGAAATGTCTTCAGATAAGGAAAAAAGCCAGGTCTGGACTATAGGGTGGGTGGTTATGCTCCATGAAGCCGCATTCCCTGATAGCAGCTTGTGTGATTGGCCACATTGTTGTGAAGCTGCAACACATTTGATAAAAACTTCCCATGTTTCTCTTCGGTTGTTTTACATAAGGTCTTCGCTGCTGAAGCATAGATGTCACCAGTGTTGTCTTGTGGGACATAAATTGTATGCTGGAGCCCCCCCCCCCCCCCCCGCACATAACTCCTCAGAACGCTCATAATCCTCACCTTCACTACAAGCCAGTGCCGGGAAAGGAGTGCCGCAATTGGCTGATGGGTGGTCACGTGGGCCATGGTCGCATCCTCGGCACTGGCCACCGTAATGACCTGTCCCATGACCACCCACCAGCCAATCACGGGACACCCTCGTCGTGGAGGTCCGCTTTAAGACAGATTGTATACTTGTCTGAATAGGTGGGTTTTGAAGAGGAACATTGGAAAAGACTCCAGGGCCCTATCACTGCCTCTGTGACAACATTATCATCAGAAAATGATTGCCCTTGCAGAAATGTCTTCAGATTATGAAAAAGAGCCAGGTCTGGACTATAGGGTGGATCGTTAAGCTCCATGAAGCTGCATTCCCTGATAGCAGCTTGTGTGATTGGTCACATTTATGAGCATTGTCACTGGAAAAGACTCCAGAGCCCTATCACTGCCTCTGTCACAACATTATCATCAGAAAATGATTGCCCTTGCAGAAATGTCTTCAGATTATGAAAAAGAGCCAGGTCTGGACTACAGGGTGGATGGTTAAGCTCCATGAAGCTACATTCCCTGATAGCAGCTTGTGTGATTGGTCAAATTTATGAGCATTGTCACACACAATAAAAACTTCCCATGTTTCTCTTCGGTTGTCTCACGTAACGCCTTCATTGTTGAAGCATAGATGTCACCAGTGCTGTCTTGTGGGACATGAATTGTATGCTGGGCCCCCCCCCCCCCGCACATAACCCCTCAGAATTCCCGTTATCCTCCCCTTCACTATGAGCCAGCACCGGAGAAAGGAGTGCCCTATCACTGCCTCTGTGACAACATTATTATCAGAAATTGATTGCCCTTGCATAAATGTCTTCCATTTCCGAAAAAGAGCCAGGTCTGGACTATAGGGTAGATGGTTACACTCCATGAAGCCACATTCCCTAATAGCAGCTTGTGTGATTGGCCACATTTGTGAGCATTGTTGTGAAGCTGCATCACAATTGCTAAAAAGTTCCCATGTTTCTCTTCGGTTGTCTCATGTAACGCCTTAGTTGTTGAAGCATAGATGTCACCAGTGTTGTCTTGTGGGACATAAATTGTATGCTGGATTCCCCCCCCCCCCGTACATAACCCCTCAGAACATCCGTAATCCTCACCTTCACTACGAGCCAGCACCAAGAAAGGAGTTCCATGATTGGCCGCCGGGCAGTCACGTAACTAACTGTCCCATGACCACCCACCAGCCAATCACGGGACACCCTCGTTGTGGAGGTCTGCTTTAAGCCAAATTGTAGGCTTGTCTGAATAGGTGGGTTTTAAAGAGGAACACTGGAAAAGACTCCAGGGCCCTATCACTGCCTCTGTCACAACATTATCATCCGAAAATGATTACACTTGCAGAAATGTCTTCAGGTTCCAAAAAAGAGCCAGGTCTGGACTATAGGGTGGATGGTTATGCTCCATAAAGCCGCAGTCCCTGATAGCAGCTAGTGTGATTGGCCACATTTGCGAGCATTGTCGTGAAGCTGCAGCACAATTGATAAAAACTTCCCATGTTTCTCTTAGGTTGTTTCACATAACGCCTTTGGTGTTGAAGCATAGATGTCACCAGTGTTGTTCTGTGGGACATGAATTGTATGCTGGGTCCCCCCTCACATATAACCCCTCAGGATGCCAGTAATCCTCACCTTCACTATAAACCAGCACCTGGAAAGGAGTTCCGCAATTGGCCGCTGGGCAGTCACGTAATGACCTGTCCCATGACCACCCACCAGCTAATCAAGGGAAACCTTCGTCGCGGAGGTCCACTTTAAACCAGATTCTAAGCTTGTCTGAATAGGTGGGTTTTGAAGAGGAACACTAGAAAAGACTCCTTGGCCCTATCACTGCCTCTGTGACAACATCATCATCAGAAAATGATTACCCTTGCAGAAATGTCTTCAGGTTCGAAAAAGAGCCAGGTCTGGACTATAGGGTGGATGGTTGTGCTCCAATAGGCCGCAGGCCCTGATAGCAGCTTGTGTGATTGCCCACAATTGCGAGCATTGTCGTGAAGCTGCAGCACACTTGATAAAAACTTCCCATGTTTCTCTTTGGTTGTCTTACATAACACCTTGTCTTGTGGGACATGAATTGTATGCTGCAATCCCCCCCCCCCCCCTGCACATAACCCCTCAGAATGCCCTTAATCCTCAACCTCACTACGAGCCAGCGCTGGGAAAGGAGTCCCGCAATTGGCCCACATTGGGTGGAGATACCACTCCCTATGCATGCAGTCTTTGGGACGACAGAGCCACTTCTGGAAGAACAAGTAAAAATATGGAAATAATGGCCAAATCATTTGGCCCAATCTCCTCCAACCCCTTCAGTTGGTCATGTGGTAGTAACTCTTCATTTAGATTTTCAAATGGTTATGACATGATAATACGTAGTGAGGCTACAATGTGTACATTCTTAAAAATACCTCTGAGGAAGCAAATATAGAATTTAAACTGGACCTTCAGCATAATTCCCTCCGATCAGGGGTGCCCCACTGTATGAAATGCCCCAGGTCGTCCGATCTGACTCACCCTTCCCTGGTCCTATTGTGCATGTGCAGACTCTTGTCCAATCAGCGCGCTCGGATCCACTCCCGACCTTTTGTCTAGGAGCTTGTCTAAGGCGAGCGGATCCAAGCGCACTGGGGTCCTCAGCCCCCGCTACCTTCTAACAGGGAGCATGCCCGCACTGGCCATTCGCAAATGCCTGTCGTGGGCACGCACCCTCCTAAAGCGATAGCATGGATGAAGCCGCTGCTTGCGGATACGCCCTTGCACTGGGTAAGAAGTTGAGTCTCCGATTCTGGGTGCCCCAGGGGGAGGGAATTCAGTGGCCCTGGAATATTAGCTTCAGCTAGAGCAGCCGGCTCGAATCCTAGCAACACTTCCAAGCTGCGACGGCATCACTCTGCTCCCTTTGGCTTTGTGCCAATTCAGTTTCAGTGGCAGTGCAGCTGAGGAGTGGAAGCGAGTGATGCTGGCGCGGCTCACAAGTGAGTCGTGGTCTCGGGGGGGGCAAATTTACTGCCCACCCTGGGGGCGTTTTACACAGTGGGGCATCCCAGTTCAGGATGCCCCTGGGGGAGGGAGTGGGCCTGCCCTGGAGGCTCGTAGACTCCAGGAGTCTCATAGACCCCAGGAATCTCATAGACTCCAGGGTGGATTCTGGTCCACTTTAGGCGAGAACTGAAGGGCGGGTTTAATTTTTGCCTAAAGCTGACCTTCAGTTCAGTCCTCCGGCTCAGCTTTCCATATCCCCATCCACTGGTGATATTACTGCAATGAAATATGAGAATATCAGAAGCACAAATAAAACATTTCAGCGTTTCGCCCCCACAACATGATTAATACATGAAAAGAGAATTGTTATTTACGCCCCGGTTATTTAGTCCTCCAGGAACCCGTGTTAGCATTAAAAGCCGCTGCTTGCAATTATTTCCAGTAAATAATGGCATTGATTTGCCGTGATGTTCTCAGCTTCAGCCACTGTTACATATTGATGGGAGAAGGCTCGGGATGCCCGCTGTAAGTGAAGAGTCAAGAACAATTAACAAGATGCAGCAATTCTGTTCCAGACACTTTACCGAACTCTTCTCGTCTTCATGGGTAAGTAACATTTTCTTCTTTTAAACCCCTGCACTCTCCTGATCTTTATATTTAGTTAGCCATTTAATATACGGTATATCAAAAGCAAACAAGGAGCACCATACAATAAATCCAATACAAGAAACTTTATTAGAAGAAAAAAATGTTTACACACAAAAAACACACAATCATACTATGCAAAACAAGCTTAAAAACAACTGCACTTTCCCCGTATCAAAAATGAATTGCATCCAGAGCTGTCATGACAAGGACAGACCAATATATCTGGGAAAATATATATAAGGAACGGAAGACCCCAACTGGGGTCTTCCGTTCCTTATATGTATTTTCCCAGATACAAATGATATAAAGAGGGGGTCTATTTAAACTGACCAATTAATCTATTAAGCCAATACCAACCAATATCCCTAACATACAGACCAACCTAATAAAGTAACAAGTGCTAAACCCACAAAATGGGCTAATAAAACCACATAATAGTGAAAAATAAACATATAATTATAAAACACCATTGGAGAATGCAAAATTCTATATCTGTATAGCAATGCTAGTTAATGTAATTTAGGACACAAAAAGTGCTAAGTGCATATAAAAAGACAGTTACAATTGACATAATATACAATCAAAATGTTACCAAGCCATGATAATTAGCAGCACATTTGTGATTTGATATCAAAAGCAAAAGCGAAGCTACCAAGTGAACCCCTGATACTCCTGATACTCAACATGATGCCTTCTTTTTAGGACTAGTAATGAGTCAAGCAGGTGTACAATTCAGATGCTGTTCAAACAATTTTGTTCCAAAATTTGGGATACTGGTACCGGTGAATCCCATTACTGTCTATTGGGGGGAAATTTATTTAGATGCTTATGCCCTTTTTAGGTAAAGAAATAGTGTGAGGTAGTGGCCAGAATGGCTGGTCCCATCCTGGTCTGAACATCTGGCCTTTCTCTGACATACCAGCACTAGTCTTACAGCATAGGTCTGGTGCTCTTCTAAACTACTGGCCCGAATGGCTGGCCCTATGCTGGCCCGAATGTCCAGCTTCCCGCCGTGGTGACGAGCTAGCCCCAGCCTTTCAGCATAGGTCTGGTGCTCTTACAAGCCACTGGCCCAAATGGATGGCCCTATGCCGGCCTGAATGTCCAACTTTCCTCTGTGGTGATGAGCTAGCCCCAGCCTTTCAGCATAGTTCTGGTGCTCTTCTAAGCTACTGGCACAAATGGATGGCCCTATACTGGCCTGAATGTCCAGCTTCCCTCCGTGGTGACGAGCTAGCCCCAGCCTTTCAGCATAGGTCTGGTGCTCTTACAAGCCACTGGCCCAAATGGATGGCCCTATGCCGGCCTGAATGTCCAACTTTCCTCTGTGGTGATGAGCTAGCCCCAGCCTTTCAGCATAGTTCTGGTGCTCTTCTAAGCTACTGGCACAAATGGATGGCCCTATACTGGCCTGAATGTCCAGCTTCCCTCCGTGGTGACGAGCTAGCCCCAGCCTTTCAGCATAGGTCTGGTGCTCTTACAAGCCACTGGCCCAAATGGCTGGCCCTATGCCTGCCTGAATGTCCAGCTTCCCTCTGTGGTGATGAGCTAGCCCCAGCCTTTCAGCATAGGTCTGGTACTCTTCTAAGCTACTGGCCCAAATGGATTGCCCAATGCTGGCCTGAATGTCCAGCTTCCCTCCGTGGTGACGAGCTAGACCCAGCCTTTCAGCATAGGTCTGGTGCTCTTCTAAGCTACTGGCCCAAATGGATTGCCCAATGCCGGCCTGAATGTCCAGCTTCCCTCTGTGGTGACAAACTAACCCCAGCCTTTCAGTATAGGTCTGGTGCTCTTCTAAGTTACTGGCCCGAATGGCTTGCCCTATACCGGTCCGAATGTCCAGTTTCCCTCCATGGTGACGAGCTAGTTCCAGCCTTTCAGCATACGTCTAGTGCTCTTTTAAGCTACTGGCCAAAATGGCTTGCCCTATGCCGGCCTGAATGTCCAGCTTCCCTCTGTGGTGACGAGCTAGCCCCAGCCTTTCAGCATAGTTCTGGTGCTCTTCTAAGCCACTGGTCCAAATGGCTGACCTTATGCCGGCCTGAATGTCCAGCCTCCCTCTGTGGTGGCGAGTCCCAGCCTTTCAGCATAGGTATAGTGCTCTTCTAAGCTACTGGCCCAAATGGATTGCCCAATGCCAGCCTGAATGTCCAGCTTCCCTCCATGATGACAAGCTAGCCCCAAGCTGTCAGCCTAGGTCTTGTGCTCTTCTAAGTTACTGGCTCAAATGCCTGGCCCCACACCGACCCGAATGTCCACTCTCCCTCCATGGTGATGTACCAGCACCAGCCTTTTTAGCATAGGTCTGGTGCTCTTCTAAGGGTGCTTGGCGCCGGCTTCTGTGCACTCGGCTCTTCCACACATCCCGGGGGCCTCTGGTTGCAAACTCATGTTTTAGGTGATTGTGATCGCACTTTGATTACAATTATACCTAAGGTCTACTGGCTACTGGCCCATTTGCCTGGCCCCATGCTGACCCATACAACTGGCCTCCCTTTGTGGTGATGTATCAGCCCCATCCTATAAGCATAGGTCTGGTGCTCTTCTAGGTTCTGGCCTAAAGACTATTGGCACTTGGCTCTTTCACACAACCCCAGTGCCCAGGAGGGAACGCAGGTACTCAGGCAGGGGTATTAGCAGGTTCACTAGTTGGGAACCCCTCTCTGTGATTGCAACTATACCTAGGACCCATTGGCTACTGGCCCCATGCTGGCCTCCCACTGTGGTCATTTAGCAGCCCCAGTCTTTTAGCATAGGTCTGGTGCTCTTCTAGGGATGCTGGGCCCAAGCTGATTTTAACTTGGCCACACACCCCAGGAGCCAGGAGGAGATAGGGGTATCAGCAGGTCCACTGGTTGGGAACCCATGTTGTAGGTAATTGTAATTTCTTTGTGATTGCAATTACACCTAGGGCCCACTGGCTAATTGCCCAAATGGCTGACCCCATACTGGCCTGTACAACCAGCTTCCATCTGTGATGATGCACCAGCCTCAGCCTTTGAGCATAGGTCTGGGAGCCATGGCCTAGTGGCAAGAAAAGTGACTTCCATGGTTATGTACAAGCCCCAGCCTATTAGCATAGGTCTTGTGCTCTTCTTGGGATGCTGGGCCCAAGCTGATGTGCACCTGACTCTTCCACCTCCTCCTGGGCTAAGGAGGAGAGGCAGGTTATTAGGCATGGGCATCAGCAGGTCCACTGACTGGGAACCCATGTTGTAGATAATTGTGATTGCTCTGTGAATGAGAGCCAGTCTGCACAACTGGCCTCCCTTCGTGGTGATGTAGGCAATTAGGCAAGAGTATCAACCAGTCCATTGGTTGAGAACTCCTGAACCAGGTGATTATGATTGCTTTGTAATTCATTTGTATCTAGGGTCAAATGGCTCCTGAACTACTGGACCAAATGGATGGCACCATGCTGGCCCGAATGAAGGGCCTTCCTCCCTAGTGACATATCATCCCCAACCTTTCAGCATAGATCTGGTGTTCCTCTAGGGTTGTTGGGCCCAAGATGATTGCCACTTGGCTCTTCCAAACACCCTGGTGCTCAGGAGGGAATGCACGTAATGAGGCAGGAGTTTTAGTCGGTACACTGTTTGGGATCCACAATGGCCATCTATGCCCCCCCTTAAGAAAATTAGCCAAAAAGTGAACACTAGTGTTGGCCTAAACCCCTAGAGGTTCGGCAAGTTTGGCTAAACTTTGAACAAAATATCAGTTTGGATACCCGAACATGAGATGAACCCGGTCCCCATTGAAATCAATAGGAACCAAAACATTGGGGGGAGGGTTATTCTGCCTCTGGGAGCCCATCCGCCCCCCACTCCTCACTCACTGCACACGGAGGGGGGTTGCTTGTCTAGAGGCCCCCAGAGGCAGAATCAAGATTGGGACTGTGTAAAAGAAAAAAAAGCGGTGGGGGCACGCTTTAAACTGCAGAGTGTGCAGAAGAAAGCAGATGTACAACCTACCTGAGCCGCACGATCGATCCCGTTCTTGTCGGTGACCGGTGTTCTGTTTCAAATAGGTCATGACCGGGGCATCAGAAAGATGTCTGCTGCTCCCATTAGAGACACTGGTAGTAGTAAGCAGCCCATCAACCTAACCTAAGGGTGCCCTCACCTCAGCCCATGATCCTCAGCAGCGGCGGAGGTGGCGCTTGAATTCGGCCCCGGTCAGGTCTACAGAAAGATGGCTCCCATGAGTAAGCACACTTCTAGTGCCAGCACTGCCAGCTGGCAGTAGAAGTGTGCTCACTCCTGGGAGCCGGCGACCATCTTTCTGTAGCCCTGGCTGGGGCCACATTCTGCCCCTCACTACCACCACAGCCAACCCCCAAAGTCCCCATTCATTTCTCTGGGTCTCGAACATTTATTCTAAGGCCCTTATTTAACAAGGGATAGCGCCAGGTAGCGACTGGTGAGCGAACGATAATGACGGTCACCGCCACGAGAACCCACCACAATCACACATTTATCAAGCCGATCCTGCTTAGCGACTGAGATAGCGCCAGATAGCGACTCATTCATCATTCCAGCCTCACCCCACAGCGCCAGCGAGCGACCTTGAACAGCGACAGGTATGACCTCTCGCTACCTGGCGCTCTCCAATGCATTTCAATGGAACAATCTTTAAATATTAATAATTAATTGTTAATATTTTTTTTTTTTTTTAATGTGAAAAATTCTGTTACCACTTCTGCCATGTTAGATAATTTTTTTTAAGGTAAGAAAAAAATAAAAAAAAATTTGTGCAGAATTGATATTACAGGTCTGATATTAATGTATTCATATTCCAAAATGTTTTTATAAACTTGTTTTTTTTGGTTTCCCAAAATATGGTTGTTTGGGGGTTAAAAAACTACTTTTTACCCATCGCCGCCAGCGCTCTGGGGTTTAAACAAGCATTTCACAGCGCGAGAATTTTTGTAGCGTGATTTGTTAATGAATATGGTGGGAGCCGGTCGCTATGGCCAGTCGCTATCATGCGCTCCCATACAGCGCGGAACCTGTCAAATAGCGACTCATCACCTTGTATTCAACATTACTGCACACCGACTGAGTCGCTATCAACTACCGAACAACGGGCAAGCACAGCGACTACTAGCGGGCGCTGGGAAAATGCCGCTACAGTAGCTCAACTGTCGCTACCTGGCGCTATTAATAAATCAGCCTCTAAGTTTGCCTGAACTTGCCAACTCCGAACTTTGGGGGGGGTTCACCCACCCTACTCATAAAGCTGTGCCATGACATGACCTTAGCATTTCAGTCATGACCTAAAAATTGAAATGAAGAAAGCAGCTTTGCTTGGCATAAATGTGTAAATACTAATTAAATGGAGCCTCTTTGGGGGAAACCTTAAGAGAGACCAAATAATGGCAAGTGTGCTTATATCCATGTGAGGATGCCTTGAAACTTTTGTATCACTGACTGATAACACATCTTAACAGTATAAAATAGACAATTCCGCGCTGGAATAACAAAAATTATTTTATAAAACAGTTCTTATTGTGTTGTGGGTACTCGATGTGCAAAACTCCTGGATCCGCAAAGAGTCAACTGAAAAGGTAACTGAATAGGCACAGGGCTCCCATGGTGCATGCACATCAATCAATCAAGCCTCGTTAAAGTTGCTACGGGCAACGAAACGCGTCGGCGGCAGGCGTTTTTTCTGTATATACACATGGTTTTATAGATCTGGCCAGGTCTGATGTTTTTGGAGTGGGTGAGAGCCATCTAAGACCCTTATTTAACAAGGGATAGCGCCAGGTAGCGAATGGTGAGCGAACGGTAATGACGGTTACCGCCACGAGAACGCCGGCTCCCCTCCGCAATCACACATTTATCAAGCCGATCCTGCTTAGCGACTGACAGAGCGCCAGATAGCGAATCATTCATCATTATTCCAGCCTCACCCCACAGCACCAGCGAGCGACCTTGAACAGCGACAGGTATGACCTCTCGCTACCTGGCGCTCTCCAATGCATTTCAATGGAGCATTCTTTAAATATTCTTAATTAATTGCTATTATTATTATTTTTTATTTTTTTTTTTTAAATGTCAAAAATTCTGTGACCACTTCTGCAATGTTAGATATTTTTTTTAAGATAAAAAATAAAAAAATAAAAATTTGTGCAGAATTGATATTACAGGTCTGATATTAATGTATTCATATTACAAAATGTTTTGAAAAACTTGTTTTTTTTTTTCCAAAAATATGGTTGTTTGGGGGTTAAAAAACTACTTTTAACCCATCGCCGCCAGCGCTCTGGGGTTTTAACAAGCATTTCACAGCGCGGGAATTTTTTGAGCGTGATTTGTTAATGAATATGCTGGGAGCCGTTCGCTATGGCCATTCGCTATCATGCGCTCCCATACAGCACGGAACCTGTCAAACAGCGACTCCTAACCCCGTATTCAACATTACCGCACACCGACTGAGTCGCTGTCAACAGCCAAACAACGGCCAAGCCCAGCGTGCGCTGTGAAAATACCGCTACTGTCGCTCATCTGTCGCTACCTGGCGCTATTAATGAATCGGCCTCTAATTATTCTTAAAGCTGTACATATGGATTTATAATGTGAGTGCATTTTTGTAGGATTAAACTGTTTTTATGTACAATATTAGATGCATTTTTTGTTTCTTTTTTATGTTTCTTTTTATGTTCTGATTGCTCATATGTCTACTGCGGAAACAATACTGTGGAGCGATATTCTATTTTTGCCGAAGTTTTTTTGTGGGAATTGACCTTATGAGGAAGCACTATATGAGAATTTGGAGATACTATTAACAATCCTGCCTTTCTTTGGGAGTCTGGTAAGAGGCTTGACAGTTTGGTGGTGGACACTTAGGTGGACCTTGATTGATGTGCATGAACCGTGGGATTGGTCGGTCGCAAGGGAGCTCTGTGCCTATTCAGTTACGATAACAAATGTTGTTACTGATAAGCTACTCCTCTCAGTTTTCTATGCTGTTTGGGATATTAATCCTTTTCAGCACTTACCGTATATACTCGAGTATAGGCCGACCCGAATATAAGCCGAGGCACCTAATTTTACCCAAAAAAACCTGGAAAAGTTATTGACTCGAGTATAAGCCTAGGGTGGGAAATGCAGCAGCTACCGGTAAATTTCAAAAATAAAAATAGAATTTAATAGAAAAATAGAAATTAAAATCCTTCAAAACTGGATTCCTCCTCATCATCTGTATTTCCAAACAGCACTAGAAAAGAGCCCATAGCAGGGGACCTTCTAGACTGTCAACTATCTAACCAGGACTACAAATGTAAAAAAAAATATCCAGGATGTGTTACACTGCAACCCTGCTGAATGTGGGGTAAAAAGACAGTTTATACTTTATGCTGGCCGCATACTTTACAGCTCGATCTGTACAATCGCTATACAATCTTACACCTATGTAGTACATATAGAAGAGGAGGGTGATATTTACTGTACAGTACCTATGCTCAGAATAAAAGCTTATTTTATTTTTTACTGTAAATGTACAATGTATACCGTATATGTAATAAAAAAAAACGGTACCTCCTGGATGCTGGACACCAGCCCCACGAGTGCTCCTGACCTGGACCCGGAAGAGGTTTTCAGGGGCAGGGTCGCTCCTAGCGCTCCTCGCACCGTCAGATGGGGCTGCACGGCCGTGCGCGCGCACCTTGGATACTGTGGTGTGCGCGCGCGTGCGGCCTCACACCTTGGATAGATGGACCCGGAAGAGGTTTTCAGGGGGGGGGGGGATGTCGCTCCTCGCGCTCCTCGCTCCGTCAGATGGGGCTGCGCGGCCGTGCGCGCACACCTTGGATACTGTGGTGTGCGCGTGCGTGCGGCCTCGGCCTCGCACCCCCGCCTGCGTCTCCCTGCAGCATGAAGATTACTCAGACTGACCCCCGCTGGGGTCGCGGACCGCTGCGTCAGAGGGAACACAGCTCCATCCGCCCCTAAGGTAATCCGGCCCCGCCCCTTCTTCTCCTCCATTTTCCACTGACTCGAGTATAAGCCGAGGCAGCTTTTTTCAGCCCAAAAAGTGGGCTGAAAAACTCGGCTTATACTCGAGTATATACGGTACTATATGACATACACCAGAGGTAAACATGAAATATAGATTCCTTGTCAAAGTAAAGGTAATTATTGCTTCTATTATATGAACAATTAGTGCAATAATTAATAATAATGATAATAGAAACTCATCGCCGTCGGCCCGGGATTCGCAAACCTCCTAGGGCCTCTGATGATGATTGCCTCAGTTTGGATCAGGTGTTTCGCTGATGTGTGTCTCCGTTGAGATGCATAGCCGAAATGACGTTTAGATGTGGCGGCTAAGTATTTAATAAACTTAAAGCGGACCTTCACCCTAAATAAGAGCCTATCTTATATGTTTCCCCCCTGTACATACAGATTGCCCACATTAATCTGGACCCTCACCCTGAATAAGAGCCTATCTTATATGTTTCCCCCTGTACATACAGATTGCCCACATTAATCCGGACCTTCACCCTGAATAAGAGCCTATCTTATATGTTTCCCACACCCTGGACATACAGATTGCCCACATTAACCTGGACCTTCACCCTGAATAAGAGCCTATCTTATATGTTTCCCCCACGCTGTGCACACTGATTGCCCACATTAATTCGGACCCTCACCCTGAATAAGAGACTATCTTATATGTTTCCCCCCTGTACATACAGATTGCCCACATTAATCCGAATCTTCACCCTGAATAAGAGCCTATGTTGGATTTTTCCCACACCCTGTACATACAGATTGCACACATTAAAAATGATCCTACCTCCATCTACTGCATGTTTTTAAACATCCAAAATGGCAGCTAATGGAGCATCAGGCAGCCTGAAGACAGGAAGTCTCTTCTGACTGTGTCGCTCTGCATTCTGGGATTGCTATCCTTTCCCCGACCCCAGCTCTGCTCTGTCTGTGCAAAGCACAGCTATAGCCTGCCCCCTGTACTTTATCCCACTCTCCTCTCCTCAGTATGTGATGCTTCTGAGTCAAGATGGCGGCACCCGTATCCTAGAGTCCTGAACAGAGTTGCAGCCCAGTGGGGGAAAGAATAATAACTAAGTGACTTAAAACTTAAGCAAGAAAAGGGGATGCCCCAAAACCCCTAAATAGGGGAAAAACCAGAGACTAACAATGGCACTCTATAGTGTTTGAATAGTAAGAAAGTTTATTATGACATCTAAATCACATACTAAGACATATTAAAACTACGCTTGTTTAAAACACATATAACATTTATATCCATACTACTAACAAGAGATGGGGGGAGGAGGGGGACATACACAGTTGGCTATTTAATTCTATCAGTGAAAATACTAAAAACCCATAAAAATGTGTCTGTTTATAAACTAAAACCTTATTATTATTATATACATGAATGTGCAATTATACAGAAAGTGCCAGGTGCTATACAAAGTGCATCAATATCAAGCATATAGACTGTGAAAGAATCCAAACCATACAACAAACATACCAGTAAATACCTTACAATGAAAGTGCTAAGTGCTAATAGCCACTGGAGCCCTCCTCACATCAAACAACCCTGGACGCGTTTCGTGACACCACCGTCACTTCCTCAAGCAGAGTATCCAATGTGATGATACCAGCTGGAGCTCTTAAGTACTCACCCATCCCCGTGTCACAGCCCCACGCAAATGAGGACGTCGGCGGTCGGCGAGCGCACTCCGGCCGGACGTGCGCCGCCGTCCCGCTCGCCGGATATGACGTGTCTGCGCTCCACTCTGGAGCGCAATACGCGTAATAGGAAGTAACGTCCGTGACAGGGCACAGCCGTCCCCGCCACACAGTGGTGGAGACGCTGTATTGCACCTGTCCGGGCGCAGCGTGGGACTGGTTCAGAGGAGGTGAGTATCCCCCGTTGGACCACAAACATAACATACAACATAAAACATATCAACAACCTAGCTACATTGTTATCTAATAAACTACCAATAGAAATAAATATACATCCGGGGCCCAGTTATTTCATCATAGGAACCATTGGTCTTTAAAGGCATTGCTAGATTTGGCTTTTTGTGTTTTCTTTCCATTGGGGCACATGCTTTTTAGGATTTATATGCACTTTATATCGGTAATGATTCATTACCAATACTTGGTTTTAGGTTTGTGGATCTCTCTTTTCTATTCTTTGGTCCCTAAGCATTGGCAATCCCCCAAAATTATGGGGGTAGCCCCCTTTCTTTGGGTCCTTTCACGTGGAGTTTTCTCTTCCTCTGCTAGGTGGTTTTTGGTTCTGGTTTGTGTGCTGTCCACCACTATAAACACACTGGTGTTATGTGGAGTTTTTTTCCTTTGAGAGGGAAGTACAGACTATGGGTGTTCTCCCTCAACATTAGACACGTGACTGTATGGTTCACTATTTAAATGTCTTTTTCTCTTTTTTTGCCAGCTAGACTAGAGGTTTCCTTATGTGCCCTTTTCCGTCTCTTTCCCTCCCCCTCCCCCCCCTCCCCTTTTCTCCCCCCCCCCTTCCTCTATGGGCGATAGTGACCATCCGACTCGGAGGATTTGGAAAATATACAGAATGAACCACTAACTAATATGGGGCCTTTTGGATGAAGAGTGAAATGGATAGGACAACAAGCAAAATACATGGACATATATCATCTCCTGATGTTTCCATTTTAATTGCCTTGTTTTTCCTGCTAGAGTCTATATCCCCTTTGTTTACATTGTTTTGTTCCCCTTTTCCTTCTGTACTTTCTTCCATGTTATTATGTGAGCACATATGCATACATATAAGGAAAAGCAAACAGTAAAGCATGAAACAAGTACCTAAATATAATGTTCATATAGCTTTGGGATGCTAATTTGCTATGGTTATTACTCATGTGATGTATATTTATTTCTATTGGTAGTTTATTAGATAACAATGTAGCTAGGTTGTTGATATGTTTTATGTTGTATGTTATGTTTGTGGTCCAACGGGGGATACTCACCTCCTCTGAACCAGTCCCACGCTGCGCCTGGACAGGTGCAATACAGCATCTCCTCCACTGTGTGGCGGGGACGGCTGTGCCCTGTCACGGACGTTACTTCCTATTACGCGTATTGCGCTCCAGAGTGGAGCGCAGACACGTCATATCCGGCGAGCGGGACGGCGGCGCACGTCCGGCCGGAGTGCGCTCGCCGACCGCCGACGTCCTCATTTGCGTGGGGCTGTGACACGGGGATGGGTGAGTACTTAAGAGCTCCAGCTGGTATCATCACATTGGATACTCTGCTTGAGGAAGTGACGGTGGTGTCACGAAACGCGTCCAGGGTTGTTTGATGTGAGGAGGGCTCCAGTGGCTATTAGCACTTAGCACTTTCATTGTAAGGTATTTACTGGTATGTTTGTTGTATGGTTTGGATTCTTTCACAGTCTATATGCTTGATATTGATGCACTTTGTATAGCACCTGGCACTTTCTGTATAATTGCACATTCATGTATATAATAATAATAAGGTTTTAGTTTATAAACAGACACATTTTTATGGGTTTTTAGTATTTTCACTGATAGAATTAAATAGCCAACTGTGTATGTCCCCCTCCTCCCCCCATCTCTTGTTAGTAGTATGGACATAAATGTTATATGTGTTTTAAACAAGCGTAGTTTTAATATGTCTTAGTATGTGATTTAGATGTCATAATAAACTTTCTTACTATTCAAACACTATAGAGTGCCATTGTTAGTCTCTGGTTTTTCCCCTATTTAGGGGTTTTGGGGCATCCCCTTTTCTTGCTTGGTCACTTGTAGATTTGCTTGGGGGAAACCAGAGCAGGGCACCAGAACATTATCTTTAACTTTGGCTGGTGCCGTCTAAATTTTCTTTTGATTAGACTTAAAACTAATTTTAGATGCTGGGGAATCGTTTTTTTTAAGGGTTTGGGCTTTTCATTAAATCATGGTGAAGGTCCGGTTTAATTTTAAAACATTTAAAAACAAAAAGTTGAAAAATGAAATTGGATAGGAGTAAAGGATTTTGATTGTATCTGTCCCTAAAGTTCAGAGAGCGCTCTAAAAGTGAGCGGGGCGGAGGGGGGAAGACGCCTTGCCGCAGCTGCTGCCTGTCCAAGTGTTCTTGGGTTCTTGGGTTGTGCACTGACAAATCCTGTTATGAGACAGGGCAGTGCAAAGAGGGAAAGACGTAGTTGCGGTAATCCAAAAGAAGCGCAAATGCGGCTGGAGAGAATGACACCGTTCCTGCGGTGTCTCGTTAATTCCAGATCAAAATTTTTTCTTCTCCCAGTGCTAGCTCACGCCTATTTACTTTGCTCGGAATACATAATGTATTTACATATAATCTGAGATTTTGACGTTAACCCTTTAAATGTCAAGCATGTAGTTTCTACGTGGTTGCTTCTCCTACCGTTAAGTGCCAAGCACGTAGAAGCTGCGTGCCTGGCATTTCCCCCTGCTAGTTAAAAAATAGAAAAAAAAACTCACCTCCGGTGGGGGGGGGGGGATCCGATCCCCCCTTCGAGGTCTCCCGTCTTCAGGATGGGGCCTGAAACTGCCTGCCCCCCCCCTTTCTTGTTTGTATATAGTTATTTTAGGAAAATGTGGCTTTGATTCTGCTTTTTTATCCTTTTGTTAGGGAAACTCTTAGCAACCAAAGAATACATTGAGGGATTACTTCCAGAAAACTGTGGCCACACCAACAAGCCTGGTATGCCTAGAAAGCTTGAGGTGTGTACTTCCAGAGAATATATAGTTTGTTGGGGGTATTGCAAATGTAAAGGCTTGTTTTTATTGAAAAACTGCAAGGTGCGCATAGCGTTTAGCATAGTTGTATTTTATCTGAAAATCCCCTAAAGCACAGTTTTAGTTTGGGAGCGTGTTCCCAAACTAAGGGCAGGAAAGGGTGTCTACCAACACATGTGTGGTATCTCTGTAACTGGGAGAAATTGGGATTTTACGCGCAATAAGATTTTATTGACAAACTTACATTTTGTATTACAGAAAAACACTACAAATTGTAAAAAATAGATTTTTTAAAGTTTTTTTGCACATAATTAACCCAAAAATATTGAGACTACACCTAAAAAATTACAAACAAGACATTTCACGTTAAAGCCCAGGCTATGCTGAAAAAAATAATTTTCCTGGGAAATCCCTGGAAATCCCTTAAAAAATTACATTTGAACATGCATAGCACAAAATAGTGCAAAATGGTCTGGCAACAAAGGGTGACAAAAACTCTAGGTAGGCTGGCACTTAAAAGGGTTAAAGTGTCTCATTTAATTCTGTCCTGAGAGGGGATGCGGTGATAAGATGTTAGTGCTTGGACAGGGTCTTTAAGAGTCAGAAGGTGCCGTCACCTTTAAGAAGGGCAGCCCACATGACTGGCCTTCGTTACTGTCCGGAGGCAGACCAGCCATGTGGAAGTTGTCATGGGGGGAAGTGATCTCAGGGGGGAAGGGGAGTATAAAAGGGACGTTTGTCCCCCTCCTCTTCCTCTTTGACCCCCGGCGTGGATGGACAAGCAGTCCCACCCACCTGCCCTGTTTTTGGTTATGGTTGGGTTTGTTTGGCCACAGTCTTTGGGGGAATGGGGGTATTGGGGTTTTGGAATATGTGTTAAAGGTGTAGTATGGTTAGGTATTTATTGTGTAAAATAGAAATTAAAAAAAAAAAAGTAATTTGTAATATGGCTGTGGCACCTGTTGGGGGTGCCTCAGTATTTCGTTATTTATTACTTGTGTTGAAGTATGTTTTTTATTCATCAAAAAAAAAAAGAGAAGGAGGTATCATAATTTTGTAGGTAAGCTAATGTATTGTATGTATTGCTATTTATGTAGGGTGAGTTTTAGTTTTTTTTGGACATTTTTGTATTTGTCACAGCCGTTGGGCAGGTCTCCTCTCGGGTTTCGGGTCTGAGGTAGCATTTCCAATTGGTAGGGTATGCGGCTGTTTCCAGTGGAAACCAGCCAGGACAGTTCTGGTTAAAGAACTACGGACGTTTGGGGTTCAAGTAGGGAAGGGGATGTTTTGGCCACTGGCGGTTAGCCCGATTAAGCTCCCTGGCCTAGGAGGGATGCGGCCGAGTTTATGTTGGCTTCTGCTTGATGGGGGGTCAGGATGTAAATTGTGTTCCCTCCCCTTCCCTTCATTATTGGGATCCTAGGCTTCTCAGACCCGGAACAATAGGGGGGACTCTTTTTTCTGCTTGTACAATCTGTTTATATGTTGGGCTGTGGCCGATTAAATTTAATATTTCCAACGACGTAGTGGTCCAGACTTATTTTGGTGGTGGGAGGTAAGCGACGTAGGGTATATGGAACGCTAGCCCAGTCATGTGATTGTTGCACAGAGGAGGTAGCCAATTGCTGTTTCAAAAAAAAAAGAATGAAAACAATCGGTAAAGCTTGTCAAAAGAAGAAGAATCTAGACAGAGTAAGGGAGTGGTGCCTAGGGTCACCAGCTGCTCAATGCCTAATGCCCCCCCTCGGCTAATTTTTAGGCTGATGATACAACATTAAGGGAACAATTGGAATTTGGATGCCTTTTGTTTAAAGGACAAACCTACATAAATATATTTCTTTCTATTGCCAGTTGATGAGACTGCAATGAGTATAACAATCCCTGTACAAGTCATTTGTTTATTTAAAAAAAATCTTCTCACCAGCTCTGACCTTCTGTTTGGGTGGAAGGGAGCATTTCCTCATTTTCCATATGGTGTTTCATTACACATACTTTATGTTTTTGGCATTACTGGGTTTCACGCTGAAGCTTATTTACCGTTCTGAGTACCAAATTGCATCCTCAGAAAATAAGCAAAGATGAAGCTGTTGAGGATTAAGAGCCGGCAGATGCTGGCGTATTAGTGTTGGCAATAGAATGTTACTGCAGACATCATCACACGGGGATCTTGTGGAGTGATGCAGTTACTCTGAGACCAAAGAAAATATTTTTCTTTAAACACTCATTGAAGTTGACATTCTCCAACACGGTTACATTCTAGTTTTAAGGCGCTGAAGCCGAACCCATTTCTTATATCTGTGTGTATTGCTAAAGTTTTCTTGCTGTCCTCATATTCCCTCAGTTATATACACAGGTACATGCCCTTGTATCCTTGACTTGCCAATAAACAAGAACATTTGAGGTGTTGGGGAGTTAGTGAAAACTCCCCAGCCCTGGCTTGCCCGTGCCCCCCTCCCTCCCTGGTTTACAAAAATATAAAATGTAACTTACCTCTCCAGTTGCATCGTGTTTGGCATCCCTCGGGTATGCCCACCGTCCTCCGTGGGGCAGCGCCTGTTATGCCTGGAGTTCCTCCTTAGCTTTCAGCTGCTCCTTTTTGGGACTTTTCTCTCCTGTATGCCGCTTGACCAGCAGATGGCACTGTTCTGCAGAGTTCCTGGAAATCAGCTTGCACCTGTGACATTGCCTGGCCTATATAAGCTGTTCCACACATGGCCTCAGTGGATCAGCATTAAATCTGTCTTCTGAACTGTCTATCCAGACTCCTGGCCCCTAAGGCACCCCCCCCCCCCGTAAAAAGGTCGCACACCTATAAAATGGTAGACCAAGTTTAAAAGATACTATTTATTCTTATTAAATTCAAGAAACTGGCACTAATGTGCTCCCATCACAAAACAACAATTAAAGACAAACTTAAAAGAAATCAAGACATGACAATAAAACCAAAAACCAAAATTGTATATTTTTGCATAAATACCAAGGCTGGAAGCTCCCCTCCCCCAAAAAAAATAATATGTGTGCTAATCTATCTTATGTGCAAAATGCAAAAAGTGACTAGTGCTATCAAGTTCGTAACATAGTAATCAATATAACAAAGTGCATATGCTGAAAAATACCGCCAATTGTGATGGAAAACAAAGTGCTAAACAATGGTGGTGCCTGCCAGACTGGAAATGATTAACAATAACAAAAGTAAGAGTACATCACCATGTATGCTGAGCCTCGTTTCCCCCTGCAGCAACTACCGACGCGTTGCGTGGCGTCACGTCACTTCGCCAGGGTATGTGAATCTGACTCCACATGTATGTATATGTACAGCAGCCTGTTTGATGTGTGTGTGTGTTGTTCACTGGTTGTCACAATTAAACACAGTTTGCTGCACATTCATAATCTCTCTGTCTCGCAGTTCTCAAATTTCTGGTCACTCTTTAATAGAGGATTTCTCCATTGAGAAACCCCTGACAGCGCCATTTTGGAATCCTGGCATGCACTGCGCCGCTCCCCAGATCTCGCGCATGTGTAATGTCATTGCATAGGCTGCAATAACACTCAGCGCAATATCAGTAGCAGCGTGGGATCTTTGAAGAAAAGACCAGCTAAGTGTGTAGCCCTACATTCTGGAATGGCTAAGGGGGGAAGGGGGGTGGAAATGGCCCAGAAGTACTGCCGGATGTTGGCGTTTTAGATGACGCCAACATCCAAAAGGCAGTAAGAGAGGGGGGAGGGATGTTTAAAGAGGAACATCAGAGAAGGTCTAATGTGCCTCTTTAACTCGGCCCCATTACCTGCATCCCCGAGCCCAGGGTGGTTAGAAGAGCAGAAGATCCCGCGGGCCATATGGGCTATGCGGGCTGGAAGTTTCCAGGGTTGGGACCTGGCCACTCGGCCTCTGTGCCCTGGTCTGTCCACATAGCTGGTGCCCAGGCTGGTTTTACCGGGAAGTGGGGGGAACCCACACAATTTTTTAAAATGTTAAAGTGTTTAACAAGAGAGGGAGGACTTCATGTCAATTATATATTTTTTTTATTTTTAAGTGCCCATAGTATTCGTATTTTATTTGAAAATCTCATAAAGCTGTCACGGTCGGAGACCTGGTCTTATTTACGTGTGCCAGTGTGTGTCCACTCATCCGTGCGAGTGTGCATGCATATGGTTGTGGCACTTGGGCGGGGTCGGGGGCACGGGCCGGGAGACCGTGGTTACGCAGGTGATCGGTATGCTGGTCTACGCATGCCCAGATGGCCCCTGGACTCAGCTTGTGTGCGCAGGTTTCCACATATGTGCGCTGATATTCGCTGAGTGTGCGAACACCCGCACTTCTGCACATGTGCAGCGGGCACTTCCTGGCACCAAGTGGCTTTTAAAAAGAGGCCTGAGGTGCTGGAAAGTGACGCTTACCTCCTGTTCCCGTGTATTTTTCTGGTTGACATTGGCTCTGACTCCCTGGCTTTTGGTCATCGGCCGTGCTCTGACTCTGACCTTCTGGCTTTGGATACTGACCCTGCTCTGGCTCTTAACCCCCCACTTAAATGACTACCTACTTTGGCTCTTTGAACCCTGGTTCTGGATTACGGCTCTTCCTGGCTCTGGACTTTATGGAGCGGTTTCATCAGCCTTCCCTAACACCTGAACTGGACTTTTCCCATGTTGGACTTTGGACTTACTGGCCATTGGCAACAGTAGTGGGACCCTGGCTTTTTCTGCAGGCTACGGCAAAAAACAGACCTGCCAGCAGAGTCTCCATGCTGGAACCAGTGCGTGTTGTAGCGCTTCATCAGTTGCTCATTGCTGGCTCCCTCCAAGTACAGTCAGCTCTATCTTTCTGTAACCCTCCACATCTCCCTCAGCTCTTGTCTGTGTTCCTGATCATCACCACTCTTGACACTCCAGCCCTTCCCTCTGCTGAGTTTCCCCAGTATCCACTCTCTAGGGACGCGGCCGGCTGTACTGCTGGCAGCTGTCTGTATCTACCTTGTCTAGGTCCCCAACAAGGTACATGACAAAACCGCTCTATTCAGTTTGGGGTGTCTCCCGGGCTGGAACGGATGTCTACCGATACATATGAGAAATCATTGTAATTGTTGGGAATGAGACTTTTACACACAGTATTTTCTTGAAAAACTAACATTTTTTTAAAAAAACAGCAACAAAATTGTAATATTCTTTTTCTTTTTAATTCTCACAAATTTCACCCCAAAATATTGAACATTTCATGGTTATGCCCAAACTCTATATTTATCCTGGAAATCCTTGGAAATTCCTGCAAAAATCACAGATAAAAACATATAATGCAAAATGGTTGTTGCCTGGCAACAGGGGGTGACAATAAGCCTGATTCTGAGCCTCTCGCAAATGCATTCCCACATTCAAGAGTGGGAATGCGTTTTCTGTTTTAGCAGTTTTTAGCCCTCATGCTATCCAGTATTGTCCTTTTTTGTGAGTGTTTGCTGTTTTTCGAGACCTTTCGCACCGCGTGCGCGAAACAAGTCTCCGGTGTATTAATACGCTTTCCTAAATTACCCGATCTAGCTTGCAATTGCGCATTATTCCGAGCCCTGACTTGTCCTTAGGGCAAGCATTAAAAAATAGAAGTTGCCACCCTCTTTTTGCTGGCAGGATTGTTAGCAGATGATCGGATGACTGGTGCGATGCAGCCCCTAGATGAGTATGTGGCATGACCAAATTAGTTGGCTGCCTTCAATTTTTCAGCAAATGGCTCCTTGACTGAGCAGCCCTCTTTCTGATTTATTGATGTCATAGTTGCTCTGCAGGAGAAATACATCTGTTTTTGAAATAGGGGAAAATATATGATTTATAATATGATTTCTAATTAATATTTGCTGCACAATAATCTCCAATATTTCTACTAGAGCTTAATATAATAAATATCGCAAATACTAACAATCATATCAGCCCAGCGGCCACTAATCTGATTCAAAACAATGGTCGCTGAGGCTGTCCTCATATTACCAGTGACATGTCCTAAGAAGAAATATATTAAATACCTTAAATACTTTGCAACTACAATCTATTGAGTGAGAAATTATCCACTACACACACAGTAAGATGTATAAATTATAACGGGTTTAATTACCAGCACAGTAAGTAACCTTACTAACCCAGTATGTTCCCAAAGTTTCCCCAAGATAACCTTATATAGGCAGTAGTTACATAATGTAAGTAAGTTTACAGTGCAGTACAATAAATGTTATAGTGGATATAGAGAGAGATAATGCAGATACAGATAGATATACTTATGTTTGCTTCATCATCCAGGTAAGGCGTCCATCCATTCATCGACTGACTCCCCTCCCTGCACACAGCTTAATGTATCGAACAATAGGGGGAGTGACCAGCATTCCCCCCTCGTGGGAGTGTCTGCCAAGGTCGGCCCACATCAGGTCTCTATGAGAATAGATATATATTTCATAGAGGGTATAACTCCCACAATATGCATGTTATCATATTGTATTTTTTTTTGGGGGGGGGGGAGACTTGGGCTGGTGTGGAACTACCTATGTTAGGCAGTGATGTGTACACACACCCTTCCACACTCCCTCTTGGGCGCACCTAGTATAATTGAAGGTCCCTATTTACTAGAGATAATTGTGTGGGGGGGAGGGAGATTCCCGAAATTCTGTGCTACTCCCTTCTGTGTCTTTGTCAATTGTAAATTCTCTGAACATTTGTTCCCATTCCTCTCCTGTAAGTTGTGTCATATTCTGTAAGTAGGCTCACAAAAGCCACTGATATGTATGGTCTCGGTTGAGGGACAAATTATAAGCTACATTTTGGCTCTCTTAACAGATCTATTCCTAGCTATCACAGTACAGAAAAAAGTGAGTATATGAAATATTAAGCCATACCTGATACTACTAGACTACAACCCAAACTGAAAGACAATTCTTGCATACAGATATAAAACTTTGTGAAGGTTGGATTTACAATTGGAAGCAAGAATAGCTGAGAAAGTAAGTGCACTCACAACTAACGGTCTACCTTTGCTTTAATTATCTGAAAAGCTATGATGTTATGCCAATACATGTATATGTTTATGTTATAGTACTCATGGTGCACTGAAGAAGCTAAGTGCGAAACGCGTCTGCACCAGACTATTCGATATTTAAACACTTGCTACAATACTGAGAAACATACTTGCTACAAATAAAAAATATTTGCTACAAAAACAATCTGTCTAGAGACATGTGTAACTAAGCATATGTGCGGTTGGCACTAATTGTATTATTTATGTTTTATGTTTTATGTTATATCGCCCAAAAAATATGACTACATGGTACATAGAACATATAGGTATGATCAAGAATACTTAAATTTGTTACCTAAAAGGTACCCTGAGTAGGGACTTTTCCAGGCCTCCTTCCTCCCACTTCTGACCAAGTTGGAAACCTGGGGTGTAAGAAGCCGGGGAATCTCCCTCCCCCCCACACAATTATCATATTGT
Organism: Gastrophryne carolinensis; assembly: GCA_027917425.1. Lineage (NCBI taxonomy): Eukaryota > Metazoa > Chordata > Amphibia > Anura > Microhylidae > Gastrophryne > Gastrophryne carolinensis. The sequence goes on from CM051244.1 coordinate 20,493,110, forward strand.
AACCAAGAAATTCATGATTCCCATTAATTTCTTAGTTAAATGAACCCAAACATCAAATGTATATCATCCAGGGTCCAATACTATGTGGATTATCAGGTTCTGAACAACATATACACGCCATGTTTGATATCAAATGAAAGGTCTCATAGTCCTGAATAAGACTCTCTCATTAATAAAGTCAGACCGGCATATTACAAGAATTACAATGCTTCCCAGAAATAACAGCAAATGCCCATATGCCCAACGTGTATTGAAATGTCTGGAGACCTAATTAGGAATTCAAGGATTCCTTTTCAAGTACAGCTTGTTGCCAGCTAGGTGTGAATAGGTGTCTATTGTCATGGTCTGTTTTCTTATAGACATGGCAGGATGTGGGACCACTATTTCAATGTTAATTTGAGGGACAGTGTCCTTTAACAGTTTTCCTGACCGCTTGACAGCCTGGAATACAGTGAAGTTGGGTTATTTCAACATAGTAAATATGACGTTGGGCATATTCACTGGCGTTGGTGCCTCCTGTGGCGCAGGAATATATGTATAGGTATGTTTAGGGTCTCATTGGTCATTTTGGTTTGCTTTTAGATGACTTAGGATACCTGCTATCACTATGGCTGCTAGCCCCTTTTCTGAGCCCACAGATGCAAGGCCTGTAGGCCTATAACTGGGACCTCCAGCGTTCTCGTGCCATGACACAGTGGGCTTTTGGCCATTTAAAGTGCCACTTTCGCTGCCTTGACCAGACTGGAGAGTGCTTCGCTACCAGATGGCCAACACTGTGGCCTGCGTAGTGCTTCACAATTTTGCTTTGCTGGAGAAGGTGCCGGCTTACCTGGAGCAGGAAACCACCGCAGCTGCTCAGGAGGTGCCTGAACTGGGGCCAAATATAAGTCCGGAATTTGACTAGCACCTGGCCGGCCTATAACCAGCCAGTGGCATCTCTGCTGCTTCCTGGCCAGTCAACCAGTGTGCTCCAAGGCTGGGCCTAAATCGGTAGAGGGAGGACATTGGGCTAGTATTCTGTACCAGGTGTCAAGCTCACCAAAACCATAAAACTTAACATTTAATATTTCCATTAAATAACATACATGTCCTGTGTGAGGTGTAGTTCCGTCTCGCTCCCCTCAAAAGGTGACGCCTTTCGGGGTAAGATAACCCCTTAATCAGATTTTCCGCTATAAGAAGAGCGGCTTTCCTTCATTTGGTGGACGCCATTGTGCTAGTGCATGAAAATTCACATGGGGGGTTATTCATCAAGCCATAGAGACAGGTAATGACTGGCAGCGACAAATAGCGCAAGGTAGAGAACGGTGAATGCCGGGTGCTGTACGCAATACCACATTTATCAAAGCGATTCCGGTGAGCGCCTCTAACAGTGCCATGTAGCGATCGATTCATCATCACAGATGGCTCAGCGTATACTGCCAGCGCTCTAGGTTCCAAGGCGCCTGGCATTACCTGTCGCTACCTGTCGCTCTCCCATACATTTCAGTGGACGTTACTTTTCTTCTGTTTATCAAACATTATCAAATCATTGTGTGACCTTTCCTGGCCTATAAAAAGTCATTTTTGAAAACTTTTTCAATCATTGTCATTACAGGTCGGGCACTAAAGTGTTAATATCACAGTGTTATACAATGTAATTCCATGTGTTTTCACTTTGTTACTGGTGGATATGTGTTCAAAAACAGCCTTTAATCACACCGCGGCTGGCGCTCTGGGCTAAAGCGAACCAATTTAGAGCGCCGGCGTTGTGTGAGGCTGTATTTTTGATGAATATGGTTTGAGTTGGTCGCACTGAGCAGTCGCTAACGTTTGCTACCATACAACGCTGTACTGGTGTTATATTGACTCACACATCGAATTCATCAATGCTGGCCATATTACTATAGCGACTGAGGCGCTCTGTAATAGCGACTCACGGCCGATCAGAGCGACCACTAGCGGTCGCTCTAAGCACCGCTGTACAGAAGCTCATCTGCCGGTACCTGCCGTTGGTAATAAATCAGCCTGTAAGAGTTATATTAAATAATAGATTAAGAATAAGAAAACATATATATATATATATATATATACTCATGGTCCATATATACCCCAGTAGCTGTGCATACCCTGTTCTTAAAGTGGACCAACACCCAGGGGTGATCGGCCCGGGATTCTATAAGATTCCCTGTAAGAGGGACGCGCGGGAGGCGGCGGCGGCGGCTTGTTCGTCGCTTGTCCATCGCCGAAAAGGGGGGAAACATACAAGATAAGCTCTTATTCAAGGTGAAGGTCCGGATTAATGTGGGCATTCTGTATGTACAGGGGGGAACATACAATATAGGCTCTTATTCAGGGTGAGATTCCGGATTAATGTGGGCAATCTGTATGTACATGGGGGAAACATACAAGATAGGCTCTTATTCAAGGGGAAGGTCCGGATTAATGTGGGCATTCTGTATGTACAGGGTGGGGAAACATATATGATAGGCTCTTATTCAGGGTCCGGTTTAAGCTCTGGGAGATGACATGTCACATATGCACATTGTACCCCTTACACTTTATATACCAACTAAGGATCAGAGCGGCCTATATAAAATACAAATTAGTGGCTGTGCTGTGCTGACAGGTTAAGCTGATTATAAATTATATGCGGAAAGGTGTGAATTAATCTTAATTAATCCTTCCAGCGCGGAGTGTTAGACGCAGCTCTAGCACATCCATTTTTTAGTTAATTAAGATCATTATGCCTGCGAGTGTTAATGTACATGAGATGGATATCTGCACCACGCAGGCATTCTCCATGGCTGGGATAGGCCATATGGCGCATTTACTGTATTCATCAGGAAAAGTGGGCATCTCACATTCTGATTTAGCCAGTGTTTATGACACGGCGCCAATGTTATGTCACTTATATATAAAAAGCTTAGCAAATGAGAAATTAAACCGAACAAACTAAATAAAATAAAGCAACATACTGAATACTAGGTTTTGTCAATAGAAACTGGAAATGAGTGACTTTCTGTAAAATTCAATTCAGACGTTTCAAAGAGTTTCTCAAAAACTGAATTTTTCGTACTATAAGACGCGCTCAGGATATGGAGGAGAAAAATGTGAAATAAATATTTCGAACCAGTGTGCTAAAATCCTCCCTCCCAATCACCCTATTATAGACAGTAGGGTTGATTCATAGCCTTCTCAAATCCATCTTGTTTTTGTCTTCTAATGTGTATTTTTCACTTTTCCCGTATGTCTACATGCCTACACATGATGCAGAGCCGCCATCGGGAGCGTTCTGTTTACTTTTCGTAGCTGCGTACGCCATTGTGGCATTTTCCAGCTCTCGTTGTGTACTCCAGAGGACGAGGTTTTCATCTACGTTGCTTAGTAATCCTCGTATGCTACAGTTTTTTAGCGTTTTTCAATGTAGCCTCCAACGTAGATTTTCAGTGTCCCGCGATATTCAGCATGCATCTTTCTCAAAATATACGTATAAACGGAATTTTGTTGTACAAGCTGCTATGTTTGCACGCATGTACGCATGCGCGCAGCTAATTAACTCATTCATCTCCCCCCATTCCCACTCATTCATTTACTATGATTTCTAAATTACTTGGCTTTAAAAAAAAAAAAAAAAATTTTGAAATGATTTGAGATTAAGGAAGTTTAAATCACAAAAATGTAATTGACCAACAAAAGCATTTATAAAACAAAACATAACAAAAAAAAAACAAAAACATAACATAAAGCTTAACTAAAATGATTCAAAATTAGGTATGCCAGGACTGACTGCCCAGAAGCACTCAGGGTGCCATCATAGAAATCCTCTGGAATGTCCATAAGTGCTGGAGAGGGGGACACATCTATATATTGGGGAACCTTCTGCATAATTGCAAAATTATGCAATATACAGCACGCCATTATAATCTTAATGACCTTGGTTGGGTCATATTGCAGGGCCCCCCCTTTATGGTTCAGACATCTGAAGCGACTCTTGAGAAGCCCAAATGCCCTCTCAACCACAGCCTGGGTCTTGCGATGGGCACGATTATAGCACTCCTGTGGCTGCGTCTGAGGGCGCAGGATGGGTGTCATAAGCCACGGCAGCAGTGGATAACCCGAATCCCCTTTAAAAAAAAAATAATTAGTCTCAACTTCATAGTTACACTGCATATCATTTAATCAGAGGGGAAGAACATCATATGTTGAGGCAGGGCTACCCAAAATAATTCTTAGTCATACATTGAAACCCAAATTAAGCGATTTTGTAACACTTACCCAGTAGCCAACCACCAGACAAGTTGGCAGATTTGAACCGGCCATAGAGGCTGGAATTCCTGAGGATGTATGTAGAGATGAGCGAACTTCTTAAAAGTTCGATTCGGGCGATTCGCCGAATTTCCCCAAGAAATTCGGGTTCGCCCGAATCGAACTTTCACGAATCGCTCAGCTGAAAAAAAAAATGCCGGCATGGTGGCAGCGGGCAGGCCGGCTGCGCTGTCAGCGGGCCGGCTTCCGCCGCCCGCTGACAGCGTAGCCGGCCTGCCCGCTGCCACCATGCCGGCATTTTTTTTTAAAGCAAAAATACCGGCATGGTGGGAGCGGGCAGGCCGGCTACGCTGTCAGCGGGCGGCGGAAGCCGGCCCGCTGACAGCGCAGCCGGCCTGCCCGCTGCCACCATGCCGGCATATTTTTTTTAAGCAAAAATACCGGCATGGTGGGAGCGGGCAGGCCGGCTACGCTGTCAGCGGGCGGCGGAAGCCGGCCCGCTGACAGCGCAGCCGGCCTGCCCGCTCCCACCCGCCGGCATTTGTTTAAAAAGCAAACACTTACATGCATGGTCGGAGCATGGAGGCCGGCGCCGCTCTCAGGCGCCCTCTGATGATGCGCCCTCTGATGACAGCTGAGAGCGGCGCCGGCCTCCACGCTCCGACCATGCAGGTAAGTGTTTGCTTTTTAAACAAATGCCGGCATGGTGGGAGCGGGCAGGCCGGTTGCGCTGTCAGCAGGCCGGCTTCCGCCGCCCGCTGACAGCGTAGCCGGCCTGCCCGCTCCCACCATGCCGGCATTTTTTTTTTTTTATTTCAGGGAAAATTCGATCGACACGAACCAAAAAAAATTCGGGTTTGTGCCGAATCGAATTTTCCCTGAAATTCGGAGCGAATTCCGGTTCGTCCCTAGATCATCGTAGGTGGATCCTGCAAAACCTGCCATGACACTCAGGAACCGAAGGTCAGGACCAACAACTGCTTGGACATTAAAGTGGACCAACACCCAGGATTTTGACTATCCTGGGTTTTGGTCCACTTCGGCGGGGCACCCCGATCGGGGGTGTGTGAAACCCCCCCAGAAAGCCCCAAAATCTTACCTGTCCCCGCTCCCACGTGACTGGACGGTCCAATCAGGAACGTCCAAGCGGCTGCCGCCGCCGCCGCCTCCCTCGCGTCACTTTCGGCGCGCGCGCGCCCCCGCCGGCCATTCGCAGACGGCCGGCGCGGGCGCGCGCACGCCTACAGGGGCGCGAGGGAAGATCAGGTAAGCGATTTGGGGTGTCTGGGGGGGTTTCACCCCGCGGGACATCCCGATCTCGGATGTCCCGCGGGGTGGGAGGTGATCGGCCCGGGAATCTTATAGATTTCCGGGCCGATCACCTCTCGGTGTTGGTCCACTTTAATAGAGTATCCCATCTTCCGGTTCCTGTAATAGCACAATAAAACTATTTTACAAACAAATAAAAAAAAAACAAAAAAAAAAAAAACAAACAAAAAATTCGTAAGGGACCATTATGAGTTATTATTGAGTGTTAATAAATTAGATATAGCACTAAAACAACTAATTATTAGTTGATAATTCTTGATGAAGGTCTACATTAAAATTTTTGATTTAGATCTACATTAAAATATACAGTGCTACAATGCTTAAATATAAGTTAGGATGTTCAGATAAACCACATACCTATAGAGATGTTCGTCCGCAGCTCGAGGCACCAGCTCTACATGTGTACAATCGATCGCACCATGACATTGGGCATATCGGCTATATCATAAAAGCCCAACTTAACCGCATTCCAGGCTACCACGTTGTCAGCAAAAAAAGATGTATTTTTGAAACATGGTAGCCATACCAATAACGTAACTTTCCAGAGATTGCGAACTTTTTAGGCAAAATATACGCCCATCGAAAGTGCGTATTCACGCTAACATAAGCGCATATACGCATGATAAAAGTAACGAAAATCCAGAAAATGGCTGGAAAAACTCACAAAACTTAAACACACACAGTGAAATGTGCATGTGAAAGAGGCTTTGAATCAGCCCTAGTGTGCAGAATTCTCCCAATCACACCATTACAGACCTCACATTACAGACAGTGAGTGGTATCCCACATTACAGACAGTGAGTGGTATCCCACATTACAGGCAGTGAGTGGTATCCCACATTACAGGCAGTGAGTGGTATCCCACATTACAGGCAGTGAGTGGTATCCCACATTACAAGCAGTGAAGGGCATCCCAATTGCAGGCAGTGTGTGGGCATCTCAAATACAGGGAGTATGTGGGCATCCTAATTACAGGCAGTGTGTGCGCATCCCAAATACAGGCAGTTTGCGGGCATCTCAAATGCAGACAGTGTAGAGGCATCACAAATACGGGCAGTGTGCAGGCATCCCAAATGATGACAGTTTACAGGCATCTCAAATGCAGGCAGTGTACAGGCATCCCAAATGCAGACGGTGTAGAGGCATCACAAATACGGGCAGTGTACAGGCATCCCAAATGATGACAGTTTACAGGCATCTCAAATGCAGGCAGTGTACAGGCATCCCAATTGCAGGCAGTTTGTGAGCATCTCAAATACAGGCAGTGTGGAGGCATCTCAATTACAGGCAGTGTGCAGGCATCCAAATTACAGGCAGTGTACAGACATCCCAAATGCAGAGAGTGTGCAGGCATCTCAAATGTGGGCAGTGTACAGGCATCCTAATTGCAGGCAGTTTGTGGGCATCTGAATTGCAGGCAGTGTGCAGGCATCCCAATTACAGGCAGTGTGCGGGCATCCCAATTACAGGCAGTGTGCGGGCATCCCATTGCAGGCAGTGTGTGGGCATCCCAATTACAGGCAATGTGCGGGCATCCCAATTACAGGCAGTGTGCGGGCATCCCAATTACAGGCAGTGTGCGGTTATCCCAATTACAGGCAATGTGCGGGCATCCCAATTATAGGCAGTGTGCGGGCATCCCAATTACAGGCAGTGTGCAGCATTCCCCCCCCCCCAAAAAAAAACCAAACACATTCGCCAGCTCCCACGTAGCCATCTCCCATGGACATGGGCATAAACACACACACACACTAACGGCGTCTGTTGCCTCCACAACTGCCGCTGCTGCCACCTCCTCGTCCCTGTAGCCTGCTGCCTGCTGCCTCGAGCTCCTGGTTCCAAATTCCGGATGGGCGTGGCCTGTTGCTCCTGCCAGGGTCATTAAATGCTGGCAAGAGTCACGCGCCCCAACCATTTGCCTGAACTGAAGGCAGCGGGCAACGGCGGCTATGGGGACAACAGCTGAGGTGGCGGCAGCCAGCAAAGATGATGGCGGAGGCAGCGGTGCGGGCAACGGAAGCTGGTAATGTATATCTGTGTGTGTGTTTTTATGTTGACAGGAGATGGCTGCTGAGGCGTGGCAGCTGGGAATGTAAGTATTTTTTTTTTTTTACATTCTCCCAATGAGATGTATGTTTTTTGTAACATGTTTTTGTTATTAATAAATGCCATTTATTTGATGAAGATTTGTGGTGTTGCAGCCAGTTTACGGGTCACCGTGGGAATCCTCAGGGAGCTCCTGTTTCCTTTTGCATTTTTTTAGCTTTTATTCATTAGGGGGCTTTCAGTCGGCTTTAAATCGATTCATACAAAATAATCCAAATGGGTCGGACAGGGGGCCCTTGGCAATTGCCCAGTTTGCCCTCCCTCAAAGCCCACCCTGCATCCTAGTGCAGTGTATGTGTGCCGGAACAGATGTAGCATGTGTGACGGGTAGATACAGCTTAAAACAGTACAGTTAAAAAGCAACATCAGAGTCTTTTAGACTCCAGGGCCTCAAGAGTTTTAGTCCTTGGGGCATCCCGAATTGAGATGTCCCGCTGTGTGAAACCCCCACGAACCCTCCCGGAATACTCACCCTCTCCCAGAGCCCTCGCTGATTTTGTGCACTCCGGCCACATCCCTGCTCACCTCTAGCCGTGCGCGCACCTGCACTCTGCCTTCCTGAATGGGTGGCGCGGTCATGCTACGACTGCAAAGTGGGCGGAGGATGCGGCTGGCGGAGCCACTCAGCTGCTTAGCCGTCCAAGTGGCTTAGCCTTCGGCGGCGCCGAGTGACAGTGAGCCAATCCACGCACTCATTCTCACATGCCGTGGGAAGGAAGGTAAGTTAATCGGGGCGACCTGGTTGCATTATATAAGGGTATATAAGGGAGGACCCAATCCTTCTAGAGTGTTCTTAGTTCTGAGTTCCAAGCTTAAGAGGGGAACACTGTTAATGTAGTAGGGGAGCAGAGCAACAGTGAGGGAAGAAGCCTGTGGCTTGTAACTGGAAGCTGTAACCAATGGATATTGCCTGTACTGAATATGCTGTTGACATGGAAGGAAGACCTCAAATAAAGACCCAGTTGTTTGCATCAAGGAGTGTCATCAATGGAGACCAGCGACGACTGAATCAGTAAGTGCACCTTCACCCCACACATGCCACACCAACCTGAGTCGCCCTACCCTAGGTCCAAGAACCCCCCACTCGCTCCTCAGAGCATAAGCCAATGGCCAGGCATGAGCCCGCTACCCATTACAAAGTTACGAGATTGAAACATCGCAGCACACACTTCTTCTATTGTGATTACACGTGATAAAATCTATGCATCCAAACCGGTATCAAGCGACCCAAGTGGCCCATAACAATAGAGCCGCACTCTTCAGACGTGTTGTTATTCTCCTTCCCATTCCTGACACGTCTGACATTAGCTGCTCGGAAGAGGTATACTTACTTCATCCGCAGACAATCTATTCAAACATTCCTCATCTCCGGCACAGCAGGATCTCTCGTTTCCATGTTAACTTTACACTTGTCTCTATTTAAAGCATTTCACAGAGCGATAGTTATTTATATCATAAAGATTGTCACTATTTCCTCCTTATCCTGAGATAGCGAAACTTTATAGCATAATGTGATGTTACGGCAAATTTAATTCCACAGGCAGCTCGTGTGAGATCCGGATCAAACCTCTGTGTTTGGTTAGACTTGGTTAAACGGCTCTGATTGGACTAAAGCTCGAACAAGCGCCTTTGGAGGGGGAAAAGGTGAGTCGTCATGATTGTAATGTATATTTTCAACCTATGAGATGCTGTGGTCTTTTACCCATTGACTTTGGCTTATCACCTTGGCCCATGGGGTTTTATACCCCAGTAAGATTTGGGGAAATCTATTCAAATATTCTTCTTCTCCTGTACAGCATCTCTCATTTCCATGTTAACTTTACACTTCTCACTATTTAAAGCATTTCACAGAGCGAAGATGCTGATGTCTTTTCCTCGGTGACTTGAGTCATCTTTGCCCTATCACTTTGGCCCATGGGGTTTTTTATCCCAAGAGTAAGCTTTGGGGAAATCTATTCAAACATCCGGCACAGCAGGATCTCTTGTTTCCATGTTAACTTTACACTTGTCTCTATTTAAAGCATTTCACAGAGCGATAGTTATTTATATCATAAAGATTGTCGCTATTTCCTCCTTATCCTGAGATAGCGGAATTTTAACGCATAATGTGATGTTACGGCAAATTTAATTCCACCGTCAGCTTGTGTGAGATCCGGACCAAACCTCTGTGTTTGGTTAGACTTGCCGAAAGGCAAAAGGCTCTGACTGGACTAAAGCTCGAACAAGCGTCGTTGGAGCGGGAAAAGGTGAGTTGTCATGATTGTAGTGTATTTTTACAGCCTATGAGATGCTGTGGCCTTTTACCCAGTGACTTTGGCTTATCACCCCAAGGTGTAAGCTTTTGGGGAAATCTATTCAAATATTCCTCTTCTCCGGTACAGCATCTCTCGTTTCCATGTTAACTTTACACTTCTCACTATTTAAAGCATTTCACAGAGCGAAGATGCTGATGTCTTTTCCTCTGTGACTTGCATCATCTTTGCCCTATCACTTTGACCCATGGGTTTTTTTACCCCAAGAGTAAGCTTTGGGGAAATCTATTCAAACATCCGGCGCAGCAGGATCTCTCGTTTCCATGTTAACTTTACACTTGTCTCTATTTAAAGCATTTCACAGAGCGGTAGTTATTTATATCATAAAGATTGTCGCTATTTCCTCCTTATCCTGAGATAGCGACACTTTAAAGCATAATGTGATGTTACGGCAAATTTAATTCCACCGTCAGCTCGTGTGAGATCCGGACCAAACCTCTGTGTTTGGTTAGACTTGCCGAAAGGCAAAAGGCTCTGACTGGACTAAAGCTCGAACAAGCGCCGTTGGAGCGGGAAAAGGTGAGTTGTCATGATTGTAGGGTATTTTTTCAGCCTATGAGATGCTGTGGTCTGTTACCCAGTGACTTTGGCTTATCACCCCAAGGTGTAGGCTTTTGGGGAAATCTATTCAAATATTCCTCTTCTCCGGTACAGCATCTCTCATTTCCATGTTAACTTTACACTTCTCACTATTTAAAGCATTTCACAGAGCGAAGATGCTGATGTCTTTTCCTCTGTGACTTGCATCATCTTTGCCCTATCACTTTGGCCCATGGGGTTCTTTACCCCAAGAGTAAGCTTTGGGGAAATCTATTCAAACATCCGACACAGCAGGATCTCTCGTTTCCATGTTAACTTTACACTTGTCTCTATTTAAAGCATTTCACAGAGCGATAGTTATTTATATCATACAGATTGTTGCTATTTTCTCCTTATCCTGAGATAGCGACACTTTAATGCATAATGTTATGTTACGGCAAATTGAATTCCACAGAAGGCTTGCGTGATGCCCGGACCAAACGTCAGTGTTCGGTTAGACTAGACAAGCGCCATTAGAGCAGGGAAAGGTGACTTGTCGTGGCTGTAGTGTATTTTTTCAGCCTATGAGATGCTGCATCACCTTTGCCCTATCACTTTGGCCCATGGGGTTTTATACCCCAAGGAGTAAGCTTTGGGGAAATCTATTCAAACATCCGGCACAGCAGGATCTCTCGTCTCCATGTTAACTTTACACTTGTCTCTATTTAAAGCATTCCACAGAGCGATAGTTATTTATATCATACAGATTGTCGCTATTTCCTACTTATCCTGAGATAGCGAATAGCGACATTTTAACGCATATTTATGGCAAATTAAATTCCACGGACAGCTCAGTATTCAGGATGCCCCGGGGAAAAGCCAGTGACTGGACCTGGAATCTTTTAGATGTGGGTTTTGTTCCACTTTAATATGGTTTAAAAAAAGACTGTCTAGCAAGTTCGACCAAGGGACAGAGATGCAGAAGGTTATGTGTTTTTATCTAGTAGTAACAGATAATGGTATTTTATTCTATAAAAAAATCATTTTTTGAAGATATTAGCTGTTTATGCTGTAACAAGCTTCTGTGGGAGGATTGTTCACAGATTTATAGTTCTTATAGTAAATACTAGATTATAGGTTTATAGTTCTTATGGTAAATACTTGTCAGGAATTTGTCTAAATTAATGAGCACCACCGCCACAGTTTCCAGATATACTTGAAGGTGTGGCATGGACTTCACATAACGCGTAAAAAAGGCTTTGGCTGGTATTCAGTCGCATTTGCACAAAGAAGGAACCATGAAGGGTGTATGTTACAGTATTGTATATCTTTTAAAGCACTACAATAGGTGATGCCGTTGTGCTACAGTGGAGCCATAGGCCCCAAACGTGGGTTTCACATGTGTCTAGTAAATACTAGATTATAGGTTTATAGTTCTTATGGTAAATACTTGTCAGGAATTTTTCTAAGGCAAAGAGCACCGCCTCCGCAGTTTCCAGATATCTTTTCCCCGAAAGTGTGGCATGGACTTCACATAGCACATGGAAGAATGCAGCTATGGGTTCTAGGCGTATTTTGCTCAGAAATGTGGAACTGATTTTTCACCTGCCCGTGCTAATGCAAGCTCACATTCACACCCACCCTAATTTCCACTATAAAATTGTACGCAGGCTATAAATCAGTGAAGAGGAGGAGGCAATCTTCACAGTGTTCTCTCCATCACAGCAATGTGATGCATACATTACAGAAATCTATAGGAAAGCTGTGAGCTGTTTACATTTCAATAGCAGGCTTATGGTAGGTTAAGTTGTATCACAACCGATTACAATTGAACCAATAGTGGTACATCAGCTGAAGCCTAGCTACAACCATGTAGCACAATGTAACTCTTACCAGAAAGCTAGCGGACTTTTCAGAATGACTCATCTTGCTTGTTAAAGAGATAATACAACACAATTTTCATGGGTGCCGTTGCCTCTGTATTTAGCCATGAGAAAAGGTAAAGAGGGACACATCTGTATGTCTCTCATACATCTAGGGCTTGGTACTTTATATTTGCAGTAATACAGTAAAGTCAAGACAATTAGATTTGTTGTTGAAGGTGGTTGGCCTGTCCTCTAGGCTTCATGTATTCAGCTCGATGACTAGTTAAACCTCTTCAAGAAAAAAATATCAATAGCAGGCTTATGGCAGGTTAAGTTGTATCACAACTGATTCCTATTGAAACAATGATGATACATCAGCTGCAGTCTAGCTATAACCATGTAGCACAATGTAACTTTCACCAGGGAGCTGTCAGGCTTTTCAGAATGACTCATCTTGCTTGTTAAATTTTGAACAGGGGGAGATAATGCAACACAAATTTATGGGTGCTGTTGCCTCTGTATTTAGCCATGAAAAAATGTAGAGAGGGACACATCTGTATGTCTCTCATACATCAAGGGCTTGGTATTTTATATCTGCCGTAATACAGGTAGTCAAGACAATTGGATTTTCTGTTGAAAGTGGGTGGCCTGTCCTCTAGGCTTCATGTATTCAGTTCGATGATTAGTTAAACCTCTTCAAGAAAAAAAATATCAATAGCAGACTTATGGCAGGTTAAGTTGTATCACAACTGATTACAATTGAAACAATGGTAATACATCAGCTGCAACCTAGCTATAACCATGTAGCACAATGTAACTTTCACCAGGGAGCTGTCAGGCTTTTCAGAATGACTCATCTTGCTTGTTAAATTTAGAACAGGGGGGAGATAATGCAACACACATTTTATGGGCACTGTTGCCTCTGTACTTAGCCATGAGAACATGTAGAGAGGCACACATCTGTATGTCTCTCATACATCTAGGGCTTGGTACTTTTCTGCAGTAATACAGTCAAGTCAAGACAATTGGATTTGCTGTTGAAGGTGGTTGGCCAGTCCTCTAGGGCAGTGGTCCTCAACCCTGTCCTCAAGGCCCACCAACATGTCATGTTTTTTGGATCTCCAAATAGCCAGCTCTATTGCTCTGCAGCTGCACTAATTACTCCACCTGTGCATCTTTGTGGACCCCTGCTCTAGGGTTCATGCATCCAGTTTGATGACTAGTTAGACCTCTTCAAGAAAAAAAAAAACTAAAAATCAAATTGCTTTGATCAGATAGGTTTGAACTCTCCCAGGCTGGCATCTGCTATGAAATAAGCATAAGCCCGCACTATCCCCCTACCAACATAACAAATCAATTACTCCCAAGGCTACAAGAGCATTGAAGGCACACCAATATCTAAATCAATACATAATTTTATTTGGAATATCCATAAAGACATACAACTTAACATATTAAAAATCATTAAAATACATAAATACAATGGCACACATGACAAACCAACATAAATGGAGGAGAAGGCGTTAGGAGGAGAGAAGATATATATATATATATATATATATATATATATATATATATATATATTGTGGTAAAGTGTATAAGAATGTCATAAATGGTGTGTATTTCTCCCCTGCTAGACTGTATCAGGCACGATCCGTGTCGGGTTTTCAGGACCCAGGTCACTTTCCCCAATCCTTTCCAGGTTTGTTCCCTGGTCTCAGGCTGTGCACAGGTGATCAGGCTGATTACAGGGGAAGCCTGAATAAAAAGGAGTCACACGGCCTGTCAGTTGTCTATTGACCAGCCTGAAGGAGGGAGCCCAGGCTGAATTGCACAAGTGGTGAAGAAAAGGACTGTATGCAAGCCGAAGGACTTGGCTTCTGCACCCCTAACTGTGGACTTGAGGGGGATGAGCAGCGGAGGGCTTGTACGCCCTCTAAAGTGGACTTAACTTACCTTGGAGTTACAGCTTGCTGGAGTCCCCAGCCCTGGACTTACATTGATTTGGGTGAAGTAACCACTTTTGATTTATTGCATTGATGCTGCAATCCCTGAAGTGAGTGGACAAGGCGATCCTCAGACTGCTGAACAGTTGGTCAACGTCGTTGAGAGATACGTTGCGACCGAGGACCATCTTCAGGATGCCCCTGCAGCACCAGCAACCACTAAGACCAGCAGACCAGTGGGTAAGCAAGTCCCCCTTGGAGGTGTGTGGAGGAGTGTAAGAGGGCAAAAGACTGACCCTGACCCCCAGACACCCCCTAATTCTAGGGAAGACGCCCAGGCAAGGAGGTTCCGGGGTCCCCAGTGTTGGAGATGCCATGGGTGGGGACACATAGCCATGGATTGCCACCTCTCCCCTGAGCCCATGGAATGTGACGCTGCCCGCAGAAGATCTTTGTTAGCAGAACCCGGTTGTGTGTTGAGTGTCAGACCGCGGGTCTGAAGAAGAGGGGGGGGGGGGTATGTGGTAAAGTGTATAAGAATGTCATAAGTGCTGTGTATTTCTCCCCTGCTAGGCTGTATCAGGCACGATCCGTGGTGTGCTCAGGTGATCAGGTTGATTGTGGGGGAAGCTTGAATAAAAAGGAGACACACGGCCTGTCAGTTGTCTAGTGACCAGCCTGTAGGAGGGAGCCCAGGCTGAGGTGCACAAGTGGTGAAGAAAAGGACTGTATGCAAGCCAAAGGACTTGGCTTCTGCACCCCTAACTGTGGACTTGGGGGGGGGGGGGATGAGCAGCAGAGGGCTTGTACGCCCTCTAAAGTGGACTTAACTTACCTTGGAGTTACAGCTTGCTGGAGTCTCCAGCCCTGGACTTACATTGATTTGGGTAAAGTAACCATTTTTGATTTATTGCATTGATGCTGCAATCCCTGAAGTGAGTGATAATTTGCATTCAAACACTTTATTTGCTCAATAAAGCCTGTTTTGCTGTTGAAGATCTGTTGTCCGTGTCACTGCCGTTCGCCCAACCGCTCACAATTGGTGGAGGATGCGAGGGGCACAGTGACTGTTGCTAGGGGCAACGGAGTGACAAAAACACGCTGCATTTTGGATGTCCTGGGTGAAAGCAGCAACCAAGATGTCTCAAATGGAGGAACTGGTTAAACATATAATCCAGGCTAACCTCCAGCAGCAGCGAGCCCTGGAAAAACAGCAGCAAGCCCTGGCACAACAGAAGCAGGCCATGGCACAGCAGCACCAAGCGCAGCAGGAGACAAACCGGGTGTTGATAAAACAGATTGCTGCACTCAGAGACTGTGGTGGCTCAAGTTTCACAACCGGAGAGAAGCCCGGTTGAGACCGGTGGTGCGAGGGGAGCCGTATAGCGGGTCCTACAAAAGATGACCCCTGAGGATGTTCGAGTGCATGGCTGAGAGAGAGCAGCTATCAGTAGCTAAGTGGGCAGACGTGATTGCACCGTTTCTGGAAGGTGAGCCCCAAAAAGCTTACTTTGACCTTAGGGAGCAAGATGTACGGGACTATGCCAAACTCAAAATGGAGATTCTTGCTCGCCTGGGAGTCACGCCAGCGGTTCGGGCCCGGAGAGTGCATAACTGGACTTTTGTTGTGGATAAGCCTGCTCGGTCGCAGATGTTTGATTTAGTTCTTGTGCATCTTGTGCAAAAATGGTTGGAGCCGGAGCAGTCAACACCGGCGCAGATCGTCGAGAAGGTCATGGTCTTTTTCGGACCCTGCCGCCGAAGCTACAGCGGTGGGCTGGACAAGGTGACCCTCAGACTGCTGAACAGTTGCTCAACGTCGTTGAGAGATACGTTGCGACCGAGGACCATCTTCGGGATGCCCCTGAAGCACCAGCAACCACTAAGACCAGCAGACCGGTGGGTAAGCAAGTCCCCCTTGGAGGTGTGTGGAGGGGTGTAAGAGGGCAAAAGACTGACCCTGACCCCCAGAGACCCCCTAATTCTAGGGAAGACGCCCAGGCAAGGAGGTTCCGGGGTCCCCAGTGTTGGAGATGCCATGGGTGGGGACACATAGCCATGGATTGCCACCTCTCCCTGAGCCCATGGAATGTGACGCTGCCCGCAGAAGATCTTTGTTAGCAGAACCCGGTTGTGTGTTGAGTGTCAGACCGCGGGACTGAAGAAGATGGGGGGGGGTATGTGGTAAAGTGTATAAGAATGTCATAAGTGGTGTGTATTTCTCCCCTGCTAGGCTGTATCAGGCACGATCCGTGCTGGGTTTTCAGGACCCAGGTCACTTTCCCCAATCTTTTTCAGGTTTGTTCCCTGGTCTCAGGCCGTGCTCAGGTGATCAGGTTGATTGTGGGGGAAGCCTGAATAAAAAGGAGACACACGGCCTGTCAGTTGTCTAGTGACCAGCCTGTAGGAGGGAGCCCAGGCTGAATTGCACAAGTGGTAAAGAAAAGGACTGTATGCAAGCCGAAGGACAAGCCAGCAGACCGGTGGGTAAGCAAGTCCCCCTTGGAGGTGTGTGGAGGGGTGTAAAAGGGCAAAAGACTGACCCTGACCCCCAGAGGCCCCCTAATCCTAGGGAAGATGCCTGGGCAAGGAGGTTTCGGGGTCCCCAGTGTTGGAGGTGACATGAGTGGGGACAAATAGCCATGGATTGCCCCGTCTCCCCTGAGCCCATGGAATGTGACGCTGCCCGCAGAAGGTCTCTGTTAGCAGAACCGGGTTGTGCCGCCAGTCAGCGGTCAGAGCCTGAGACACCGATTGTGTAGCCGGGTAACTTTGGTCCAGGCCAACCTTGTGCAGAGTGGTTGTAAACCAAAGAAAAAGCTTAATGTGCTTTGCATCCACGGGGATATCGTGGCTTACCCTGTAGCCGTGGGTAAGTTTGAGACCCCCGCGGGAACATTGACCCAAGAAGTTGGCGTAGTACAACACCTTTTGTATGAAGCTGTAATTGGGCGTGATTTTCCCCTGTTCTGGCCCTTGTGGGAAAGGCATAGCACTTCTGCCGACAGTGAAGTACCTCTGGCAGAACCGATAACTCTCCCTGTCGTCAACTTTGTTAAACATGTGGTCCCAAACAGGTTATATAATAGGCCGACCAGGGTGAGGGCCTTGAATCCTGGGGACCGAGTTCGGGGATTAGTACCCACAGGTGAAAGTAGAGAGAAATTTAAAGTGGAACATAAGCCAGGGAATGTAGATGCTGTCTCCCAAGCCCACTGTATGGTCGCTGAGGAGTGTCAGACCGCGGGTCTGAAGAAGAGGGGGGGGGGGGGGGTATGTGGTAAAGTGTATACAAATGTCATAAATGGTGTGTATTTCTCCCCTGCTAGGCTGTATCAGGCACGATCTGTGCCGGGTTTTTAGGACCCAGGTCACTTTCCCCAATCCTTTTCAGGTTTGTTCCATGATCTCAGGCCGTGCTCAGGTGATCAGGCTGATTGCAGGGGAAGCCTGAATAAAATGGAGACACACAGCCTGTCAGTTGTCTATTGACCAGCCTGTAGGAGGGAGCCCAGGCTGAACTGCACAAGTGGTGAACAAAAGGACTGTGTGCAAGCCGAAGGACTTGGCTTTTGCACCCCTAACTGTGGACTTCGGGGGGGGGGGGATGAGCAGCGGAGGGCTTGTATGCCCTGCAAAGTGGACTTAACTTACCTTGGAGTTACAGCTTGCTGGAGCCCAGCCCTGAACTTACATTGATTTGGGTGAAGTAACCACTTTTGATTTATTGCATTGATGCTGTAATGCCTGAAGTGAGTGATAATTTGCGTTTGAACGCTTTGTTTGCTGTATAAAGCCCGTTTTGCTGTTGAAGATCTGTTGTCCGTGTCACTGCCGTTCACCCAACCTCTCTCTCTCTCTCTCTCTCTCTCTCTCTCTCTCTCTCTCTCTAAATTAATACATTAATCCACCCATATAAAACTGTACAATAATAAATCCAATAATGCCAACTGATAATCACTACCTGCCTATGATCCGGTTCCTCATAATACTAGTAGTGATAATACACACATATATAAAGTTCTGGTGCATATAAATATAATAAATGTCAACTCCAATAGCCTAAGCCTAATAACCATCAATCAACAACCAGTGTAGCTCCTAACATAATAAAACAATCTCAAAAAAATAAATCTCAAAACGTAAACACCAATATCCTATAGATAATAAGTAATTGCCAATATAATCAATGAAAATGTTGCTTCCCCACCGCCTACCACCACCAAAGAGCTACGCGTTCCGTGGGTCACAAAGCCCACTTCTTCTGGCCGTTATGAAACTCGCTCTTTGCTACCTAAGTTCACACTAAATTAATCTTTTACAGACGGAGCTCCCATCATTCTTTGCTCATGCATTATACTTTCAAATAAAGCCAATTAAAATCATGGAGCGATTCAGAGTCTTCGTCATATAAAATATTTACAAACATCCACATAGACACATATGTACAAGTCACCATAAACATTAAAAACCACGAGCCGGGAAATGGGCCCGACCCCCAAATCATGAAACAAACATTAGATTAAACAGACACCTGGATGTCATTAAAGCAGACCCCAGCTCCTCCCGCTGCTCCGAGTTCACTCCAAGAAAACCCTGTAGGCCCTGATTTACTAAGGGGGTTATTTAAGAAGGGATAGCGCCAGGTAGTGCTTTGTAGCGGCAGGCAGGCAGTACCTGTCGCTCAGTGTCGCTCTCCCATACATTTTAATGGCCGTTCATTTGCTTGTGTTTAAACAACTTGTTTGGCAATTTACATTTTTGGTTTTTTTGCTCCAATCATTGTGTGACCTCTTCTGGCTGCAAACAAACACTTTTATATATTTTTTTGACTTTTTATATCTTTATGCAGAATTGTCATTACAGGTCTGGCACTAAAGTGTTAATGTCCCAGTGTTATAACAACAATATCATTCCATGTGTTTTCGCTTTGTTACAGGTGGATATGTGTTCAAAAACAGACTTTAATCACACAGCACTCTGGCGCTCTATGCTAAAGCGCCCAGATTCAGAGCACCGACGCTCTGTGTAAGTACTTTTTTGATAAGTATGGTGTGGAGCGCCGAGTGCTGGTCGCACTGAGTTGGCGCTACCTGACGCTCCCTGCAGCGCTGTACTGGTGTTAGAGCGCCCAACATACATCACATTCATCGATGCCGGCCAGGTTACTACCGTGACCGAATCGCCAAGTTACAGCGCCCCATACCCGCTTACAGTGTATACTAGTGGTCGCTCTAAGCGCCGCTATACAGACGCTCATCTGCCAATACCTGCCGTTAGTACTGAATCAGCCTCCATGTGTGCCGGGACAGGGAGATCAGGCTGCTGACTGGCTAGCCAGCCTGTGCCGTGGAAAACCCTAGTACATGCATGTTGAGAATTAGGTTGGTACGCAGTGCACATAAGACAGTTCATAGTAAATTTAGAGTTGAAGGGCTGTATTTCTTTGCAATTTGCAGGCAATTGCAAAGTCCTTCACTGGTGAAGGCATTATTATATTGCATTGAAGTTCATTGACTGGCCGCTCCAGGGTAATCAAAGAAAAAAAAGATCCAGTAATGTTCAGCGTTGGTGATTATTTTCTCATTCCAGGATCCCTTCCCATTCGCGGGACCCTGTGGAGGAACCCTATTGCCTTTACCTGACTATTTGTCGTGTAAGTTGTAGCTGCTACTATTTGGCTGCATCTTTCCAAGGGATCCAATCCTTTGACCCACCCTCCCTCCTAATCCTTCAAGTGTCACTTTTCAAAGCACTTCTTACTGTATTCAAGAAGAAAATGTATTTTGCCGACCCCACATTTTTTTATGTTTTATAAAAGGCTTTGGATGCTAGTGTTTGGCCGCATTTGCCCAAGGAAGGAATCATGTATATGTTCGGGAAAACGCTACAGTATTGCACATCTTTATCTACATCTACAATGAGCCCTGCCATTGTCCTACAGTGGGGCCATAGGTCTCACATGTCTCCCTACAGAAGTCCCAAAGGACTTGACCCCACTATTGTCATGCTTTGAGAACTTTTAGCTGCTACTATTCAGACGCAGGGGATCCAATAATTTGACCCACCACATCACTCCTTCCCAATCCCAAAAGTAGTCCTGAAGGAATCATGCTTCCTTAGCCCACCTATTCTTTATATTTAAAAAGAGGCTTTGGCTGCTGGTGTTCAGCTGCATTTGTCCAAGGAAGGAATCATGAATCATATATTTTCAGGAAAAATGCTGCACTATTATACATCTTCTCCATAGCACTACAAGGGGCCCTGTTATGCTACAATGGGGCTATGAGTCCCACATGGGTTTCACATGGCTCCCCACAGAAGTCCTGAAGGAATCATATTGCCTTGACCCCCCTATTTGTCAAGCTTTAAAAAAATTGTAGCTGCTACTATTCGGCCACATATTTCCAAGGGATCGGATCATTTGACCCGCCACATCACTCCTCCCCAATTCCTGAAGTGTCACTATTCAAGGCTTTACAGGACTTCATACTATAGTCCTGAAGGAATCCTGTTGCCTCAACCCCACTGTTTTTTATGTTTTAAAAAAGGCTTTGCCTGTTGTTCAGCCACATTTACCCAAATAAGGAATCATGAGGGGTGTACATCTTCCTTGTAGTGCTACAATGGACCCTGGCATTGTGCTACAGTGGGGCCATGGGTCTCATGTGGGCTTCACATGTCTCTCTACAGAAGTCCTGAAGGAATCATATTGCCTTGACCCCACTATTTGTCATGCTTTAAAAAAAAACTTGTAGCTGCTACCAATCAGCCTTTCCAAGGGATCCGAGCATTTGACCCGCCACATCACTGCTCCCCAATCCCTGAAGTATCCCTTTCAAGGTTTCACAGGACTTCATAATGTAGTCCTGAAAAAATCATGTTGCCTTGACCCATCTATTTTTTATATTTCAAAAGAGGCTTTGGCTGCTGGTGTTCAGCCGCATTTGTCCAAGGAGGGAATCATGAATCATATATTTTCTCGAAAATGCTACAGTATTGTAAATCTTCCCCATATCACTACAATGGGTCCTGTTGTCGTGCTACAATGGGGTCATGAATCTCACATGGGTTTCACATGGCTCCCCACAAAACTTCTAAGGAATCCTTTTGCCTTGAGCTCACTATATGTCATGTCATGTTTTAATAAAAAAAAACTTGTAGATGCTAATATTCAGCAGCATCTTTCCAAAGAACCTGATCATTTGACCCACCAAATCACTGTCCCCCAAAGTGTCACTTTTCAGGGCTTTACAGGACTTCTTACTGTAGTCCTGAATGAATCATGTTGCCTCAACCCCACTATTTTTTATCTTTTGAAAAGAGCTTTGGCTGGTGTTCAGCCGCATTTGCCCAAAGAAGGAATCATGAAGGGTGCACACCTTCCCCGTAGTGCAACAATGGGCCCTGCCATTGTGCTACAGTGGGTTTCACATGTCTCCCTACAGAGGTCCTGAAGGAATCATATTGCTGTGACCCCACTATTTGTCATGCTTTGAAAAAAACTTGAAGCTGCTACTATTTGGCCACATCTTTACAAGGGATCTGATCATTTGACCCACCACATCACTCCTCCCCAATCCCTAAAGGAATCATGTTGCCTTAACCCACCTATTCTTTATATTTAAAATGAGGCTTTGGCTGCTGGTATTTAGCTGCACTTGTCCAAGGAAGGAATAATGAATCCTATCTTTTCAGGAAAATGCTACATTATTGTACACCTTCCCTGTAGCACTACAATGGTCCCTGCCATTGTCTACAACGGGGCAATGGGTCTCACATGGGTTTCAAATGGTTCCCCACAGAAGTTCTAAGAAATCCTTTTGCCTTGACCTCACTATATGTCATGTTTTAATGAAAAAAAAACTTGTAGTTGCTAGTATTCGTCCGTATCTCTTTAAGGGACCCGATCATTTGACACATCACATCACTCCTCACCAGCCCCTGAAGTGTCACTTTTCAAGGTTTCACAGGACTTCTTACTGTAAACCTGAAGGTATCCTGTTGCCTCGCTATACCCCACTATTTTTTATGTTTTAAAAAAGGCTATGGCTGCTTTTCAGCCGCATTTGCCCAAAGAAGGAATCATGAAGGGTGGTGTATATTTGCCAGTGCTACAGTGCGGCCATAGGTCTCACATGGGTTTCACATGTCTCCCTACAGTAGTCCCTAAAGAATTATTTTGCCTTGACCCCACAATTTTTTATGTTTGAAAAAAAGGCTTTGGCTGCTGGTGTTTGGCCGCATTGTGCATCTTCCCCTTAGCATCACTCCCCCTGCTAATTCCTGAAGTATTTTTAAGGCTAGCTAAAGGCTAGAAAAAAGGCTATTTTCAAGGCTAGAAAAAGGGCTTTGGCTGCTGGTGTTTGGCCGCATTGTACATCTTCCCTTGGCATCACTCCCCCTGCTAATTCCTGAAGTATTTTCAAGGCTAGCTACACAGTACTGTAGTCCTGATCACATGACACAATGACCAATAAATCTGTATGTCTGCCCACTTACCAGCTTGTCTAACCTAGCCTACCTACCTACTTAGGAGATACAGAAAGGTCTGCTCAGCTTGCCTATCTATCTGCCTGCTCACCCATCTACCGACCCACTGACATACCTAACCTACTTATCTACCTAGGAGATACAAGGAGGTCCATTCACCTACCCACTCACCTATCTATCTGTCTGCTCACGCGCCAACCTACCCATCAATCTACCTGCCGGCTCACCAACAAGCTTACCTAACCTACCTACTTACTCAAGAGATACAGGGAGGTCTGATTAGCTACCCACTTGCGTATCTATCTGCCTGCTCACCTACCTACCGACCCACTAGATCACCTAACCTACCTACCAAGGAGGTCCATTCACCTACCTACTCTTCTATCTACCTGCTGCTCACTCACCTACCTACCCCTCAATCTACCTGCCTGTCCACCTACAGGCTTACCTAAAATAACCTACCTACTTATTCAGGAGATACAGGAAGGTCCATTGACCTACCCACTCATCTATCTACCTGCCTGCTCACCCACCTACCTACCCCTCAATCTACCTGCCTGCCCACCCACCAGCTTACCTAACCTACATAGGCGATATGGGAGGGGAGCACTCACCTACCCACTAGCTGACCCCTCTGCCTGATCACCCACTTACCTACCCCTCAATCTACCTGCCTGCCCACCCAACAGCTAACCCAACCCACCTAGGAGATATGGGAGGGGAGCACTCACCTACCCACTAGCTGATCCCTCTGCTTGCTAACCCACTTACCTACCCCCCCAATATATCTGCCTGCCCACCCACCAACTTACATAACCCACCTAGGAGATACGGGGGAGGCACTCACCTACCCACTAGCTGATCCCTCTGCCTGATCGCCCACCTACCTACCCCTCAATCTACCTACCTGCCCACCTACCAGCTTACCTAACCCACGTATGAGATACAGGGGGGCACTCACCTACCCACTAGCTGATCCCTCTTCCTGCTCACCCATCTACCCACCCATCAATCTGCCTGCCTTTATTTGGGAAGGCGGGATCCATACACAGTACAGGTGGAAAGCACTAGGTAGAGCAGTTTTGGGACAGGAACACTGGGCATAAAAAAGGACCTACACATTCTCTTACAGCTCAGCTCCAGGGTGGGTTACTAAACAAACCTCACCTACCCTCTCACACCATCAGCGAGCCCTGCATTAGAAAGAGCTCACCTTTTCCAATACCAACACCATTTGGTTCATATTTTTATTTTATTTTCCCCTCACTAAAATAAGACAGACGATGTCTCGGAAATTGTACATAGTGAGACATCGTAAGGAAGTCGTGTTACTCTCATTCTAGAAAAAAAAAGCTGTCAGGAAATTAAAATAAACATTTTATTTTTAAGCTCTAGTGTGATAACCTGGAACAGAAAGTGTGTTGGACCTGAACCTTCTCAGAACTTCTCTCTCTCGACTTAGGGGCATTCAGCACTAGTTGCAGAACTGTACTGGTGTTAGAGCGGCCAACATACATCACATTCATCAATGCGGGCCAGGTTACTACAGCGACTGAGGCACTCTGTTACAGCGCCCGATACCTGCTTACAGCGTCTATTAGCAGTCGCTCTATGCGCCGCTATACAGACGCTCATCTGGCAATAGTAATGAATCAGCCTCCTCGACCTCTATGGGGGGCGCATTGCGATAGCTGAACTGAAAGGGCCCAATCATGTTAATAGGCTGCATTTTCTGTCTCTTTGTGATGCATGGGGCTTTATATAACATAGTAAAAAAAGGGAAAATAAAAAGGTATAAATAAAATAGACTCAAAGTAAAGGAATAATAACAGATACATTACAGGGAGTAGAATAGTAGTGTCACTACTTACTTTAAATATTTGGCGGCCCAGTAAAAATAAAAGCCTAAAAAGCCACTGCAATGAAACCACCTAAAACAACAGGATAAAAGCCAAATAATAAACAATAAATAAATCTGTGACAGAGTAACACACTGAGTAAATAGAAAACACAACCAGGCTACAGTATAATAAAAATAAGCTTAAATCTGGGTTTCGGGAAAACAAGGCCATTAAAGTGGACCAACACCCAGGATTTATCAGGAGAGACTTAAACTTATCAGGAGAGACTTAAAGAACTTAATTTGTACAGTCTGGAGGAAAGAAGGGAGAGAGGGGACATGATGGAGACCTTTAAATATGTGAAGGGATTGAATAAGGTTCAGGAGGGAAGTGTTTTTAAGAAGAAGCTTAATGATAGAACAAGGGGGCACAACCTGAAGCTAGTCGGGGGGAAGATCAGGAGCAATGTTAGAAAATATTATTTTACAGAAAGAGTAGTAGATGCTTGGAACAAACTTCCAGCAGAGGTAGTTGAAAAATCAACAGTCACTGAATTTAAACATGCCTGGCATAAGCCTCCATCTATCCTAAGATAAAGAGAACATACAGTATACACATAAGGGCAGACTAGATGGACCGTATGGTCTCCTTCTGCCGTCAACCTTCTATGTTTCTATGATTTTGACTATCCTGGGTTTTGGTCCACTTCCCCGGGGCACCCCGATCAGGGGCGCCCGCTATGTGAAACCCCCCAGATAGCCTGATTCAACTCACCTCACCTCGCTCCTGACGCGCATGCATGGCCGCTCGTCCAATCAGTCCGCTCAGAGCCACTGAGCTATGCGCTTCAAATCGCCGTTTTACCTTAGCGGCTCCGAGCAAGCTGGCAGCCACATCTCGCGCTTCCCTCTAACATTCACAAATGGCCAGCACGGGCACCTGCCCTGCGGCCCGCGCACAGTTGGACCAGGATTCAGGTAGGGTTTGTGGGCATCCTGGGGGGTTTCACACAGTGGGGCATCCCGATTTTCGATGCCCCGCAGGGGGGGGGGGGGATTGGATCGGCCCGGGAATTATCCGGCTGGGTGTTGGTCCACTTTAAAGCACCAGGTTAAAAAAAGAAACCTAAAGAAAGGCTAAAGTAAAATGTGGGGTAATTTATCACAAAATAGCTTTAGGAAACAGGTAATCTTAAAAATATACATATATCTATATATATATATATATATATATATATATATATATATATCTCAAGCTCACAAAATGTTCCAAATGTCATAAAAAATAGCAGTGCTCCAAGCAAATAGTTCTATTAAAATTCGCCCAACGTGCTGCAGAAAAAAGTCGATTATCAAGGCTAGTGTCCTTTAGTGTAAAAATGTCAGCCTCAATTTATTTTTATAAGTGGTGCCTGAATTTCAAACCCTTGCAGGCGCTTGTGGCCGCATCTTTATTTTTTAGACCACTTCATCCCGAATCTAAGTGGGACCAGTATTTAGGGATGGCTTAAAGTCATTGTCAAGACTAACATAAAAAAAAAAAAATATATATATATATATAGGCTGATTCACTACTAGCGCCAGGTATGGGCAGATGAGAGTCTGTATAGCGACGCTTAGATCGTCCGCTAGTAGACACTGTAAGCGGGTATCGGGCGCTGTAACAGAGCGCCTCAGTCTCTGTAGTAACCTGGCCGGCATTGATGAAAGAGATGTATGTTGGGCGCTCTAACACCAGTACAGCGTTGCAGGGAGCGAGAGGTAGTGGCAGCTCAGTGCGACCGACTCTCAGCGATTCACACCATTTTCATCAAAAAAACAGACTAACACAGCGTCGGCGCTCTGGATCTAGGCGCTATAGCATAGAGCGCAAGATGTTGTGTGATTAAAGTCTGTTTTCAACACATATCCAGTAACAAAGTGAAAACACATGGAATGACATTGTTGTAACATTGTGACATTAACACTTTAGGGCCAGACCTGTAATGACAATTCTGCATAAAAATATAAAAAGTCAAAAAAGTTCTAAAAGTGTTTGTTTGCAGCCAGGAGACGTCACACAATGATTGTAGCAGAAAAAAAAAAAATTGCCAAACACTTTTATACACACATTTATACACAACTAATGAAGCCCCATTGAAATGTATGGGAGAGCGACACTGAGCGACAGATACTACATGTCGCTGCTGAGCCTAGAGCGCCGGCGCATTACACTGAGCCGCCTGTAATAATACATGTGACGCTACATGGAGCTGTTAGAGGCGCTCACCAGATTCGCTTTCATAAATGTGGTTTTGTGTACAGCGCCCGGCGTTTACCAGACGCTGCCTGCCGCTACGAGGCGCTACCTGGCGCTATCACTTCTTAAATAACCCTCATATATCTGCATCCTCAGAGGGGCATCACCAGGGGTGAACCTAGCCTCTCTGCTGCATGATATGAACTATAGAAAGATCACCTGCCCAGGACATGCCTCTCCACTTCTTATTAAAGTTCCCCCAGGGCAAACCGATCGGGGATGCCCTGCTGTGTGAAACCTCCCAGATCGCAGAGTGCAACACATCTCTTCCCGGGCCTACGGCGCATGCACGGCTGCTCGTCCAATCACTGAGTCACTGAAGTCACGTCGTCTAAGCCAGCGGCTCTGAGCACGCTGACTACCGCATCCCCTGCTTCCTTCTAACGCTGACCATTCACAAATGCCTGGCACGGGCACTAGAGGGATAGCGGGGATGTGGCTGCGGCTTGCGCATGCGCCGATGAACCGGGAAGCAAGGTAAATGTATGGGCTGGGAGGTTTCCTCGGAGGGTATCAAATCGAATTCCCCTGGGAGGGAATCATATAGATTCCCGGGCCGATCGCGCAGGGTTTTGCTCAATTTTAAAGGGTAGTGCACTGCTTCTCCTAGCCTAGCCCAGCCTGATGAAGTGGGTGATGTGCCCACGGAACGCGTGGCTCCTGGTGCGGTAGGCGGTGGGGAGACTTCACACATATTATTTTCATGATACCTTGGCTTTATTTCTAGTGATTTTTTTTTGTGATAGATTTGTGATATTATTTTTTGATTGGTATTGTGATATATGTCAGTGGTTCCCCTTTGGGATGCCTAATAATATCAATGTTCAAAACTGTAACTCTCGCATACAAAGCTCTCTCCAACCAGGCCCCTTCCTACATCTCATCTCTTATCCAACAATATCAACCTAGACGCAGCCTCCGCTCTGCTGCCGACCTTCTCCTGTCCTCCATCTTGGTCACCTCCTCTCATGCCCGCCTCCAGGACTTCTCACATGCAACTCCAATCTTCTGGAATGCCTTCCCCCGCCCAGTCCGCCACTCCACAACTCTCAAAACCTTCAAAGGTGCCTTTAAAACTCACTTATACGGACAAGCATATAATCTGGTTTAACCAGTTTTCAAAAGGGCACAAAGCTCAATACTGACTGTTTGTAATCCTTCCCCCTCGTCTTCACCCCTCATCCTTTAGACTGTAAGCTCGCAAGGGCCGGGCTCTCTTTCCTATTGTATCTATGTAAAACTGCACTTGATATATTATATGTACCGTATGTTTCTACCCTGTCTGTAACTACTACTTTGTAAAGCTCTACGGAAGATGATGTCGCTATATAAATAAACAATAATAAATAATAAATAAATACAGGTGATTATATTTTCATATTATTCTTTAATTGGTGAATAGAGTAGATTGATATGTTTATGAGTTGTTATGGTTGGAATTCTTAATTCTTAATTGATTGTTTGACTAGTAGCACTTGCACTTTATAAATATATAGATTTTATAGTGATCCGAATCATAGGCAGGATTTTCTTTATTGCATGGCACGGCCCGCTTCGGTATTCATAACAGTTGGGTTATTCCGCCACAAGGTGGCGCAGTGGTACTGCAGAAAGCTGTGGCTTGTCCCGGCTCCCTATAAAAACGGGCTTAACCATAGAGTTCCCTAGTGTTTCCTCTGCAGTCGGACTGCAAAGATAGAAGATGGCTCTCTCTCTTGCGCAGGTGAGCGAGGCAACCAAGCCTGCGGCCCTGCAAGTCTATTTCCATCCGTTTCTGGACCCTCACTGCCTCCCAGCCTCGGCTGACAGATCGGGTGAAGGTAGAGACCCTGTACTACAAAGGGGAGCCGGCTATAGGCTTTATGGTGAGCCTAATAGGGATGCGGAGTTTCTGTCCTGGCTTCTGAGGGGGTAAGTAGTTTGGGGACTGTGTCCTCTCTTTTTCCTTTGGGGCCCCTCGCGCCCCCCCCGTCCCTGACCATGGCTACTCGCCGCTGCTTCTCTCTCTCTCTCTTCTCCCCCCCCCCCGCTAACTTGGTTGGGGGGGGGGAAGGGGTGGCGGCGGCGAGTAGCCATATCTGTGGTGTTAAGTTTTTGGTGTGTTTTCTGGTGTTTTTAGATGCCGCGCCGCTTTGTACTGCGTTCCGCGGCTGTGGGCGCTATAACCTGAGGTGATTTTGCTTTGTCATGGCGCCGGCCGAACTCGTGAGCGCAGTTTTTCACGCTCTTCGGAGGGGGCAGGGCCGGGTGATGACGCGTATCGTGTCGTTCACCTCGCGGCCCGCCCCTCGAGGTACCTCTGCCGGCGCCATTTTGGACGAGCTGCGCGTCTGGATTACTCCCATCCTGGCTGCAGAGCTGCTTCCTCCGGCGGGTCGCCTTATCCAGCGGTCTGTGCCTGTGTGACCCCGCGGTGTATTTGGTCCGTGAGTCCCCCTTGGGTTTTTTTATTGAATAGGGGTGTATTTGCTGCGGGATGCTCATGTGTGTTTTTACTTATGTCTTTCAGGCGGGATACCATTGGGATGTGGTTTCTCCCGACTCCACTCCTTCCTCCCCCTCATCCCCCCCTTTATTAACTTCTGGGGGCATCCCGTGGGAGGGCATCTCGGGTGGCTTCTGTCTTAAGCCTGTACCCACTGCTGGCCTATTGCGCCTGTGATAATCACCATATGGAGGCTTCTCGGGATAGCGTGCTTGGGGGCCCTTCGGGGCAAGCTCGGCTGTGTTCCATGTGTGGGGTATCCCCTGTGAGTAACAGTGTCACGGTGTGCATGCCGTGCACTGAAAGTGTCCTTGCACTTCAAGCTGGTTTGCCTTCTTCGATTCCCAGCTCTGTGCCTCACTCGGCTTCACCTACTCCCCCGCTCCTGCAATTGGGCCCCAGTGAGGGGAATGTTGGCAGGGAGTCACATTCTGATTTGGCTCTGCGGGTGGCTAACATTGAAAAGCAGCTTGCCAGCAATGCGCCTAGGAAGGCCTCTGGCAAGAAGAGACACCTGGACCCCAGGCCTGCTCCCCTTACTGAGATGTATGTGGGGATTGATGAGCTTGGTGACTGTCACCCCCTTGAGATGGGGGAGCTCTCCCAGGATTCTGACTCCTCTGGGAACCAGCAGAAGGGTTGCGATAGTGACCCTGGGTCTGCGTCTGGAGAGGAATTGTGGTACTCTGAGGACACTGATAATCTGCTGTCACATATTTTTGAAATTTTGCACATTGCTCCCCCTGAGGTAGCTAAATGAAAGCAGGGGGAACTTTTTCGCTTTGGTAAACAGCGTCTAGAGTTCCCTGAGCAGGAACATTTTACCACCTTGGTGCTTAAAGAATGGGATCGTCCTAACAAGTTGCCTGCGGTGCCCAAGGGTTTGGATAAAAGGTATCTCTTTCCTGCTGATCTTGTTAAGAGGTGATCAATACTTCGGTCATGCCTTCCCCTGGCACTACCTCTCTGAGGGACGGTGTGGACCGGCGCATGGATCAAGTGGCCTGCCATGCTTTACCTGTGTGGGGGCTGGCTTACGCCCTTTATGTGCTGCCGCCATTACTGCTATGTCCTTAAGAAGCGTCTCATTGATGGCACAACAGCTGGTAGTGTGGGGGAGGAATATAGGACTCTCTTACTTTGCACTGATTTTGTGGCCTTTATCCTTACTGCTATGGATGATGCTGTGCGGCTGTGTGGAAGGACCTCTGCGGTCTCTTGGTGGCTATGCGCCACTCTGTCTGGTTGTGCCAGTGGACAGCTGACGCTGTGACTAAGAAAGCTCTCACTGGCCTCCCCTTCATAGGGCTGCGGCTGTTTGGAGAACGTCTTGATGTTCTAGCCAAGGATGGAAGGCTGCCTCAACGTAGGAGGCAGTCTCGGCACTTTCAGGGTTCCTCTGCCCCCCTCCCTTCCTTTCGCATTCCCAGAGGGGGTCGTGGCCCCTCAAAGGCCATGTTTCAGCTCTGGCAATTTTTTTCCAAAGATCTTTTGCCAATCACCGGTTGGTTAAAACCTTTTTTCAGGGTGTTTCTCATGTGCGTCTACCCCATAAGTCTTTGCTACCAGTCTGGGATTTGAATCTGGTGTTGTTTGCCCTGCAAGGGCCTCCCTTTGAGCCTATCCGTGATGCTACCTTGTCTATTCTGACCCTTAAGGTTTCTGAACTAGCGGCACTTTCCATCAAACCTCCTTATTTTGAGAGGCATCAGGATAAGGTGGTGTTTCGGCTTAAGTCGGCATTCTTGCCTAAGGTTGTGTCTGCTTTTCAACTTAATCAGGACATTGTCATGCCTTCATTGTGTCCTAATCCTGCTAATTCCAAAGAGCGGACTCTGCATTCCCTAGATGTGGTCAGGGCTCTGAAGTTTTATTTGGTCACCACTGAGCCTTTCAGGAAGTCTGATGCTCTTTTTGTTCTCACTTCTGGACCTAGAAAGGGTTTGCCTCCGGCTAAATCCACTATCAGCAAGTGGATCCGTCAGGCGGTGGTTCAAGCCTATTCTGCTAAGGGAAAGGATTACTGCTCATTCTACTCATGCTATTGGTGCCTCTTGGGCTTTTCAGCACCAAGCTTCTGTTAAACAAGTTTGCAAGGCCGCTACTTGGTCTTCTGTTCATACTTTTTCTAAGTTTTACAAGGTTGATGTTAAGGCCTCAGCGGATGCTGCTTTTGGCCGCAAGGTGCTTCAGGCGGTAGTGACTTGAACTACTGGACGTTACTCTTTGGGGATCCCACCCTACTTTGGACACTGCTTTTGGATGTCCCAACTGTTATGAATACCGAAGCGGGCCGTGCCATGCAATAAAGAAAAAAGCAATTCTGTGAGTACTCACCTGTAGAATTGTTTTTGTTCTTGCATGGCACGGCCCGCTTCGCCCCACCCTTGTTATCGTTGTTTTTGGTTGCCTCTTTATGGTGATTGTTCCAAGTCAATTGGGGTCTTTTACCTTTTTCACATTTTTTACTTATTCTCTCCTGGCTTCTTGTCTCACTGCTTGTGTACGCTGGGGAACTCTATAGTTAAGCCCATTTTTATAGGGAGCCGGGACAAGCCACGGCTTTTCTGCAGTACCACTGCACCACCCTGTGGCGGAATAACCCAACTGTTATGAATATCGAAGCGGGCACTGCCATGCAAGAACAAAATCAATTCTACAGGTGAGTACTCCCAGAATTGCTTTTTGCACATGCTCAGTTGCACTGTTGGAACACTGTTGAATGATTTAGCACATATATATATATTTAGGCATTTGATATCAATTAGCGTGGTGAGACGCTCCCCATCGCCTACACACCTTTATGTTGTTTTGTCCTGTGTGTTATTGTCCCATTTATGTGTTTTTTAAGGGATTTTAATATGTTGAGTGTATTGTATGTAGTGATTATAAATATGTAATTAATAAAAATGTATTTTTTGATCAATTTATGAGTGCCTCCCTACATGCTTTTTTTTGTTTCTGGTTTGAGCTCTTTTGCAGCTTTGGCAGCGGCACTTCTACAGATTAAATAGGGTCTAGCGCAAGCCCCCATTTTTTCCTTCTCGATGCTTCTCCTAGCTTCACCCTATCAACGGAGCAGTACTAACTCGCAGCGAGGAGTAGGAGACGTTCCGTGGCCACTGAGCCACCTTTGATTGAATGCACAAACCCGACAGCGGGCAATGGCACCTCCTGATCTTTGCTTAACCACTAATGAGTATTGGAAAATTGGGCATGGGCACACCCGGGCCTATTTTATGCCTGTCTACGCCTTGATCCAATCAATTAACAGTTTTATACATATAAATCAGCGATACTCAACTGGCGGACCAGGGTCTGAGTGTGGACCTCAGAGCCAGATTTTAGGACCCCTGCCCTGACAGCCCTGTACTCAGTAGCTTCTGTGTTGTCATGCTATACTACGCTGTATGTGAGTGAACCGTAACGCCAGCTCAGTGCGACTGACTCACACCACATTCATCAAAAAAACACCCTCACACATCGCTGGCGCTCAAAATCATGTAATTGTAGCCCACAGCGCCAGAGGCTGTGTGATTAAAGTCTGTTTTTGAACATGTATCCACTAGTAACAAAGCGAGAACATATGGAATGACATTGTTATAACATTGTAACATGAACACTTTAATACCAGACATGTAAGGACAGGAAGTTTTTCAAAAATGTAATTTTCTTGCCCAGAATACATGTCAGAAGTTTATTTTTTTTTTTTATGGAAAAAAGAAAAATTGAGATCAGGAAAGGGATTTAAGGATCGTCCATAGAAATGTATGGGAAAGCGCCAGGTAGCGACAGGTTAGACGTGGAGCTCTGCAAGGATGAACGCCGGCGCTGTACGCTGAGCCTGGGATAATGATGAATCGGACGCTACATGGCGTTCTAGTCGCTCACCAGATTCGCCTTCATAAATGTGTAATTGCTGCTGTGTCCAGCGTTCACCTGGCGCTACCTGGCGCTCCTTGCCGCTGTACAGGCACTACCTGGCGCTATACCTTCATGAATAAGGCCCATAATATCCTAATAAATAAAACTTCCTTCGTCGTTCCAGTTAGTGGCACCACTTTATCAGTTGACCACATTGGCTACAGTGAGCGGCGCAGCATCAAGATGCGGGATTCTATCCCGTGTCTCTAATTAAGTTGCGGCACTCCGGCGAATTGCGATTCAGCATCGCCCAGCGAAATCAGATTAAGCGTGGAAAATGCCGGTCAGCATCTTTGACGACATCACACTTTGCAAAGTTTGGGCTGATGTATGAATGCAGCAAAAGGAAGCAATAACATGTTTAATTAGTCCCATCTCTGATCCCAGCGTAGAGAATCCATCTGCCTTCCTCTCCATTAATAAAATTATGTTAAAAACCATTTTTAGAGCCGCAGCCCCGGCATCCATTTATACAAGCCGACGCTTTCTTTGCCTGTTTAATGCGGCCTCCATTAATGGAAATAAACAGGGGAAAGGCCATTACAGTGCTTGAAGCATCTGCTCTGTGATGGATTCTTCTCGAGAAAAAAAAGAAAAGATCTGGGCGACGATAAGTACGAGCAGAGCAGCTTTTTTTTTTTTTTTTTTTTAATGGAAAAGGGCAATTTTGCACAAATTGAACTGTTCGGCCTCGACTGAGCTGTCTGTTGGATGTAAAGTGGACCAAAACCCACCCTGGAGTCTATGGGGGTCATTCATTAAGGGATAGCGGCAGGTAGCGCCTCATAACGGCAGGCAGCGTCTGGTGAACGCTGGGCGCTGTACGATGCAATACCACATTTATGAAAGCGAATCTGGTGAGCGCCTCTAACAGCGCCATGTAGCGTCACATATATTATTACAGGCGGCTCAGTGTATAGCGCCGGCGCTCTAACTTTCAGAGCCAGGTATTACCTGTCGCTCAGCGTCGCTCTCACATACATTTCAATGGACGTTCATTTGCTTGTGTTTAAACAGCGTGTTTGACATTTTACATATATATATATATATTTTTTTTTTGCTTCAATCATTGTGTGACGTCTCCTGGCTGCAAACGAACACTTTTTTTGAAACTTTTTAGATTTTTTATATTTTTATGCAGAATTGTCATTACAGGTCTGGCACTAAAGTGTTAATGTCACAGTGTTATAACAATGTCATTCCATGTGTTTTCGCTTTGTTACTGGTGGATATGTGTTCAAACACAGACTTTGATCACATAGGCCCTTATTTAACAAGGGATAGTGCCAGGTAGCGAATGGTGAGCGAACGGTAATGACGCTCACCGCCACGAGAACGCCGGCTCCCCTCCGCAATCACACATTTATCAAGCCAATCCTGCTTAGCGACTGACAGAGCGCCAGATAGCGAATCATTCATCATTATTCCAGCCTCACCCCACAGCGCCAGCGAGCGACCTTGAACAGCGACAGGTATGACCTCTCGCTACCTGGCGCTCTCCAATGCATTTCAATGGAGCAATCTTTAAATATTCATAATTAATTGCTATTAATTTTTTTTTTTAAATGTCATAAATTTTGTGGCCACTTCTGCCATGTTAGATTTTTTTTTAAGGTAAAAAAAGAAAAAAAAATAAATTTGTGCAGAATTGATATTACAGGTCTGATATTAATGTATTGATATTACAAAATGTTTTGAAAAACATGTTTTTTTTTTTTTACTAAAAATATGGTTGTTTGGGGGTTAAACTACTTTTAACCCATCGCCGCCAGCGCTCTGGGGTTTAAACAAGCATTTCACACCGCGAGAATTTTTGGAGCGTGATTTGTTAATGAATATGCTGGGAGCCGTTCGCTATGGCCGTTCGCTGTCATGCGCTCCCATACAGCGCGGAACCTGTCAAACAGCGACTCCTAACCCCGTATTCAACATTACCGCACACCGACTGAGTCGCTGTCAACAGCCGAACAACGGCCAAGCACAGCGAATACTAGCGGGCGCTGTGAAAATAACGCTACTGTCACTCATCTGTCGCTACCTGGCGCTATTAATGAATCGGCCTCATAGTGTCTGGCGCTCTATGCTACAGCGCCCAGATTTAGAGCGCCGACGCTGTGTGTGTGTGTCCTGATAAGTATGGTGTGGAGCGCCGATAGTTGGTCGCACTGAGCTGGTGCCACCTTTCGCTCGCTGCAGCGTTGTACTGTTGTTAGAGCGCCCAACACACATCACATTCATCAATGCCGGCCAGGTTACTACAGCAACTAAGGCGCTCTGTTACAGCGCCCAGATACCCGCTTAAAGCGTCTACTAGTGGTCGCTCTAAGCGCCGCAATACAGAAGCTCATCTGCCGATACCTGGCGCTAGTGATGAATCAGCCTCTAAGCCTTCGTCTAAGGCAAGCGGACCTGAGCGTGCTGCTTGGACGAGTGGCTGCGCATGCGCCGTAATACCGGGTAGAAGTGAGTTTCTTCGGGCGACCTGGGGGGTGCCACACAGCCGGGGGCAAGGATCAAAACCCAGGATAGTCAAAATCCTGGTCCACTTTAAAGCAGAGTTCTAGCCCCCTCCCCTTTATACTAAATGCTGATAAGCCAGTTTTACATGGAGTACAATATCCAGTAAGACAAATGTCCAATTACTGTATTAGAGGCTATTTAAAGGAGAGCTATTGCAAAAAAATGGGCCTATGATAAAAATCCAAATATACAGTATATGCTGGATGGCGGGAGGAGGGGTCACTCATACACTCGACATCAAGAAATATCCAGCCAGGCTTGTTTTTTTATTTTAATGGAAGGAAGAAGATTCTGTCACCCCTCATCGACTAAACCTGCCACCCCTGGATTTTATTTCTACCATGAGAGAATAAAGCACAAGCTTGGCGGGAGTTTTATTCAGTTTGGGTGTATAAGTGGCCCCTCCTCTCATTAGCCAACGTGTCTATATAGATTTTTAATATTAAAAAATTTGGCGATAGTGCTCCCTTAAGTGTAGCTTTGGATGACCTTTTTGTCTGTTGATGGTGTAATGTGTGGTTAGAATTGCTAATGTTAGATCTTGCAAAAAATATAAGTAGATTTATATGAAAGGTCTGCGGTGAGGTCGCCCTGCGCCAGCCTCAAGTCAACCGGCCTCATGTTCCAATTTCATTTTAATTATACATTTATCAGGACCGTCTCGCTAGTGAAAGTGATGCTGAGCTGTAGAGTCAAAACCAATTTGTTCCCCTTTTACATCAGTTTATTCATCCATCTGTCAGAAAACATTAGATTAAAGTCGTCATAAACTCATACAGCATAGTCTAACTAATAGATTCCGAGTTTACTAGCCAATGGTAATAGCACTAGGCTCACATACTGTCCAACTAACAGATTCCGAGTTTACTAGCCAATGGTACTAGCACTAGGCTCACATACTGTCCAACTAACAGATTCCGAGTTTACTAGCCAATGGTACTTGCACTAGGCTCACATACTGTCCAACTAACAGATTCCGAGTTTACTAGCCAATGGTACTAGCACTAGGCTCACATACTGTCCAACTAACAGATTCCGAGTTTACTAGCCAATGGTACTAGCACTAAACTCACATACTGTCCAACTAACAGATTCCGAATTTACTACCCAATGGTACTAGCACTAGGCTCACATACTGTCCAACTAACAGATTCCTAGTTTACTAGCCAATGGTACTAACACTAGGCTCACATACTGTCCAACTAACAGATTCCGAGTTTACTAGCCAATGGTACTAGCACTAGGCTCACATACTGTCCAACTAACAGATTCCGAGTTTACTAGACAATGGTACTAGCACTAGACTCACATACTGTCCAACTAACAGATTCCTAGTTTACTAGCCAGTGGTACTAACACTAGGCTCACATACTGTCCAACTAACAGATTCCAAGTTTACTAGCCAATGGTACTAACACTAGGCTCACATACTGTCCAACTAACAGATTCCGAGTTTACTAGCCAATGGTACTAGCACTAGGCTCACATACTGTCCAACTAACAGATTCCGAGTTTACTAGCCAATGGTACTAGCACTAAACTCACATACTGTCCAACTAACAGATTCCGAATTTACTACCCAATGGTACTAGCACTAGGCTCACATACTGTCCAACTAACAGATTCCTAGTTTACTAGCCAATGGTACTAACACTAGGCTCACATACTGTCCAACTAACAGATTCCGAGTTTACTAGCCAATGGTACTAGCACTAGGCTCACATACTGTCCAACTAACAGATTCCGAGTTTACTAGACAATGGTACTAGCACTAGACTCACATACTGTCCAACTAACAGATTCCTAGTTTACTAGCCAGTGGTACTAACACTAGGCTCACATACTGTCCAACTAACAGATTCCAAGTTTACTAGCCAATGGTACTAACACTAGGCTCACATACTGTCCAACTAACAGATTCCGAGTTTACTAGCCAATGGTACTAGCACTAGGCTCACATACTGTCCAACTAACCGATTCCGAGTTTACTAGCCAATGGTACTAGCACTAGGCTCACATACTGTCCAACTAACAGATTCCAAGTTTACTAGCCAAGGGTACTAGCTTTAGGCTCACATACTGTCCAACTAACAGATTCCGAGTTTACTAGCCAATGGTAATAGCACTAGGCTCACATACTGTCCAACTTACAGATTCCGAGTTTACTAGCCAATGGTAATAGCACTAGGCTCACATACTGTCCAACTAACAGATTCCGAGTTTACTAGCCAATGGTACTAGCACTAGGCTCACATACTGTACAACGTACAGATTCCAAGTTTACTAGCCAATGGTACTAGCACTAGGCTCACATACTGTACAACTTACAGATTCCGAGTTTACTAGCCAATGGTACTAACACTAGGCTCACATACTGTCCAACTTACAGATGCCGAATTTACTATCCAATGGTACTAGCACTAGGCTCACATACTGTCCAACTAACAGATTCCGAGTTTACTAACCAATGGTACTAGCACTAGGCTCACACACTGTCCAACTAACAGATTCCGAGTTTACTAGCCAATGGTACTAGCACTAGGCTTACATACTGTCCAACTAATAGATTCCGAATTTACTAGCCAATGGTACTAGCACTAGGCTCACATACTGTCCAACTAACTGATTCCAAGTTTACTAGCCAATGGTACTAGCACTAGGCTCACATACTGTCCAACTAACCGATTCCGAATTTACTAGCCAATGGTACTAACACTAGGCTCACATACTGTCCAACTAACAGATTCCGAGTTTACTAGCCAATGGTACTAACACTAGGCTCACATACTGTCCAACTAACAGATTCCGAGTTTACTAGCCAATGGT
The DNA here is from genome assembly GCA_027917425.1 of Gastrophryne carolinensis. Classification (NCBI taxonomy): domain Eukaryota; kingdom Metazoa; phylum Chordata; class Amphibia; order Anura; family Microhylidae; genus Gastrophryne; species Gastrophryne carolinensis. Next base: position 20,531,822 of record CM051244.1, read on the forward strand.
ACTAGCAGTAGGCTCACATACTGTCCAACTAACAGATTCCGAGTTTACTAGCCAATGGTACTAGCAGTAGGCTCACATACTGTCCAACTAACAGATTCCGAGTTTACTAGCCAATGGTACTAGCACTAGGCTCACATACTGTCCAACTAACAGATTCCGAATTTACTAACCAATGGTACTAGCACTAGGCTCACACACTGTCCAACTTACAGATTCCGAGTTTACTGGCCAATGGTACTAACACTAGGCTCACATACTGTCCAACTTACAGATTCCGAATTTACTATCCAATGGTACTAGCACTAGGCTCACATACTGTCCAACTAACAGATTCCGAATTTACTAGCCAATGGTACTAGCACTAGGCTCACACACTGTCCAACTAACAGATTCCGAATTTACTACCCAATGGTACTAGCACTAGGCTCACATACTGTCCAACTAACAGATTCCTAGTTTACTAGCCAATGGTACTAGCACTAGGCTCACATACTGTCCAACTAACAGATTCCAAGTTTACTAGCCAATGGTACTAACACTAGGCTCACATACTGTCCAACTAACAGATTCCGAGTTTACTAGCCAATGGTACTAGCACTAGGCTCACATACTGTCCAACTAACAGATTCCGAATTTACTAACCAATGGTACTAGCACTAGGCTCACACACTGTCCAACTTACAGATTCCGAGTTTACTAGCCAATGGTACTAACACTAGGCTCACATACTGTCCAACTTACAGATTCCGAATTTACTATCCAATGGTACTAGCACTAGGCTCACATACTGTCCAACTAACAGATTCCGAGTTTACTAGCCAATGGTACTAGCACTAGGCTCACACACTGTCCAACTAACAGATTCCGAGTTTACTAACCAATGGTACTAGCACTAGGCTCGCACACTGTCCAACTAACAGATTCCGAGTTTACTAGCCAATGGCACTAGCACTAGGCTCACACACTGTCCAACTAACAGATTCCGAATTTACTAGCCAATGGCACTAGCACTAGGCTCACATACTGTCCAACTAACTGATTCCAAGTTTACTAGCCAATGGTACTAGCACTAGGCTCACATACTGTCCAACTAACAGATTCCGAGTTTACTAGCCAATGGTACTAACACTAGGCTCACATACTGTCCAACTAACAGATTCCGAGTTTACTAGCCAATGGTACTAGCACTAGGCTCACATACTGTCCAACTAACAGATTCCAAGTTTACTAGCCAATGGTACTAGCAGTAGGCTCACATACTGTCCAACTAACAGATTCCGAGTTTACTAGCCAATGGTACTAGCAGTAGGCTCACATACTGTCCAACTAACAGATTCCGAGTTTACTATCCAATGGTACTAGCAGTAGGCTCACATACTGTCCAACTAACAGATTCCGAGTTTACTAGCCAATTGTACTAGCACTAGGCTCACATACTGTCCAACTAACAGATTCCGAATTTACTAGCCAATGGTACTAGCACTAGGCTCACATACTGTCCAACTAACAGATTCCGAATTTACTAACCAATGGTACTAGCACTAGGCTCACACACTGTCCAACTTACAGATTCCGAGTTTACTAGCCAATGGTACTAGCACTAGGCTCACACACTGTCCAACTTACAGATTCCGAGTTTACTAGCCAATGGTACTAACACTAGGCTCACATACTGTCCAACTAACAGATTCCGAATTTATTAGCCAATGGTACTAGCACTAGACTCACACACTGTCCAACTAACAGATTCCGAGTTTACTAGCCAATGGTACTAGCACTAGGCTCACATACTGTCCAACTAACAGATTCCGAGTTTACTAGCCAATGGTACTAGCACTAGGCTCACATACTGTACAACTTACAGATTCCGAGTTTACTAGCCAATGGTACTAGCACTAGGCTCACATACTGTCCAACTAACAGATTCTGAGTTTACTAGCCAATGGTACTAGCACTAGGCTCACATACTGTCCAACTAACAGATTACAAGTTTACTAGCCAATGGTACTAGCACCACTGGCAACAGGGGAGCACACAAGAAGGTGGTCCAAGGGTCTGGAACCCCCCCCCCCCCAGCCTGGTAAAGAGCAGAACCCCCATTTTTGTGTACTGTATGGTTTATTTGTATGAAATTATGAGCAAAAGCAGTTCCTTATAGTGTTGGGCAGACCAATAGAGTTTCGGGTTTGGCAAGTTCGGCCAACTTTGAGCAAAAGTTTGGTTTGGATACCCAAACTTGACCTGAACCCGGCCCCATTAAAATCAATTGGTACCCAAACTTTGGGAGGTAATTCTGCTTCTGGTGGCCCTTTTTTCACCCCCAAGCCTTACCCACCAGATGGAGGGGGGCATCTGTCAAGGGGCCCCCAGAGGCAAAATCACGACCAGGTCTGTAAAAAAAAAAAAAAAAAAAGCTCTGTGGCTGTCATTTGTGGCACTTTTAAAGTTTGGGGTGCCTCGGGGGGCAGGGATAGTAAAAATCCAGGGTTTTGGTCCTTGCCCTCCGATCGGAGATGCCCCACTGTGTGAAACCCCCCAGGATGCCGAAACCAACTGACCTCTTCCCAGTCCTATGGCACATGCGCAGCCGCTCATCCAAACGTTGATGATTTTTATAAATGGTTGTTTTGTGCATTTTAGATGACTTATACCTACCGGTACAGGTGGTACTTTAGAGTACCGAATGCCGTATACTGGGGTCTAAAGGGCTTGATGCGTTGTGAACCAGATGGGCCCAGCTCTGGCTCATCATTATTCATAATTTTATACAAATCAACCAAACAGTACACACGCAAAAAAAAGAGTTGGGGCAATTGCTCTATGGCAGGGGTTCCCATTTAGTGGTAGGGGTAACACTACTGGTACTAAAGATCCCATGATTGAGGACACTGGCAGCTGCCACTAGAAGATGTGGAAGGGCCACCAGAGGCAGAATTACCTCCCAAAGTTTGGGTCCTCATTGATTTTAATCTTACCGGGTTCGGTATCCAAACCAAACTTTTGTTCAAAGTTGGCCAAACTTGGTAAGTCTGAACCTCTAGGGGTTTGTCCAACATTATTAGGAACCCCTGCTCCTGCTCATAATTGTATACAAATCAACCATACTGTACACAAAAAAGGGGGGGCGGGCAATTGCTCTATGGTAGGGGCTCTCTATTAATAGTATGGATACCGGTGGTAGTATTCAAGTGGCTATCAGGTGGTCAGGCCCGGCCACAGGTGTAATGGTGACCTGTGCAAGATTTTAGACTGGCACTCCCCACGGGGACACAGTCTTGGGTGTGTGGACCCCCCTCCCATAGCCAAATGAACAACGAATGTGACATTATCTAAATAAGCATATTAAACAAGAACAGTTGATCAAAATGGCCATGTTGCTGAAATAGGGGTTGTTGCCCTCCCCCGGCCATTCGATTGACAGGCACCACTGGCAGGGCTGGCGCCAGCACAGAGTGAACCTGGGCAATTGCCAGGGCCCCTGGCATCTTCAGGGGCCCACTCAGGCTCGGACTTTGTTATGGCCATGTTATTTTTTACAGTGGACACAAACCACCGCATATTGTGTTCAGGCCTGCCCATGACTGGCCTCAGCACCAGGAGCTGATCAGCAACAATGGAGAAGGTGGCATGGAATAGAGAAGGGCAACAGATGGAAGCTCAGAAGTTGGCGAGAACCAGGTGACAACTGACAGCAATGATGGAGTTTTAGTGGCAGCAGAGCAAGCAGTAAGGCCGGAAGGGTGCTTGGTGGCAATAGAGAATGGAACAAGAACTAGAGGATGATCGGTGGCCATAGAGAAGGCAGAGGAGTAGGGAAAAACATTCAAAATGGCACCCCCACCTGTGTTCAGGCCCCCCTTTGGTGCCCCCCTGACCTGCTGCACCAGGGCCACTTTCCCCCCCTGCTCCCCACTAGCTACGCCCCTGCAATAAGGACTGGAGGATGATCAGCAGCAGAAGATGACCCATTTGTGGCAGCTGAAATGTTTCACACTACTTTGGGGCCCACTAAGACTCTCCTGCCCAAGGGCCCCCACAAACCTGGAGCCAGCCCTGACCACTGTCAGTCAGGGGTGGTGAAATATAGCGGACAAGAAAAATGTTAAAAATAAAATTTGAAAACACTAACTCAGTCAGGCGCCCTACGCTGGCACACACCTCGCACACCCAAAGGCTGGCCCTGCAGGTAGGAATTATCTGTACTCCAACCTGATCTGCTGTTGTTCAAACTTTACCCAAGCTTTATTTTTTTCCTATAGGTACAAAACTGTTCCAAAAAGTTGATGAAAATTATTGATAAATGGCTGTTTTGTGCATTTTAGATGATAGATACCTACCACCGAGGTGCTACTTGAGATCATTTGAAACCCCAGCTCTATGAGCTTAATCAGGAAATATACAGGATTTTATACAATGTAATTTATCCATCATATTTTTTCTTTCCATCACGCTCATTATTTATATACTACCAGGGACAGGGATCCCCCTATATAACTTGTCCTTACAAATGTACCGAATTAATAGCACATAACACAGATGAAGGCCAATGGGTACAGCCCTGCCCGACACCAGTGCTAATGGCAAACTCCTCGCTCTAATTCCCATTGACCAACACCTGACTAGTAATACCGGAATAAAGGCCATGGACCACCTTCCGTGTTGTATATGATTGCATTTCAGACTTCCTTTAAGGGGCTGGAATGAGACTCTTCCCTAGAATGGAAAGTATTTAAACACACAGCCAACAAAAGGAATAATACAATTTCCCATCACTCATTACAGTGGGCAGAGCTTTGCAAATAATCTCTTTTAATTTCAGAACCACTATTAGAGATGAGCGAACTTTTGAAAAATTCGATTCGACTGATTCGCCGAATTTTCCGACAAAAATCGTTTCGACCCGAATAAATTTGCGACGAATCGCTATTAAAAATGGCTATTTCTGAGCCTCCTAGAGCCTCAATAGGGTTGTAAACCATTCTGCCTTGCTGTAACACGCACAGGATGCGTGCTGGGTAAGTTAAATAATACTTTGAATAAATATCACATGCAGATCAGAGGCATCGCTAATAGAATCGCAGAGCGGCACAATTGAATTCAAGAGAGTTGAAGTGGCATCACTATGAGGGGCAGGAGTCCAAACATTGCTTTAAAGAGACACTGGAGTTGGCAGCAGCAGGAGCCCAAAAATTGGATGAATCACACCCTGGAGTTGGCAGCAGCAGCAGGAGCCCAAACATTACTTTAAAGAGACACTGGGGTTGGCTTCAGGAGCCCAAAAATTGGATGAATCACACCCTGGAGTTGGCAGCAGCAGGAGCCCAAATATTACTTTAAAGAGACCCTGGGGTTGGCTTCAGGAGCCCAAAAATTGGATGATTCACACCCTGGAGTTGGCAGAAGTTGGCAGCAGCAGCAACAGGAGCCCAAATATTACTTCAAAGAGACCCTGGGGTTGGCTTCAGGAGCCCAAAAATTGGATGAATCACACACTGGAGTTGGCAGCAGCAGCAGCAGGAGCCCAAATATACACTGGAGTTGGCTTCAGGAGCCCAAAAATTGGATGAATCACACCCTGGAGTTGGCAGAAGTTGGCAGCAGCAGCCCAAACATTACTTTAAAGAGACCCTGGGGTTGGCTTCAGGAGCCCAACAATTGGATGAATCACACCCTGGAGTTGGCAGCAGCAGGAGCCCAAATATACACTGGAGTTGGCTTCAGGAGCCCAAAAATTGGATGAATCACACCCTGGAGTTGGCAGCAGCAGGAGCCCAAATATTACTTTAAAGAGACACTGGGGTTGGCTTCAGGAGCCCAAAAATTGGATGAATCACACCCTGGAGTTGGCAGCAGCAGGAGCCCAAATATACACTGGAGTTGGCTTCAGGAGCCCAAAAATTGGATGAATCACACACTGGAGTTGGCAGAAGCAGCAGCAGGAGCCCAAATATACACTGGAGTTGGCTTCAGGAGCCCAAAAATTGGATGAATCACACCCTGGAGTTGGCAGAAGATGGCAGCAGCAGCAGCAGGAGCCCAAGTATTACTTCAAAGAGACCCTGGGGTTGGCTTCAGGAGCCCAAAAATTGGATGAATCACACACTGGAGTTGGCAGCAGCAGTAGCAGGAGCCCAAATATACACTGGAGTTGGCTTCAGGAGCCCAAAAATTGGATGAATCACACCCTGGAGTTGGCAGAAGTTGGCAGCAGCAGCAGCAGCAGGAGCCCAAACATTACTTTAAAGAGACCCTGGGGTTGGCTTCAGGAGCCCAACAATTGGATGAATCACACCCTGGAGTTGGCAGCAGCAGGAGCCCAAATATACACTGGAGTTGGCTTCAGGAGCCCAAAAATTGGATGAATCACACCCTGGAGTTGGCAGCCGCAGGAGCCCAAATATTACTTTAAAGAGACACTGGGGTTGGCTTCAGGAGCCCAAAAATTGGATGAATCACACCCTGGAGTTGGCAGCAGCAGGAGCCCAAATATACACTGGAGTTGGCTTCAGGAGCCCAAAAATTGGATGAATCACACACTGGAGTTGGCAGCAGCAGCAGCAGCAGGAGCCCAAATATACACTGGAGTTGGCTTCAGGAGCCCAAAAATTGGATGAATCACACCCTGGAGTTGGCAGAAGTTGGCAGCAGCAGCAGCAGCAGGAGCCCAAACATTACTTTAAAGAGACCCTGGGGTTGGCTTCAGGAGCCCAACAATTGGATGAATCACACCCTGGAGTTGGCAGCAGCAGGAGCCCAAATATACACTGGAGTTGGCTTCAGGAGCCCAAAAATTGGATGAATCACACCCTGGAGTTGGCAGCAGCAGGAGCCCAAATATTACTTTAAAGAGACACTGGGGTTGGCTTCAGGAGCCCAAAAATTGGATGAATCACACCCTGGAGTTGGCAGCAGCAGGAGCCCAAATATACACTGGAGTTGGCTTCAGGAGCCCAAAAATTGGATGAATCACACCCTGGAGTTGGCAGCAGCAGGAGCCCAAATATTACTTTAAAGAGACCCTGGGGTTGGCTTCAGGAGCCCAAAAATTGGATGATTCACACCCTGGAGTTGGCAGAAGTTGGCAGCAGCAGCAGCAGGAGCCCAAATATTACTTCAAAGAGACCCTGGGGTTGGCTTCAGGAGCCCAAAAATTGGGTGAATCACACCCTGGAGTTGGCAGCAGCAGGAGCCCAAATATTACTTTAAAGAGACACTGGGGTTGGCTTCAGGAGCCCAAAAATTGCATGATTCACACCCTGGAGTTGGCAGAAGTTGGCAGCAGCAGCAGGAGCCCAAACATTACTTTAAAGAGACCCTGGGGTTGGCTTCAGGAGCCCAACAATTGGATGAATCACACCCTGGAGTTGGCAGCAGCAGGAGCCCAAATATACACTGGAGTTGGCTTCAGGAGCCCAAAAATTGGATGAATCACACCCTGGAGTTGGCAGCAGCAGGAGCCCAAATATTACTTTAAAGAGACACTGGGGTTGGCTTCAGGAGCCCAAAAATTGGATGAATCACACCCTGGAGTTGGCAGCAGCAGGAGCCCAAATATTACTTTAAAGAGACACTGGGGTTGGCTTCAGGAGCCCAAAAATTGGATGAATCACACCCTGGAGTTGGCAGCAGCAGGAGCCCAAATATTACTTTAAAGAGACCCTGGGGTTGGCTTCAGGAGCCCAAAAATTGGATGATTCACACCCTGGAGTTGGCAGAAGTTGGCAGCAGCAGCAGCAGGAGCCCAAATATTACTTCAAAGAGACCCTGGGGTTGGCTTCAGGAGCCCAAAAATTGGATGAATCACACACTGGAGTTGGCCGCAGCAGCAGCAGGAGCCCAAATATACACTGAAGTTGGCTTCAGGAGCCCAAAAATTGGATGAATCACACCCTGGAGTTGGCAGAAGTTGGCAGCAGCAGCAGCAGGAGCCCAAACATTACTTTAAAGAGACCCTAGGGTTGGCTTCAGGAGCCCAACAATTGGATGAATCACACCCTGGAGTTGGCAGCAGCAGGAGCCCAAATATACACTGGAGTTGGCTTCAGGAGCCCAAAAATTGGATGAATCACACCCTGGAGTTGGCAGCAGCAGGAGCCCAAATATTACTTTAAAGAGACACTGGGGTTGGCTTCAGGAGCCCAAAAATTGGATGAATCACACCCTGGAGTTGGCAGCAGCAGGAGCCCAAATATACACTGGAGTTGGCTTCAGGAGCCCAAAAATTAGATGAATCACACCCTGGAGTTTGCAGCAGCAGCAGCAGGAGCCCAAATATTACTTTAAAGAGACACTGGGGTTGGCTTCAGGAGCCCAAAAATTGGATGAATCACACCCTGGAGTTGGCAGCAGCAGGAGCCCAAATATTACTTTAAAGAGACACTGGGGTTGGCTTCAGGAGCCCAGAAATTGGATGAATCACACCCTGGAGTTGGCAGCAGCAGCAGCAGGAGCCCAAATATTACTTTAAAGAGACACTGGGGTTGGCTTCAGGAGCCCAAAAATTGGATGAATCACACCCTGGAGTTGGCAGCAGCAGGAGCCCAAATATTACTTTAAAGAGACACTGGGGTTAGCTTCAGGAGCCCAAAAATTGCATGATTCACACCCTGGAGTTGGCAGCAGCAGCAGCAGGAGCCCAAATATACACTGGAGTTGGCTTCAGGAGCCCAAAAATTGGATGAATCACACCCTGGAGTTGGCAGAAGTTGGCAGCAGCAGCAGCAGGAGCCCAAACATTACTTTAAAGAGATCCTGGGGTTGGCTTCAGGAGCCCAAAAATTGGATGAATCACACCCTGTGGAGAGTCATGTGGAGAAAAAGTAGCTTAGTTAGTAATATCTACATAAAATTATGAATAAACAAATGCAAAAGTATTGCCAAAGTGAAGTTTTGTTTGAGGGTGTGTTTCCACCTTTTAATTAAATCAGAAACAAGAAGGTATCATTGCCTCTGACTAATTAGCCCTCAAAAATTCTTGGAATTTTTAATCTGGAATCATGTCTGATCCGTCTTATCCGAAGAATATTAATAAAAAGTAAGAGTAACGTAAAGGATTTTTTATTAATACTTACTTGTGGTCCGATGCGGAGGAATGTCTGTAACTGGAGAGCAGCGCCTTAAATCTGGTTTGCACGATCCATCTTTCTTTAGTGTAGGTCTGGCCCCGTCATCAATCTACTGGAATACATCAGGCATTGTTGGGAGGAAAGCTTGGATGATCCATGCGCCATTCATTTCCACGCAGGGCAGTCTCTGGAAAAAAAAAAAAACTATGTATAAACCAGGGTCTTTTTCATATAAAAACAAATGGTTATTTTTGCTTTTAAACCATATGTTCCACAGCTTTACCAGTCATTGTGTCAGCCAATGAAGCAACTTTGTCTGGAAGTGCTGCAAAAGCAGTCCACTGCATCACAAGTGGCATCTGACACCCCCAGTCAACTGTCTGTTGTCTGTCTTTTATGCTTTGGGTTCAGCTCCACTATCCATTGATGAAGATCTGATAATCATAAAATTCAGCAGCTACTGCCCAGCCAAGAAGTGGAGGAGACACTCGCCTCTTCTTCCACTAGCCGGCAATTAGTGATGAGGAGAGTGTCGTGGGAGGAGGTGTTGCAAGCCGAGGTAGTGGAAGAGGGTCCCTGGAGTCTGCGGTGGTGGCGGCAGCAGCAGCAGTGAATTATTGGGGACTGTTGATAGGAAAAATCAGCTACTCAGCGATGTGTCAGTTTTTCATGTTGCATCCACAATCCTGTGGAGAAATAGTAGGTTAGTTAGTATATATACATAAAATTATGAATAGACAAATGCAATAGTATTGCCAAAGTGAAGTTTTGTTTGAGGGTGTGTTTCCACCTTGTAATTAAATCAGAAACAACTAGCTATCATTTGCCTCTGAATAATTAGCCCTCAAAAATTCTTGGAATTTTTAATCTTGATGTCTGAGGGATTTCTCCTCTCAGACAGCGTCACCATAAGTCCAGCCTGCTGCATTACACTTGGAAGAACATCTTGTTTGCGCTGCGACAAGGAAGCCAGAGTCATGCGTCCTGACATGGCACACGTGTTCAGTCTAGTTTTTAAGTCTTGCCCCCATCTGAAAGAACAACAGGAAAGAAAGTTAGCATGCACTTCTGGCACTCCTACACCACCAAGCATAACCTTATTGAGCCTCAGCGTCACAACGGTGTACCCCGCCATAGTCTGATTTGCGATGTTTCCACCCGTTGGAATTCCACCCTCCATATGCAGGATCCACTAAAGCAGTGGTCCCCAACCCTGTCCTCAAGGCCCACCAACAGGCCAGGTTTTGCAGATCTCCACAAAGATGCACAGGTGGAGTAATTAGTGCAGCTGCAGAGCAATAGAGCTGGCTATTTGGAGATCCAAAAAACATGACATGTTGGTGGGCCTTGAGGACAGGGTTGAGGACCACTGCACTATAGGAACAGAGAAAAGCCATCACGGATTTCTGGATGATCCAAACGGATAGGGGGACACCCCTGTGTAAATTCAATGTAAACCATTGGCAGCTCATACGTGACACCGACCGTTTGCTCAGGCCCTTTGAGGAAGCTACGTTATTAGTCAGTTGCCAGGACTATGAGATGAACGATGAGATTCCACTGCTTCATGTACTACAACACATGTTGGAAACCATGGCTGGTCAGGGCACTGGAGACATGGCACATACATTTCACAGCCACATGAAGCCTGTGGGGGCTGAAGTGGAGGAGGAGGAGGGGGTGGGGCACAGCAAACCACAGTTTAGGTTTCACAAAATGACCATTTTATCTAGTCATCTGACAGGAGAGGAGGAGCAGGAGCAGCCACAGGAGCTAGAGGGTTGTGAGTAAGGCGAGACAGAGGACCCAGACACACCGTGGCAGTTTACAGTGGAGATGGAGACAGGTAGTCCCTCCGAGTCACTTGCACAAATGGCACGATGCATGCTCACATGCTTGCGTACTAGTGAGCGCAGAATTGTCTCCATTTGTCAGCGGGAAGACTTCTGGCTCTCCAACTTATTGGACCCTCGCTTCCGGCACAAAATGGGGGCATTTTTTACGCCCACTGAGAGGGAGGACAAACTGACCTACTACAGAGACATCCCACGTAGTCAGTTGGGCGATGTCTATCTGCGCCATGGCCCATACTCCCGCAGGTCTGACTCGGGGGGACCTCTGCGATCACCTTCCACTGACATGGCTGCTGGGGGGGTGGAAGGAGCAGCAGCAGCAGCTCCATCAGCAGCAGCCTCAGTCTTCAGTCGCTAGTGAGTAGCTTTCTACACCCGCATAGTGAGTCTACTCATGAGCAGCAGGAAGACCTGGAGCTGGACCTCAAACAGCAGGTCATGTCATACCTTGACATGACCATGCCAACACACCTTCAAGATCCACTGGATTTGCTGGGAAGCCAAACTTGACTTGTGCCCGCAACTAGCAGAGTTTGCCCTGGAAAAGCTGTACTGGCCGGACAGTAGTTGATTAAGATGGCAACTGGGCTGCTCTATATAACGAAGCAAAATGGCAAATTTACCTCACTATATAAGCTATTGCCCCTCAGATTTACACAGGGCCTGCTCTATATTATGCTGCAAAATGGCAAATTAACCTCACAATATAAGCTATTGCCCCTCAGATTTACACAGGGCCTGCTCTATATAACGAAGCAAAATGGCAAATTTACCTCACTATATAAGCTATTGCCCCTCAGATTTACACAGGGGCTGCTCTATATTATGCTGCAAAATGGCAAATTAACCTCACAATATAAGCTATTGCAGCTCTATATAAATAAAAATAAATAAATAAAAAAAGGGCCTGTAGAAGCTTATTTAGTATAACAGATAGGGTGACATGTGCTGGTTTGGGAGGCCCATATGGGCTAGTGTTTTGGCAGCAGTACAAAAACCAATGCAAAATGCAATAGCTTAATAAAGCTGATGCTGATCAACGCTTATTTAGTATAACAGATGGGGTGCAACATGCAGGTTTGGGATGCCCTGCGGCCTGGTGTATTTAAAGCAGACCAAAACCAATTCAAAATGCAATAACTTAATAAAGCTGAGGCTGTAGATGCTTATTTAGTATAAACAGGTAGGGTGCAAGGTGCAGCTTTGGGGTGCCCTGCGGCCTGGTTAAATGAAAGCAGTCAAAAAGGAAGTGCAAACTGAAGTAGCTTAATGAAGCTGATGCTGATCAACGCTTATGTTGTATACCAGATAGGGTGCAAGGTGCAGCTTTGGGGTGCCCTGCGGCCTGGTTTATTAAAAGCAGTCAAAAACAAGTGCAAACTGAAGTAGCTTAATAAAGCAGCTGATGCTGATCAACGCTTATGTTGTATAACAGATAGGTTTAAAATAGCATGTGCCTTGGGATGCCCGTGTGGCCTGTTATATTTCAAGCTGAACAAAAAGTAACAATAATCCAAGTATGAGACATCATTTTGACCTTCTTTACAGCGCCATACTTTGAAAAAAAAAATTAATTTCATGCCGATCAATCCAAAGGTCAATGCCCCTAACAAAAATAGTGTTCGGCATAAGTTTTCCTTCTGGAAGGACGTAACCTTTAGTTTACATGGTTGGGGTAGGTTATCTTACAAATTGGGATACCCCAGGCAGCAGTGTCATTGAAAGAGACAGATTGTAATGCAGGCCATACGCAAGCAGAGAAACTCAGGCTGCAACAGGCCTATTTAGTTTACATGGTTGGGGTAGGTTATCTTACAAATTGGGATACCCCGCTGTATATGAAACCGAATATAAATGCACACCCAAAAGTGGACAATCAGCCTCCAAGAGGCCTGCTTAGTTTAAATAAGAGAGCTGCTTAGTATGGTAGGTAGGTTATGTTATGTTACAGAATGGGATGCCCCAAGCAGACTTGAGATCAGTATATATGCACACAGCAGCAGTGTGTTAGCAGGCTCATACAGGCCAAATTTCTTTAAATAACTGTGCAGCTTACAGTAAATGCAGAGGCTAATGGTATGTTACAGAATGGGATGCCCCAAAGCTGACTTGAGATCAGTATATATGCACACAGCAGCAGTGTGTAAGCAGGCTCATACAGGCCAAATTTCTTTAAATAACTGTGCAGCTTACAGTAAATGCAGAGGCTAATGGTATGTTACAGAATGGGATGCCCCAAGCAGACTTGAGATCAGTATATATGCACACAGCAGCAGTGTGTTAGCAGGCTCATACAGGCCAAATTTCTTTAAATAACTGTGCAGCTTACAGTAAATGCAGAGGCTAATGGTATGTTACAGAATGGGATGCCCCAAGCAGACTTGAGATCAGTATATATGCACACAGCAGCAGTGTGTTAGCAGGCTCATACAGGCCAAATTTCTTTAAATAACTGTGCAGCTTACAGTAAATGCAGAGGCTAATGGTATGTTACAGAATGGGATGCCCCAAAGCTGACTTGAGATCAGTATATATGCACACAGCAGCAGTGTGTTAGCAGGCTCATACAGGCCAAATTTCTTTAAATAACTGTGCAGCTTACAGTTAATGCAGAGGCTAATGGTATGTTACAGAATGGGATGCCCCAAAGCTGACTTGAGATCAGTATATATGCACACAGCAGCAGTGTGTAAGCAGGCTCATACAGGCCAAATTTCTTTAAATAACTGTGCAGCTTACAGTAAATGCAGAGGCTAATGGTATGTTACAGAATGGGATGCCCCAAGCAGACTTGAGATCAGTATATAAGCACACAGCAGCAGTGTGTTAGCAGGCTCATACAGGCCAAATTTCTTTAAATAACTGTGCAGCTTACAGAAAATGCAGAGGCTAATGGTATGTTACAGAATGGGATGCCCCAAAGCTGACTTGAGATCAGTATATATGCACACAGCAGCAGTGTGTTAGCAGGCTCATACAGGCCAAATTTCTTTAAATAACTGTGCAGCTTACAGTTAATGCAGAGGCTAATGGTATGTTACAGAATGGGATGCCCCAAAAACCAGAGAGCACCTGGCAGGCAGCAGTAAGACTATGCACAGCAAAAGTGTCTTTATCATGCCTAATTTCAATTAGAATAGGTGCAAATGGTTAGGTTCTTAAATAGAGGCTGGTGTAGTCACAGAATGGGATGCCCCAAAAAGGAGGGCACCTGGCAGGGACCAGTAGTGCTATGCCCAGCAAAAGTGTCTTTATCAGGCCTAATTTCAATTATAATAAGAGCAAATGGTTATATGGTCTTAAACAGAGGCTGCTGTAGTCACAGAATGGGATGCCACAACAGAAGTGCACCTGGCAGGGTCCAGAAGTACTATGCCCAGCAAAAGTGTCTTTATCAGGCTAATTTCAATTATAATAAGTGCAAATGGTTATATGGTCTTAAACAGAGGCTGCTGTAGTCACAGAATGGGATGCCCTAAAAAAGTGCACCTGGCAGGGTCCAGAAGTACTATGCCCAGCAAAAGTGTCTTTATCAGGCTAATTTCAATTATAATAAGAGCAAATGGTTATATGGTCTTAAACAGAGGCTGCTGTAGTCACAGAATGGGATGCCACAACAGAAGTGCACCTGGCAGGGTCCAGAAGTACTATGCCCAGCAAAAGTGTCTTTATCAGGCTAATTTCAATTATAATAAGAGCAAATGGTTATATGGTCTTAAACAGAGGCTGCTGTAGTCACAGAATGGGATACCACAACAGAAGTGGACCTGGCAGGTCCAGAAGTACTATGCCCAGCAAAAGTGTCTTTATCAGGCTAATTTCAATTATAATAAGAGCAAATGGTTATATGGTCTTAAACAGAGGCTGCTGTAGTCACAGAATGGGATGCCACAACAGAAGTGGACCTGGCAGGGTCCAGAAGTACTATGCCCAGCAAAAGTGTCTTTATCAGGCTAATTTCAATTATAATAAGAGCAAATGGTTATATGGTCTTAAACAGAGGCTGCTGTAGTCACAGAATGGGATGCCACAACAGAAGTGCACCTGGCAGGGTCCAGAAGTACTATGCCCAGCAAAAGTGTCTTTATCAGGCTAATTTCAATTATAATAAGAGCAAATGGTTATATGGTCTTAAACAGAGGCTGCTGTAGTCACAGAATGGGATGCCACAACAGAAGTGGACCTGGCAGGGTCCAGAAGTACTATGCCCAGCAAAAGTGTCTTTATCAGGCTAATTTCAATTATAATAAGAGCAAATGGTTATATGGTCTTAAACAGAGGCTGCTGTAGTCACAGAATGGGATGCCACAACAGAAGTGGACCTGGCAGGGTCCAGAAGTACTATGCCCAGCAAAAGTGTCTTTATCAGGCTAATTTCAATTATAATAAGAGCAAATGGTTATATGGTCTTAAACAGAGGCTGCTGTAGTCACAGAATGGGATGCCACAACAGAAGTGGACCTGGCAGGGTCCAGAAGTACTATGCCCAGCAAAAGTGTCTTTATCAGGCTAATTTCAATTATAATAAGAGCAAATGGTTATATGGTCTTAAACAGAGGCTGCTGTAGTCACAGAATGGGATGCCACAACAGAAGTGGACCTGGCAGGGTCCAGAAGTACTATGCCCAGCAAAAGTGTCTTTATCAGGCTAATTTCAATTATAATAAGAGCAAATGGTTATATGGTCTTAAACAGAGGCTGCTGTAGTCACAGAATGGGATGCCACAACGGAAGTGCACCTGGCAGGGTCCAGAAGTACTATGCCCAGCAAAAGTGTCTTTATCAGGCTAATTTCAATTATAATAAGAGCAAATGGTTATATGGTCTTAAACAGAGGCTGCTGTAGTCACAGAATGGGATGCCACAACAGAAGTGCACCTGGCAGGGTCCAGAAGTACTATGCCCAGCAAAAGTGTCTTTATCAGGCTAATTTCAATTATAATAAGAGCAAATGGTTATATGGTCTTAAACAGAGGCTGCTGTAGTCACAGAATGGGATGCCTCACAGCAGACTTAAGATCAGTTCAGTATATATGCACAGTTAGTTAGTATAAGCAGCCTGAAAATGCTAACAAAGCCTGTCAGACTGGATGAAAAAAAAAAAAAAAACTCCCTGTGACAGCCTCCGATTTTTCTACCTTTCCCTGTTTTTTCGCTGACTTTCTGTCTGTCTCCTGTCTGTCTCCTGCCTGTCTCCAGCCTGTCCCTGTCTGTCCCTGCCTGTCTAACTGCGTCTCTCCCTCAGCTACACAACGTTCTGTCTCTCACGAATGCAATAGAGAAATGAGGCAGGAAAGCAAGATGGCCGGCCTTAAATACCGCTGTGACGTCACCGGGCTTGCTGGCTGCTGATAGGCTGCATGTGACTGTCCCAGCTTGCACTGGGGCGGGGTTGATGTCTGGACATGTCCCGTCCGCCATCTTAGAATGCCTGTAATGTAAATGAATGGATGTTAAAGGAAAACTTCGAGCGATCGAATCGCGGGGAAATTCGGATTCGATCCAAATCGAATTTTTCCTGAAATTCGGATCGAATCCGGGTTCGTCCGGATCGATTCGCTCATCCCTAACCACTATTGATAAATGGCTGTTTTGTGCATTTTAGGTGACGGATACGGAACCCTTAGAAGCGGCACGGGAGCTGCGTGCGCGGGTGCGTCTGCTGCACTTCCCTCTCCTGCATTTGTACTTTGCACAGCTTTTACATATGGTCTGGTAACCTCATACTTAATGCTGCTGGCACTTTTTTTGGTGTCTTTAATTGTTATTTGATCATGTAGTTTTTGTACACATTAGTCCTTTTGATATTCTGTGCATTATATTCATATACTTAATCTTTTATTTATTTATGTCATTTTGATATATTCTATGAAGTCATTATGATTAATTTAAGATTGCACTGGTCACTTTTGAAAATGATTGTTTTATAACATTGCACCTTATTTAGATAATTTTGCACTGTATCGACACATAAGTTTACTTAAATATTTTTAGAGATTTTTGTGCCAGCACAAAAATATGGGTTGTGTTTTTTGATATCATCATAGGATATTTCCGTTCAATTGCACTTTATTTATGGACTTTTCAGACAGAGATTGTAGATTAACAAAGGTTTGTAGATTATAGGGAGTTTTTTGCAGCAGTGTTTTTAAGTGTCTTGTGGCATATGTTTTATGTATTTTGAGCTCACATTGTTTTTTGAGTGTAATTTATTGTTAATAAAATATGTCTATTTGAAATTGGTTTTGTGCTCCTCGTTGGGAGGAAGGTGTGGCTTAGGCCTACATCCACTCCATTTAGGTTTTGGCTATTCATTTGGGAGTGAGCACATTAATTAATAGTATCGGTAGTGCACCCTTGTTCTTAATAGTTGACGGCTACGGTTAAAGAATTATTTAATTCAATTTAAAAGCTTGACTTCTGAAATCTGTATTCTGTATAAATTGAGGTATAGAGGTCTCCTTTTAAATGTACTAGCTGTTGTAAAAATAACCACTCGCTATAGAAAGACCATATAGCCATCAACAGCTGTTACCATCTATCAGTAGAGCCAGCACTATGAGCTCATGTATACTGTTTTAACTGTTCACTTGTGATTGGATGTTACATATGTTTTGCCCAAATATGTCCTAACACGCCCATTTGTTTCACTGTATTAAAAGCCAGCGGGAGGTCATTTCGAGAGCGATCTTTCCAGGGGTATACGGAAACTACGCTGTGTCCGTGTGTCTTTGGGTGACAAGACCATTTAAGCACAGCTCTTCCTTGATGCAGTCTTCTGAGTCTACTTAAAATTCCCCAACAATACCGACCGCCGAGGTGTTACTTGAGATCATTTGAAACCCCAGCTCCATGGGCTGAATCAGGAAATATACGTGATTTTATATGATTAGTTTATCCGTCATATTTTTTCTTTTCATCGCTTTTCATTATTTGTATAAAATGAAAAGTGATGAACCCATTTGCCCAGACGTCACACAGTGCACTTTCATCAAAGGAAATAGTGGTGGAACAGAAACTATTTGTCGACAGCACAACAAACGCATATTCAAAACGTTCATGCGCTGACCTCTGCTTTTAGAAATATACATAAAGAAGAATAAAAAAAAAACTGAACAGCATTCCACCTTAATTGGACACAGGAATAATAAAAACATGACCTTAGCTACCTTCAAAATGGGAAAAAGAAACAAATATTCTCCCCCTATATAACTTGTCCTTACAAATGTACCGAATGAATAGCCCATAACACAGATGAAGGCCAATGGGTACAGCGGGCAACCCCGCCCAACACCAGCGCTAATGGCAAACTCCTCGCTCCGATTCCCATTGACCAACACCTGACTAGAGATACCAGAATAAAGGCCACGGACCACCTTCCGTGTTGTAAATGATTGCATTTTAAACTTCCTTTAAGGGGCTGGAATGAGACTCTTTCCTAGAATGGAAAGTATTTGAACACACAGCCAACAAAAGAAATAAAAGAATTACACATCACTCCTTGCAGTGGGAGGAGCTTTGCAAATAATCTCTTTACATTTCAGAACCACTATTGATAAATGGCTGTTTTGTCCATTTTAGATGATGAATACTGTTAAAGAATTATTTAATTATTGATTTTATTAATTATTAATTTTATTTTATTTTGATTTTAAAGCTTGACTTCTGAAATATGTATTCTGTATAAATTGAGGTATAGAGGTCTCCTTTTAAATGTACTAGCTGTTGTAAAAATAACCACTCGCTATAGAAAGACCATATAGCCATCAACCATCTATCAGATGCGCCAGCACTAGGAAATCACGTATACTGTTTTGACTGTTCACTTGTGATTGGATGTAACATATGTTTTGCCCAAATATGTACTAAGACGCCCATTTGTTTCACTGTATTAAAAGCCAGCAGGTGGTAATTTCGAGAGTGACCTTTCCAGGGGTATACGGAAACTACGCTGCGTCTGTGTGTCTTTGGATGACAAGAGGTTTCTCAGAATTCGAACTTTAGCACAGCTCTTCCTTGAGGCAGTCTGCTGAGTCTACCTAGAATTCCCCAACAATACCTACCACTAGGGATGAGCGAATCGATCCGGACGAACCCGGATTCAATCCGAATTTCATGAAAAATTCGATTCGGATCGAATCCGAATTTCCCCGCGATTCGATCGCTCGAAGTTTTCCTTTAACATCCATTCATTTACATTACAGGCATTCTAAGATGGCGGATGGGACATGTCCAGACATCTACCCCGTGCCAGTGCAAGCTGGGGCAGTCACATGCAGCCTATCAGCAGCCAGCAAGCCCGGTGACGTCACAGCGCTATTTAAGGCGGCGGACATCTTGCTTTTCCTCATTTCTCTATTGCATTCGTGAGAGACAGGACGCTGCTGTAGCGAGGGAGAGAAAGAGAGCCAGGGACAGACAGGGACAGACAGAAGACAGGCAGGAGAAAGGCAGGAAGTCAGCGAGAAGAAGGGAAAGTTAGGAAAAATCGGAGGCAGTCACAGGGAGATTTTTTTTATTTTTCATCCAGCCTGAGTGTTATTGGCTGGCTGACTGGCTTTGTTAGCGTTTTCAGGCTGCTTATACACTTACTGTGCATATATACTGAACTGATCTCAAGTCTGCTGTGAGGCATCCCATTCTGTGACTACACCAGCCTCTATTTACTATAACCCTTTGCACTTATTCTAAAAGTAATTTGGCCTGATAAACACACTTTTGCTGTGCATAGTAGTACTGCTGCCAGGTGCACTGCTGCCTGTTGGGGCATCCCATTCTGTGACTACACAAGCCTCTATTTAATACTATAACCCTTTGCACTTATTCTAATAGAAATTTGGCCTGATTAGGACACTTTTGCTGTGCATAGTAGTACTGCTGCCAGGTGCACTGCTGGTTGTTGGGGCATCCCATTCTGTGACTACACCAGCCTCTATTTAACCCTTTCGCTGCCAGCCTACCTGCAGCATTTGCCACTCCCTGTTGCCAGACGATGTTTCACTATTTTGCGCTACACATGTTCAACTGTCATTTTTGAAAGGATTTCCAGGGATTTCCCAGGAAAATTATATATTGTTTTTTTCAACAGAGTCTGGGCTTTAACATGAAATGTCTTGTTTGTATTTTTTAGGTGTATTCTCAATATTTTTGGGTGAAATGTGTGAAAAAAATAAAAAAAAAATATTTTTTTACAATTTGTAGAGTTTTTTTGTAATAAAAAATGTAAGTTTGTCAATAAAATCTTATTGCGTGAGAAACCCCAATTTCTCCCGGTTACAGCGATACCACATATGTATAGGTAGACACCCTTTCCTGCCCAGAAGCCTTTTATAGCTGCTGGATGACAAATGGTTAATTAAAAAAAAAAATGACATAGGGTCCCCCCTTCCCGGGGAGGGGGACCCCATTTTTTTTGGGATTTTTAAGGGTTAAAAACCCTTAAAAATCCAAAAAAAAAAATGACGTGGGGTCCCCCTTACCCAAAGTAACCAGCCCGGGACCAGCTATGGGGGCTTGTAGGCACAGAGTGGGGGGGCCAGCTTTGGTGGCCCCCCCACCCTGCAGCCTACGAGCCCACATAGCCTATGTGGGCCCGGGCTCTTCTGCCCCCCCCTGGCCTTTGGGGAGGCAGGTAATGGGGGTGCGGGGGTTAATGGCAAGTCACCCGCTAGGGCAGGTGACTTGCCACCCCCCCAGCCTTGTGAACTGGTATAAGGGGTCTCATGGACCCCTTACCAGCTCACAAAGGGTTAACTGTTAAAAAAAACCACCACACAATAATAAAAAGTATTTTATTAGAAAAAAAAAATTTTTTTTTACTGTACTTACCTTCGATTGCAAGCTCTTGTCCCTCGCCGCTCAGCTGACAGATGCCGGTGATCGGCATCCAGAGAAGGAGAAGGCAGGAGATCAGAGGATCTCCTGTCACCTCCTTCCCCAGCGCCGATCACCGGCATCTGAGAAGCTGAGAAAGCTGAAGCCCGTTCGGGGCCGGGATGACTTCATAAGCCCCGCCCCCAAGGGGGCGGGGCTTAGAGGCATGATGGCGGCCGCCATCGAGAAGAAGAGAGGAGAGAGCCTCCCAGGCTCTCTCCTGAAGATCGGTAAGTCCTGGGGGGGGATCGGAGGCCCCCCAGGTGAAGAGGAGGGACAGCGGGAGCCAGCGCACACACAGGTAAGTGAATGTCATTTTTTTTTTTTTTTTTTTTTACAGTTAGAAGCTGCTGCTGCAGAAGCGGGGGGGGGCGGCCTATTCCGGGGGCTCTCCTGGAGCCATCCGACCCCCCACGGGGGATCGGATGGCACCAAATTAAAGAGGAGACCCGGCCGGATCCAACAAGGGGTCAGGTGAGTATTTTTTATTTTTATTTTTTAAACTAGAAGCGAGGAAAGTCAAGGCACTTAAGGCCCAGCCAAGCCAGCACGTAGGTGTTACGGGCTTGGCAACAAAAGGGTTAATACTATAACCCTTTGCACTTATTCTAATAGAAATTTGGCCTGATAAAGACACTTTTGCTGTGCATAGTAGTACTGCTCACAGGTGCTCTCTGGTTGTTGGGGCATCCCATTCTGTGACTACACCAGCCTCTATTTAATACTATAACCCTTTGCACTCATTCTAATAGAAATTTGGCCTGATAAAGACACTTTTGCTGTGCATAGTAGTACTGCTGCCAGGTGCACTGCTGGCTGTTGGGGCATCCCATTCTGTGACTACACAAGCCTCTATTTAAAACTATAACCCTTTGCACTTATTCTAATAGAAATTAGGCCTGATAAAGACACTTTTGCTGTGCATAGTAGTACTGCTCACAGGTGCTCTTTGGTTGTTGAGGCATCCCATTCTGTGTCTACACCAGCCTCTATTTACTACTATAACCCTTTGCACTTATTCTAATAGAAATTTGGCCTGATAAACACACTTTTGCTGTGCATAGTATTACTGCTCCCAGGTGCACTGCTGGCTGTTGGGGCATCCCATTCTGTGACTACACCAGCCTCTATTTACTACTATAACCCTTTGCACTTATTCTAATAGAAATTTGGCCTGATAAACACACTTTTGCTGCGCATAGTATTACTGCTCACAGGTGGACTGCTGGCTGTTGGGGCATCCCATTCTGTGACTACACCAGCCTCTATTTACTACTATAACCCTTTGCACTTATTCTAATAGAAATTTGGCCTGATAAACACACTTTTGCTGTGCATAGTATTACTGCTCCCAGGTGCACTGCTGGCTGTTGGGGCATCCCATTCTGTGACTACACCAGCCTCTATTTACTACTATAACCCTTTGCACTTATTCTAATAGAAATTTGGCCTGATAAACACACTTTTGCTGTGCATAGTATTACTGCTGCCAGGTGCACTGCTGGCTGTTGGGGCATCCCATTCTGTGACTACACCAGCCTCTATTTACTACTATAAAACTTTTCACTTATTCTAATAGAAATTTGGCCTGATAAACACACTTTTGCTGTGCATAGTAGTACTGCTCACAGGTGCTCTCTGGTTGTTGGGGCATCCCATTCTGTGACTACACCAGCCTCTATTTAATACTATAACCCTTTGCACTTATTCTAATAGAAATTAGGCCTGATAAAGACACTTTTGCTGTGCATAGTAGTACTGCTCACAGGTGCTCTCTGGTTGTTGGGGCATCCCATTCTGTGACTACACCAGCCTCTATTTAATACTATAACCCTTTGCACTTATTCTAATAGAAATTAGGCCTGATAAAGACACTTTTGCTGTGCATAGTAGTACTGCTCACAGGTGCTCTCTGGTTGTTGGGGAATCCCATTCTGTGACTACACCAGCCTCTATTTAATACTATAACCCTTTGCACTTATTCTAATAGAAATTAGGCCTGATAAAGACACATTTGCTGTGCATAGTAGTACTGCTCACAGGTGCTCTCTGGTTGTTGGGGCATCCCATTCTGTGACTACACCAGCCTCTATTTAATACTATAACCCTTTGCACTTATTCTAATAGAAATTTGGCCTGATAAAGACACTTTTGCTGTGCATAGTAGTACTGCTGCCAGGTGCACTGCTGGTTGTTGGGGCATCCCATTCTGTGACTACACCAGCCTCTATTTAATACTATAACCCTTTGCACTTATTCTAATAGAAATTTGGCCTGATAAAGACACTTTTGCTGTGCATAGTAGTACTGCTGCCAGGTGCTCTCTGGTTGTTGGGGCATCCCATTCTGTGACTACACCAGCCTCTATTTAATACTATAACCCTTTGCACTTATTCTAATAGAAATTAGGCCTGATAAAGACACTTTTGCTGTGCATAGTAGTACTGCTGCCAGGTGCTCTCTGGTTGTTGGGGCATCCCATTCTGTGACTACACCAGCCTCTATTTAATACTATAACCCTTTGCACTCATTCTAATAGAAATTTGGCCTGATAAAGACACTTTTGCTGTGCATAGTAGTACTGCTGCCAGGTGCACTGCTGGCTGTTGGGGCATCCCATTCTGTGACTACACAAGCCTCTATTTAAAACTATAACCCTTTGCACTTATTCTAATAGAAATTAGGCCTGATAAAGACACTTTTGCTGTGCATAGTAGTACTGCTCACAGGTGCTCTCTGGTTGTTGAGGCATCCCATTCTGTGTCTACACCAGCCTCTATTTACTACTATAACCCTTTGCACTTATTCTAATAGAAATTTGGCCTGATAAACACACTTTTGCTGTGCATAGTATTACTGCTCCCAGGTGCACTGCTGGCTGTTGGGGCATCCCATTCTGTGACTACACCAGCCTCTATTTACTACTATAACCCTTTGCACTTATTCTAATAGAAATTTGGCCTGATAAACACACTTTTGCTGTGCATAGTATTACTGCTCCCAGGTGCACTGCTGGCTGTTGGGGCATCCCATTCTGTGACTACACCAGCCTCTATTTACTACTATAACCCTTTGCACTTATTCTAATAGAAATTTGGCCTGATAAACACACTTTTGCTGTGCATAGTATTACTGCTCCCAGGTGCACTGCTGGCTGTTGGGGCATCCCATTCTGTGACTACACCAGCCTCTATTTACTACTATAAAACTTTTCACTTATTCTAATAGAAATTTGGCCTGATAAACACACTTTTGCTGTGCATAGTATTACTGCTCACAGGTGCACTGCTGGCTGTTGGGGCATCCCATTCTGTGACTACACCAGCCTCTATTTACTACTATAACCCTTTGCACTTATTCTAATAGAAATTTGGCCTGATAAACACACTTTTGCTGTGCATAGTAGTACTGCTCACAGGTGCTCTCTGGTTGTTGGGGCATCCCATACTGTGACTACACCAGCCTCTATTTAATACTATAACCCTTTGCACTTATTCTAATGGAAATTTGGCCTGATAAACACACTTTTGCTGTGCATAGTATTACTGCTCACAGGTGCACTGCTGGCTGTTGGGGCATCCCATTCTGTGACTACACAAGCCTCTATTTACTACTATAACCCTTTGCACTTATTCTAATAGAAATTTGGCCTGATAAACACACTTTTGCTGTGCATAGTACTACTGCTCACAGGTGCACTCCTGTTGGGGCATCCCATTCTGTGACTACACCAGCCTCTATTTACTACTATAACCCTTTGCACTTATTCTAATAGAAATTTGGCCTGATAAAGACACTTTTGCTGTGCATAGTAGTACTGCTGCCAGGTGCTCTCTGGTTGTTGGGGCATCCCATTCTGTGACTACACCAGCCTCTATTTAATACTATAACCCTTTGCGCTTATTCTAATAGAAATTTGGCCTGATAAAGACACTTTTGCTGTGCATAGTAGTACTGCTGCCAGGTGCTCTCTGGTTGTTGGGGCATCCCATTCTGTGACTACACCAGCCTCTATTTAATACTATAACCCTTTGCGCTTATTCTAATAGAAATTTGGCCTGATAAAGACACTTTTGCTGTGCATAGTATTACTGCTCACAGGTGCACTGCTGGCTGTTGGGGCATCCCATTCTGTGACTACACAAGCCTCTATTTAATACTATAACCCTTTGCACTTATTCTAATAGAAATTAGGCCTGATAAAGACACTTTTGCTGTGCATAGTTGTACTGCTCACAGGTGCTCTCTGGTTGTTGGGGCATCCCATTCTGTGACTACACCTGCCTCTATTTAATACTATAACCCTTTGCACTTATTCTAATAGAAATTAGGCCTGATACAGACACTTTTGCTGTGCATAGTAGTACTGCTCACAGGTGCTCTCTGGTTGTTGGGGCATCCCATTCTGTGACTACACAAGCCTCTATTTACTACTATAACCCTTTGCACTTATTCTAATAGAAATTTGGCCTGATAAACACACTTTCGCTGTGCATAGTATTACTGCTCCCAGGTGCACTGCTGGCTGTTGGGGCATCCCATTCTGTGACTACACCAGCCTCTATTTAATACTATAACCCTTTGCACTTATTCTAATAGAAATTAGGCCTGATAAAGACACTTTTGCTGTGCATAGTAGTACTGCTCACAGGTGCACTGCTGGCTGTTGGGGCATCCCATTCTGTGACTACACCAGCCTCTATTTACTACTATAACTCTTTGCACTTATTCTAATAGAAATTTGGCCTGATAAACACACTTTTGCTGTGCATAGTATTACTGCTCCCAGGTGCACTGCTGGCTGTTGGGGCATCCCATTCTGTGACTACACCAGCCTCTATTTACTATTATAACCCTTTGCACTTATTCTAATAGAAATTTGGCCTGATAAACACACTTTTGCTGTGCATAGTATTACTGCTCACAGGTGCACTGCTGGCTGTTGGGGCATCCCATTCTGTGACTACACCAGCCTCTATTTACTACTATAACCCTTTGCACTTATTCTAATAGAAATTTGGCCTGATAAACACACTTTTGCTGTGCATAGTATTACTGCTCCCAGGTGTACTGCTGGCTGTTGGGGCATCCCATTCTGTGACTACACCAGCCTCTATTTACTACTATAACCCTTTGCACTTATTCTAATAGAAATTTGGCCTGATAAACACACTTTTGCTGTGCATAGTATTACTGCTCACAGGTGCACTGCTGGCTGTTGGGGCATCCCATTCTGTGACTACACCAGCCTCTATTTACTACTATAACCCTTTGCACTTATTCTAATAGAAATTTGGCCTGATAAACACACTTTTGCTGTGCATAGTATTACTGCTCCCAGGTGCACTGCTGGCTGTTGGGGCATCCCATTCTGTGACTATACCAGCCTCTATTTACTACTATAACCCTTTGCACTTATTCTAATAGAAATTTGGCCTGATAAACACACTTTTGCTGTGCATAGTATTACTGCTCACAGGTGCACTGCTGGCTGTTGGGGCATCCCATTCTGTGACTACACAAGCCTCTATTTACTACTATAACCCTTTGCACTTATTCTAATAGAAATTTGGCCTGATAAAGACACTTTTGCTGTGCATAGTACTACTGCTCCCAGGTGCTCTGCTGTTGGGGCATCCCATTCTGTAACATACCATACCCCTCTTTATTTACACTAAGCAGGCCTGTTGGAGGCTGAGTGTTACTGCTCACTTTTGGTGTGCATTATATTCTGTTTCATATAGACCCACTGCTGCCTGGGGGTTCTTAAAATATCACCTACTACCACGCCAGTTAGACTATGTCGGGCAGACAAGTGCCTGGAAGTGAAAAGAGGAGTGGCAGAGGCCAAGATTCCGCAGGCAGAGGTCGCAGCAGACTGGGGGCCAGTAGCAGCAGGAATCACGCTGAGAGACCTAATCTGCCAGTATCTGCTAGCGGTCGGGTCTCCACCAGTAACGCATCTGCCGTGGTAGATTGGTTGACGCGCTCATCAACAACATCATCACAACTTACGTCTGAGACCCCCAGTCTAGGGTCGATAGGTTCCTCTGACACAACCCTGAGTTGGCATGCCCCGAGAGCAGTCCCTGTCCTCCCATTGCCTCTGTCCTACGCCGTTCCCTCCCCCAGCGACGTATCCTATGCTTTGGGTTCAGCTCCACTCTTTAGTGAGGAGGACGATCAGATAGAGGACAGTCAGCTGCTACTGCCCAGCCAAGAAATGGAGGTGGCTTCTTTAGCTAGGCAGACAAATAGTGATGTGGACAGTGTCGTGGGTGCTGCGAGCGTTCCAGCTCCTGCGCCAGACACTGTTGACGAATCCACGAACATCAGTGACGTACAGCCACAACTCGGTGATAATGATGATGACGATGAAGCCGATCACACTTGGGAGCCGGGTGATAAAGGGGCTTCATCGTCATCATCAGGAGAAGAGGGGCGCAGGTTGCCCCGGAGTCAGCAGCTGAGGCAGCAAGGTGGTAGCAGTCAGCATGGGGGCACAATTCCAAAGGCTGGAGCCGGCCGGGGCCGGTGCCGGGGTAGAGCACCTGCTGTGCGGCAGTCTACCTTATCGGGAGGTAGTGGAGCAGGGGTTCCTGGAGTTGGCATCAGCAGCAGTGAATCAGTGAGGCCAGGGGGTGGGAAAAGTAGCTACTCGGCAGTGTGGCAGTTTTTCCTGAAGCATCCGCAGGAGGGTAACATGGCCACATGCAAGATATGTAGGCAAAAGGTGAAGCGTGGCCAGGGTCCAAATGTTGGCACCACGGCCCTGCGTCAACATATGATGCGCCACCATAAAGCGACCTGGGAGAACCGAGGCTCCCAAGGGGTGGTCCAGTCTGCTTCCTCACCAAGTGGCACGCCGCTCCCAATTTCTGCCAGCCAAGGCTCCAGCACCTCAGCCGAAGGCAGCTGTGCGTCATACCCATCCTCTGTCGCTCCTGCTCCTCCTCCTCCTCCTCCAAGTCATGCATCCCGCCAGCAATCCATCAGCGAAGCCATGTCCAAGAGACAGCAGTATGCGCCCACTCATCCTACGGCGCAGAAGCTGAATGTGCTCCTGTCCAAGTTGCTGGTGCTGCAGTCGCTCCCTTTTCAGGTGGTGGACTCTGCACCTTTCAGAGAACTGATGGCTTGTGCCGAGCCGAGGTGGAGAGTCCCAAGCCGTCATTTCTTTGCCAAGAAGGCAGTACCAGCGCTGCACACTTTTGTTGAACAGAAGGTGGCCCAGTCCTTGAGCCTGTCGGTGTGTAGCAAAGTGCATGGCAGCGCCGACGTCTGGAGCTGTAACTACGGTCAGGGACAGTACATGTCGTTTACGGCCCACTGGGTGAATGTGGTCCCTTTGCAGCAGCAGCAACTTGGACAGGTCAAGCCGCTTCGGCCTCCGCGTTCCCTGCCCGTTGGGCCTGTGACACTGTGCGACTCGGCCTCCTCATCCTCCGCCATCTCCTCACCCTCCACTGTAGGCTCAAGTCTCAGTGCCCCTCCAGTCTACCATGTGTGCAGGGCACGGAGGTGTCACGCAGTGCTTCACACGGAGTCACACAGGGGAGGAACTGCTTAAATTTATTCATCTGGAAATCCAAACATGGCTTACTCCAAGAAAACTTAAAATGGGAATCATGGTTACCGACAATGGGAAGAACATTTTGTCTGTGCTGCGCCAAGGAAGCCTGACCCATGCCCCCTGCATGGCTCACGTCTTCAATCTGGTTGTCAAGCGGTTTCTGAAGTGTTCCCCCCATCTGCAAGACATCCTAACAACTTCAAGGAAACTTTGCATGCACTTCAGCCACTCATACACCGCCAAACACACCCTTCTTGAGCTACAGCGTCAGAACGGTATCCCCCAACATAGTCTGATTTGCGATGTTTCCACCCGTTGGAATTCCACCCTTCACATTTTGGACCGATTATATGAACAGAGAAAAGCCATCACGGATTTCCTGATGATCCAAGCAGATAGGGGGACTCCCCTGTGTAACTTCAATGTCAACCAGTGGCAGCTCATACGTGACACCTGCCGTTTGCTCAGGCCCTTTGAGGAAGCCACTTTATTTGTCAGTCGGCAGGATTACGGGATGAACGACGTGATTCCACTGCTTCATGTACTACAGCACATGTTGGAAACCATGGCTGGTCAAGGCACTGGAGACATGGCGTTTACATCTTACGGCCACATGAACCCCGTTGGAGCTGAACTGGAGGAGGAGGAGGAAGAGGAGGAGGAGTTGCCCAGCGAAACACAGTTTAGGCTTGGCGAAATGGCTGGTTTATCTAGTCAGTGGACAGGAGAGGAGGAGCAGGAGCAGCCAGAGGAGCTAGAGGTTTTTGAGGAAGGCGAGACAGAGGACCCGGGCACACCGTGGCAGTATGCAGTGGAGATGGAGACAGGTAGTCCATCCGAGTCACTTGCGCAAATGGCACGAAGCATGCTCACGTGCTTGCGTAGTGACCCCAGAATTGTTTCCATCTGTCGGCGGGATGACTTCTGGCTGTCCACCTTATTGGACCCTCGCTTCCGGCACAAAATGGGGGCATTTTTTAAACCCACCGAGAGGGAGGACAAACTGAACTACTACAAAGACAGTCTACGTAGGCAGTTGGCCGATGCCTATCTGCGCCATGGTCCATACTCTCGCAGGTCTGACTCGAGGGGACCTCTGCGCTCACCTTCCACTGTCATGGCTGCTGGGGGGGGTTGGCAGGAGCAGCAGCAGCAGCTCCATCAGCAGCAGCCTCAGTCTTCAGTTGCTAATGAGTAGCTTTCTACACCCGCATAGTGAGGCTACTCATGAGCAGCAGGAAGACCTGGAGCAGGACCTGAACCAGCAGGTCATGTCATACTTTGACATGACCATGCCAACACACCTTGAGGATCCGCTGGACTTCTGGGCAGCCAAACTTGATTTGTGGCCGCAACTAGCAGAGTTTGCCCTGGAAAAGCTGTCCTGCCCGGCAAGTAGTGTGCCATCTGAGCGGGTGTTTAGTGCGGCGGGGGCCATAGTTACGGCGAGGAGAACTCGTCTGTCAACTAAAAATGTGGAGAGACTCACCTTTGTCAGAATGAATCAGGGATGGATCAGCCAGGATTTCCACCCACCAATGCCTGATGCATGCGACTAGATTCAGCATGGCGCCACGTTTTGCACTTTCCAAATGGTGCAAAACATATTTATGTCTTTAGGCCAATTTTTGGGCTCCTGCTGCCAACTCCAGGGTGTGATTCATCCAATTTTTGGGCTCCTGAAGCCAACCCCAGTGTCTCTTTAAAGTAATGTTTGGGCTCCTGCTGCTGCTGCTGCTGCTGCTGCTGCCAACTACAGGGTGTGATTCATCCAATTTTTGGGCTCCTGAAGCCAACCCCAGTGTCTCTTTAAAGTAATGTTTGGGCTCCTGCTGCTGCTGCCAACTCCAGGGTGTGATTTATCCAATTTTTGGGCTCCTGAAGCCAACTCCAGTGTCTCTTTAAAGTAATATTTGGGCTCCTGCTGCTGCCAACTCCAGGGTGTGATTCATCCAATTTTTGGGCTCCTGAAGCCAACTCCAGTGTCTCTTTAAAGTAATGTTTGGGCTCCTGCTGCTGCTGCCAACTCCAGGGTGTGATTCATCCAATTTTTGGGCTCCTGAAGCCAACCCCAGTGTCTCTTTAAAGTAATGTTTGGGCTCCTGTTGCTGCTGCCAACTCCAGGGTGTGATTCATCCAATTTTGGGCTCCTGCTGCCAAATCCAGTGTCTCTTTAAAGTAATATTTGGTCTCCTGCTGCTGCTGCTTGCAACTGCAGGGTGTGATTCATCCAATCTTTGGGCTCCTGCAGCCAACTCCAGTGTCTCTTTCAAGCTATGTTTGGGCTCCTGCTGCTGCTGCTGCTGCTGCTTGAAACTCCAGGGTGTGTCAGTCAATTTTTGGGCTCCTGCTGCTGCCAACTCCAGTGTCTCTTTCAGCCAATGTTTGGGCTCCTGCTGCTGCTTGCAACTCCAGGGTGTGATTCATCCAATTTTTGGGCTCCTGCTGCTGCCAACTCCAGTGTCTTTTTAAAGCAATGTTTGGGCTCCTGCCCCTCATAGTGATGCCACTTCAACTCTCTGCAATTGTGCCGCTCTGCGATTCTATTAGCGATGCCTCTGATCTGCACGT
Source organism: Gastrophryne carolinensis (assembly GCA_027917425.1). Classification (NCBI taxonomy): domain Eukaryota; kingdom Metazoa; phylum Chordata; class Amphibia; order Anura; family Microhylidae; genus Gastrophryne; species Gastrophryne carolinensis. Next base: position 20,562,757 of record CM051244.1, read on the forward strand.
GATATTTATTCAAAGTATTATTTAACTAACCCAGCACTCATCCTGTGCGTGTTACAGCAAGGCAGAATGGTTTACAACCCTATTGAGGCTCTAGGAGGCTCAGAAATAGCCGTTTTTAATAGCGATTCGTCGCGAATAAATTCGGGTCGAAACGATTTTTGTCGGAAAATTCGGCGAATCAGTCGAATCGAATTTTTCAAAAGTTCGCTCATCTCTACCTACCACCTAGGTGGTACTTGAGATAATTTAAAACCCCAGCTCTATGGGCTTAATCAGGAAACATACGTGATTCTATACGATTAGTTTATCCTTCATATTTTTTCTTTTCATCGCTTTTCATTATTTGTATAAAATGAAAAGTGATGAACCCATTTGCCCAGACGTCACACAGTGCACTTTCATCAAAGGAAATAGTGGTGGAACAGAAACTATTTGTCGACAGCACAACAGCAGTTGGGCTAAGCCAGGACAAACGCATATTCAAAACGTTCATACGCTGACCTCTGCTTTTAGAAATATACATAAAGAAGAATAAAAAAAAACTGAACAGCATTCCACCTTAATTGGACACAGGAATAATAAAAACATGACCTTAGCTACCTTCAAAATGGGAAAAAGAAACAAATAATCTCTTTAAGCTGCATCAGACGTTGACCCGCACTAGGAGTATTTTCTTTTCGCACAAACAGCTTTTAGCAAGGAAGCTGTAAATGTTTAAAATGGAATGTCCTTACTATGCCGAAGGTCGGGAGAAAGGTTTTGTACATAAATATTTGCTGCATTATGTTCCAGGAAACTAGCGGAGAATATGGCTTGAGCTTTAAGGGCTCTTCCTCCTCGCCGATGCTATGGATTGTTTTGTAGAGCCCCGAAAAGCAAGGACAACCAACAAATCAATGCGTTCTATGGGGTTAGTATGAAAGCCTTGCTTTTGCCCTCCAGTCATTCTACAGTACAATGCAGGTCAGCTTGAGTCATTGTGCGCCCAATAGCGTTTGTGGAAAAATAATATAGCAAATAAAATATTTTTTTGGTACGTTGTAAATGATTGCATTTCAGACTTCCTTTAAAGTGGACCAAAACCCGGACGTTTTTTAAGTTTTTTTTACTAAAAAAAATACTGGGCAACATGCCCCAGCCCCAGTATTGAATGTAAGCAAGAGGCGAAAATCCAAGATGGCGGTGCAAGAAACAAAAGGAAGCGATGCCGCGCAGGAGCTTCGGAGATACGTTTTGTACCTCCCCCTATATAACTTGTCCTTACATATGTACTGAATTAATAGCACATAACAGAGATGAAGGCCAATGGCTACAGTGGGCAGCCCTGCCCGACAACAGCGCTAATGGCAAACTCCTCGCTCTGATTCCCATTGACCAACACCTGACTAGAGATACCAGAATAAAGGCCATGGACCACCTTCCGTTGTCATAGAACCAGGACTGTTCCTCTAGTTTCCCAGCAGAGGGCGCCAAGGTTCCCCCTGCGCTTGCATTTCCGCACTAGTCATAGCAGGGCCATTAAGTGTGCGAATATGCACGCGTATTTGTGCGCCGTACGATTTAACGGATTTGCAGGCATGTACGATTATGCGCTCGCTTTTGCGCAGGTGCAGGGGTCTTTAGATACTGGTGAGCCCTCAGCTCCATTGCCAGTTGGTAATTTCTCCTGCCTGTTCCTGAGTTCCAGTCTTCCTCTCCTGTGTACTGACCCAACTTGATCCTGACTATGCTCCTGCTCTCCTGACGACCTTGGCTTGTTTACGACTTTGATCCTGTTCTGCCTGCCCACGACCTTGGCTTGTTTACGACTTCGATCCTGTTCTGTCTGCCCCCGACCTCAACTTGTTTATGACTTCGATCCAGTTCTGCCTGCCCACAACCTCAACTTGTTTACGACTTCGATCCAGTTCTGCCTGCCCCCAACCTCGGCTTGTTTACGACTTCGATCCAGTTCTGCCTGCCCACAACCTCAACTTGTTTACGACTTAGATCCAGTTCTGCCTGCCCCCGACCTTGGCTTGTTTACGACTTCGATCCTGTTCTGTTTGCCCCGACCTCGGCTTGTTTATGACTTTGATCCTGTTCTGTCTGCCCCGACCTCGGCTTGTTTATGACTTCGATCCTGTTCTGTCTGCCCCAACCTCGGCTTGTTTACAACTTTGATCCTGTTCTGCAAACCACGACTTTCTACCCTGAACTTGACAAAACCAACTCCTAGGTTGCCTGACCTGGGGCCTTCCTGCAGCCAGCCTATCCTCACCTTTAGAGGCTCTAGTGAAAACCAGGTTGGTCCTTAGATTCCAGGCTTCCCGGTCAAGAGGTGAGTTTCCGCAATCAGGGTTCACACCCGGAAGCCTGACATCCATATTGTAAATTATTACATTTCAGACTTCCTTTAAGGGGCTGAAAATGAGGCTCTTTCCTAGAGCGGAAAGCATTTGAACACACGACCAACAAAAGGAATAATAGAATTACCCATAACTCTTTGCAGTGGGGGGAGCTTTGCGAATAATCTCTTTACATCTTGCAACCATCCAATGCTGCTGAGTGTGCAATGCCAAGGATTAGCTTTAAAGTGGAACATCAGACCTTTTGTGAAGTTCCTCTCTAAACATCCCTCCCTTACTTACTATTCAATGCCAGCGTAATCTAAAACACCCACATCCGGTAGCATTCCTGGCCCATTTGCACCCCCTCTTAGCCATCCCAGAGGGAAGGCTGCAAGCTGTAGCCAGACTCACCCTTCGACGCCCCACTTCAAATGTCCCATGCCGCTCTTCAAATCTTGTAGTATTTACGCTAAGTGTCATGGCAGTCTATGCAGTGACACTGCACGCGTGCGAGATCTGAGGGATGGAGCAGAGCATGATGGGGCGGGAAGATGGTGCTGCCCGACAGAGACGGCCTAGGACCGAGGGATACCGGAGAATGATGCAATCGGACAGGTACGTTTATAGTTGTAAATTGTTAAACCGGAGGGGGATCGGGCCGAGCATGCCAGGTTTGGGGAGTTTTTCCCAATACCTGCAAAGTTCCTCTTTAATTTTACCCAGATGAACACCTTCCATTTGTGCAGGAGTGTTTTGATTTTTTTTTATTGAGAAATACTTAAAAGTAATAATATTTACGATAAAAAACTAAACACAAAAGAATTATAAAGTAACATCATAAGTAAATCTATATCATAAAGAAAAACATACAAAAAACGCACACAATAAAAAAAATACATCCACAATAGTCCGTAATCAAGAAAAGTCCATTAAAAAGAGTCCCATAAACAAAATAGAAACAAACCAGAAAATTCCCCAACCACCATACAAACCAACAATACTAGCTAAACTCTAACTATCTAAACGTGGAAGTTGGTTCACTACTAACGCCAGGTATTGGCAGATGAGCGTCTGTATAGCGACACTTAGAGCGACCGCTAGTAGACGCTGTAAGCGGGTATTGGGCGCTGCAACATAGCGGCTCGGTCGCTGTAGTAAATTGCCCGGCATTGATGAATGTGATGTTGGGCACTCTAACACCAGTACAGCGCTGCAGCAAGAGGTAGCGCCAACTCAGTGCGTTCAGCACTCGGCGCTCCACACCATACGTATCAAAAAACTACACACACAGCGTGGGCGCTCTAAAGCTGGGCGCTGTAGCATAGAGCGCCAGACGCTGTGTGATTAAAGTCTGTTTCTGAACACATATCCACCGGTAACAAAGTGAAAACACATGGAATGACATTATTGTAACACTGTGACACTTTAGTGCACTGTAACACTTTAGTGCCAAACTTGTAATGACAATTCTGCATAAAAACATAAAAAGTAAAAAAAATGTATAAAAGTGTTTGTTTGCCGCCAGGAGACGTCACACAATGATTGGAGCAAAAAAAATGTCAAACACTCTATTTAAACACAAGCAAATGGACGGCCATTGAAATGTATGGGAGAGCGACACTGAGCTAAAGGTAATACCTGGTGCTCTAAAAGCTAAAGCGCCGGCGCAATACGCTCTATACGCTGAGCCACCTGTAATAATACATTTGACGCTACATGGCGCTGTTAGAGGCGCTCACCAGATTCGCTTTCATAAGTGTGGTTTTGCGTACAACGCCCGGCGTTCACCAGACGCCGCCTGCCGCTACGAGGCCGCTATCCCTTCCTGCCGCTATCCCTTCTTAAATAACCCCCTAAGTAAATTAAGCGCGCCACCTATGAGACTTCCACCATCCTTCCGCCACCTCCTCCCTGAAATCACGTACATCCTGCCTAAAAATGAAAAATGAGCGAGAAATTGGATCACACAAGAAACATCTGGGTCCAGTTGCTTAAAAACAATAGATTGTGGGCCCACAGAACCTCCTTCATAAGGGCACTAAGAAGCCACCCGCAGCGGATCCTCTACTTACTACCCATACGCCAACCTGTCAGTAATAAAGCAATAAAAGAAATAAAGTCATGGCCAATAATGGCCCTGCAAATAGGGCGACAGGTGTCCCTTAAAGTGGACCTTCAGCATCATTTAATGAAAAGCCCAAACCCTTAAAAAACTATTCCCCAGCATCTAAAATTAATATATTTAATGTTTTTAGTCACTTACTTATTATTCTTTCCACCAATGGCCTGCAACTCTGTTCAGGACTCTAGGATACGGGCGCCATCATCTTGGCTTAGTAGCATCGCATACTGAGAAGAGGGGTCAAAAGTGCATGGGGGCGGGGTTATAGCTGTGCTTTACACAGAGTAGAGCTGGGGTCAGGAAAAGGTCAGCAATCCCAGAATGCAGAGCGGCACAGTCAGAAGACACAGCCCGCACCTTCCTGGGCAGCCATCTTGGATGTTTAAAGTCTCAGAAAATGCAATAGATGCAGGTAGGATGATTTTTAATGTGGGCAATCTGTATGTACAGGGGGGAAACATATAAGATAGGCTCTTATTCAGGGTGTATGTGTGGATTAATGTGGGCAATCTGTATGTACAGGGTGTGGGAAACATATAAGATAGGCTCTTATTCAGGGTGAAGGTCCGGATTAATGTGGGCAATCTGTAAGTACAGGGTGGGGGAAACATACAAGATAGACTCTTATTCAGGGTGAAGGTCCGGATTAATGTGGGCAATCTGTACAGCTTGGGAGAAACATATAAGATAGGCTCTTATTCAGGGTGAAGCTCCGGATTAATGTGGGCAATCTGTATGTACAGGGGGAGAAACATATAAGATAGACTCTTATTTGGGGTGAAGGTCCGGTTTAAGTCCCTGGCATAAGGAAATCCCCAAAAAAGGGTGGGAAATGTCTTCATCCCCACTACAACCAGCCTGGGGACAGCAGTCAGATTGACACAAACCCTAGAACGGAAAGTATTTGAACACACGGCCAACAAAAGGAACAATACCCATCACTCTTTGCAGTGGGCGGAGCTTTGCAAATGACATCTCGGAACCATCCAAGGCCACTGAACGTGCAATGCCAAGGATTAGCTTTAAAGAGTTCCTCAAAACTGCCACTTCTGCCCGATTACCAACATGCCCGCAGTTGCTCAAAAAATGCGCAGCTGAAGGTTCCCTCACTGAACATCGTGGCCCGAGTCCCCGACCTAAACCACATCGTCCGTGTACACCATGGGCTTGACCGTCCCCAACCCCACTACAACCAGCCTGGGGACAGCAGTTGGATTGACCCAAACCCAGGGACTTCTGGAAGGACCTGGTTGTGAGGCAACCCATCAGGGATATCCAAACCAGGCCCCTCTGTTTTTTAATCAGTCCTTCTAGAGCCATTTTCCTCCCATAAGAAAAGAGATTGTTTGTCCACCGCCCTCTCCCCAAGAGCACATAGGCCCAACCTGACCCATAAATCATGTTGTACCTTGTAAAACCTGGAGGGCAGGAAAGCAATTGGCAACCGTAGATCTCTAGGACACCAGCATACCGTACCATAGTTGAAGCCAGGGAGCTCCAGAGAAGAGTACACCGGACACCCAACCAGTAATGAGCCAGGAGAAAGAATCCTAAGTTAGGGATTCCATAGCCCCCAACCTAACCTGCTTGACCACTTTGACCCAACTGGACCTCTCCACTCTGTTCCCTCTAAAGAAGAAGAATTGCAGCTTGTGCATCTGCTGTATCCAGCGAGGAGAGGACGGGAAATAGTACTAGTTTATAGGATCAGGGGAACCACTGATTTAACAATCAAGGTTCTACCATAAAGGGAAAGGTCCCGCAGTCTTTACCACTTTAGCTTCTACTGGACCTTCCCCCAACTTCACTCGATACCCCTTAGGTGGGGGTCAATAAAACTTCCGCCTTTCGAGACTGCTGCCACAGTTTCACACCTTCCTCCCAACACTACAACTACAAAATTGGCATGTCTGCCAGTTTACCAACATGCCCACAGTTGTGGAGCTGAAGGCTGAGGGGCAGCTGAAGTATCCACAGGAATGCCCTCCAAAGTATCAAAGATGGCTGCTCTCTGTGCAAATGCTCCTCTCATTGATACTAGCCACAGTGAGTGCCATGACAAGACAGAAGAAAAGGATCCAACCAGTATTGGCCTGCTTCATGGTTCTGTGAGATGACCTGCTCAATCATGGGTCCTCCACAAAAAAGTCCGGGTAAGAGGGAATCCCAATCTCGCTCTCTTCCTCCCTCAATCCCGCTGCGGGTCCTTCCACAACAGATGAAGCCAGGACCTCACTCTGAGCTGCAGTGGGAGGCCCCTCACTACCCAGTGAGGAAATCTGATACCCCGTATTTTGCAAGGCCATAAAACCCAACATGGAGCTGGCAGGAAATGGGGGAGCTTTCCCTCCTCCTTAAAGTGGACCAACACCCAGGATTTTGACTATCCTGGGTTTTGGTCCACTTCGGGGGGGGCACCACGATCCCACGTGACCGCGCCGTCCAATCCCCGCCGACGGACAAGCGGGTGACAGCGACGGACAAGACAGCGCGGGTGACGGCGATGGACAAGACAGCGCGTCCGCCGCCGCCTCCCGCACGTCACTCTGACATGGCGCGCGCACTTCTAGAGGGGCGCGAGGGAAGTAAGATTTTTGGGGGGTTTTGGGGGGGTCCCTCACCGCGGGACATCCCGATCTCGGATGTCCCGCGGTGAGGGAGGTGATCGGCCCGGGAATCTTATAGTTTCCCGGGCCGATCACCCCTGGGTGATGGTCTACTTTAAGGAAAGCCAGAGAACCAAGGAGCCTGGGGGGGTGAAGAGAAAACCCGCCTCCGCCCCATCCCACCCAGGGACTACTGACTGGAAATGGGTTGCAGTGGGTCGGCCCACACCCCTTCCAAGGACCCCAAAAGAGAAGGAGGGCAAGTAGCGTGTAGTAGAGTGTAACGGCTGAAGATGACTGACTACCCCTGTGAACACTGAAAGACTGATCAGAATTGGTGCTGAGATAAGATGACCCCTGCTGGGGGAGGCCCATATCTGGAACCCCCAGGTCAACCTGATTCAGCATCACAGAAGGTATGGAAGCTCCCTGCCCCCTCCTCTTCCTTTCTTCTCCTGTTCTAAAATAGAATCAACCGATTCCCTTCCTGCGGCTGGAGCCTACTGCTGGGGCTTTGGATTTCTGTAGAGAGCGGCGCAGGACATAAGTGGACGGGGCTGGTGGACAGCGAGGAAGTAGGTTAAATTTGTAACTTTTTTTATTTAAAGGGTTTCAGGAAAAAAATTGGTTGGCACAAATCACAAGAAGATTCGGATTTGTACCAAATCGATTTTGCCCTGAAATTTGGAGTGAAAGCCTTTTCTCTCATCTCTATTACTCATCTCTATTATAACTAATGTATCAGTGATACATTGAATGTCAGAGGTTGCTTTCATTATCTTTCACAATGTGAAAACTGGTAGAGTCACTTGTTGAGAAGGATCTGGGGGTACTGGTAGAGCACAGGCTTAATAACAGCATGCAATGCCAAGCAGCTGCTTCCAAGGCCACCAAGATATTATCATGCATTAATAGAGGCCTGGAATCACGGGATAGAGATGTAATTTTGCCTCTTTACAAGGAACCAGAGGAATGAAGGATCTTAGATTCTGAGATTTAAATCTGTTCAGTCTTATACAAAATACAAAAAAAATATGGTGGAACACTATTTTAGGCAAAATCCTCTCTAAGGACAAGGGTGCGCTCCCTTTGACTGGAAAAAAAGAAATTCAGTCTCCGGAGGCGACAATGATTTTTTACCATATGAACTATAAATCTGTGGAATAGCCTCCCACAGAAGCTTGTTACAGCATCAACCTCTGATGCTTCAAAAAAGGATTAGATGCTTATTTAGAAGAAAATAACAGTTACTATTAGCTGTTATCAGTAAAAAATAAAATAAAATAAATTAAAAAAATAACTTCCCCAACCCCAATACTCTTGGTTGAACTTGATGGACATATGTTTTATTTCAACCATATTAGGCCTGATTCAGTGCCTCCTAAAAACCGTGTTGTATATGGGCCGTTCTGTGTATTATACATTTTTTTTCGTATGAGCTTACGAATGATTCAGAGCCGCCATCGGAAGCCTTCCGTTTACTGTTCGTAGCTGCGTACGCCAACGAGAATGGCATTTTCTGCCTCTCGTTGCTTACTCGACATGACGAGGTTTACGTATATATCACCCTGTAAACCTCGTATACTACCGTTTTCCAGCGTTTTTGAACGTAGCTTCCCGCAAAGATTTTCTGTGTCCCGTTAGACTCTGCATGCATCTTCCTCCCAATATAAGTCCAAACGGCATTTTCTGGGAAATCTGCTGTTTGTTTTTTACCTTTTTACCTCATTTATGTCAAAGTCTCAACTACTCTCTCACTCACTTATGCTTCCATGCTTACCTCAACTCACTCGTGGTCCCGTCCTTCATGCTCACCTCAACTCACTCGTGTCCCATCCTTCATGCTTACCTCAACTCACTCGCGGTCCTGTCCCTCATGCTTACCTCAACTCACTCGTGGTCCTGTCCTTCATGCTTACCTCAACTCACTCGCGGTCCCATTCTTCATGCTTACCTCAACTCACTCGCGGTTCCACTTTAGATGTTCTCAGGGCATTCATGCTTACCTAATGTTCTTCATTCTCCTATTAGTTTTTGATTCCTTATTGATTTCTTCTTGTGTATGTTATTTGTTGGCTGTGTTCATGGCTAAAAAGTGTATAGCTTAACCTAAAAAACATGGTTAAGTTTAAATACATTTATTTTGGCAATACATTTATTTTTAAAATATATATTTTTTTTTTGTTTGTTGTTTTTTTTTGGCTAAAGTGCACCATTTTTATTTTAAAAACATTTTTGGGTGCTTTTTTTTTAAATAACTTTTTTTTTGTTTAAAAAACATTTTCTGAAAATACAATATAAACAAATGTGGCAGGCCACAGGAATTTAGGAATTGAAGCCCACCAGCCGATACACCGTCGCGGTCAGCTGTTGGAGTCTCTCCTGTGGTGTTCCTGTGTAAAGGAAGCAATAATTATTTTTGGCAAATACATGTTTGCTAGATGTGGAATTAAATATTATTAATGTTCCAGCAAAGGCATGAGGCCATAGGTCATTATGCTAAGGTATTAGGCTAGGGATCAGGCCATAGGTCATTATGCTAAGGTATTAGGCTAGGGATCAGGCCATAGGTCATTATGCTAAGGTATTAGGCTAGGGATCAGGCCATAGGTCATTATGCTAAGGTATTAGGCTAGGGATCAGGCCATAGGTCATTATGCTAAGGTATTATGCTAAAGTTGTTAAAGACCTTTGAACGAAGTTATGTTATAGGTCATTCAATAAGTAGTCTTCAAACTTACCAGGCTCGTGGGCGACCTGGGCTTGGGGGACCAGCATTCTCTCTGGGACGTGCCACTGACCAGGATCTGAGGCTGTTAAGGAAGGAAAAATAAGTTTACTTGTAATGTCAGATTAGGTCAAGGCAACATTTGTTTCATAATATCTGTGTGACAACGCCCTCCTTCGCCATGCGCCTCAGGGGCGGATTCTTGTGGCCTCTCCAAAGCACGCTCTCCACCGGCTACATCGTCACCTAAAGGATAACAACCAGGGAATGAGTGTGTGTTGACAGTGGATGTACCTGTGTGTGCTTCAGTCAGACAAACATACCGGAGTGTTGTGGCTCCGGCATCTGGTATGACTCATGATGCGCTGTTGCCCCTCCTCTGTAGACAGGTCTAGTGGCTGCTCGGAGCAGGACCCAGGACCCAGATCCATCCCGCACTGGCCGGACTGCTCGCCTCTGGGTGGGTCTGATCCTGAAATCCTATTCGCTCACTAAAAGAGAATAGCATTCATAAACAGAGGCCTAAATAAGGGCTTTTGGATATCTTACAAGTAATAGTCATGTAATTACTTGGGAAATGTTGGGCAAAGAATCGCCTCACCCGGGGCCTCTTCCTTCTCTTTAGGTCCGACCAATGTTGGATGATCTGGGTAAAGGTGAAGGTGGTGCCGCTGTCGGCTGCAATTTTGGCCATGATCTCCAGGGTCAAATTCCACGTCTGGAAGTAATTCGCCAGGTAGTCGTACCTGGCCTCAATCATCATCTAAAAGATAAAAGTGAAACACATTTGATTAATGAAAACATCATACAAATCACAATCACAGTTACAGCAGGTTGCTAACTTGCAGTCCACATAACATTTCTAGTGTTCCGCTATGCTTCTAGATGACATTTTGTGGTTGCGCACATGTGCTCACTAACTTTTGGTTGGGACGCTGTATAAATTCAAATTATGCCCCCACTGTTTGGGCCTGCGCTGGCTAATCGCATATGCATGCATTTTGCCTGCAAATCAACGTCCTGAACCCACACTTACCAGCATTATGGTATCCTGTGGCTCGCGGGTGAAGAGCGTGGGTGCCATTTTGATAGCCTGGATCAGCAGATATGTTGCACCCCAGCAGTTTCCGGGATGCACACGTCCATACGCACGCTTACGCTTAAGCGTCATACACAGTCATAAGTATTTAAAGGGTACTTGGAGAAACAGCTGAGTGTCTTTACAGATATCGCTATGCCTGCAAAGAAAGGTAGCGCAAGACCCCCAAGTCCCATGACTGCCATGAGCGTCGTGCTGAACGGCATGAAAAAAACGCCTCGACGCCTGCAACTAGGTCCCACAAAACCACTGGCCACTCACATTCGACCAGAACATCCAGTCGCCACATTAAGGATCCAGTGGAACACACTCCAGCCACCTCCAAATCGGCAACATCTCGGAAGGCGAAGGAGACATCCTCAAGCAAGAATGCTCCCTGGCCCACAACATCCCAAACACAAAGGAGCACTACTTGTAAGGGAAAGGGTAAGTCTCATCCTAGGAGCCCTAGCCCCCCCAACCACACCCTCTCCTGCTCCTTCTCAATGTCAGGAATCTAACGTGGAGAGCCCTGAGTCACCGGGCAGCTCATCGGCAGTAACTTCTTTGGGCAGCCAGTCGATGACACTCAGCCCCCATGCAAGTCCAGCCCAATCCATGAATCCATCCAATGCACCCACAAATGTCACTTAATATTTCTCCCACCCATGAAGAGCCATCCAGGGCAACCTTAGGGCGAAACCTGCAGCGTGGCACGTTGAGCGGACGCTTTAGTGAGCCCCAAGCATGTGCCTAGCCTGGTGGTTTTAGAATTTCGCCCCTAAACCTCATGATAGTGCTCAGAAACCCCACTTGCCCATGCCATATTTATTGGCTCAGTAAAGCGCCCGCTCAAGCTCACACGCAGCAGGTTTATGTCTAATGAGATCCTGGCAACATCATTGTGGGTGGGTGGAATATTTGTTAACATTCTTGGTTGACTAACACAGCATTAATAGCTCCAACTTTGGCTCTTAAAGTATTGTGTTGGAGTTGCTTGGGGGCTGGGTGTCATAGGCTGCCTGGCCCTTTAACTTGCAGCCGTTGAGCTGCACGGTGACTTAGGGCTGGCTACATTGTAATGCAGAAATAGGGCACAAGCTGGAGAGGGTGTGGTTTTTGGCCTAGGGATTCCTGCCCTCATGGTCCCCTTTCCCTTAATAATAGTGCTCCCTAGGGGTCAGAATGTTGTTGTACGGGGAGCATTCTGGCTTGAGGAAGTGTCCTTGGACATCAAGGCTGTGTGAAATTTAGAGGGGCCAAGATTGTGGCCCAATAGATCCTTCCTTGGCCTACTGGATGTCCGCGTAGGCTGCGATTGCCCTTCAACACCTAATATCTATATTGACGTATCTATATAACTATGTAGCTATGTAACTATATAACTATGTAACTATTCACATGTGCATTATTTGATCTTACAGTACAACAGTTAAAACATCACAGCCTACACTACATTACCCAGAAGTAGGGATGGGCGAACCCCCCAATGTCCGAGTCTGGCAAGTTTGGCCGAACTTTGAATAAATGTTCAGGTTCGAGGACCCGAACCCAAACTCAGCTCAAATTGAAATCAATGGAACTTTGGGGGGGTACCTGTGGCGGAGGGGTGGGGTGTTTGCAATAAGTGTGCAGCTGTAACTCACCTCAGTCCACGATCCTCTTCCTCTCAGCGGCGGCGGAACGGCAGCGGCATCTTTGGCTGTAGTATGGCACTTTTTGGCCTTATGATCCCTACTGTTAGGAATGATTTTAGATAATTGTTGTAAGTCTTTGTCTTTTTAATAAATCCATTATTATGATATGATATAAATGTTTGATCAGTGAAATTACTGGGTTGGTGGTACCGCTGTGGGTCTTCCTTGTGGTTGCTGGGGCCACAAACTGTTATATTGTTTCAAATTGGATCCCATAAGTGAGGACACTTCTAATGCCAGGTGGCAGTGCTGGCACTAGAAGTGTCCTCACTCATAAAAGTCGGCGGCCATCTTTTTGCTCCACCGCCACTGAGCATAGCGGGCTGAGGTGTGTGCACCCTTAGGTGAAGCGGGACGGCTCAGTAGCCCATCAACCAGTCTTTGCATGTTCGTGCTGGGGGCCGGACTCGAACACGGCTGGGAACCCAAACTTACAAAGTTCAGTACTAACTGGAACTTCTGTTGCTGCTGTTCCGGTTCACCCATTCACCCAGAAGGCATATATATATTTCTAACAAATTACACAAATATACCGCGCTCTAAAATTAAAAAAAAAATAATCTCAATATACTAATATAATGAAACCCAAAATTCATTATCTCAGAAAATAAGAATATTATATAAGACCAACTGTAAAAAAAAAAAAAAACACAAAAATGTTGGCCAATGAAAAGTATGTACAGTAAATTCACTCAATACTTGGTTGGGACTCCTTTTGCATGAATGACTGCATCAATGCAGGGTGGAATGGAGGCGATCAGCACTGCAGAGGTGTTATGGAGGCCCAGGTTGCTTTGATTGGATCTGGTGTCGCATTGTTGGATCTGTTGTCTCTCATCTTCCTCTTGACAATACCCATAGATTCTCTATAGGGTTAAGGTCGAGTGAGTTTGCTGGCCAATCAGGCGCAGTGATACCAGGTCTTGGTACTTTTGGCAGTGTAGACAGGTGCCGAGTCCTGGTGGAAATCCATCTCCAAAAAGCTTGTCGGCAGAGGGAAGCATGAAGTTCTCTAGAATTTACTGGTAGGCAGCTGCCCTGACTTTGGTCTTGATTAGGGATGAGCGAACCGGTTCGGACGAACCGGAATTCGCTCCGAATTTCAGGGAAAATTTGATTCGGCACGAACCCGAATTTTTTTTGGTTCGTGACGATCGAATTTTCCCTGAAATAAATAAAAAAAAATGCCGGCATGTCGGGAGCGGGCAGGCCGGCTACGCTGTCAGCGGGCAAACACTTACCTGCATGGTCGGAGCGTGGAGGCCGGCGCCGCTCTCAGGCGCCCTCTGATGACGCGCCCTCTGATGACGCGCCCTCTGATGACAGCTGAGAGCGGCGCTGACCTCCACGCTCTGACCATGCAGGTAAGTGTTTGCTTTTTAAAAAAATGCTGGCATGGTGGGAGCGGGCAGGCTGGCTGCACTGTCAGCGGGCCTGCTTCCGCCGCCCGCTGACAGGCGTAGCCGGCCTGCCCGCTCCCACCATGCCGGCATTTTTTTTTTCAGATGAGCGATTCGTGAAAGTTCGATTCGGGCGAACCCGAATTTCTTGGGGAAATTCGGCGAATCGCCCGAATCAAACTTTCAAGAAGTTCGCTCATCTCTAGTCTTGATAAAACACAATGGACCAACACCAGCAGATGACATGGCTCACCAAACCATCACTGATTGTGGAAACTTCACACTATACCTCAAGCAGCTTGGATTGTGTGTCTCTCTGCTCTTTTCCCAACACCAGCAGATGACATGGCTCCCCAAACCATCACTGACTGTGGAAACCTCACACTAGACCTCAAGCAGCTTAGACTGTGTTCCTCTCCATTCTTCCTCCAACACCAGCAGATTACATGGCTCCCCAAACCATCACTGATTGGGGAAACCTCAGACTAGACCTCAAGCAGCTTGGATTGTGTGTTTCTCTGCACTTCCTCCAACACAAGCAGATGACATGGCTGATTGTGGAAACCTCACACTAGACCCCAAGCAGATTGGATTGTGTGTTTCTCTGCACTTCCTTCAACACAAGCAGATGACATGGCCCCCAAACCATCACTGATTGTGGAAACCTCACATTAGACCTCAAGCAGCTTGGATTGTGTGTCTCTCTGCTCTTCCTCCAGACTCTAGGACTTTGATTTCCAAATAAAATGCAACATTTACTTTAATGTGAAAACAACACCTTTGATCACTGAGCAACAGTCCAGTTCTTTCTATAACTGATATGGGGTGCACTACCTATAATAATACTACTTGTGCTCACACCCCAAACAGGAGTGCACGTGGTAAATACCACACCTCTCTCACATTGTGGAGCACAAAAAAAAAAAAATAATAAACATCAACCATATCCTAAAAGATATAACTTTTATTGATACAAAGCCAATTATTTAAAAACATATATAACACAAGACATTTAAAAACAGGGCAAATCCCCCTCATATATGTTCCAATAAACTTCAATAATCACAATGCAATGAGTAAAAATATAATGCTTGTGGAGCTCTTTCTATGTAAAAAATCTATGCTAGGATGTTATTTGTGCCGGCACAAAGAAACCATAATGAGCATATATTATTTCACCAACACACCTGTCTGTAAAGCTCTACATGTGATACAGATATAGACATAAATATATACTATTCAATGTGTATACATAAAACGACCAATATATTGTACATTCTGAACCGTAATGAAATCTGCTTAGATTGCCTCGGAAGCAAACTGTATAAAGTGCCAAGTGCTAAAGTGAAAAAGTATACAACAATAAATACCTATAATATACAGTATATATATGATATATATAAGAAACCTAAAAAGACAAACTATATAAAGTGCCAAGTGCTAAAATAATATACAGCACAAGCTACCTATAGTATATCCCTCAAACAAACCAAAAATAAACCCCAATAATGATAAATATATACAAACAGGTGGTCATACAATACCAATACCGCACAATAGAGGCATATGTGCCAGCTCCGTTTACTGAGTGCAACCCAAATTTATAGAGCAACCAGTAGCATAAATACAAAGAGGGGAATCGCAACAAGGAACACCCGCGCCCGCCGCTCCCGTGCGGCTTCAAAGGGTGAGGGAGTGGTATTTACCACGTCCACTTCACAAGATTTGCTGTACCAGTTCTTTCTATACTTGGCCCAGGTAAGTTACTTCTGGCGTTGTCTACTGGTCATGAGTGGCCTGCCACATGGAATGAGACATTTGTAGCCCATGTCCTGGATACATCTGTGTGTGGTGGCTCTTGAAGCACTGACTCCAGCAGCAGGCCACTCTTTGTGAATCTCTGCCGAATTTTGGAATGGCCTTTTCTTAACAATCCTGTCAAGCCTGCGGTTATCCCGGTTTCTTGTGCACCATTTTCTACCACACTTTTTCCTTTTGCTCAACTTTCAATTAATATGCTTTGATACAGCACTCTGTGATCAGCCGGCTTCTTTAGCAGTGACCTATTGTGGCTTATCCTCCTTGTGGAATGTGGCAATGACTGCCTTCTGGACATCTCAGGTTAAGTCAGCAGTCTTCCCCATGATTGTATAGCCTACTGAACCAGACTAAAGGAACTTTTTAAAAGCATAGGAAGCCTTTGCAGCTGTTTTGAATTAATTAATCTAATAATGAATCTTGGATTTTCCTTGGCTGTAAGCCATAATCATCAACATTAACATAAAAAACACTTGAAAAAGTTCACTCTGTTTGTATTGACTCAACATAATAGATGAGTTTCAGTTTCTCAACTGAATTACTATATATATATATATATATATATATATATATATATATATACACAAATGTTTGATGATATTCTACATTTTTGCAATATATATATATATATATATATATATATATATATATATATACACACACACACACCATATGTTTTACACCATAAGACGCACCTGACCATAAGACGCACATAGGATTTGGAGGAGGAAAATAAGAAAAAAAAATCTATATCAAATGTTGCGCTAAAACACTCCATTACAGGTAGTGTGGCATTTCCTCCCTCCCATTCCCATAGGCAGTGTGGCATTCCCCCATCCCATTCCAATAGGCAGTGTGGCATCCACCCTATTTTATTCCCCATAGGCAATGTGGAATTCCCCCCTCCCATTCCCCATAGGCAGTGTGGCATACCTCCCCTTCTTCATGGCCAGTGTGGCATTCCCCCATCCCATTCCCATATGCAGTGTGGCATCCACCCTATCCTATTACCCATAGGCAGTGTGGCATTCCCCCATCCCATTCCTATAGGCAATGTGGCATTCCCCCTTCCCATTCCCCATAGGCAGTGAGGCATTCCCCCCTCCCACTCCCCATATAGGCAGTGTGGCATCCCCACTCCCATACCCTATAGGCAGTGTGGCATACCTCCCTCCTATTCCCATAGGCAGTGTGGCATTCCCCCCCATTCCCATAGGCAGTGTGGCATTCTCCCTTCCCATTCCCCCAATCCCATTCCCCATAGGCAGTGTGGCATTCCCCCATTCCCCCCGGAAAAAACTTAAATGAACCACGGCCACCAGGAGCCTGACACCTGAGTGTTTGTGTCAACGCATGCTGACACCTGAGAGGCAGTGGTGGTGCCAGAAGCCAGAGCAAGGAGAGCATTCATGTTCATATTTGTGTCAAAGCATGCTGACACAAACACTCGGGTGCCGGCGCATGCTGGTCCGAGAGGCGGTGATGGGGCCGGAGGCCAGAGTGAGGACAGTGTTCATTTACCCCGCCCATCTGCCCACTGCTCATGTAAGTATACCTCAAGTAAGACTAATGTAAGACTCATGTAAGTATACCTTTTGGTAAAAAAAAAATAGTGCGTCTTATAGTGCGGAAAATACGATATATATATATATATTAACGCCCTATCACCATCCAACCCACTTTTTTTGGGTGTTTGAAAACATATCTTGTAGCTTAGCTAATGGCATTCCGAGCATCATAACTTCTGCAGTGATCACAGAGGCACGGAGGAGTAATGTTACAGGACTGGAAGTTCTTTTGTATGGTCTATTAACAGAAGGATGACAAATGTGTCACACATTCAAAAAAAAAAAAAAAAAAATCTTCTTTAATACTGTAGCAAGGTTTTGTTCTGGAAGGCGATCGATGGCCGGCAGTTATTCTTACTGAACCCAATTTAAATGCATCAGATCAAAGAGCCTATTTAAAAAAAAGTGTCAAGTTCAAAAAGAGCTCGGTTACAAGTTTGATGTAAGGAAATAAAAAAGCTTGTACTCTCAGTGGGCATTTTCATAATTTTCCCTGAGAGAGTCTGGAGGTATGACCTTTGAATTAAGGACAACGGAAAAAGATTTTTTAGAGGGATAAGAGTCTCTATTCTGGCTTTAGCTTGGAGGATCGGCCAAATCGGGGTTTCAGCAAAAGAACTTGCTATCCTGCTGGTTATGTAATGCTTTTTATATTTTAGGTAAAAAATAAATGTCTAATAATTTGCATTTTATTTTAGTACTTGCATCTATGAGGTTAGATATTTATTTATTTATCTCTCCTGACACTTTGCACTTTATCGCTATTAGAGATGAGCGAACTTTTGAAAAATTCGATTCGGCCGAATCGCTGAATTTTCCGAGAAAAATTGTTTCGGTCCAAATTTATTCGCAACGAATCGCTATTAAAAATGGCTGTTTCTGGGCATCCAAGAGCCTCCATAGGGTTGCAGAGCATTTTGTTTGGCTGTAACATGCATAGGATGCATGCTGGGTTAGTGAAATACTATTGTAAAGAAGTATCACATGCAGATCAGAGGCGTCGCTATTAGATTCGCTGACGCAGAGCGACACAATTACAGAGCCTTGAGGTGGCATCAGCATGATGAGCCCATATATTGCCTGAAAGACACACTCTGGACTTGGCAGCAGCATAGGGAGCCCATATATTGCCTGAAAGACACACCCAGGAGTTGGCAGCAGCATTAGGAGCCCATATATTGCCTGAAAAACACATTGGAGTTGGCAGCAGCATAGGGAGCCTATATATATAGCCTGAAAGAGAAACTGGAGTTGGCAGCAGCATTAGGAGAGCATATATTGCCTGAAAAACACATTGGAGTTGGTAGCAGCATAGGGAGCCCATATATTGCTTGAAAAACACATTGGAGTTGGCAGCAGCATAGGGAGCCCATATATTGCCTGAAAGACACACACAGGAGTTGGCAGCAGCATTAGGAGCCCATATATTGCCTGAAAGACACACCCAGGAGTTGGCAGCAGCATAGGGAGCCCATATATTGCCTGAAAAACACATTGGAGTTGGCAGCAGCATAGGAAGCCTATATATATAGCCTGAAAGAGACACTGGAGTTGGCAGCAGCATTAGGAGCCCATATATTGCCTGAACAACACATTGGAGTTGGTAGCAGCATAGGGAGCCCATATATTGCTTGAAAAACACATTGGAGTTGGTAGCAGCATAGCGAGCCAATATATTGCTTTAAAAACACATTGGAGTTGGCAGCAGCATAGGGAGCCCATATATTGCCTGAAAGACACACACAGGAGTTGGCAGCAGCATTAGGAGCCCATATATTGCCTGAAAGACACACCCAGGAGTTGGCAGCAGCATAGGGAGCCCATATATTGCCTGAAAAACACATTGGAGTTGGCAGAAGCATAGGGAGCCCATATATATAGCCTGAAAGAGACACCGGAGTTGGCAGCAGCATTAGGAGCCCATATATTGCCTGAAAAACACATTGGAGTTGGTAGCAGCATAGGGAGCCCATATATTGCTTGAAAAACACATTGGAGTTGGTAGCAGCATAGGGAGCCCATATATTGCTTGAAAAACACATTGGAGTTGGCAGCAGCATAGGGAGCCCATATATTGCCTGAAAGACACACACAGGAGCTGGCAGCAGCATTAGGAGCCCATATATTGCCTGAAAGACACACCCAGGAGTTGGCAGCAGCATAGGGAGCCCATATATTGCCTGAAAAACACATTGGAGTTGGCAGCAGCATAGGGAGCCCATATATTGCTTGAAAAACACATTGGAGTTGGCAGCAGCATTAGGAGCCCATATATTGCCTGAAAGACACACCCAGGAGTTGACAGCAGCATTAGGAGCCCATATATTGCCTGAAAGACACAACCAGGAGTTGGTAGCAGCATAGGGAGCCCATATATTGCCTGAAAAACACATTGGAGTTGGCAGCAGCATTAGGAGCCCATATATTGCCTGAAAAACACATTGGAGTTGGCAGCAGCATAGGGAGCTCATATATTGCCTGAAAGACACACCCAGAAGTTGACAGCAGCATTAGGATGCATGCAGGGTTAGTGAAATACTATTGTAAAGAAGTATCACATGCAGATCAGAGGCATCGCTATTAGATTCGATGATGCAGAGCGGCACAATTACAGAGCCTTGAGGTGGCATCAGCATGATGAGCCCATATATTGCCTGAAAGACACACTCTGGACTTGGCAGCAGCATAGGGAGCCCATATATTACCTGAAAGACACACCCAGGAGTTGGCAGCAGCATTAGGAGCCCATATATTGCCTGAAAAACACATTGGAGTTGGCAGCAGCATAGGAAGCCTATATATAGCCTGAAAGAGACACTGGAGTTGGCAGCAGCATAGGGATCCCATATATTGCCTGAAAGACACACCCAGGAGTTGGCAGCAGCATTAGGAGCCCATATATTGCCTGAAAGACACACCCAGAAGTTGGCAGCAGCATAGGGAACCCATATATTGCCTGAAAAACACATTGGAATTGGCAGCAGCATAGGGAGCCCATATATTGCTTGAAAAACACATTGGAGTTGGCAGCAGCATTAGGAGCCCATATATTGCCTGAAAGACACACCCAGGAGTTGGCAGCAGCATTAGGAGCCCATATATTGCCTGAAAGACACACCCAGAAGTTGGTGGCAGCATAGGGAGCCCATATATTGCCTGAAAAACACATTGAGTTGGCAGCAGCATTAGGAGCCCATATATTGCCTGAAAAACACATTGGAGTTGGCAGCAGCATAGGGAGCTCATATATTGCCTGAAAGACACACCCAGAAGTTGACAGCAGCATTAGGATGCATGCTGGGTTAGTGAAATACTATTGTAAAGAAGTAACACATGCAGATCAGAGGCATCGCTATTAGACTCGCTGACGCAGAGCGGCACAATTACAGAGCCTTGAGGTGGCATCAGCATGATGAGCCCATATATTGCCTGAAAGACACACTCTGGACTTGGCAGCAGCATAGGGAGCCCATACATTGCCTGAAAGACACACCCAGGAGTTGACAGCAGCATTAGGAGCCCATATATTGCCTGAAAAACACATTGGAGTTGGCAGCAGCATAGGGAGCCTATATATAGCCTGAAAGAGACACTGGAGTTGGCAGCAGCATTAGGAGCCCATATATTGCCTGAAAAACACACCCTGGAGTTGGCAGCAGCATAGGGAGCCCATATATTGCCTGAAAGACACACCCAGGAGTTGGCAGCAGCATAGGGAGCCCATATATTGCCTGAAAGACACACCCAGGAGTTGGCAGCAGCATTAGGAGCCCATATGTTGCCTGAAAGACACACCCAGAAGTTGGCAGCAGCATAGGGAACCCATATATTGCCTGAAAAACACATTGGAATTGGCAACAGCATAGGGAGCCCATATATTGCCTGAAAAACACATTGGAGTTGGCAGAAGCATAGGGAGCTCATATTTTGCCTGAAAGACACACCAAGGAGTTGGCAGCAGCATTAGGAGCCCATATGTTGCCTGAAAAACACATTTGTTGTTGGCAGCAGCATAGGGAGCTCATATATTGCCTGAAAGACACACCCATAAGTTGGCAGCAGCATAAGGAGCTCATATATTGCCTGAGAGACACACCCAGGATTTGGCAGCAGCAGCAGCATTAGGAGCCCATATATTGCCTAAAAGACACACTCTGGACTTGGCAGCAGCATAGGGAGCCCATATATTGGCTGAAAAACACATTGGAGTTGGCCGCAGCATAGGGAGCTCATATATTACCTGAAAGACACACCCAGGAGTTGACAGCAGCAGAAGGAGCTACCATGCATCAGCTACTCGCATGCATCAGCTATTGGTGGGTGGAAATCCTGGCTGATCCATGCCTGATTCATCTTCACAAAGGTGAGCCTCTCCAAATTTTTCGTGGACAGACGAGTTCTCCTTGGCGTTACTATGGCCCCCGTAGCACTAAATACCCGCTCAGATGGCACACTACTGGCCGGGCAGGACAGCTTTCCCAGGGCAAACTCTGCCAGTTGCGCCCACAAGTCAAGTTTGGCTGCCCAGAAGTCCAGCGGATCCTCAAGGTGTGTTGGCATGGTCATTTCAAGGTATGACACGAGCTGTTGGTTCAGGCCTTGCTCCAGGTCTTCCTGCTGCTCATGAGTAGCCTTACTATGCGGGTGCAGAAAGCTACTCATAAGAGCCTGAAGACTGAGGCTGCTGCTGATGGAGCTGCTGCTGCTGCTCCTGCCCCCCCCCCTGGCAGCCATGGCAGTGGAAGGTGAGTGCAGAGGTCCCCCCGAGTCAGACCTGCAAGAGTATGGACCATGGCGCAGATAGGCATCGGCCAACTGACTACGTAGAATGTCTTCGTAGTAGGTCAGTTTGTCCTCCCTCTCAGCGGGTGCAAAATATGCCCCCATTTTGTGCCGATAGCGAGGGTCCTATAAGGTGGAGAGCCAGAAGTCATGCCGCAGAAAAATGGAGACAATTCTGCGGTCACTACGCTGGCACGTGAGCATGCATCGGGCCATCTGTGCAAGTGACTCGGAGGGACTACCTGTCTCCATCTCCACTGCATACTGCCACGGTGTGTCTGAGTCCTCTGTCTCGCCTTCCTCACAACCCTCTAGCTCCACTGGCTGCTCCTGCTCCTCCTCTACTGTCAGATGACTAGATAAACCGCCTATTTCGCCAAAACTAAACTGTACTTCACTGTGCTGCTCCTCCTCAGCTCCCATGGGGTTTATGTGGCCGTGAAATGTATGTGCCATGTCTCCAGTGCCCTGACCAGCCATGGTTTCCAACATGTGTTGTGTTACATGAAGCAGCGGGTTGGCTCCTTTGATAGTGGAAAAGTGACATTGATTACAAAATGCAACCAGTAATTAGACAGGTAGTCTTGAAATATTTATGCTAGTGTTTGGGATGCCCCCTCCTCACATACAGAGGTTGGCTCCTTTGACAGTGGAAAAGTGATGTTGATTACAAAATGCAACCAGTTAGTAGACAGGTACTCTTGAAATATTTATGCTAGTGTTTGGGATGCCCCCTCTTCACATACAGAGGTTTGCTCCTTTGATAGTGGAAAAGTGACGTTGATTACAAAATGCAACCAGTTAGTAGACAGGTACTCTTGAAATATTTATGCTAGTGTTTGGGATGCCCCCTCTTCACATACAGAGTTTGGCTCCAAAGGTTAGTAGGCAGGTACTCTTAAAAGATAAGTGGTAGCACTGACAATGGCCCCCAGTGAAAGAAAATGGGTGCTTTAAACTTGTAAACCAGACTTTTTATACAAAAGGCAAAAGGTTAGTAGGCAGGTACACTTAAAAGATAAGTGCAAGCACTGACAATGGCCC